>CM074437.1:3032755-4232755 GCA_037101425.1 Elopichthys bambusa | reverse complement strand
CATTAGACATTCATTAAAAAAGGGCCTGATCTACCATCAGACTTTATTAATTCCTCAACAGCGCTAGATTCAAATCCGTTTTACTGCTTCCAACAGCCAACATTGAGCAAAGCTGCTCAGGGAAAAAACAGTGCCAACACTTCCAAAAGTATTCCAAATATGAAACAAAACCGCTTTTGTACAGCTGCCAACAAAACCGCGGAAATCTGCAAAAGGGACTTTGGCAGCACATCCCTGCACAGTTACCACAGGCTCTTTTTTCTTGCTATCTCTTTCTCTCCTCCTCCTCTTTTAGAGGCAGCTGTGCAAGAGGCCTGCTGATCTGGCAGTCCCCAGTAACTTTCCTCTTTCTCTGGATCAGACACAGGAAAGGGTGTGCGGCTGCAGTCGACCACTCGCCGCTGATCACCTACAGACAGAATTAAGCAATGCAATTCTGCAACTCCCTCCACGTGGATCAGGATTGAGGGCGAGGGACACGCTTGATGCGCCTGTTGAAATCCAGCAGCTGGACAGAGACGTGTGTAAGACAAAAGCTCTTAATGTGATTCAATATATGGGACAGAGGGACCTCAGCAAATTATCAAGAATGGAGGGGGGGGGAGAGAGAGAGAGAGAGAGAGACTGCATGTCCTCCATGTAGAGGGATTAATGAGCAAGGAAAATTTACCTTACTAATTGTTTAATCCCACAGGGATTAACACACTATTATAGAGCTTGTCAAACTGATACGTTGTGTAGAAGCCCTCATGTACTAATGCTAACATGAATATATTGCATAAAGAAATAAAATGCAGAAAGAACATTTTATGAAATAAACAATGAATTAAACGTCTCAAAATAAGTAATTACTCAAACCACTTTCGGAGTGAAAGAAACTTATAATGCTTATGCATCCCAAACAAAAGCAAAAAAATCTTCTCACCTCCCAATCAACAACAGAACCAAAAATATATATAATTTAAACTTTGCAAGTTACATGCAGCTTTTAAAGAGTAAAACTGTCTGATTACATAATTTCTGAAAATCCTGCACATATACAGACCTCACAAAACATCTTCACTATGCTGTATGCAGTGACATAATTGATCAATAAGCATATTATTGCGGTGACATCATTTGTTTTGGATAACAGCCTCCTCTAAATTAATTAATGTATTTGCCATTTGTAACTTAAATGTGCAAGGCTTCAGGGTGTCTTTCCAGTTATTTTAGCTGTATAAAAATAGTCTGTTATGCTGCTTGATACTGCAAACTGATATTTGTTTTCATATTATTTTAATTTGTGATCATATTCATAATCATACTGGTTTGTAGCGCAAAAAGTTATTCTTCTAGTAATTTACCTATAGCCACTAATGAATCGTAAGCCTAGCACATTAACAGAAAAAAAAAGTTTTGCATAAAGTGGATAAATTCCATTACAACAAATGCCTGATTAAAAATCTATAAACATTGTGCGGTATTTTAATGTAAAAATGTTTTAAATATATATCTGAGATCTTAAATATATCTTTCTGTGCCTTTTTTTATGAAGCAATATACTGATATAGTAAGTGATGTATGCAGCTATGAGTTCAAAGGCTCTCCTCTCAACAAAATCTGACCACAAGTGGTCACAAGAGACATATCCAAGATGCCAATGCCATTGCCATTGCCAAGTGTAAACAGTAACGTCTCTCTTGGCCAACCACCTGCGATAGGATCAACCATGACTGATGTCAGTGGCCCAGTTTTTATCTGGTAGTATGTCGCTAAGGCACTGAAAAGTGCTCCCCCCACCAAGAGTATTTTAGGTTAAAATGTATATGTACCACGGAAAAATGTATATTGCTGATGTTTTAGGGCACTGCTACAACATGGATGACGAAAATAAGAGACTTATTGTCAGAATTAGCTCTCGAGGTCAAGTGCCAAATGGCAGAAAACCTCTCATAAAGCTGCACGAAATATACTCCACACATTCAGCCATTTTCAAAATCAAAATCCACACAACCTTCATAATCCAATCCATTATAGACAGCGAACATAATTCCTGTGGTACACACAGCAAACACTGTGAGGTCAAAGCTGTTTGAAAACATTCATACATTCTGTATCTCTTTGCTCTTTAGTGCTCTGTGGTTTTATAAGTTTTCAGAAATATTGGAACCCTGCCCACAAGTCCTTCACCACTAACCAAGCAGCAGGCCAGGACTGATTCTATCATTAGATAATGCTTTTTTAATCTCTGCCTTTGGCCAAAAACTCCATCCCCTACTGTCCAACTGCAACTCAGCATACATGAGTCAAAGCAGCCTGAACAAGGATTTTATCAAAGTACTTAACAAGGACTTCAGCCAATCCTTGCTCCTGCATTAATCACCTCCAGGCAGTCTGTCCCTCAACTCCATTAAACAGATAAAGCAGAGTTACAAAAATTAGCTATATGTTAATTGAAAAGTTGAGGAGTTTATACACTATCATTCAAAAGTTTTAAAGATAGTATATTTTTGCTGTGTAAATTATGGAATGGTTTTAGCATGTTGAAATGTGGTTTGAATGGTTGCCAAGTCAAAAAAGCTCACCTCTATGTATCTATTTTAGTCACCAGATAATATGACTGGCGCCCTTTCTCAGTGTAGGGATTTTTGCTTCAAATAGCGTTGTAAAAAATAGATATTTCGATATGTATCGAAATATCTTAAATGGTTCCAATACTTCTTTTCTGCAGTATCGCTACTCCGATACCAGCTGCGCCTTTTTCTTTCTCTCTTCTCTCCGACGGCAAATTGACACACAGCCGCCTCCTCTTACTTGCTCTGGTTGAATAGTTCTTGTATTGCGTATAATTGTATTAATTCCCGCAGGTTTCGTGCTCACACCAAAAGCGTCCTCCGCCGATCTATATAAGTGGCGCTCTCAAACAGCTTGCGAGTACCAAATTGACTTCTTTTCCGTGGCTTATTGCGCTTAAACTGTCAAATACATACAAAATTATGTCAAAATGTCCGTCTTGCCAAGTGACAGCAGCCTAATAAACCTGCTGCTGTCTATCATGTAAAAAAAAAAAGACAAAGAAAATCACTTGTTGCTCTTGACTGAATAACTAATCTAATACAATAACATATCCAATGTTATTTTACATTTGATTACTTTAATTTCTGTATTATTTTCTACCTGAATACTACTGTTAGAGCTACCTGAACAACTTAAAGCTGTGTTAATTTCATTTGTCTCTTTATTCTACTGTATTTATTTGTGCTATCGTTTGCAATTTGTTTATTTGTTCTTATTTTATTACTGACTGTTTACGTGTCTTTTTTTTTTTGTAAATTTAGTTCAACGATTCAAAGCCTCCTTGTGCTAATGTGTATGTGTAAGCTATTGCAACAAAATTACCCAAATTGTCAAAAAATTATGAGATAATAAATTATCTGTATGGCAGTATATATGGCAGTTTACCATGTGGTATAGAAAATTGTACTGAATATATAATTTTCTTAAAGGATTAGTTCACTTCAGAAATAAAATTTCCTGATAATTTACTCACCTCCATTTCATCCAAGTCTTTCTTACTTTAGCTGAAAAGAAATTATGGTTTTGAGGAAAACATTCCAGGATTTTTCTCCATATAGTGGACTTCAACGGCTACCAACGGGTCCAAATTACACGATCCCAGCCAAGGAATAAGGGTCGTATCTAGCTGCACTGAAACTGTAATTTGGACCTTCAACCCGTTGGTAGCCACTGAAGTCCACTATATTGAAGAAAGAAAGATATAAATATCTTGGATGACATGGGAGTGAGTAAATTATCAGGAAATTTTAATTCTGAAGTGAACTAATCCTTTAGGTTATCGTATCAAAGTTGGAAATTCCAGTATCGTGATCACACTAGCTTCAAAACTAATTGCTCACACCTGCCTAAGCAAACACAACGAGAGAGGGAAATCTTTTCTTTTTAAACAGGATCATGCCTTCAGACACACATGACACCATACAGCTGGTCCAAAGAACAGTTACATTATGTGTCCCATGTGTTGCGTAATTGTGCGAGCTCAAGGGCTTTGCACCAATATGCAAAGTTCTTCCGTATGTTCAAACTCAAGCTCTTCGCCACTTCGAATTGAATGGATGAACCAAACGGTTGCAGACAGCCTCATCGCAGTATCTAGCTTACAATGTGCGAGTGGCCACTCCAACTGATCCTGTCAGGTAATAAAAAATACAAACTGCTACACAAAGCACCACCCACGCCCCAAACTACTGCACAAACAGGGCAGTTGCATCATAATCTGGAACATGGTTCATGCTTTGACACAGAAACTTGGCTTACTTAACTGCAGCTGATCACCTGACCTGTTGCTTCCAGCATGGTTGGTGTTGGCCATCACTATTGCTGAAAGAAACCAGTGAATGTACTGCCAACACAGTCTGACACACACACACACACACACACACACGCCTGACAACTTTCCGCTCACTTCTCAAAACATCTCAAGACTCTATGGTAATGTAAATATTTTTACCCTTGTGTGCCAGTGAAAACGAGGATTTGAAACGATTATCTGCTGATGAGGGGCAGGAGAAAACGGGTGGGATTCTTCTTGAGGGTGTAAATACATTCTGAGGGATGGTTTAAAAGTGCAAAAATGAAAACAAAAGAAGTACTTTAGGTTACATACTTCTCTGGCAATGCCTTTGGTTCCAGCAGCGCTCGCTGAAGTCCCCGTTGATGGTGGTGAGGGGGCAGGTTGTTTTGCCCTGAACCGTGCCAGGGCAGACATCTCCGCACTCTCGATCATTCTTATTGGCCACGATGTAGTTGTCCTCCACCGAGTCAAGGATCATGGACCAGTCGAGGGTGGAGAGGTAGCAGAGGTCGGGGTTCTTCTCCACGCGCACGGCCCCACGGGTGATATTCATCAGACTGTGAAGGCCGATCTCCTTCAGCTGCAGCATCTCGAACAGCACAAGCGCATAGTTGAAGAAGAGGTTATTGCCTCGCACCACCGTGAGGTTGGGAAACAGGTCACTGAGGCTCTCTAGGCCATAGACACGGAACAGGAGCAAGTAGTCCGTCACTACTGTCAGCTTGGGGTAACTCAGGCCACGAAAATCCTCCGGTTTGGTCGTGAACATGAGCAGGATCTTTAAGTGGCCTTCGATCACGGTGCAGTTCTCCAGCACCCGCAGGTTGGTCACGTTATTTCTGATGTCTTTACTTGAGCAAACTGCAACGACAAAAAAAAAAGACAGCAAAATGTTAATTGGTTTAGTAAAAATCTACAGCAAAAGTTCTGCAAAAAATTGCTTGCATATGATGACCTTTAATTTAACAGGATTTTATACTGTAGGGAATGCAAAAATGTATTCTATAGAAACCAATAAAGGAGATCATATACAGAACCGTAAAAACTGATTAGAACTACATGAAGTTTTCAGTCGCACTGTTCAATTTTCCCTTTGAGCTGATGCTTTCCATATGACATTAACATGGTTAATGAAGATAATAAAAGCTCTTCCTGCAGCTTTTCACATGCCAGTGCTGCTTTACAAGTGCATGAGCTGTACAGCTGGAGAGATGCTTCTCAGGTGAATAAAAATGATTTGTCCAAGGCAGTGGTTCCCAAACATTTTAAGAGTGGTGTACCCCCTGAGGCATTTAACATTCTTCTGCGTACCCCTTCTCTTCTACTTAGGCCTGGTTACACCTGGTATTAAGATGTGTTTTGGTCGATTGGATCACAAGCAGACAAGGGAGACACATTACCATTTACAACTGGTGTATTAATCCGTCCACTTTCAACCAATTTTGTCCTGATTTCTTCGAGGTGAGGGTCTATGGGTGGGTAAATGTATGGTTTTATTTTATTTTTAAGATCTTTTGATCTAATGGACAAAATAAGCTTACATATGAACACACCTGGAGATGACGGAAGAACATACGGAGAGCATCAGCTTTCGCTTTGTTTCGAAGTGAGTGCGTGTTAGAAATCAGAAATGGTGAGAGAGCATTGTTTGTTGAACTGTTGTATAAAATCAATGTCACATTTGCAACTGTGTGGATATTTGGGAAAAATTGCATTTTTCAACATTAAAAACAAGAAATCACACAGGGTATGTTTTTTTTAATCGAGAGAGTTTGAGTCTTGAATCAATCTGTGTCTATATTTGTTTTTCATGATAATAAGTGTTAAATCCACACTTTTACAAAGGTACATTGTCGAGAACGGCAGTAATGTTGAGTGATTTGTTAAGGCAGCATCATATGCATGCTCAGTTTTGACCACAAAAGATGAGGTAATTTGATTGGGTGTCATGTATTTGACTTTTATGGCATTTTGCCTGTTAGAAATACAAGTTCGGTTTTAATGTTATTTTAAAACCCTCTGGTGCTCTTCATGTGTCGTCAAAAATTAAAAAATTCTAAGTAAGAATTTGTTTGACTGCAGTACCAATAGTTTTCACTAGATGAAATTCGTCTCCCATTCATTTCCAATGCGTTCATTTTTGACTGCGAGGAGCACAGGTGTGACTATTTTTTTCAGGACCATTAAACCTTTTCAAATCATGTCCATGATTTTGTGTGTGTGTGTGTGTGTGTGTGTGTGTGTGTGTGTGTGTGTGTGTGTGTGTGTGTGTGTGTGTGTGTGTGTGTGTGTGTGTGTTCACATAGCAAGTGCCAAAACCTTTACCAAGTTTCATACCATTCCGATGAAGTAAAAAATTCTAAAAAAAAAAAAAAAAAGTCAATAATAACTGAAGAGCATCAAAGGGTTAAGGGTTAAGGTGGGGGTAGAATGAAATGAACTGCAAAACCAATTTTGTTCGCACACCCATCACACGTAACCCAGTTTGGAAACCACTGGTTTAAGGTATAAGACAAAACCCATGGATGGATGGATGGATGGAAATAGATTAAATAGATTAAAGTAGACTAAAATGAATGAGTTTCTTCAAACAACTAAAACTAAGTAAAAATTGACAGACACAACCGCACAATTAAATAGAGGTTACAACAACAATTAACACATAAACAAGTTAAATTTCCTAGAATGTTACATAGCTAATTAGAGAGAGTATTGTTTCCTGTTAGTGCCCTGCTCCCCTTTAAATGAAAAGTGGCCCCACTGCTCATGACTTTAAAGATTCCACACTGGTTTACATGAATTACACGCATACATGAACTCTGATGCACGGTCAGCCGATGCATAACTGAGAGCTTTCAAACACTGGGCAGTCAAAGCATGCATTGGAAAGGTCAAAAATACCTTGAGCTGGCTACTTGTTTACACTAGTTATAACAGTGGCCCCACCACAGGGATTCATAAATATGGCAGTCCGGAAGTTTTGGAGCACGAGGAAGCTGAAATGCGTAGTATAAACCTACTGACATGTGTGTCCTCTCTCTCTCTCTATCACACACACACACACACACACACACACACAATGTGCAATACCTCTACGCTTACACTTATTTTTAGCACCACTCTCCTAATACACTATGTACAAATGGGGTGCCTGGCACTTGAAAAGAGTAGCGCTGAAGCACATGAAAGGAAGGGCAGCAGAGTGAGGTGAGACGGATCCTGGTTGACTGTGAAGTCATTAATTTTATGCAGTGAATCCCTGAATAACGATCTAGCTAAACATCAAATGGTGCAAGTTACAAGCATGCATTAAAGCGATAAGTTCACCCAAAAATGACCCTCACCCTCAAGCCATCATAGGTGTATATGACTTGCTTCTTTCAGTCTAACAAAATCAGAGTTATATTAAAAAATATCCTGGCTCTTCCAAGCTTTATAATGGCAGTGAATGGCGCTCCTGATTTTGAAGTCCAAAAAAGTGCATCCATTCATCATAAAAGTAATCCTTACGGCTCCAGGGGGTTAATAAAGGTCTTCTGAAGTGAAGCGAGCTAGTTATTTTAGTTTATAAAGTTTTAAATATGGATGTCTTACAAAAAAAAAAAAAAAAAAGGATTTCTTACAAAAACCCATCGCTTTGCTTCAGAAGGCCTTTATTAACCCCCTGGAGTCGTATGGATTACTTTTATGATGAATGGATGCACTTTTTTGTAGTACAAAATCTCGAGCGCCATTCACTCCCATTATAAAATTTTGGAAGAGCAAGGATATTTTTTAATATAACTCAGATTGTGCTTGTCTGAAAGAAGATAGTCATATACACCGTGGATGGTTTGAGGGTGGGTAAATCATAGGATAATTTCATTTTTGGGTGAACTATCCCTTTAAGAGACGGATGCTTTAGTATCATCCATGCATGATATGGTAGATTTAATTTGTTTTAAAGACAAAAATTCAATTACTTAATACATTTACATTTAATGTATTAAATGTATAAATTATTACTTTTTTATTTTCAATGCAACAAGAAATAGAGAACTATTTTTTAAAAAGTGTCATATAAATAAAGCAATTAACAACATTTAAAATAACGAGAAGTAAAAGCAGGAAAAGATCAAAACATAGATCATCACTTTTAACAAATTTAAAGTTAACCTCAAAGTAAATTTTAGGTTTAAAATATGTTTTAACAACAATAAAAGAAAATGTTTAAAGAAGAAAAGGCACTTAACTGAGGTAGTGATTTATGTCAAATGTTCAAATGGAAAAGCTAGTCTGCTTTGTTACAGACCTGAGAAGTATATTCAGACCTGACATATTGATTGAAATCTGCATTCAATCTGCATAAGTGTTTGCCTTAGCAGGCACCATTAAGAGATCAAAATAAATCGTGCGTCAAAAGATTTATAATGTTCTTAAATGAAAAAATATTAAATGCGGCAAAAGGCCAAACCACACAAAGTGTTCACTTTCCTCTGAAACAATACAAACAATGGCAAACATTTACACCAGGACACAGGAAGGAACTGTATGACCATATAAAAGCAGAAGTCTTAAAATTGGGCGTGTCTCCACACCTCTTGTCCCACTTCCTCTTTGAGGTTTCATTGGTTTGTATTCATCTGCTTCTTGGGTTTTACCCATTAAACCGAATTGTAATTGAACAAGAAATTTAAGAAAATAACTTGCACATAAATGTAGGCATAAAGCATGAAAAATAATATCAAACAACCTCATTCTCATTATTACCGTAACAGTCATGGATTTCCTCCAGACACGCTTTGTGTATCAAGCCAAACTACAATTATGAACATCCTCCATATCTCTTTTATATTTTAAAATATATTACAGCACATTTAGGCAATATCTGTGTATAAGTTGGAGGCATAAAAGTGACACCATAGTGATGTTACCACCCTCCTGCCCCTGTGAGAAAATACTGCAACAAAGGTTACAGGAAATAAATTTAGCACAGAAATATATTGGGCAACCAATAACAGCGAGAGGAGAGGAGAATCTAGACACGGAATGATTTAAAGATGCACCTGCACACCAGCTGCTGTGGTGTCCTCAAACTGGGTGAGAAGAACAATATTACTGGGAGAGTTTCCACCGCTAAACTGTGTAAGTATCTGCCCGCACACTTCAGAATCAGAAGAAACACAGGGTCCAACAGTTTTTGCTGTTCTGATTTGAGTCTGCAACTATCTGAATTTATTTTAAAACTTGTGAGAGACAAGTTGCTCGAAGGCTGGTAATTACTTTAGATTTGATATATGAAACATTTGGCATTACAAATTACCCATAAATGTGCTTTTTTTTATTAGTATTTTTATTTAGTATTAATGAGCCTTAATGACAAGGTTCCTACTCGGACTGTACGATTATGAAAAAAATCATAATTGTCGATAATTCCCTTGAAATTGTAATTGCGATTATTAAATTATGATTATCACAAATTACACTTAATGATGTTTTGAATAGCTTTATTACATTGTTTGAAGCAACTGCATGCCATATTTTTATATGAAAATAAACAACCTGAAAACATTCTTCCTGAAAAACTTGTATTGCTTTTCTATAGCATTAAGCCTCAAATGTCAACTATACATTGGTTTGGTTTCTTCTTTAAATAAAAAAATAAATAAAAAATGCATGGTATTATAACGTTAAACTAAAATTCAAACAAATGGAAAAACCCTTAAGATAACCTGTAGAAAGAACAAAAAAAAAAAAGACATTTTAAGCATACAGAATAATGTAAATTGACTTTTTGTTGTTGTTGTAATTGCGCCTTTGAACGATTACATAATTGTGGCATCCGTAATTGTAATCATGATTAGAAATTAGATTAATTGTGCAGTCCTAGTTCCTACACAGTTTTAAAATTCCATACTTTTCCAAACTCAAATTTTCAAATCTCTCTGTAGATTTTTCAGACCATATTTAACATAAATGGTTCATACAGCATTATTTTCTGCTTTATATTTTATATACATTTTATATACTTTATATACATACTAGACATGTGCCGATATTCGGTAATATGATATATCACGATAATGAATATGCACGGTATTATCGTGGGCACTTCAAAATACTGTGAATAATTATTTATTACGAATTATTTAAATTTGAATAATACATTTTAATAATACTTTCCCCATCAACCATATAAGCGACACACGCACTCAGATGTAAACAAGCCCACATGGTGGAATGAGTGAAAGAGACATGCTAAATGAAAGTGCTCGTTCACTCTCTGACAGCAGAGGGCGCTAATGAAACAGCAGAAATGCAGCGGTTACCCCAGAAACTCTGTAAACAAATCAACTGCTACTGAACAGTATCTAAAATGCTTCAAATAGCCATTTAGTTTTTTCGTTATTCGCAATGTTGTTCATCACAGCACCAAATACTTAATACTTAAAGACTTCATAGGCTATTTATTTTCAAACTTTTATATTTTAATCTGGACTACAACATGTCCTATAATGAATGAAAAAGTTCTGATTATTTGTTATTGTTCAGTAACACTTAGTGACATAAGGCTTCATTAGTTAACATGTTAATTCATTACCAAACTGACAATGAAAAATACTTAATAATAAGCATTGATTAATCTTAGTTCATGTTACTTTCTTAGTTAATGTTTAATAACATTTCTAACATCAAAAGTTGTAACTAATATTTAACGGACCTGAGATAAAACTGTTACTAACATTAACAAAAAATAATACCAGCTATAACAAATGTAGCTATTGCTCAATCTTAGTTAATGCATTAACTAACGTTAAATAATGAGACCTTATTGTAAAGTGTTACCTGTTGTTCTTTATAATTCTTCTGCACATTTTACTTTATATATATATATATATATATATATATATATTTTTTTTTTTTTTTTTTGTGTATTGCACTATTGTATTTAAATGTTCAGAGAGCCTTTTGTTATAATAAAAAAAACCTGTTATACTATGACAACACTTTTTTTGCAACTTATTTCAATATCGTAATACTACCATATACTGTGATAAAAGCTTCAGCAATTATTGCAACATGAATTTGGTATATAGTACAGTCAACTGTAAATACTTTTATTCTCTATGTTTTTTTCATTGGTTTTCTTGAAGTAATAACATGCACTTACATGATGAGAAACAACCCTAAAATGCTTTAAACCTGCATATATTCTCCTCTGACACATAGGTTTGATACTGTAAATGTGGTCTGATGTTGCACGATCACCAAAAAGCAAAGTACAGTCTGATTTAGATGGTCATTGCACCTTTCTCTGCTGCTGATCTTAGTGGCATTTCAGTAAACAGTGTTTTAGTGAAGTTCAAAAGAGACTCGCTTAAGGTAAAGACAAAAAAGTTTAGCATAATGAAAATGTGCGCTTTGAATTCAATCAATATTTTCAACAGATCACTAAACATTTGCCATGAAAACACTTTCAAATTATTAAACACGATGAAATTATTAGTTTTATATTTTAGAAAACTGAATAATCTGGAAACAAAAATACTGTTTTCTTTTTACCATACTAATCCAGACCTGGAAATTACTCAAATCACATTCCATACTTTTCCAAACTGCGTAGGAACCCTGTAATGAATATAAGCCCTGAATGCAAACCAGATTAAATGGATGTGACACAATCAGAAATATCCGTAAAGCACTCACAATGATATAACAAATAAAAAACTGTGTGCATTACTAAGTAACCTCCTTGTGAGACAATAAAACCACCTGAACAGCCATGACGGACTTTAAAACAGAACAAACAACAGCTAGGGGGAAGGTTATAATCGTCGCTCTCACAGACTGAATGAAGCGATCACAAGGGGGGGGATCATAATAGAAACTGACAATGTGTACACACTCATGAAACACAATGAGACGCAAGATCTGGGAACACATGAAGTGACGTGGCTACAGGGTGTAGCAAACACATTTGAAATGATTTCTCACAGCTTAAATGGTCATGTCATGTCAGCCAGGACTTCACAAACAAAGAACATAGCAATTATGAAATTACATATGACCTGTTTTCGGATATTAGCAATGTAACCAGGCAGGTGACTGAGTCAAACGGTTTCGGATTCTAGTCAGTAGAGGTATAAATTATGTTGTCATATGCTGTCCGTGTCTGTGAATACATCAGACTGAGAAGAATGTTAAGAGTGACAGCTGTACTATTAGTTTGCTCAGATAAAAACTTACAGGCAAACTGACTGACTAGCAGGAAGACAGTAAAACCAGACTTGCAGACAGCTTTTGTCAACTATAAGTTAATTTATACACTATATTTTAATTTAGCATTTATTACACTACAGTACAGGAAAGAACATTTCTTTTAGATTGAAATTAAATGGTTTATTAATAATACACAGTCAAATCTGGGATTCAAAATCTAATTTAAACGAGGAAATAAACATTTTGATTTTGAACATTTTTAAACAGAGAAAAATTATGACAAACTGAATAAAACATTTAAATTCTGCATTACTTCGAAGTCAATAATCAAATAAGGAAATTTGTGATATTAAGCAAGTGAGCTCCTTTGTACAAAAAGGTCAGATGTTTTCGTTTCCATCTAAGTACACAATGCTCTTTGGCTCATTCTCATATCAAGCTGAGAAACATCAAAACATGATCATCAGGTTTTATTTTGGGGAATTCATGCAGTTTGTCATTACCGCAAAAGGGCGACAAACTAAGTTTGTTCAAAGACATTCTTGTTAATAATATTTTTTTACTCGCAGATTATAATTTATAATGGGGAAAAAAACCCTGTTTTAAATCAGAAAAATGCGTGGTCTGAAAGATTTTAACCCCACTGTATGTAAGTCAGATGTTTAACTTCGCATTAACAAATGTTCCAAGATGAGCTGGGCTCTGCGCAGATTTCCAGTCCTGGACAGGGCTGAACTGAGGCCCCAAAATAGTTTCACTCTTCCCTACAGTGGTTCACTACAAGCCTGAGAGGAACAAGAAGGGGGCCAACAATTACACAACTTGTTTATGCTCAATCTGGTTTCACCATATTACTCAATCCTTTTATTTTCAGTTTTAATAAAAGGTAGCATGCACCCTCAGGTGTTAACTTGCCTACTACTAAAAACTATGCTGTGGCAAAACACAAAGACGCAACGCACTCCAAATATGTTCCTGAGAATGAGCCAGGCATGCATAATTCTTACTGATTTTATTGACGACAAAGAAATTTTAGCCAAGCAACATTTTAAATAAACAGGAATTAAAATCAGTACTAAAAGGTATAGCCTATTTTCTGAAACAGGCCTATACATTGTAATAAGAATTAAAAGGCTGATTAAAGCCACATTAGATTATTACAGACAGCTTTTCAAACATCTGTAGAACTTAACCTAAAACCTAGCATAGATTTTACACATAGTACAGCTCTGAGATACAGTAGTCTAACTGTCAGACACATGGAACGGAGTCCCAAAAAGGAAACTGGCAGAACTTTGAATGCATAAATTTAATCCAAAACAAGGCTATATTTAGAAATCTGCAGAGCAACAAGATAAGAAAAATCTGCTTGGGGTTTAATAAAGCTTGCAAATCAACAAATAAAGCTCAAAATTGTCTTAAATTCTCAATACGATAGAATGCAACTTTGATTTTCACCAACAAAAAAACAAAACATGATGCCAAAAATACAACTGTATTTTTAAACTTTCCCCAAAAAAAAAAAATTAAAACTCTTTTGTTGGGTGAACTGAAGATAAGCCAATGTTTTGTTTGGAGCTGAACACGGCCAAGTGTGTCAAAAGCATGCTTATATTTATTTAGCTGTTGAAGGAAGTCTTCCAAGAGCACTAAAAAACGAAAAAGCAAGTGGTGCCTACTTACACAACCATTTAGATCAGTACTGCCTCATTAAAACCAATTACCAGCATGTATATGGCATGTGTTTCGTAATACATTCTAAGTTAAGGTGTTTTATATGAAGTGTTAAATATATATAACAACTATATTAAGCATTTAAATACGAGAATACATTAATCTATTATTCTGCATTTAACAACATTTTCTATTCATGCAAAAGGTATTCATAATGCACTGTCTTGGGTTGACATAATAATAAGTGACTGATAAAGAAAGACTTATTGATCAGATGTTCTGCATCGACTGCCTCAGAGTTTACAGAAAATTTCTGACTAGATTGCTAATAAAATTCGTGCTCTGGTGATATCAATCTACAATAGTTTTATTGTAAACTTTAAAAGGACTTCTGAGAGCTATAGTACTAGTAATGCACTTTCCAAACTCATAAAGATCGGATCACAGACCTCCAGTCGGGTTTCATGATTTCTTTGAACAATAAATAAATAAAAAGATAGCGCTATAGGTGTCGACTGATCTGATTAGGGTTTCAAATCCTCTTGTCAACGCTGCAAATGGCTGCATGAAACAGGGGCCTGGCTGAACTTGAAAACCATTTCTGAGCCTTACTAGCAGTTCGAGCTACAAATAGATCAATGTTGTCCTCAAAAGATCGATAATCTGGCTTTAGGGTCAAGGCACACACTCGTGTCATTAAAGCCAGTCTGAAACGATTAATCGAAATCAAAACGACGCAATATTTGATTTATTCGTCCCTTGCCCTGCAATGTCCTTCTGTCTGGCTCTGCTTTACCAAATGTGTCACGGTGGTCAAGAACTACTATCCCCTTTTCCCTTTCAGAGTGGTCTATATCGTTTGTAGAATAACATTCAAACAGACAAGACTCTTAAAATGTTAAATTAGTGTTCGTTTGAAAAACAAAACAAAGCCGTTAAGTTACACTTACTTTCTCCATTTGTTTGTTGACAGTGGCAAACAGTGTAGACAGACGCAACCAAAACAATCAAAGTCCGCAGCCGCATTTTGACCCCCGGGGAAGCAGAAAATCTGTCCAAAAATCCCCTCCGAATACGTCTTCGTGTGGGTACTAATCTGTTTTAATAGTCCGGTGTTGTTTTGGAACATAAAAATTAAAAAGAAAAGAAAAAAAAAAAAAAAGAGAGAGACCTCTGTCACCCCCCTCAGAAAAAAAAAATGGGCGGAGAGGAAAGTTCAACGTGTTCAATCCGCTCGCGCTGCTGCTCCGCGCGCGCACTGACGGATGCTTGATACGAACACACGCTCGAGCGCTAAGCTAATGACAGCGCGTGCTGCGACTTTCATTCACTGTAAAACAATACACACGAATAAAGCATGCGGGCGTCATCATCTACGATGAGCAGCTGAAACATTTCTGATCGATTGCATATATTTGTCCAGCACTTGCGCAGATTGCTCCTGGCGAAAAAAAAAAAAGGAAAACTGGCGAAGCACGGGGAGGAATGGCTGCGCACACAGAGCGCAGGCCAAAATAATCAATTGAGAATCTGCACGAGAGACTTTTTTTTTTTTTGCGGTTTCGATTTTTTTTTTTTTTAAAGGAAAGTTGTAGTTACAATAAACGGTTTACAGACTTATAAGTTGGAAAGAGTGCTCTCGCGAAATGTTCAAGATTTCCAGGGTTCGTGATGGGCAGATTTCAGTTTGTACTTTTTCCAAGTCCTTGCTGACAGCGAGCTTTCGCCGAATCGCAGTAGTTTCTCCGTACTATAACCTGTAATCTGACAGCCTAGTAAATCGAAGCAGTTCTGGGGCATCTGCTAAAAACAGCAGCCGCTGAGATTCCCAAATGTTCCACATGCAGTCTTTTTACGTCGCTTTGCTGGCGAGCGCCTCACAGATCAATATAACGGAGTGAAGCTGGTCCCGCAGAGGTCACTTACTAGTCTTTAACGCTCTCGCGGAGAAAAAGAGTAGGAGAAAAATGCAAGAACAAATGTGTGTTTTTATTTTGTCCCCACGCTGGTTGTAGCTAGTGCATTGACTTATCCCCTCGCTCCGAGGATCCCTTTACTGTCTTTGCGCCAGTAAACAAGACCTGCCAGAGAGGCAGATGGAGCACAGGGAAAACATGGACTGGAACCACGGACCGAGAGTGACAGCGTGCGCGCTCTAAACATTAGCGTGCACTCTGCATATTATTAAAAAAAAACATTAGCTTCTAGAGAATGCATCGCCATTTATTTATACGCAGAGCAAAGAAAATATTTATTCTATATATACAGGTGCATCTCAATAAATTAAAATGTTGTGGAAAAGTTCATTTATTTCAGTAATTCAACTCAAATTGTGGAATTAAATAAATTCAGTGCACACGGACTGAAGTACTTTAAGTCTTTTGTTCTTTTAATTGTGATGATTTTGGCTCACATTTAACAAAAACCCACCAATTCACTATCTCAACAAATTAGAATACTTCATAAGATCAATAAAAAAAAAGGATATTTTAAACAGAAATGTCAGGCTTCTGAAAAGTATGTTCGTCTTTATGCACTCAATACTTGGTTGGGCCTCCTTATGCATGAATTACTGCATCAATGCGGCGTGGTATGGAGTCGATCAGCCTGCGGCACTGCTCAGGTGTAATGGAGGCCCAGGTTGCTTTGATAGCGGCCTTCAGGTCATCTGCATTGTTGGGTCTGGTGTCTTTCATCTTCCTCTTGACATAGATTCTCTATGGGGTTCAGGTCAGGCGAGTTTGCTGGCCAGTCAAGCACAGTAACACCATGGTCATTGAACCAGCTTTTGGTACCTTTGGCAGTGTGGGCAGGTGCCAAATCCTGCTGGAAAATGAAATCAGCATCTACATAAAGCTTGTCAGCAGAAGGAAGCATGAAGTGCTCTAAAATTTCCTGGTAGATGGCTGCGTTGACTGTGGACTTCAGAAAACACAGTGGACCAACACCAGCAGATGACATGGCAGCCCAAATCATCACTGACTGTGGAAACTTCACACTGGACTTCAAGCAACATAGTTTCTGTGCCTCTCCACTCTTCCTCCAGACTCTGGGACCCTGATTTCCAAATGAAATGCAAAATTTACTTTCATCTGAAAAGAGGACTTCGGACCACTGAGCAACAGTCCAGTTCTTTTTCTCCTCAGCCCAGGTAAGACGCTTCTGACGTTGTTTTTGGTTCAGAAGTGGCTTGGTACGTGGAATGTGACAGTTGTAGCCCATTTCCTGAAGACGTCTGTGTGTGGTGGCTCTTGATGCACTGACTCCAGCTTCAGTCCACTCCTTTTGAAGCTCTCCTAAGTTCTTAAATCGGCTTCGCCTGACAATCTTCTCAAGCCTGCGGTCATTCCTTTCACTTGTACACCTTTTCCTTCCAGTCAACTTTCCATGAATATGCTTTGGCACAGCACTCTGCGAACAGCCAGCTCTTTCAGCAGTGACCCTCTGTGGCTTACCCTCATTGTAGAGGGTCTTGATGATCGTCTTCTGGACAACTGTCAAGTCAGCAGACTTCCCCATGACTGCTGTTGGGATTACTGACCTAAACCCAGTATTTATACCCTGAGAATGGTAATTTAATAGAACTTGAAATTAAATATTCTAATAATTTGAGATACTGATTTTTTTTTTATCTTGATAAGCAGCGAGCTGTAATCATCAAAATGAAAACAAAAAAGTCTGGAAATATTTTACTTTATGTCTAATAAATCTAGAATATATTTAAGTTTTACTTTTTGAATTAAATTACAGAAAAAAATTACTTTTTCATGATATTCTAATTTATTAAGATGCACCTGATTATATATATATATATATATATTAGGGCTGTCAACATTAACGCATGAGATTAATTCAAAAAAATGACGGAAGCATGTGAAATTGCATCATATAGTAATTTACGTCACGCAGTTAGATGATCTTAAAGTCAATGCTAATTATATCAGAGATAGCAGAGAGAATTATTCATTCCAGTGTCTGTTTCGCTTTAAAACACAAACTCTGTCATATTGTGTCATTGTATCTGAAGAGCGCGAGCCCTCCCGCACACGCTGTTCCTGTCTGAACGGAACGTCAAAACATCCCAAAACTGTGTTTCTGGATAAAGCAAACCAGCTTCTTGCTATCAAAGTTTTGATGGATGAGGATTACAATCAAAGTAAAGACGATTGCGGTGACATACAGAAGCACGCGTGAGTCCGTTATACTGATGCGCAAACAAATCATGTATGAGCGCTCTTGACGCACTGATCGCACATTGTCTTTACGCACAGACACATTTCAGTACATTCACGTTGTTTTCACACACATTTAGGATAATGTTTGGATTTGTCCTGTGTATGTTGCTGTGTACTTTAGTATATATGCAGGTCAAGGCGGTTGGTTTAGGTTTTCCTTTTCTCCATGTGGTCCTGTTTGTTCAGTATCACAACTTGACTTGTCTAAAATGTAAACAAGCTCTTTGCTGTTGCACATACTATACACTGTGAATTCTGAATTTATGTTTTTTTCCTGTGATTTTTTTTATGGTGTAGCCTACATAAATGTATGAATTATATGAAAAAAATATTAATTGGTTATTTGGTGTCCTTTTTTAGAAAGACATCTAAATTTACCTTGGAAAAAAAAAGCTGAAAAATACAGTTTTGTGAAAATCACACTTCAATCTGATGGTTTACTTTGTTGGATATAGGCAATGATGGCAAAATGGACGTGTTAAACAAGATAAATGGTGTATGCTTAATTTCACAATAAATGTGCGATTAATCGCGATTAAAATTTTTTTATCTATTGACAGCCCTAATATATATATATATATAATACATTCACATATTTAGCTACTTCAAATGTACTGTAAGTTAAATCTACAACCTATCCATAAAACGTTAAAGGATTAGTTCACTTTCAAATGAAAATTAGCCCAAGCTTTACTCACCCTCAAGCCATCCTAGGTGTATATGACTTTCTTCTTTCTGATGAACATAATCAGAGTTATATTAATAAATATCCTGACGCATCCGAGCTTTATAATGGCAGTGAATGGGATCAACGAATAAGAGCTGAAGAAAGTGTCTCCATCCACATCCATCCATCATAAACATACTCCACACACCTCGGGGGGTTAATAAAGGCCTTCTGAAGCGAAGCGATGCGTTTGTGTAAACAAATATCCATATTTAACAAGTTATGAAGTAAAATATCTATCTTCTGCCAGACCACCTTCTGTATTCAACTTACAAAGAAAGTGTAAACTGGCGTTTTTCTGGGAAGGTGTAGGACGGGAAGGTGTAGGAAGGTGTAGGACGTAGCGTAAGCTTTCTGAACTGCGGGAGTTTTACACTTTCTTTGTAAGTTGAATGCGGAAGGTGGTCTGGCGGAAGATTTTACTTCATAACTTGTTAAATATGGATACTTTTTTTTTACACAAACGCATCACTTCGCTTCAGAAGGCCTTTATTAACCCCCCGGAGCCGTGTGGAGTACGTTTATGATGGATGGATGTGGATGGAGACACTTTCTTCAGCTCATGCTCGTTGATCCCATTCACTGCCATTATAAAGCTCAAATGCGTCAGGATATTTATTAATATAACTCAGATTTTGTTTATCAGAAAGAAGAAAGTCATATACACCTGGCTTGAGGGTGAGTAAATCTTGAACTAATTCTTAAAGTACAAAGAGTACTGAACTCATTTAACTTGATTGATTGAATTTAGTGATACTGGATACTTTGCGGTCTCTTTACTCTCACATAATAAAATAATTTCAGCTCAAATCAATATTTCATGTCCATTTACTTATGTATTTGGTAAGCGAGATAATGTACAGCCAGCTGGTCATTATCACAAAAAAACACACAAAGTCAGTGTCCTGATTACCCTGTCAGGGTTTATTTTGTGATAATGGAAAATGCTGTTAAGTGTTTCAGACAGTAGAGATTGGCTTGCACTCTCAGCCTCACATTTTCCCACATTGCCATCTCTAATAATGCATTGACAACAGGAAAACCTGCATACTATACTCATATCATTATACATTAATAATGCAGGATTTTGTCAAATAGATGACAGTAAAAAACAAAGATGCTGACATTTGCCAGACACTCAGTTTGATCCATGGTATCTTCTAAGTTCCTTAGGAAAAGTCAAATGGCTTTGGAAAATGTTGTATTATGAGCTTACTAGATATAAAACATTATTTGGCACTCGTTGAGAAGGTAGTAGCACAACTGTGTAACCTTAACTATGTTGTCCAAGACCTAGGAAAAATCTTGAAGGGAAAATATATGCTTAGGTGTAGTTCAGTTGAACTGGTGAGCCTCTAAGATGGAAGGAGATCACCGTAGAAAAACAGTGTAGACTATGTCAATAAACATACACATCCTGGCCATCAGCGAGAACATTGTTGGTAAGAAACAGGACTGTGTTGTACAAGATGATAAATATGTTTATGCTGCTGCACATTCCTTACGGCTCACATAAGCTGTCCAACTTCACAAGTTTAGGAATATTCAAGTGAGTTAAGTCATTTGACAGTATTTGTGGCAAAAAAGTTTGTTCGAGAAACCGATCTGTAAACATTAAAATACTCAGTTTCAATTATATAGCCATAAACAATAGGCATTTTAACATAATTTTAGTGTGTAAAATCGCTCACTAACCTTTCCTGTGTGAAGTTCTATGCAACTTTATTGCCATTATAACGTAACGCTGTAAACTATAAACATTCCTGAAACAGTGACAAAAACAATTTTACAGCTAATAATACACACATTTTAACAGAAGAATTATTGTAAATGCTTTTTTAAAATCCTCCAAAGTCTTCCAAAAATTGTCTCACCGTTACCTTGATTTTGGCTTTTTTAAGAGAAAACGAGGCACAAGTTGAAATAATTTTTTGTGGAAATCAACATTATGGCACAAATGTTGTCAATTGAGCTAAACTTACACTAGAATATTCCTTTAACACATCCATTTCCCTGTAGAACAATACAATCATGTAAATATTACATTTTAATCTGCTATTTTACTTATTTAATCATGTTCTGGCATAGAAGTGTGACTTTCCATCTCTGTGAGTACACCGCCACAGGCCGTGTCCTAAAACAAATTGCACAAAGCGCATTCTGACTGATGTCTTCCCTTCCTGATGAACATGCAAAGAGAGGAGGCGGCACAATAACATCCCCAATCCCTCTTGCCCTACAACCTGTTTACATCCTCTGTTCTAAGAACCGACACCATTATGTGTGGGAACACCACGTTAAACCCTTCCAAATGTCAGGTACACAGAGAGAAAACAACCGTCTTCGTAACCACATGAAGTGAAAAAAAAAAAATGAAAAAAAGACACCAACGCCTTTGCAATGTAAAATGCATAAAAGCCTTGTTTGTAATCACTCTTAAAAATAAAGGTTCTTTTTTGGCACCTATGGTTCCATGAAGAACCTTTAACATCAGTGAAGCCTTTCAATTGAACCAAAGGTTCTTTATAGTAGAAAAAGGTTCTTTTAAGAACTGTTCAATGAAAGATTCTTTGAGGAACCCAAAATGTTACTTTTACAGCAGCAGTTAAACCTTTATTTTAAGAGTGAAACATAATGGACTAAAATCCAAATGATTCATCTGATGCGGCCAACATACAGTTGAAATGATGTTGCTCTATAATGTATGTCAGAATTATTTACTGCTGCTGCTGTTGATTATTCCTGCTGCTGTTATTTCTGCTGCAGCTGCTGTTGGTTATTGCTGCTGTTGTCGATTATTCCTGCTGCTGTTATTGCTGCTGCTGCTGTCGATTATTCCTGCTGCTGTTATTGCTGCTGCTGCTGTCGATTATTCCTGCTGCTGTTAGTTATTGCTGCTGCTGTTGATTATTCCTGCTGCTGTTATTTCTGCTGCAGCTGCTGTTGGTTATTGCTGCTGTTGTCGATTATTCCTGCTGCTGTTATTGCTGCTGCTGCTGTCGATTATTCCTGCTGCTGTTAGTTATTGCTGCTGCTGTTGATTATTCCTGCTGCTGTTATTTCTGCTGCAGCTGCTGTTGGTTATTGCTGCTGTTGTCGATTATTCCTGCTGCTGTTATTGCTGCTGCTGCTGTCGATTATTCCTGCTGCTGTTATTGCTGCTGCTGCTGTCGATTATTCCTGCTGCTGTTAGTTATTGCTGCTGCTGTTGATTATTCCTGCTGCTGTTATTTCTGCTGCTGCTGCTGTTGATTATTCCTGCTGTTGTCGATTATTCCTGCTGCTGTTATTGCTGCTGCTGCTGTCGATTATTCCTGCTGCTGTTATTGCTGCTGCTGCTGTCGATTATTCCTGCTGCTGTTATTGCTGCTGCTACTGTCGATTATTCCTGCTGCTGTTAGTTATTGCTGCTGCTGTTGATTATTCCTGCTGCTGTTATTTCTGCTGCTGCTGCTGTTAGTTATTGCTGCTGTTGTCGATTATTCCTGCTGCTGTTATTGCTGCTGCTGTCGATTATTCCTGCTGCTGTTATTGCTGCTGCTGCTGCTGTTAGTTATTGCTGCTGCTGTCGATTATTCCTGCTGCTGTTATTGCTGCTGCTGCTGTCGATTATTCCTGCTGTTAGTTATCGCTGCTGCTGCTGTTGGTTATTGCTGCTGCTGCTGTTAGTTATTGCTACTGCTGTTGATTATTCCTGCTGCTGTTGGTTATTGCTGCTGCTATTAGTTATTGCTGCTGCTGGTTATTGCTGATGCTGTTGGTTATTGCTGCTGCTCTTGGTTATTGCTGCTGCTGATGCTGTTAGTTATTGCTGCTGTTGGTTATTGCTGTTGCTCTTGATTATTGCTGCTGCTCTTGGTTACTGCTGCTGCTGATGCTGTTAGTTATTGCTGCTGCTGTTATTCTGCTGCTGTTGGTTATTGCTGCTGCTGTTAGTTATTGCTGCTGCTGTTAGTTATTGCTGCTGCTCTTGGTTATTGCTGCTGCTGTTGATTATTCCTGCTGCTGTTATTTCTGCTGCTGTTGGTTATTGCTGCTGATGTCAATTATTCCTGCTGTCGATTATTCCTGCTGCTGTTATTGCTGCTGTTGTCGATTATTCCTGCTGCTGTTATTGCTGCTGCTGCTGCTGTTAGTTATTGTTGCTGCTGTCGATTATTCCTGCTGCTGGTTATTGCTGCTGCTGCTGTCGATTATTCCTGCTGCTGTTATTGCTGCTGCTGCTGCTGTTAGTTATTGCTGCTGCTGTCGATTATTCCTGCTGCTGTTATTGCTGTTGCTGCTGTCGATTATTCCTGCTGCTGTTATTGCTGCTGTCGATTATTCCTGCTGCTGTTATTGCTGCTGCTGTTGATTATTCCTGCTGCTGTTGGTTATTGCTGCTGCTATTAGTTATTGCTGCTGCTGATTATTGCTGATGCTGTTGGTTATTACTGCTACTGCTGCTGCTGCTGTTAGTTATTGCTGCTGCTGCTGCTGTTGATTATTGCTGGTGCTGTTATTGCGGCTGCTGTTGATTATTGCTGCTTCTGTTATTGCTGCTGCTGTTATTGCTGCTGCTCTTGATTATTGCTCTTGATTATTGCTGCTGCTGCTGTTAGTTATTGTTGATGCTGCTGATTATTGCTGCTGCTGTTATTGCTGCTGCTGTTGGTTACTGCTGCTGCTGTTAGTTATTGCTGCTGTTCTTGGTTATTGCTGCTGCTGTTATTACTGCTGTTAGTTATTGCTGCTGCTGATTATTGCTGCTGCTGCTGCTGTTAGTTATTAGCTAGAGAGCTAGCTGTTAGCTAGAGAAAACTTTTGGCGTGTTTTGCTTTTTTTGACTCTTATTGGTGGAATTTTCTGTACAGCATCATGAGTAATGTTCTAATGAGTAATGAGTAAATTCTGCTGTTAAACAATTATTTTAAAACTAAGTTGAAATAATGTGGGCTGATGCTTTCAACAGAAGCAAATTCTATCAATTAACAACCTCGTAGCTCACAGCAGGACTGTCTTTAAAGGTTTACAAGTTATCGTTCAAAATCTATTTTCCGAGTTTTTACTTCTGGAACCTGACTGTTGCACTCTATGACAGTGGCCCTGATGAAGATTTGGTTTTTTTTTTTTTTTTAAACTGCACCAGAGCCAATATGGAGGTAATTGTCATGATCCTGAATGATTCAAGTTGAAGATCCATCAAGGACTGGTAGACACAGTTGTTGGCTGGTCTGTGCTACTTGCCATCAGAATAGCCTGACCTAATTTAATACCTTAATTTCCTCTCAAATGACACTCGGTTTCACAAACATTCATATTAGGAGTAAATGAGCATGAATGGGTTGGAGTAAATTGCTACAGCTCACTAATCGGTTCTGTATTTGGTATAAGGTCTCCATGACAACATGCTTTTAAATTTCAAGACCATGTATTGTGTTCTTTCCCAGGGATTGGTTGGAAATGTGCAGGGAAAATAACACTTTTACAAAACGTCACTTTTAAAGATGGCCTAAAAATGAACACAAAGTAGGACAGGATGTTTTATCTCTGATCATTATTATTGTAAGAACACAGGATATGTCCTATTAATTGCTTTATTAAATTTGCTGCCCTTCCATGTTGTTTTGGATAAAAAGGAGAACATAAAGTATTATCAATCTATTATCTATCTATCATCAGATCTTTCTGGGCTTTTTTTGGCCTCTTTGCCAAAATAAGCTTTTCTTTAGCAGAAATTGATCACATGGTGAAATAGTTGCAGGTCTGAATTTAAAAGACCAAATTAATTAATTTTTTTTTTATTTTTTTTTTAGCAGGGATCTATTTTGGTTGTGTACATATACACTACTGTTGAAAAGTTTGGGTCATTACATTTTTTTTATTTTTTTTAAGAAATTAATATTTTTATTCAGCAAAGATGCCAGTGACTTTTATGCTGTTCTAATCTTTTCTATTAATACAAATATATTTTAACGCTGATAACTATAAGAAACTAAGTGAGCACCAAATCAGCAGCATTTTGGAATGATTTCTGGAGGATCATGTGACACTGAAGAATAAATGAAATTTTAAAATATATTTAAAATTGTAGTCATATTTTATAATATTACAGTTTTTACAGTATTTTTTAACAAATAAATGCAACTTTGGTGAGCATGTGAGACATTAAAAAAAGATTTCAGTATCATTTTAAATGTCCAGCTGGGACAATTTTGGTTTAAATAACATTTTTAAATATTTCTTTATTCTAATAAATTATAAATATACATTTAAATATAGATTATAAATAAACATTTGTATAGCTCTATATCTACATCCATGCCATACAGTATATGTGCTAAGTGATTTCATATGATGTGTGAAACATTTTGCTTAAATTCACTTCAGATAAAATGCCCTTTATCTACAGACCTCTAACCTTTTATCCTTTAAACTCATTGCTGTTATCTCCAGGAAGCACAAATCTACGCAATCCATCATTCAATTACAGATATAGCATGAAACGGTAGTTATGCAACTACTGCATCACCTCAGGAGGAAATGAGGCCAGCTATGAGTTAGTAAAAATGACAACACATATCCCCATCACAGCATAACACAGCACCCATCGCCTACGTAAAAATGTTTGCTGTTCCAGAGATGTGGCCGTTCAGGCTAATTTAATCATTTC
This sequence comes from Elopichthys bambusa, assembly GCA_037101425.1. Classification (NCBI taxonomy): domain Eukaryota; kingdom Metazoa; phylum Chordata; class Actinopteri; order Cypriniformes; family Xenocyprididae; genus Elopichthys; species Elopichthys bambusa. The sequence continues at coordinate 4,206,914 of CM074437.1, read as the reverse complement.
TTTGTGTATTCAGCAGACGCTAACTGATAAAAATGAACTCACTTGCATGCACAAATCCTAAAACACATCATGCTGGCATTCACAACACAAATATGACCTGACAGCACGGTCCCATGAGCTCTGACTTCTTTTGTTAAGCACAAAACACACCCGCTGAGGGTTAATGCTCAACTTCTGCCCTTAATTACCAAAGGGAAAAGGCAGAAATCTATACATATCTGCTTATAGAACTGGAAAGGAAACAGAACAGGAGGTGAGGGCAGCCATGAAGGCTCCCACACTGAACGCCTGTCAGGAATGAATTTCAATAGAGATTCACCCCGAAGGTTCCTCCATGCATTGCTATCTAATGTAAGGGGCTGATATATTATCAGTTCTATGTCTCTTCCTTCGGAGCCCCTCCTGTTGACAGTGTTCTCCTTCTGAAAACAGAATGTATCCTGTTTCTGAACCCGTCCCTTTTTTACTGACCCTTGAGCACTCTAATGGGTCTAATAGGATTACATGTGCTGAGGCTGCTTTGAAAAACAGTCCTGAGCAACTATATCATCTGTGACGCCATGTCATTTTTGTAGTGTGACAGTAAATGCAGAGATAATACATTTAAAAGAAACCTGCAGATGTACTGCATTGGAGGCGCAGTGCAGCAGTGTTGTTTTAGCATCACTGAGATAGTTTTTATAACTTCTATTTATGTTATGTTTTCACATGTTTTGCACCTCCTCTTCTTTTCAAAACAGTGTAAAGGCGTCTGGGCATCGAGGTTATGAGTTTCTGGAGTTCTGGTGTTGAAATTTGGTCCCATTCTTGCCTGATATAGGTTTCCAGCTGCTGAAGAGTTTGTGGTCATCTTTGACGTATTTTTCTCTATAGGTGAAAAATCTGGACTGCAGGCAGGCCAATTCAGCACCCGGACTCTTCTACGATGAAGCCATGCTGTTGTAATAGCTGCAGTATGTGGTTTTGCATTGTCCTGCTGAAATACACAAGGCCCTCCCTGAAATAGATGTCGTCTGAAGGGGAGCTTATTTTGCTCTAAAACCTTTATATACCTTTCAGCATTCATAGTGTCTTCCAAAACATGCAAGCTGCCCATACTGTATGCACTTATGCACCCCCATACCATCAGAGATGCTTTTGAACTAAACGCTGATAACACGCTGGAAGGTCTCCCTCCTCTTTAGCTCAGAGGACACGGCGTCTGTGATTTCCAACAAGAATGTCAAATTTGGACTCGTCTGACCATAGAACACTTTTTCACTTTAAATGAGCCTTGGCCCACAAGACACGAGGGCACTTCTGGACCATGTTCACATATGGCTTCCTTTTTGCATTATAGAGCTTTAGTTGGCATCTGCAGATGGCACGGCGGATTGTGTTTACCAACAGTGGTTTCTGGAAGTATTCCTGGGCCCATTTAGTAATGTCATTTACACAATCATGCCGATGAGTGATGCAGTGTCGTCTGAGGGCACGAAGACCACGGGCATCCAATAAAGCCTTGTCCCTTACGCACAGAGATTTCTCCAGTTTCTCTGAATCTTTTGATGATGTTATGCACTGTAGATGATGAGATTTGCAAAGCCTTTGCAATTTGACGTTGAGGAACGTTGTTTTTAAAGTATTCCACAATCTTTTTACGCACTCTTTCACAGATTGGAGAGCCTCTGCCCATCTTTACTTCTGAGAGACTCTGCCTCTCTAAGACATCCCTTTTATAGCTAATCATGTTACAGACCTGATATCAATTAACTTAATTAGCTGCTAGATGTTCTCCCAGCTGAATCTTTTCAAAATTTCTTGCTTTTTCATCATTTGTTGCCCCCGTGCCAACTTTTTTGAGACCTGTAGCAGGCATCAAATTTGAAATGAGTTCATTTAGTGGATAAAAGAGTAAAATTTCTCCATTTAAACATTTGTTATGTTATCTTTGTTCTATTGTGAATAAAATATTGGTTCATGTGATCTGAAAGTCTTTTAGTTTTCATTTTATTCAAATGTAAAAAATGTCCCAACATTTCGGGTTGTATTATTAAATGTCTATTTAGATTTTAAGTTTTCTTTCAGTTTCATTTATTATAGTAGGCTACATCACGTTATACTGACTAAAACAAACAAACAACAAAAAAAAAAACATTTTGACAATTCTGTTTTTACACTGTGCAAGCCTTGCAGTAAATAAGTGGTATAGCTGTGGTGTTATGACTCAGACTTAGACTCTGACTGAGCTCTTCAAACTGTTTGTGTTTCTCACTTCTCGTCTGATTACACCTCCTTGTTATAAGCATTTCTGACACATGCTGCAGTTGGTGTCATCTTTACACCAACTACTGGCTTTACAAAGTTAAAAAAAAACAGATTTGTGCGATGAACAAATTTACCTCAGTAGTGCACATGCGATACAGTTTTGCATGTGTGAGAGACAGAGCCGCTTGTTTGTGTGTGCGGTTAATCTAGGACCAGTGCCGATCCTACACTTCTGGGGGCCCTAAGAAAAACTTTGTGAAGGGTGCATTCTTAAAAAAAAAAAAAAATTTCCATAAACTTAAGTAATAATAACAATGGTTTTCAGTATGCAAGGTGCACTGCCAGTTTTCTGTAGGGTAATGGAATTAAAACGTCAAGGAAACAAACTGCAAGTTATGAAAAACGTATATAAATACTGTATGTAAAGGGAATCCTGTTAAAACACATTGGCAGAAAAAAAAAAAATTAAGTAAAATTAAAACCAAATTTTCGTTGACAGCTAAATAAATGCTTTTTTAATAGTAATGCTCTGGCACCATCTGGCTATAACACACAGCCGAACTGGCTTTCTAAATGCGTGATTTAGTAACGAAATTACAGTATGATAGATTAAAAAAAGGCATGGTTGTTTCAACACAAATTTGGGTTAAATATGGACAAACCCAAGTAGTTTGAGTAGTTTGAGTAGTTTGAGTAGGGAGGATCGGCTCTGTCTAGGACTGCACGATTAACTGAAATTAAACTGAAATCGTGATTTGGCTTAGTGCGATTATTAAATTAAATTGCAAAAGGTTTAATTAAACAAATGTATGCACAGCGTGCTTCATGGTGAAGTGCACACTGGATCTCTGCAAGCTTGAGTCACTTATAACGTGCATTTGAAAAAGCGATGCGCGCCAAACATCTTTCCAAACTTGTGATAAGATGCGTTTACAAATTTCAGTGATAAAGGCTATGTCAATTAGCATTGCATTACAAATATACATTATTCTTATGAAAATACCTGAGATGTCTAGAAGAACACAGATAAACCCAATTTTGTCACAACTGTATGATTATTATTCATCGGTCAAAACATCTCTATCTGTGTTTCATTCTGCTAGTGATAGCTGGAGGCGTTTGTTCCTGGAATGTCATAGGGTTTATGACTTCTATGAGTCTCACTTGTGGACTTTCTGCGCTAGGGCGATCTCCAGGTACGAGTATGAATGAGTGTACTCACTAATGCCAAAGTCCCTTTCAAGGAAAGTCTGTTCACTCGGCGGCGGCCATATTTGTAACTCCTCCAGGCAGCTATTTCAGGCATTCAAGACCAAGTTCTATTTGATTGGTGGAATCCTGAAATCTCAAAAAACGCTTGTCAAACTCACAATTAAATAACATATTTCAAATCAGCAACAAAATCTGACATGAACTGTCCCATAAATGCTGTTTCCTATGCTAAAATAACATTAAAAAGCTTATTTTTCAGGCTAGATGAGCCAATGCGCATGTGCAGTCCTAAGCAAGAGTCTTCTAACGGCAGCTGCAGTGACACAATGACTTTATCAATCAGCGATTGGCTCTTTTACTTAGAAGCGGGACATATTCCAACAAATTGTGCGTTGCAGTTTCCCATTCATAACTAATAGGAGTGTCACAACCCCCCATTTTGGGTAAAAAAAAAAAAAAAAGAAGAGAAAAAAAAAAATGAAGGAAACTTTTTTTTTTTTTTTTAAATAGTTATTTCTCTCTGTTGGTGAATACGATTTCCTGACAAAAAATTAACAAATTACCGTCACAGATTTTTATCATAATAATTTAATATTTTATATTAACATTTTAGACCTTTGCTTTCTAATGATTTATAAGAAAATGAAGTGGTATTTTGAAGTGCCCAATCAAAATGAATGGATTTGGATTGTGATTAGTGATATTGGGCTATGTAAACAAAATAGAATTATTGTTAAACGAGGTTTTGCGTTCCTGCAGTCAAGAAAATGTTTGTCTGAAAGGTTTATATTTTGTGTGCCCTGTATGGAACGGTAATGTCCTTTATCAGTCACATACCTGTTTAAGTGATGAACTACACTACTTTTGGTTGTTTTCAGAGATGGTAACATACGTTTCATACTTGTGCAATTGTGTGGCCTGTACTACAAAATTTACACCTCTGTAGCACCAGTTACGGTGGCCGAGAAAGCTCAACGCGCTGCAACTGAAGAAAACAAATGCAAATACAAAAAACACCAGCAAACAAAGAAAACATATTCATCAGTTTGACAACACATGCGCTGCAAAATTCACAACACGTGCAAAAACAAAAACGCGCTACAAAAGTTCACAACACAAATACAAAAATGCGCTGCAAAAGTTCACAACACAAATACAGAAACGTGCGGTAAAAGTTTACAACACGTGCAAATACAAAAACGCGCTACAAAAGTTCACAACACAAATACAAAAACGCGCTGCAGAAGTTCACAACACGTGAAATACAGAAATGTGCTGCAAAAGTTCACAACACAAATACAGAAACGCGCTGCAAAAGTTTACAACACATGCAAATACAAAAACGCGCTGCAAAAGTTCACAACACAAATACAGAAACGCGCTGCAAAAGTTTACAACACGTGCGAATACAAAAACGCGCTGCAAAAGTTCACAACACAAATACAAAAACGCGCTGCAAAAGTTTACAACACATGCAAATACAAAAACGCGCTGCAAAAGTTCACAACACAAATACAGAAACGCGCTGCAAAAGTTTACAACACCTGCGAATACAAAAACGCGCTGCAAAAGTTCACAACACAAATACAAAAACGCGCTGCAGAAGTTCACAACACAAATACAAAAACGCGCTGCAGAAGTTCACAACACAAATACAGAAACGCGCTGCAAAAGTTCACAACACAAATACAAAAACGCGCTGCAGAAGTTCACAACACAAATACAGAAACGTGCTGCAGAAGTTCACAACACAAATACAGAAACGCGCTGCAAAAGTTCACAACACGTGCAAATACAAAAACGCGCTGCAAAAGTTCACAACACAAATACAGAAACGCGCGCAAATACTCAAAACACAAGTAAATACAGAAACGCGCGCAAATACTCAAAACACAAGCAAATACAGAAACGCGCTGCAAAAGTTCACAACACAAGTAAATACAGAAACGCGCGCAAATACTCAAAACACAAGTAAATACAGAAACGCGCGCAAATACTCAAAACACAAGCAAATACAGAAACGCGCTGCAAAAGTTCACAACACGTGCAAATACAAAAACGCGCTGCAGAAGTTCACAACACAAATACAGAAACGTGCTGCAAAAGTTCACAACACAAATACAGAAACGCGCTGCAAAAGTTTACAACACGTGCAAATACAAAAACGCGCTGCAGAAGTTCACAACACAAATACAGAAACGTGCGCAAATACTCAAAACACAAGTAAATACAGAAACGTGCGCAAATACTCAAAACACAAGTAAATACAGAAAAGCGCACAAATACTCAAAACACAAGTAAATACAGAAACGCGCGCAAATACTCAAAACACAAGTAAATACAGAAACGCGCGCAAATACTCAAAACACAAGCAAATACAGAAACGCGCTGCAAAAGTTCACAAAACGTGCAAATACAAAAACGCGCTGCAGAAGTTCACAACACAAATACAGAAACGCGCTGCAAAAGTTCACAACACAAATACAGAAACGCGCGCAAATACTCAAAACACAAGTAAATACAGAAACGTGCGCAAATACTCAAAACACAAGTAAATACAGAAAAGCGCACAAATACTCAAAACACAAGTAAATACAGAAACGTGCGCAAATACTCACAACACAAGTAAATATAGAAACGCGCGCAAATACTCAAAACACAAGCAAATACAGAAACGCGCTGCAAATAGCACATACCAGGCCCGGCGATATCAAGCTCCCCTCTGCGATGATCTGAATAATGAGGATGATGATGAGGTTACTTTTAGAATTAAATTAATATTTTAATTTGCCCCGCAATAATTTATAGCGCATCACGCATAACGGACGCGCTGTAATAAGTTAGCAAACTCCTAATTTAAAAAAAAAAAAAAAAAAAACTTGTTTAACACCTACATCTCTTGTCATTTTTTTTTTCACTACGTATGGGCCACAGAAGAAATATTAAGAAATAAAGGTTAAATAGTGTTATCAGAACATGTTTAAGTAGAGCTCTCATTGCTCAGTTTAACTTTCTGCAGTGAATAGCTGACTGGGATTTGAGACATAAAATCAAGTAAATTATTTAAAAAATATATTATTAATAGTATTTTTTTACGCAAAATAATTGCATGTGTTGTGAACTTTTGCAGCACATATGTTGTCCAACTGATGATGTTTTATTTGCTGGTGCGTTTTCTATTTGCAGCGCGTTGAGCTCTCTCGGCCACCGTAATCAGTGCTATGTGCAAAAAAGTTAACGTACAGCCTTGCCTATGGCTTTTAAACCAGTCACCAAAAACCAATCAGCATCACGAAGATCGAAAGAACTAACGTGTAAATCCACACATGTCTTCAGCGTTGCAAATCATGTCTGGAAGACAAGCTGATTCTTTGCTGTGAATAAAATGTCTAAAATTGTAATACCATATGATGATATTGTGGTTGTCGTGTAGAGACAAAATGAACTGCCTTTAAAAAATACGCTGTATGTGTGGTGGATACGTTGCCCACTGCTGCCCTCTAGTGGATTAACATTGCATTGTTTGTTTCACAGCAGTAAAGGCATGTCTTCGGAGAACTAACATTACCCCCATGCAGCAGAACATTGATACGGAAATGTCAGACTTTTATATTTGAAATATGGGAAAACTAGTTATAAGTCTAAATTCAGAGCGCACCTAAAATGGCACCACTTTGCTAAACCCTGCTAAGTCTGTCAGGACAAGCATTAAGAAATATTTTTAAATCTTAGCTGACATTACAAGAAAATCAACAGTAATCCATTATAATACCATACATAATAATACATATGATTTTTTGTTTTTGAAGAAAACACAAAGACTTCAATATCAATAAACTTTTAATAAATAGTTTCTCATTAGTTCCTAATATTTACAGCCTGATCACCATTCACATAAACCTTTTCTATTCTTTTAGAGCACATTTTAGGCACAAATTAATTGGCAAACACCAGATTTCTTTGCGAGTTAGTGGCTAGTGAAAAGGAGTAATTATGCAGGTACAAAACAGGATGAGGACATATGACAAAGAATTCCATTCAAGTTTGGTCATACAGCTCAATGTGAAATGATGGAAAAAACCTTTAAATAACATTTACATGGTTTTCAATGCTGTAAGAGAACATAAATGGTCCAAAATGTTAGCTAAAAACAAGTTACAATGACTAAGCCTGTGGAACATCTTGTGGATTTGTCTTGAAAATAGCAACATAAAAAAAGAAGAAGAAGAAAACCATACAAATACCAGAAAGTGAAACACACAAATGAATAAAAATGCACAAAGACAGAAATAAAGTCATAGGTATGGCACCTAAAACCAAATAAACAAGACCCAGAGATTGGTTTAAAAGAAAAAAAGTGATCTGAATGCACTTGAGGTTTTCTCTGGAAAATCGAACGTTAATGTTGAGATCTGATAAAAGTATTCAAAGTTTCTCACCAGAAAAAATTAAGCACCGCAAATAGAAATCGGCCACAAAATTTGGGGTCTAAAAATCACAATGGCGTGCCCGAAAAAGCTTAGCTCTAATAGAAACATCACGTTTAGAGTATAGTATTATACCACAGAACTTTGTAACCTTGTACACCCTACAGTAGCAGCATGTGTGATATTAGATTCACTGGATCTAGCGATGCTCATCCAATCACATCTAAGCTATTCCACCCACATCAGTGCTTGCGGTAATATGAAAACTAGGTATGCCGTCAGTAAGCTTGTAACCCTGCTAGCCTGTTGTATCATGGCAGTGCTGACGTTCACAGGGAGTTCTGGTGGCGAAGCAGGCGATGAACGAAAATCAAATATGCGCAGGCTCCGACAGGAGCGATACGGTTGACCCTTCTCAGAGCGTAGTCTTCATCTGGGTTTGGTAATTGTGATAAAAAGTCACTTAAAGGCAACTTTTACTCCCTCTGCATGAATTCTGACACACCGCTCGTGATAGCAAGGGAGAGGAAGTACAAACTATTTCATCTGATGTGAAGTAGCATGATACAACAGCGACGACTGTGTGAAATGACCTTCTTGGTTACATTTTCCTTGAGGGTTCGAAAAGACGACACGCTCTTCTCTAGAAGCGTCTTTCAATCTGTTAAGTACAAAACCAAGAAGAACCAGTAGAAAGCAGCACATCAAAAGTTAGCCTGTAACGTCACGATAGACACGTTCCCTATTGTTACGGTTACCAGGTCTTTGGACAAGGAAGGAACATTTAAACAATTGAAATTCTGAAAGAGAGAAAAGACACACAAAAAAAACCTATGTAACAGTAAAAATGAGGAAAACCTTCACCAAGTCCGTATCAGCACACAACTGTGTCTGCTTGCATTTCCCTCAAGGCAAAATGTCCTTTGCTCCACTTCCTGTTCCTCAAGGCCAAGGTCAGCTCCCGGTTGGCCTAGTTACGCACTTGTAATACGTGCACCGGTTCCCACAGCTCATTCTGCCTTCGCCGAGCTGCAGGGGAACAAGAGAGGGCGGTGATGTCATCTTCTGTAAAAAGGTGCACTGCTCATGTGCGCCTGGGGAGGTTGGGGTGTTGATGTGAGGGGGTTTGGGGTCCGTGCCCGCCCCCCTCGTCAGTGGGGTTATACGCTGCTGTCCTCCAGCAGAGGCTCCTTGCCCTCGCAAGGTCCACCCTGAGAGCCGTGTAAGTGGCTCTGCGCGCCGTTGTTGTGCTTCTTGTAGCTGCTGGGCCGCATGTTGAGAGCATTGTGCTCTGGGATGAAGAGAGCAACCAGAAGAGACAGCAAAACCGAGCATGCTCCGAACAAGAAAGGAGGGCCGGGGATGATGGCACTCTGAGGGGGAACAGATATACAGAGATTTGTGGGTGCGTGCTTGTTGTGTAATACAGAGAGATTTCTTATTTCTAATCAGCACTCACCTCATCTGTGGGGTTGGCCATGTTGGGTTTGGCACCCTTCTCTGGGCTCTCTGCGGGGTCCATTTCACTGAGCTCCACGTGAAACAGGTAGAAGACGAAGCCGTAGAGCGCAGGACCCAGGCCGTTACATAGTCCTCGAATTCCTGTGATCATCCCCTGCACCACACCTGACAGAGAAACAGAGACATATTGAATGAGACTGCATTTGCCCAATCACTAAACAGGTTACTTCATTATAATGTAATGTAATTAGGTGACAACACCAGCATTTCCCTCTAGCATTTTGAGTGCTGTTAAGCGGATTCTTATACACCTCTGATTGGCCATTGTGTTCACGTGCTCAACATATATGTCTCTGATTGGCTACAATGATCAACGCTTCAAAAACATGTTGACATCTTTGACACTTACACAGACACACACGGGAGCGTTTGAAAGCAGGCGTCTATCAGTGGATCCCTAATATATCTACTGACAGACACCTGCTTTCAAATGTGTATCTGTGCAAGCGTCAAAGATGTCTATTTACAACATGTTTTTGAAGCACTGATCATTGTAGCCAATCAGACATATCTGTTGAGCGCGTGAACACGTGTCCAAGTGCATTATTTCCTTTTAAAATAATTTGATAAATTAATGACATACAGTATCTCACCGAAGTGAGTACACCCCTCACATTTTTGTAAATATTTTATTATATCTTTTCATGTGACAACACTGAATGATACTTTGCTACAATGTAAAGTAGTGAGTGTACAGCTTGTTTAACAGTGTAAATTTGCTGTCCCCTCAAAATAACTCAACACACAGCCATTAATGTCTAAAAAGTGAGTACACCCCTAGTACAAGTAAAAATGTCCAAATTGAGCCCAAAGTGTCAATATTTTGTGTGGCCACCATTATTTTCCAGCACTGCCTTAACCCCTCTTGGGCATGGAGTTCACCAGAGCTTCACAGGTTACCACTGGAGTCCTCTTCCACTCCTCCATGACGACATCACGGAGCTGGTGGATGTTAGAGACCTTGCGCTCCTCCACCTTCCATTTGAGGATGCCCCACAGATGCTCAATAGGGTTCAGGTCTGGAGACATGCTTGGCCAGTCCATCACCTTTACCCTCAGCTTCTTTAGCAAGGTCGTCTTGGAGGTGTGTTTGGGGTCATTATCATGTTAGAATACTGCCCTGCGGCCCAGTCTCTGAAGGGAGGGGATTATGCTCTGCTCATTCATGGTTCCCTCAATGAACTATAGCTCCCCAGTGCCGGCAGCACTCATGCAGCCCTAGATCATGACACTCCTACCATCATGATTGACTGTAGGTAAGACACACTTGTCTTTGTACTTCTCACCCGGTTGCCGCCACACGCTTGACACCATCTGAACCAATTAAGTTTATCTAGGTCTCATCAGACCACAGGACATGGTTCCAGTAATCCATGTCCTTAGTCAGCTTGTCTTCAGCAAACTGTTTGCGGGCTTTCTTGTGCATCATCTTTAGAAGAGTTACATTGTATTTACATTGTAGCAAAGTGTCATTTCTTCAGTGTTGTCACATGAAAAGATATAATAAAATATTTACAAAAATGTGTACTCACTTCTGTGAGATACATCACTTTATTCTATAAAACTGTTTTGTTATCTTAAACCCCCAAAATGTCAGGTGGTGCAACTGTCCGAACAAATAAACAGATGAGAAAACTTTAAAATGGTGTGGCTTAATAATACAAATTAAAATCTAAAGACTATGGCATCATTTTAGGTTTGAAACCTTTCATATAAACAAATTTTATAAATATTAAAGCTTTTTAAAGCTGTTGAGATCATTGAAAAACTTTTGTCCAGCAATTTGAATGTCAGGGTGGCACAACTGCAAACATGGCAGAGTGAAAATGTTTGTAGATCTTTCTCAAATACTGGTAAAAAACTGCTAATTTCAAGTATGGGTAGGTTGGTACACTCTCCATGTCAGGTGGATCAACTACAGAATATATACATATAACTATTTGGTTGTACCGCCTGACATAAAATATAACAATTTAATATACCAATTTTTTTTTTCCATAACATGGAAATAATTAATCAGCTTATCAGGATCAACCAGAATTCAGTGCATCCCTAAAGATCAACAATGTAATAAGGTAATGTAATTGTAATGTACAAAATGTAATGTAATTATTGGACAGTCATTATTGGGTTAAAAGTAAATTAAGGGGTTTATTCTGCACTGGCTAATTATATATTATCCTGTTTATTACATTATATTAAAATACATAAATAGACATGAAAAATCAATTTGAGTTATGATTTTTTTTCAAATGCCAGAGCCTGCATAGTGATAGAGAGACATGAAACTAGCACATCTTTGCTTTTGACAGCAGAATGCAGTGAATAACCCATCAGAATTCAATATTCCATGTAATAACAATAAAGAGTGACTTAATTAATAAAACTTAATTGTTCTGGGGATGAAAAATAAATGTGCCAGCCAGAGGACTTTGTGCAGGACCATATTAAGATATTTTTGCTGATGTTACTATGGTGTGGCTGCACGCGTCTCACCTTGTTGGTCAGGATCTGCGTTGCGGGACACTATGGCACTGATTGCTGGGAAGGTGATGCTGGACATGGCAGCAACAGCTCCAGCGGCCCACATCATCCTTAAGAGAAAAATAAACCATCAGTATCTCTCTCTCTCTCTCTCACACAGACTCTCAACTGGTTTCAGTTCATGTGCATGTGTAACTGGTTTTCAGGAACACACACTGCCGAGGTCATGTTTACTTGTCTGTTTGAGTTCTAGCCAAAAGACACAAATAGATAACTTGATGTGTGTAATGGCATGAAAAAATAAGTCATATAAAAGCAGGACATGACATCTTGAATGAAATCCATTGATTTTCTTCTTCCATTTCCCAAAATTATGTTTCAGAACAGCAACTAGCTGTAAAATATCTTGTTAGAAATCCTTTAAATAAAGCTTATGAAACACTACAATAAGTATTGATTTCAAGTAAAAATCCAATTACAATCTGTGACTTGAAGTGTACCATGTCTAATGAAGATTTTGCTGCCCTCTAGTGGCTTTCTAGATGATCAACTCACCAGGGCTGGGAGCCAAAGCCGTACCAGGCCAGCTGTAGAATTTGAAAGCCAAGGCCTAACAAGATAGTGTTCTTATTCCCTATGGAACGCATCAGGATTCCCAGGACAACAGTCTGCACAGAGAGATGAACCATTACTTTGCAAAATATTCACTGGCTTCCCTTTACATCCTAATGCCTGATGTAGGGGTGGGCAATACAAGAGACGATTAACCGGTAGAAATTTGTCAACCACCATCATCTCTATCACTGTTACAGTCACGTGACATTGCTGTGGTCACGAAAGCTTATCATTTGTATGAGTTAAGCATTGCATTGGTGAAATGCAATAAGCAGCGAAAGAGAACTGATTTCGCTATATGCGCGTACTGAGAGATGGTTTCTGAGCGCTGTCTGAGAGACAAGCGCACATGAAGCCGCTGCTCGTACAGCGCACGAGTACTGAATAGAGTTCTTTTGCCGCCTAATTGGGCTTCAATGGTTAAATACATACTTATGTGTCAAAATGCCCATCTTTGCAAGTATCCTTGTAAACAGTCATTTATGTCTTTAGTGAACAACAGTTGAGAAAGAAAACACATGTGTAACAGTATATTGGATCCGTGCATTTGGTCTTCAAGTGACAGCAGCCTAATAAACCTGCTGTCATCTGTGTCAGTAATGTACAACAAACAACAAAAAAGAGAAACTAAATTATATAAATAAATATAGACATATAAAGACATATAAATAAAGACATATTACACCCAAAAATTCTTCATACAGTGGACTATCAGTAAAATTGATAAAAATTTGGAACCAAAAATTCTTCAGACACTTTGACCTGATCATGTTTTGCTTAAGTGTTATCTGACATAATTAAAATTTATTTTTTTCTGTAATAAATTATATATATATATATCTCACATCATTATCATGAAATAAAATGACCCATATTGTGATTTAGGATTTTGGTCATATCGTCTACCCCTAGCTGATGCACTCGCACAGTGAGCCGATTAGTACGAATGAACACATGCTGTGCTTCTCAGAGTCACGTGGTACAAACTCACAATGGAAGGGGTGGAAAAAAAAGTCTGGAAACCAACCTGAGCCAAGATGGACAGGATTCCCACCACAGCAATGAAGGCAGCAACTGTTTCTGACGTAAATCCAATGACCTGGGAAGTTGAAAATTGGCAGTTTAAGAACATCTTCTGATTTAGATTTTAATCATTCAATTACAGAGCATTTTTGTTTTTTTATTTCAGTATTATATAGTTATTAATACTTTGAATTAGCTTTTAGCCTTATATTTTCAGTTTTCATTTTAATTTTGTCATTTATATTAGTTGTTTTTTATTCTAAAGTTTTTTTGTTTTGTTTTTTCAGTCATTTCAGTTTCAGTCATTTTAGTACTTCAACTAAAACATTTCAGTTAGTTGCCAAGGTAGCATTTCTATTTTTATTTAAGTTTTTCATCTAATATTTACATTTTATTTTATTTCAGACTTAACAAAAATGTTTCAATAATTTTAGTTGCAGTAACACTGGTGTGAAATAAGCCTTTGATTCATTAATATAAAACCCATTAACATCAACAGCATACAGTGTTGTTTATGTTGTTTCAGCTTAATTTCCAGTAACTGTCAGCAGAAGAAACGAAAGTGTTATGTAATGTTTCTAAGCACTGTGTACATGCATCTCACAAAACCACACAACACTCAGCATTGAAATATGGACAAAAGGCATTCCGGCAGAAGCTGAGTGAGTTAAAAATCACATGACTATCTCAAACAGTTAGAACAGTTATTTCTAAATGTTTACTTGGAGGGTGAGGGAGTATATGTGAAGTGTGAGATATGAGAGTCACTTTTTGGGCATTTGCTTAAGCTACAACAAGGTTTGAGTATTTGCATAAACATCAATGCATATTCATGCCACCTGCAGTAGCAGCAACCTCAGAGATCCACCATGCCACTAAATAAAAAGCAGTTCCAGTTGTGTTCGATATAAAGGTGTGCAGTGTACCTGTCTGAGATACAGGAAGAAACTGGAATACTGTCCAGCCTCAGGCAGGTAGGACAGGAAGACTGTGATGCAGATCAGGAGAACTGTGGAGTCCTGGCCCACCTTACGCAAGGACTGTGAACAAAAGAGTCACAGAGAAAGCATGAGAAAGAGGGAGGAAGACACTTAGACAGAATAAGTGGGCAGAAGAACAGCAACATGATTCATTTAATAAGTGACAGACGACATCTTCGCCATTCTTCTTCAAATGCCAGCTCATGTTTTTTTCCCAAAATGGTATTCACAATGGTACTGATTTGAGGCCACAAGGCAAACAGAGTAGGAACATGCAAAAACGAAATTTTCAAAAAATGTTTTAGATTGGGAAATATAAAATAGTAATAACAATAATAGTAAAAAAAAAAAAATTTTATATATATACACACACACACACACACACACACAGTCAAACCAAAAATTATTCAGACATTTTTGATATATTTTTACTAGTGGGTGCCGGGCACTATAGTTCAATGTTGTATAAACTATATATATATATATATACACATACTCATTTAAACGTTTGTGGTCAGGTATTTCATGTTTTTAAAATGAGTCTTGTGCTTACTAAGGCTCCATTTATTATTTGATCAAAACTACAATAATAGAGTAATATTGTGAAATATTATTACAATTTTAAAATAACAGTTTTCTATTTTTAATATATTTTAAAATATTTTATTCAAGTGATGGCAAAGCTGAATTTTCAGCATCATTACTCTAGTCTTCAGTGTCACATGATCCTTCAGAAATCATTCTAAATATGATGATTTGGTGCATTTCTCATCACAGTGGTACTGCTTAATATTTTTGTGGAAACCATGATAATTTTTTTTTGGATTATTTAATTAATAATAAAAATTAAAAAAAAAAAAAATGTAAAAAGAACAGCATTTATTTGAAACAGAAATAATTTGTATCATTAGAAATGAGTTTACTGTCACAACAATTTAATGCATAATTGCTGAATGGTTTTTAAAATAATAAATAAAAATCTTACAGACCACAAACTTTTGAATGGCAGTGTATATGTATTACATTATTTATTAAAGCAACACCACCAAAAACTTAGCAACCAAAATGAAAACTAACTGATTAATCAGTTGTCCGAACAACGACTCTAAAATTAGACCACAAATCTGGTTCCATCAACCTTCTCATGTGACAGATAAGACAAAGGTCATTGCATCCCCATGACTGTACTTGTACAGACATCAGTGACTCACTGCAAAGGGGTCTGCCTGCTCCCAGGAGATGGGGGCCCCCCAGGAGGCCGGTCTCATCTTCTCAGGCAGGGACTCAGGAACCGCTACCAGGATAAAACAGATGTCGAGCAGGGCAATGGCCGTGGCGAGGATCACCACCAATGTATCTCCATATGCCTCTGACAGGTACGCACCGATCGCTGGGCTTGTCACCAGGCTGGCTGCAAAAGTGGCCGATACCTATGGGAAAAGATTTAATCAGCTGTGTTGACCACAAGGGAAATGTTCTTCAACACAATTAACACTTTAATTTCATTGCAGGGCCAAAAAGGAAACCACAGACGGCTGTCAAAATAACAGGAAACCAATATGCACGGATGAGCTACAAAAAGCAATCGCTCTTCTACGTTGCTGTGAAGTTGGTTACAGCACAACATCAAAAGGAAGTCATGAGTCATGTTCCTCTGCTCACCAGGCCATATGCTGTGCTCCTCTCATGCTCCTGGGTAATATCGGCCACATATGCAAAGATCACAGAGAAAGTGACCGCAAACACACCAGACATTGAGATCACAGCAAAGTACCACCTGTAGGATCAGACAGAGAGAATGAGAAGACTACCAGAAAAAAATTAAAAACCCTGATTAAGTCTAAAATAAAACATTTAGAGAGTTTGAAATGCTTAAAATAAAAAACTTAATACAAATAATTATGTGACTAAAATAATTGCACATTTATGAATTTGGCTAAAGTTTTCTAAAATGGTTTACAATTAAGATGTTAATATGAACAAATCATATTGTCAATCAATCAATAAATAATACAATGACTGTGTCACTGTAGGGTTAAGCTAACAACAATGTTGTTATTGTTAATGAAAACTGAAAATATTAAAAATCTTTTTAGTTAATATAAACCTGAAATAATATAAAATAAACTATAAATGTATGTAAAAACTAAAAAAATGTATTTAAAGTATTTAGTACAAGTACAAACATTACTAAAATAAAAATAATGAAATAAAATAAATAGAATACTTTCTTAAATAAGTAGAAATAAAAAAAAAATAAAAAAAGACAAATGCACAAAACTAAACTACTAAAACTTAAACTAAAATTACAATGAAAACTAAAATATTAAACGGTACAGAAGTAAATATGGCATAAAAGTAGTCTATTTAATTTTTATTAAAAAAAGCAAAAACAAAAGATTATCATAAAACACACACACGTTAAAATAATTAGGGCTGCCCCAGACTAAAGATTTTTCTAGTCGACTATTAGTAGTTAATTTAAGCCATTAGTCAACTAATCTCATGATTATATTCATTCAATTACTTATATATATATATACTTGGGAAATACAACACCATAATGAGCCTTTAAAAAATATAGGCGTAATATAGCCTATTCCGCGCCCAAATGCACGCATAAACTTGCCGCAAAGCACTAGCAAAAGTAATGACTATAAATGTGTCAGAGAAAAAAAAAAAAATAGCAAGGGGACATTTTAATTATTTATTAATAAACTAGTGTTTTCGGAGTCAGTTTTGGCTGCAAATATGAAGTTGACGATGCTGATTCGTCATCTCCGCAGTACAGTGGATGCTCCTTTAGAGAGAAATGCACATTTCAAAACAGATTACATAAGCAGAGAGGTTTTTTAATTCAAATTGGTTCATCTAAAAGTAGACATTTCAAGTTTTCTATAGATATATTTCTCATGTTTGTGAGGCAATTAGCCTATACGCCGAGTTTCAGTTCATTTTTGTGACTAGTTCCAGTCAAGGAGACCGAGACGGCAGAAAGCGCATCCTGTTTGCTTTCTTTATTTTACAAAGACACAACGTTTTCTTGTTACTGTGAGTTGACACAAATAAAGTAGACACTACAGTTTCGAATTATGTATTCCTCTTATCTGTATGACCAAAAATAAGAGTATTCTAAGTTGTTTCCGCTGTTACCAGAAAAAAATGCAAGTGATCACGCCAGCTCCTCCATGTCATGCAGTAAGAGTGTTATACTTCAGCTTCCACACTCCACACAAACACTTGGATGCCTAATAATAGAGGCACATTTATTAATAGATACTGTTGTTACTACTTATGTTTCAAATGATAAGCCATATTTGAGGTCAATGGATGATGGGCGAAAGTTTGGATTTACTGCCCGACATACTGCAATTACCACAAGAACCCGCCTGTCCCTTATGGTTTGCGTGACTTCGCCATGAGGTTTTTTTTCCTTCTGTGAAGCTTCTTCTAGTAGACTAGTCGACTATAAGGGAGCAGCCCTAAAAATAATATATAATTTGTCTCATATTATGTAATGAGAATTAGGTTTTCTTCATGCAAGAGGCTTACCATGGGCTGATCTTCATGAGAGGGATGGGAGCGCAGGTGAAGAACACAGTGAGCAGCAGGAAGGACTTCCGGCCCCACACATCTGACAGAGCACCGATTAATGGAGCACTCAGGAAAGACAGCAGGCCCTGAGGGAATACAAAAGCACATGGCTTCCTTAAATGGCACATTTACTCTGAAAGTTTTGAAAACAACTACATGGCAAGACCAGAGCCTGACTGGATCTGACAAACTGTTTGGATCTTAATATTTCACAGTAATATTCGGGTCAGGCTGGATTGCAGAATCTTGTTTATCGGTGAGGTTTAAACTGGTAAATTCTGTTCCCACTTTACCGTATTTTAGGGCATCACTGTGTGACCAGGGTTTATCATAAATAAACATGGCAATGTAAAAGTAGCTAGCCCTAATCATGACTTATCTCTTGTCACATCAGAAAGGGAGAAGAGGAAAAGCATGAGTAAATGTGAATGGCTGGAGTCAATATCCTACCTTGACACCATGAATAAGTCCGTTCATCAGGAATGTGTGCTGAGGGAATGTCTGATGTAACACCTGAAACAAAAAAAACAGATTGACCATAAAATGTATGCTGTACATATATACAGATAACCTGTTGGGTACAGAATAATGTTAATGATTCACTAGGTTTACTCTATAGCAGAGCTCATAAAAAGTACTACTACAAGCTAAAACTTGGCAATAAGAATACTTGGCAATTTGATAGTCAAATATATTCGCAATATAAAAGCAGGCAACATCACAATGATTTTAATGAACTTCTAGTTGAACGTAAGTTGTTCAAGATTCTTCCTTTTCTTGTGAGTATAAGAGACAATCAGGGATGCTTTAATAGTCTCTTATGTAAACTTTATATTTCAATGAATCAATTAAAACAAAATGACATTAGTTTACCATTTCATTAATCATTTTGATCATACTTGGTAACAATAGTTGTTTGGTTGAATTGGAAATGATATTCCTCTGGTAAATAAATAAATAAATTCCTTTTAAGCCTTTTCAGAGCAAATAAATAAGTCAAAATACCCGTTAAATCATGTCAAAGCATGAAAAATATGGAATATTATCCATTTCCACATTAAAAATCATTAAAAGGGTTTCCATGTCTGTAACTGAGGATATCAAATAACCAAGTAGTTCACAAGCCAAATGTGCTTCATGATCCAACTGGTCGCTTGTTTTCCCACATAAATGTGTCATTGTTTTTGCTGCTTTACTTGTTAGAGCTTACAAAATTACCACCATGAGTACAAACATGTTGTTTTGTCTGTGCAATGAAATGACCAACCTGTAATAAAGTACAAGGCAAGGCTGTATGCAAACAGAAATGTTACTTAAGAATTTTTTTTAGATTTGAATTGCTTTCTATTTGAGGCTGAGCATAAGAACCGTCATTGCTGTTGAAAGTCAGGTGCATACCTCGAACTGGAGCAATGATTCCCACAGCCTGACTAATCATTAAGCACACTGTATACAACAGTGTCAATGTTTTACATGAGTGTACAAAAGAGATCGGTTCTCTTATGACTGGGAAACAAATTCAAAGACAAAGTCCACAGTTCCAAGAAGTCAACATTACATATGGACTGATGTCCAACTGTCCAACATATGTCTTACTTATAAAGTGGCATGTTCAATTCTGATGAAATTTAACTTGAAAAATTGTTTATTCATTTATTAATTTTCTATAACTGCAGTTAAGACATACTTAAAGGGTTAGTTCACTCAAAAATGAAAATTTTCATTATTTTCCATTTATCTTTTTGATGAAATCTGAGAGATTTCCGCCCCTCCATAAAGTTCATAAAGAGATCGTAAAACGAATCCTTATGAATTGACCGGTTTAGTCCAAATTAACTGAAGAGACTCGACTGATTTATATGATGAACAGATTTAGGCTTTTATCTTCATTTGTGTTCAGAAGATGAACGAAAGTCTTTTAAAACAACATGAAGGTGAGTAAATGATGACAGAAGTTTCATTTTTGAGTGAACTAACCCTTTAAGAAAAGTAAAACGAAACTGGTTATTGACATTCAACTGTTTGCGTACATATCGTCCTGCAAAAATCATTCTGCTCGTATATAGAAACCTAATACTATTACTTTTTTTTATCATCATGGAAATGTAAACCATCTAACAAGCCCATAATGCACCTGTGAATAACATTCAACTGAACTGAGAAAAGAAAAAGAAAAACAAGAGCATGTTGACCAGATCTGAGATCTGCACAAGAGATTATCCACATTCAAAGATGGGAATTTGCATTTCTTCACTTTCAAATTTCAATTTTCTCATTTATTTAAGTAATGATGTTGAGAGATGAAAACAAAGCATGTGAACACAATTCACCTGCGGTGTTCATTTGATATGACACTGAAGCAGAGCTCAACTGCACTGTCTGAAAGAGCAAAGCTGTGCCACTTGCTGAGACATTAAGTCTTGTCAGTGCAGCGTTCATCTGGAAGGCTTTGTTAGGCTCATTAGTGCTTCAGTATATCAGAGGCTACTAATCAAATAAAAGGCCAGAGCAAAGAGCATTGAGGTGACTCTCTGGCTCAACTGCACCAACTAAATGCAAATCCTCCTCCCACATTGGGAAATGAGGACAATGAATAAGCAATTTATCCATATACAAGACATTAAGCAACTAGGGACTGTTTCAATTTCAGCCACTACCAAAAGCCAACTGACCACTGGTGAAAAAACTTCTATTATATTACATTATTTTTCTGTTTTAACAACTTCCATAACAGTTTGAGTGAATATGTCCACATTTATATTTTATTAGTAACAAAATTTTGTTTAAAACATTATTTCCAAGTATAAATATACACCAAAAAAAAAAAAAAAAAATCGCAGATTTCAAATCGGTCTCAGACTTTATGCGGTGGCCGATAATTAATATCAATGTTCATACAACAAATCTATATTTTGATGACATTGATCATCAACAGACATCAAAGCATTACAACAGCAGTACAATAGAAATTATGCATAACTGTTTAGTACTTTTGTAATGTGCCATAGAAGTTAAGGATAACGTTTAAACCAATGAAATTAAAAAAAAAAAAAAAAAAAAAAGTTTGTTCATTCAATATTTTAGGTAATGATTATTCTTTCATTGATCAATAAAAGTAGTGTTGTGTTCACAGCCCCGTTTTTCTGGTTAACCATTTTTTATTTTACAATGTTTAAATTCATTCTGCTAAATAAACGCAGAACAGACATATGCCAAAGCCAATATTTGCAGATACTGATATGGTAACAGAATAACAGACACATTATACTGTACAGTACATCCCTAGAAACAAAGTAAACAAAGCTGGAAATATCTGTCCTGAATTTAATAGCAGTAACACCGTGTCTACACTGGACGCGAGCAGCGCAATGCGACAAAAGACAACAGAACTCGTTATATTCAGTGATGCTGACAGGGCAAATCCTCGAAATCCTTTTTTTTTTTTTCTCTCAATGAATCCTGAAGAAATCTTTTGTTTCGAATCAGTGGTTCGGAGCATGTTGCCAAAGTCAGAAGTGTTTTGAAATCACTAATTTCACTAGATATTGTTGAATAGTTGTTATTTCTTTTTGGCTCACAAAAAGTATTCTCGTCACTTCATAATATTAAGGTTTAACCACTGTAGTTACATGAACTGTTTTAAATATGTCTTTAGTAGCTTTCTGGGCATCTGAAAGTGTTAATTCGCTTGATGTCAATGGAGGCCATCGGATTTCATCAAAAATATCTTAATTTGTGTTCTGAAGATGAACGAAGGTCTTACAGGTGTGGAACGACATGAGGGTGAGTAATTAATGACTGAATTTTAATTTAAAACTAACCCTTTAAGCACCAAATCAGCATATTAGAATGATTTCTGAAGGCTCATGTGACACTGAAGACTGGAGTAAAATTCAGCTTTGCGTCACAGGAATAAATTACATCTTAAAATATATTAAAATACTGTTATTTTAAATGGTAATATTTCACAATATCACTGTTTTACTGTATTTTGGTCAAATAAATGTAGCACTAGAGACAACACCGCTTTCAACTCATGCATTATTCAACAAAAGAAAACAGCAATTCCACTTTGCATGCAGTGTAAATTTAAGGAAACATCGGTTACAGTCAGAGCAATGCATCAATTTGTGGATAAAGGTTTTGCAAATAGCACGTTGTGTAGCATGCTGTGACTGTAATGGATACAGTGTCAACAATAGTATCATGCTGACCTGCATAAAAACAACTGGCACTGCATTACAAAGTAAATCACAGGTTCAGTTTCATTTACAACCATGTGGCCTGACAAACCCTCCAGTTAGCCTTCAGAATAAAAAGGTCATTATTAGCATGACGCTGTTTGATGTTGTTTTAATACTGCTTGGTCAATTATACTCGGCCAACACAATGCATCCCTCATCAACTAAAACAGAGTGCACCATTCTGCCCTCTCCATTTGATCAGCATTCATTTATTCATAAATTTGTACGAGGCTCCTCGGATCTGGGCAATGGGAAATGTCACTCCTTGTTTTGGATACAATGCAAACATTCATGGCTCGTAATTCGCTCTGATCTGAAACTGTGAATGAGGGCGATTAAACAAAACTGGTTTACCGTAAGCATGGGAGTGGTGAGCAGTCCCCAGGCGAAGAACTCCAGGAAGATAACCACCACAGCATGGTAGACACTGGGCTCTCCAATCCCCTGTGGCTAAACAAGGACAAGTTACATTACTATAGAAGCTTGTTTGCACCACTGAATAAAAAACAATAAAGGTAATTGCAACTTTTTATGTCCCTATTCTGACTTCTTTTCTCAGAATTGCGAGATATAAACTCGCAATTTCAAGTAATAATGTCAGAATTGTGAGAAATAAAGTAAGAATTGAGAGTTATAAACTAACAATTGTATATGAGAAACTCGCAATTGTGAGAAAAATGTCAAACTTGCAACTCTGACCTTTTTACTCGCAATTCTGGCTTTTTCCCCCCTCACAATATTCTAAATTCGCAATTCTGACTTTTTTTTTCTCACAACTGAGATAAATTTAGAATTGCGAGTTCTCACAATTCTGACTTTTTTCGTACAATATTCTAAACTCGCAATTCTGACTCCCACAACTGAGATAAACTCGCAATTCTGACTTCTCACAATTCTGACTTTTTTTCTCGCAACTGAGATAAATTTAGAATTGCAAGTTTTATCACAATTCTGACTTTTTTCCCCCTCACAATATTCTAAATTTGCAATTCTGACTTTTTTCCCCCCCTCACAATTCTGACTTTTTTTCTCGCAACTGAGATAAATTTAGAATTGCGAGTTTCTCACAATTCTGACTTTTCTCTTACAATATTCTAAATTCGCAATTGACTTTTTTTCCTCGCAATTCTGACTTTTTTCCTCACAATTCTGACTTTTTTCTCACATTATAAACTTGCAATTCTGACTCTCACAACTGAGATAAACTCGCAATTCTGACTTTTCTTGCAACTGAGATAAATTTAGAATTGCGAGTTTCTCACAATTCAGACATTTTTCCCCTCACAATATTCTAAATTCGCAATTCTGACTTTTCCCCCCTCACAATTCTGACTTTTTTTCTCACAACTGAGATAAATTTAGAATTGCGAGTTCTCACAATTCAGACTTTTTTCTTACAATATTCTAAACTCGCAATTGACTTTTTTCCTCGCAATTGAGAAACTTGCAATTTTGTCTTTTTTCCTCGCAGTTGCAAGTTGCAACTCACAATTTTGACTTCTCTCAGAATTTTGAGATATTAACTCACAATGGCGAGTTATAAAGTCTAATTCTGAGGAAAAAAATACTGACTTTATAATTGAGTGTTATGAAGTCAGAATTGCGCATTTATTTCACACAATTCTGACTTTATAACTCGCAATTGCGAGTTTATATCATGCAATTCCGATTCGGAAACAAGCTTCCATAGATACATTACTAATAATGTTACTACAAACAAAAATACAGGAAGTAATGTGGAAGAACATGGATAAAGAAGCAATAAAGTGGAAGGCTGGACAAGACAAATGACAGAGGACATGATTCACATTACAGATGGAACAAAACAGCAATATTTTTGACATAACATATGCTTCATTACCATTTATTAGCTTAAAATAAACATCATTATAGTGTGCAATAACAGGGTCCAAAGGGCATACAATTCCAGACTCATTATCTGGCCCTAAATCAACCCCTAAAAGCCCAAAACTACCTTGCCAAACCCTTATAGAAGTGATGCATGCCGAACATCGGAAGTGACTTAATGGTCCGCAAGAAAGCCCGCACTCATACGTTTAACAGCCTGAGCACAATGCTACGGATCATTAGAAAGGGGGGAAAGAAAGAGTCGTGGCCTGTGCTCGAGCAGTTAACAGTGCAAACAAAGCCTGAGAGGGCTACACGGGTTAATAGACAGTTAACACAACATCAACCTACACATTTGCTCTCTTTGTACAGTCTGTAATGTATTCATAAAAGCTCTTGTTAAATCTGAGATGAGCAAGATATTAACTAGTGGGCTACTGTTATTGTGTTGATTAGAAACCGCTGGTTATGAACAACCTGTTTATGGCACAGTGTAAAACCTTCTTACACCGCACGAAAACATGAAGCATTTTAAATTACAGATGACAGGTCAAAGTGAAAAATATTTACTTTCAGAGCAAGCATATAATTTAGCCCTGTATAAACAGACCATTCATTTGCACTTAACTATTAGTCCAGGGTTTCCTAAACAGGAGTTTATGAAATGCTAACCATTAATTAAATCAAATGTAATATTAAAATAAAACAAATGGGGCTGCATAATTCATTAAGAAATTATGACATATCTCTTATCAAATTGTGATTATCAAATCAAAGGCTGTGATTTAAGTAAGTATAGTATGTTGGGAAAGTAATGTCAGGAGGTTCATTTTATTTACATTCACGTAATATGTTTGTGGAGAGAAGATTGATGCCAATAACTTCCTCACTGGCCTTACTGTCTTTTCAAACAATTTTGAGTGTAAGGACTTTGAAGAAATGGCAAGTGTTTCCTAAAAGTAAAAAGTCATAGACTACTGATACAGTATACCCTGTGAAGACATACATTGATTCATGAAGTCAAAATTTGACAGCCCATTAGGAGCTGTCTTGACATTTAAGACCGAATCGACTCTTTTCTTAAGCAGTTCACGACCAAAACAACATGAGAAAACCATAAACACGTCATTCTTATAGAGAACACGTCAGGTGAAGTGTCGGACAGAACATATGTCATGAAAAGCATATTATTTTTTTATTCTGACGGGACACCCCCTTCTGTCACCATAAAGACTACTTATTTCTCTTACTTAATAATTCATTATCCCAATTTCAGGCTTCCAGTTTTATTTACAGGTTTTGTACGTAAGATAACTCACTCGATGTCAAAACACAAGCCACGGACGACCTGCTTGCTTTTTCGCCAGCTGGCTTGTTGTTTTGACTGTTGGATGTCTAATGAAACCATTGTGTCTCATCTATTATTGTTCATTTCTTCTAATAGTACATAAATACACGTTTAAAATCACCAGCAGGTTGCCAATCGAAATGACACTCAGTGTAGAGTTGTTACAGCTCATCCTGTAAAAACACTGTTTTAGCTTGCTAGCCCTGACTAGCAAATGGCTAACAGCCACAAAGAAATGTTTTACTCACAGTGCCTCCATCTTTAATGATGATTTTCTTAGCTAGAAGAATGCTGCGGTTCAGCCGCTTTTTCTTCTTTTTCTCTCCAGTCATTGTTAACTTATATCCATTCTTGTTTGTGGGAGATGGACCTGCGAGGTGTGGCTAAATATCACAGTTTACCGTTAGCATCCACGCTAAGATATGCGACTTCCTGTCCCCAGTTCTAGCTCTCAGGAGTTCCGCCCACATTTTTCAACGCAGGTTTCTGATTGGTCAATTTTTCACGGGAGTGGTTTACCTCGCGATTTCATTGGCCGAATACATCGTCCGTGCGTGTGAACCCAAAGTGCTTGTGACCATAATCGGGTATACAAAACAATGAGGAATCCCTCTGTCTTGTAAACTGCTGACTGTTGTGTTGTTTGTATTGAGTTATTATCCTCATGAGCAGACTGGGTTTTGTCAGGGAAAAGAGACTCTTGGATGTTATGTTAAAATTTATTTTAGAAGAATAGATTTGTTTTAAATTTCCATAATGTAATAAAACGATTACAGTCACAGATTTACAGATTTCTTAAGCAAAATGTGTTCGAATTTATTTTAGTTTACAATCTGCATCATTACCTTATTTTAACACACCTGTTGTAAACCATTTCTTCTCACTACAGCAGAATATATCCAATATTGTCCTAACAGTATAAAACAGCTGCATTTATGACAAACATTTTCTCACAGATTTCTCCTTTAAAACAACAGTAAATTGACTGCGGACACAGCCTCTTCAAATCGTACATTGATAACAGCGATTTTTTATTTTCCTTTTTTAACTCCATGCCAGCTTCTATGGCTATGTACATGGCGCTAGTTAAATTAAAAAAATATGCTTAAAGGTGCAGTGTGTAAATTCTCTAGGGGTGAGGTTGCGAATTGCAATATAAAGATGCTATGGTGGCCAACACAGGACAAAGATGTCGTCGTCTGAAACAGAAGAGAGAAGCCAGTCGAGCAAACGTGCTCTGTAGAGTTGGCGTCTTAACATGTAAGGGGACCCGCGGTGTACGAGATAGAAATGGCTCATTCTAAGGTAATAAAAACATAACGGTTCATTATGTAAGGTCAATATACATTACTATACTAAAACATAGTTATGTATATTATATTGCATTTCTGTCAATAGATCCTCCTAAAATTTACACATTGCACATTTAAGATTTTTTTTTTTTTTTAGAAAAAGCAAAAAACCTTCAGACAAAATTTGTATATATTTGGTTAAAGTTTGGTACTTTTTCAAAAGTATATACAGAATTAAACAAGTTCCTCAAAGGGGTAGAAGTATTACAGTTCAACAAAATATGTTTAATGGACAGTGGATTCACTTGATAGTAAAAATGAGTCTAGTATGAGTAGGAGTCTTGAGTGTCCTATCCAGCATAGTGTGTAAATGACTTGATTCCAGTGATTATTAATAATTAATATTAATAATAGGAAATATATATGTTTTGTCCCAACATCGTAATTTGTTGTTTAAGCACTGATCCCATTTTGATTGCCATTTAATTTTTGGTGTATGCATTTAATGTTGGTCTCCGATCTGTATCTGTAGATAATGCATCTTTGGCAGCACTGTCTGCTTGCTCATTACCAGAGATTCCTGAGTGGTCAGGTGCCCTGCAGAAAATAATATTACAATTCTTTGATTCAAAAGATGACAATTTGATTAAAACCTAATAACTGCATTTTTAAAAACAAAAACTGTCCTATCTTGGACCAACATTTTACACATGCATGCAAGAACAGCGATGGTATGATTTCCAACATCTTCAAATCACCTCAAAACAGAAAAAAAAGAAAATAATTTTTAACAATATAAAAATATTTACATATTTGGAGACTCATCAGATTTGATTTCATTGAGAAAGCACTGTTGTTGTTTTTTTAGAACTATTTACACCACATACAGATATTTCACAGAAAACAATTAATGGAGCAATCCATTAACGAAGATAACAGTTCTCTACAGTTCCTTGTGATAAGAATAAAGAACTATGACTCCTCTAAAAACAATAACATGGGCCCAGTCCATTCTAATGTGGTCCATAGAAAAACAAAAAAGAAAAAAGCTATTAATAAAATATTTTAAACTGCCAAAATGGTGCCAGGTTTATAAGGAATGATTAAATAGAGCAAAACATAATACAAAGTAATAATGGCTTTAAAGTTAAAAAATCATTAGTCTTGGGTTACAAATGTATTCTATGAACACAACATGACAACAAGTGTCTAAGATGGCATGCATGAATCCAGAATTTGATTTATTCCTTAAAACGAATTGAGTGATCAGAAATGGGATATTGACTGTTGCTTGAACAGTTGCAGGAAAGACAAATGTGTCCATTTTCTTTTCGGTGTTACTTAATGTCAATCATCCTCATCTATAAAAGGAATATCAAGGTCTGAAAATCGTCTCTTGCCCTGATTACTTGCAGAAACAGAGGTGTCGAGGGATTCTGAGACGTCTGGGCTCTGGATGACACACATGGACTGGACTCCATCACGGCGTGAGGTGGAACGGTTTTGGCTGCGGTCTTCAGCAGGCTGTTTGCTCTCTGGTTTGGGATCATGTGTTGGAGGTTTAGCAGAATTCTCTGGCTTGGAGCTCTTCAAAGCAGTGTTCGCTGAAAGAGATGCCTTGGATTAGCCACTGGAGACTAAATATATGCAAATATCATGTAATAACTAAATATACAAATTAGGGCTGGCAAAATTAGCGTTAATGTATGCATGCGATTATTTTTTTCAGAAAGACGCGCCCGTATCAAATTATCTTTCGCGCAGAATTATGACAAAATGGCCGTTTTGTTGAGTATTCTCATAAGAGCAGTCTTAAATGAGTTAAATAACATCTTAAACTTAAAGAGTTGTGAGAAAATGGAAAATGAAAAATGTTCGGCAGCGGCAGCTCTTATAAAGTCACAGCAGCCTAACAGTCGCTGTGATGTCTGTCATTAATGTTGATCAAAGGACAAAGGTAACAGAGAAAATTGTAGCTTTCATAAGGATTAATCTATATTTAATTTATTCAGTGAAGACTGTAAAGTTTTTGATAACTTTATTCAATTTCTGTATTTCCTACCTGTTAGACAGAAGGCCACAGGTAAATATGACATTTATTATAATGGGTTTATGTGGAGATTGTTTTAAGTTCACTTAAATTAAAAGTTATTTTTAAAGCCTAACAAATGTTGAAATTGATTGTTTTTTAAATTATACATGTCGAATGTCTATAGTTTAGTGCTGTAAAACAACTAATTGCAATTAATTACATCCAAAATAAATTTGTGTTTACACACATATTATATATATATATATATATATATATATATATATATATATATATATATATATATATATATATATATATATATATATATATACACACACACACATACACATTGTTTTGTTTATATATATATATATATATATATATATATATATATATATATATATATATATATATATATATATATATATATATATATATATATATATATATATATACACACATAATAAATATTTTGGATGTGATTAATCATGATTAATCATTTTTTACAGCACTACTATAATTATTTTTTTAAATCAATTATTTCATAGAGACATCAGTACCAGTATTAGTATCAGTGATTCTGGCATAAAAAGATGCCATTAAACAAATATTTAAAATATACCATCTTTAAGTTGTTTCTACATTAATTTTGAGAGTAACTGTGAAATTATTATAAATTTAAAAATATTAAAAACTTGTTTTTTTTAATCGTGATTAGTTACAGGGAAAAAAATGAATACAAGCATTCTAATATTTAACATAAAAGCAGCAGAGCAAACCTGTGGTTAGTGAAACAGCAGGTTAAATAACAACAAGCACAATAACCAGCTCACCACAAGAGCAGCGAATCCAAGCCCTCTTTGACACAGAGCATGCGGGGCATCCAAGCGTAATGTAATTAAAATTTTCTGTACCTCAGTACTGACCTTCCAAGTCCAAACTCACATGATCTTCTAGTAGACTCTCAGAGCTGACCAATGATTCTGAGTCCATGTTCTCAGCATCAGAGCTATCCTGGTCAAACTCAGGCAGTCTGAAGACCAAATCGTTCCTAAACCACAGACAGAATGAGTTTTGAACTGCACAGTTAGAGGTGCTGATAATTCTTAACATAAGCATAAACTTATTCTGTGCCCCTGTACAAAAGTTACTGAATGCATAAAATCAAAATGCACATGTGAAATGATACAACTTAAAACTGTGCTAGAAGACAATGAAAAATAAAATGTTAAACATGCATTTCTCAACTCACTTTTCTTTCTTAATGGATTTGATCCGTTCCAGCAGGTTCTTTTCCATTTCAAGCTCAGCTCTGTCCATTGAGGAGATATCTGGATCAAATTTTGGCTGCTCATATATCTAATGGAAAGTGAAAACATGAAATCATGTAAAATGAGAGCCTTTGCAAACTCTTATACCAAAGGGGCTAAATATTAGACTAGAAATGGCACATACATTTAAGCAATGAGGTTCGAGAGGCTTTGCTCTGTTATGAATACAGTTATGGCAATAACTGTTATACAGTTATGGCAGCTATGACAACATTCAGAATAGCAGAGCCTTGAGTGGTTTATTGCTTTTATAAAATTATTACCACACACTAAAAAGTATTAATATTTCATAAAAACATTATTCTATTAATCAGATCTTTAAGTATCATTTTTCCACTAAAAAATACATTCCCTGACATCTACACTAAAGTTAAAAGTTAATAGTCAGGGTTCAGCATGCTGTATACGGTATGTAGGTGAACAGGTGTAATGCATTACTACTATATTGTATATTTCAGCATAATTGGAAAGCTGGATTGACACATAAGGAACCATAATTGTCAATATGCTAATGCAATAATGCTTATTTTACAACTGTTCCTTAAGCTTGATCTCTTATGTACATTCACTAATGAAAAATAAATATATTTGAAATACATTTATTTCATGCTAAGTATACTACAAATACATTTACATATTACGTACTTATGTACTAAAAATACCCTGCAATTGTACTTTTGGCATACTAAACTGGGATACTTAAGGTCTTCTGACTTGGAACAACTCATTTTGTACTTAATGCACTTTAATTGTATGGAAGTAGTGCTGAGGTCCAACTAAAGATATTACTATACTTGATTGTGCTGAAGTGTTTTACTTGGTGGTAAGAGTATATATTCAGGTATACTTTAAATATCTTGCATTTAAAGACAGATTTTATTCAAAGATAGTGACATTAAAACACATTTTAGGCTTAATATTAAGAAATGTTCATTGTGCACAAGTAGTACTCGAAATAAAGTTTATTATAATTTTTAAATCAGTATAAGTCTCAAGTGATATGTCAGTAAATGTGTTAATAGATTTAAACTATACTTAGTATGAAATAAATGTATTTTAAATATATTACTTTTTTACTAGGGTTACTATTTTAAATGAGGTTGGTAAGATTTTTAAATGTTTCTGCTCACTAAGGCTGCATTTATTTGATCAAAAATACAGTAAAGACAGAAGTATTGTGAAATCGTATTACTATTTAAAAGAACTGCTTTCTATTTCTATATTTTAAAATGTAATTTAAAGCTGAATTTTCAACATCATTACTCCAGTCTTCAGTGTCACATGATCCTTCAGAAATCATTCTAATATGATGATTTGCTGCTCAAGAAACATTTATTATTATTGTCAATGTTGTCAATAGTTGTGTTGCTTAATATTTTTGTGGAAATCATGAAACATTGTTTCAAGATTCTTTGATGAACAGAAAGTTCCAAAGAACAGCATTTATTTGTAAAAGGAATCTTTTGTAACATTTTTACTGTCACTTTTGATTTAATGTGTCCTTGCAAACAAAAGTGCATTTTTTTCTTGGTAACACTTTACAGTAAGGTTTTATTAGTTAACATGAACTAAGAATCAACAATACTTCTACAGCATTTATTAATCTTAGTTCAACATTTACTAATACATTATTAAAATAAAAAGTTGTATTTGGTAACATTAATTAATACACTGTAACATGAACAAACAATTAACTAACATTAACAAAAGATTAATAAATACAGTAACAAATTTATTGCTCATTGTTAGTTCATGTTAGTTAATACTAACTAATGTTAACAAATGAGACCTTATTGTAAAGTGTTACCAATTGCTTTCTTTTTTTAAATCTTTTAAACTGTAGTATTTTGCATCCTAGTATGTGAAGCTTCTCTTACTGTGTTCTCTCTCCTGAGCTTGAGCTGTTTAATGGCCATCGCTTCTGCATTTTCCAACTGCTGAATTTCTTCCATTTTCTGATTATAGCATCTTGATTGCTCATTAATCAGAATCTCCACACATCTGCACAAAAATGTTAACCATAAGGTTCATATACGAGACAATGTAGTCAAATTAAATTGTTTACCTTGAATAATGACATTAGCGATTTAGCTGCTATTAGATAATCACATTATGTATTTTTAGTACCTTTTCCTATCTTTGTCATCAACCACCAGTATCAAGTCAAACCAGACAAACAAGCTTGTCATAAACAAGGAAGGCAAATAAACCAAAATGATTCTCACAGAGTGGTCTTGTTTATATCTTTCATACTCAGCAGAGGGTCAGAAGAATCTGGGCAGCGTAGAATGCAAGGCGCAAACACAATTGCCAGAGCACTAGCTGACATTCGATTGTGAGCTTCCTCTTTTGCCACTCTGAACATAAAAAGAAATTGGGCAAGAGGTGAAGCAATGCACAGGATGTTTCAATATTCAGCCCAGTCATTTGCAATGGTTCCTTACTTCACAAGATGAAAAATAAGCCTTTCGAGAGTAGAGAAGTTTGAGGGAGGTAGTTCATCTAACTTTCGGTAGATGGCACGCAACCGCTCGGATGATTCTGGCAAATCTGGAGGGGGAAAAAACTTTCTAACATATGTGGCATAAATGTTTTACACCCAAAATTGCATGTGGTGAAAAAACCCACCCGCAGCATACAGGAAGTCATTGTAGAGGCTGTAAGTCATAAGTGGATCGGGTAATTCTCGTAACCACTGTTTGACCAGGCCGGTGATGGTATGGATGGGGTAATTGTCAAGACAGGCAGTCTGCGGATCTGAGGGGAAAAACAAAAAAACCTTCAATTCAAAAAAAGTCAAGCAGTTATTTTAAATGTGATTTAAAGATTTTAAGGCCCATTTTCACAGACAGGGCATTTAAGCACTTTTCATAAACATGCCCTAGAATAAAACATTACTGGTGTGGACCTGGCAGTGACATATTTTAAGATATGCACGTACAAGTTGCTTTCAGTTAAAACAGCTCAAACATGCATTTTAGTCTGGGACTAGCTTAAGCCTTGTCAGTGAAACTGGGAAAAGAGATTTAAATCAACAGTAAAGTACACAACAAAGGTCTAAAACTTTAAGGCCCTATTTACACCTGGTATTAAGATGGCTTTTGGTCGATCGGATCACAAGTAGACGAGGGAGACACATACTCGTTTACACCTGGTGTTTTAATCCATCTCTTTTGTCTACTTTCGACCGATTCTGTCCTGATTTCTTCGAGGGGAGGGTCTATGGGCAGGTAAATGTATGGGGTTTTTCAGATCTTTCGAATTTAATGGACAAAATAGCACAATTTACATATGAATGTGCCTGTCTGGCTAACGCACTTCCAATAATGTTTATGCATTAAATCAGTAGGTGGCTGTTTGAACACATTCGACCACATGAGCGTCTACACTATGAAAGCAATCCAGTCCAATGCGTTTTCGACAACCTCTGGAAGTGGTCGAAAGTGGACAAGCTCAAAACGTTTTACACCGCGTTTACATCTGTATTTAGCGTCGTCTACTTGTGATCCGATCAACCAAAATCTTAATACTTCACATCTTAATACCAGGTGTAAACAGCACCTTACTTTAAAAAAAAAAAAAAAAAAATCACCCTCTATTTTCTGATAATGAGGCATTTAAGAGCAATCAAATCACACTATTACCTTTCTCTAGTATGTGATGAAGCTCTTTGGCTCGGCAGGCTGAGCCGGACTTGCGGTAGATGCCCTCTGTGTACAGTCCATTCATTTCGACATGTACCAGCATCTTCTCTATGATGAAGGGCACAGAGTCAGCTGTGCGGGCCAAGGCGCAGACAGGTACACCAAAGTGAAGGGTCTGCTCACCCTCTTTCTGAAGGTTGGAAATATACAAATAAACTGTAATTATATGATCCAACATATCAATCATTACAGATAGAAATTAAATGATCACTACACTCATGTTAGTGAGGTTGTGTAGATGATAGCAGAATTTTCCCTGTGAATATATAGTATGTGATACAGTAATACTGCTCACCTTCCTGGCACATTGAGAGGTGCAGTTTACTGTTATCTTGCTCATACACTTCTTGTGACACACCATCTTACAAGCTGGAATAGAAAGTGTAGCATAAAGTACCTCAGAATCCTTGTCAGTTTGCATTGGTCAAGGAAAAGGATGGTGGATACTTACAGCTGCACATGAAGGCCTTTTCCATTCCCCATATGTATGAGCTGCACTGGTCACATGATTGCATAATGGTCACCTGGTATGTGTTAAATAAGTGACCCAGTAGTCTGTCAGGCTAACAGAGAGAGTAAAAAATGAGTGTTGTTTTGAAAGAGGTGCAATAAATATTTTCACATCATATATTATACATATATCATACATAATTATAAACGTGTCTCTATGTTTGAAAATAACTTACATATGCATCTCTTTTAGATTTTCTTCTACTCCTTTCCTTAATCTGAAAATTAGACAAAGGGGCATGCAAGTTAAATTCAAGGATAAATGATAACTAGGTTCACAGGAAATCTGCCAGCTTGGTCCACATTTTCTAACACTAGCATTTAACTGTTTAAGACTGGAGTAAATGCCACTGAAAATGTTTGCTATTAGAAGAATAACATTAAATTTACATTTTAAAATAGTTTAACAAATTTCACAATATTACAATTTTTACTCCATTTTAGATCAAATAATTGTAGCCTTCGGTGAGCATAAGAAACTTAGCAGAATTATGTGAGGTAACACTTTATTTTACAGTGCCATAGTTACACATTACTACATGTACTTACTATAGTAATAACAATAAATTATGCAAATTATGTAACCTTGTGTGAAATAGATTTCAATATGGTAAAATCTTTCAAATGCAATTGGGTATATTTTGTAAACAGTGGGAATTGGATGTCTTCTTCGGAATTCTGCAGGCCCAGATTCCTTGAGGGTCTGGTAATAACTTGCCTTTCATTTTAAAATATATATTTGAGCACAATTAAGCTTCAGTGCAAATTCTGTGTGTCAATTAAAAAAAAGTTACACATAGGTCCATAGTGTAAAAATGTCAAAAAACTGTCATAAAAATGTGAAGCTTGGGAGCACAGACTTAAGTTCGATCTAATTTTAAATAAAAATAGACCCTTAGCAGATTATTGTTGAAGAAACTAAAAAAAAAGAAGTTTAAAAAGTTATAGAGGTTACATTTATGAACAATATTTTATATAAAATATATATTTTATGAAACATGTTGAACTCTAAAACTGCTAGAAAATCAAAGCCATAAATCTAAACAAGTTGTGTTCCAAATTTGGAGGTTGATATCTCTAAAAATGAGCTTTCAGTAAGATTTTGTTTAGGCGCAGTACCAAATTTTCCCCATTAGATGCCATATTAATTAAACTCTTATTACAAACATACAAACCACACTCTGACATCCATACCAACACACCCACACAATTGTAGATGCAAAATTTATTAAAAAAAAAAAAAACAGGAATAAAGCGAGTATTTGCTTTATAGTCCAAACCCGAGAAAATGGTACTATCTGGTAAAAAAAAAAAAAATTTTGAAGCCTTGCCAACAGAATGAAAGCCTATTAACAAAGACTGCACCATTTTATAGTTAAATGGCCCTGAGATTAAAAATGTAATGGGTTTCAATGGGGATATGGGAGGAACTATCACTAGTATACTAGTTACTAGTGTAAAATAGATTAATAGGAAAAGGGGATGAAATAGTAGAATTCCAATAAAAATGCACACCTGTGCCAAAATAATGTAGTTGGCATTAAAAGAGGCAAAATGATTAAAAACAAAACCGAAAAAGACAAAAATGTCCATAAGGTCGCACAAGGGTTAAGCTTCTCCAGTTACCTTACAAGGCTCTGCCTCCAGTCGTTTGAGCTCCCCCCTGATAAATCCATCCAGAACTGATTGGAAAAGATTTACCACCAGCGGCACCTCAGATGCTTTATTCAGCCCTGCGAGACTGGCTACCTTTGTTTGGTAACCTGACATCAGGATCTTATAGCCAATGTTGGGATTCTTTTGGGAACAGAAAACGGATCATTTCAAACATTTGCCAAAAAAAAAAATGTCCGCATCTGTGAATCTATGATGAGGGTAAGGTCAGAGATGAGCACAGATGAACTTACTGAGATGGAGTACATGCTTTTGATGGTGTCTCTGAACTGTGTGGTGGCTGAGAAGAAGATTTTTTCTGTCTCTGAGAGTTCCTTTGTGCGGGTGCTTAGATCGTTCATCTGGATTTAACACCAACAGATTACATACTTAAAAGTACAACACTGATAAGATATGACTATCAACAAAAACTGGAAGCACTTCTAACAAATTCAACTTTGGAATTTAAAAAAATGCCTTTACAAAAGTGGAAGAAAATAAACATCAATGCAAACCTGATTTCCCAAGAACTCATCCAGGTGGCGAAGTTCATTGGTATCGGTGATCTCTCTGTCCAGCGAAGCGTTCCACTGTTCCTGAACCCGAGTAGCTCGGCTAATTTTAATGGTGGGGTTCCGACGGGGTCCAGGATAAGTGGCTGAGTTCTTGGCACGTGGAGAACACGAGTGAGAGCCACTGGCTTTTGGTCCGAAGAAACAAAGGTAAATGAGAGAAAAAGAGGAGGAGAGTCATTGCAACTGGAAATAATAGACAGATAAATCAATAAATGAATTAAAGAATGAATGAAGTAGGTCTGGGTGTATAATACAACCTAGCTCCTCTTTTTCTGCCAATGTCTTTGCCATAGTAGTATTCCCATCCTGAGGTGTCAGACGCTTCTTAAAATATTTTAGGAATCCCCGCCTATAAACAGAAAATCGATAAAATATTGAAAACCAAAATCACATCGGTGATGTTCCAGGTAAGATCTAGAACAGTATGGTTCAGCGAGACAACAAGACTAATCACCTTTCTGGTGTGCTGGGCGTTGCAATTACTTCCTCACTTGGCGTTCTTCTTTTGATACTGATGCACCCATCGGCTTCAATAGGTGACTGGATCTGAAAGACCAAAACAAGTTAGAGACTGAAAATGATTATCATAAGAAGAAAACGAGGTGGTTCACTTCTGACAATCACTGTAATCAAAACTACAAATAAAAGTTTTTACAGCATATGCCACTTTGTTACCCATAGTCCCACCATGCATTTCACATCAGCAAACCAACCACAGACAGCTTTAGAAAAAGCAAGACCACATTCAAGCGGATGCAACAAGTTTAGCTGACAACCATTTAGCGAAGAATGTTGTGTGATGATAATGTTCACTGAGAATGCAGATTGATTGGGCTTATTTCCTCCAATTTGTGCCACCACCAACATTAAACCTCCCACGCTCAATCCCGAAATCTATGTTGACCTTTTTTGCTACGTGTTTTAGAAATATTTCAGATTGCTAAAAAAAAAATTTGTCTTGTTAATCCTGCAAAAAACCTGACAATTATTGTTAAATTAGTTAGCAAAGCTCTTCAGAGCCACTGTATCCACTATTGTGAGATCATTCTCTCTGGCTAAAAAGTAAATAAATAAAAACTAAAACCTTACAAAAACAGATACTGGGGCTGTAAAAAGCTTGGAGCTAATTTTGAGGAAGTGAATGTTACTAAAAAGTTAATATATAAAAAAAAAAATGTGATTAGGATTATTACATTCTAGCATATAATATTATTTAAGCCAATTAGTATTATAAAAGACCCAATTAGTATTATACATTAGTATTATAAAAGATGATTAAATTCCTTATATAATGATACAAATTGTTTAAAGGCACAATATGTAGTTTTTTGCCACTAGAGGTCGCCTATTCAAAACAGGCATAGCTTGATGATGCCTTGATTTCGCAGAATCATGGGAGGTGTTGTCTTCACGTCTACAGCCGGTGGAAAAGAATCCGACGAGACTCGGGCAGAAATCATATTAATGGATGAGCTAATGTATTATTATTAAAGGGGAACTATTATGCAAAATTCACTTTTGCATGGTGTTTAGACATAAATGTGTGTTGGCAGTGTGTGTACACAACCACCCTATAATGATAAAAATCCAACCACTCCTTTTTTTTTTTTAATCCCCATAAATCATAAGCAGTGTCTCAGAACAAGCCATTTGCAGGTTCCTGGCAATGTGACATCACATTAGCCACAGGCCCCGCCCACGAATGTTGACAGACACTGCCGTTTTAACATAGAACCGCCCTGAGCGAGTTCACAGCCAGTTCACAGTCCGCCATTACTGCACTGACGAGAACGTCTCCCAGGCGTTTTAGGTGTTCTGTAGCTGGATGAATTAATCCACATAGCTCTCTCCATTTACTCCCTAAATCGGAGCCGCTGAAGACGAGGTGGATTAATTTTGTTTTCGAAGAAAATGCTTTCTCAATTCTACCGAAATTCGTTTATGTCTGCACGAATCATTTCACACCGGCCTGTTTTGTGAAGAATGTCAATACAAAGAGACAATACAAAACAGAGGTTGTGCTAAAAACGTGTTACTCAAGGATAGATCAGTAACTGTTTGTGATCCAGTTTGATGATAATGCAAGGGAGAGACAGTTTATGGATAATATTTTAATGCACACTTGCACTGTTTTATGGAGAATGAGCTCTTGAAGCTCCGCCCTCTTAGGCCAGCGCAGCAGCTCATTTGCATTTAAAGGGCACACACTGAAACGGCACGTTTTTGCTCAACCCCAAAAAGTGGCAATTTTAACATGCTATAAAAAATGATCTGTGGGGTATTTTGAGCTAAAACTTCAAATACGCACTATTGGGGCCTCACTTATTTTACATCTTGTAAAAGGGGGCATAATAGGTCCCCTTTAACATTACTGTAGCATGAAGCAGGGTGGAGCTGAAAGCCGTTGGAGTGGAATGAAGCCTCTGGAGCGATTGCTAATGAGAGACGAGTGCAACACACGGCTCGAGAGCAGAGGAGCTTTTATTATGCTGCAGATGGCCACTTCTTCCGGTTATGAGTACATACATACGTTTGTGTGTTGAAAGTTGTTATAATGATACTCTGTGCATTTGCTCGGTGGCTACTATGAGACACTTGTTGCACACTGCAGTAAGCTAGATCACTAGTCATGGAAAAACATGGTACTCGTGGCAAATCAAGAAAACAAGATAAAAAAATAAAAAAAGACTTACTGTGTTGAGCTATATAACACGATTAGTTTTCTGTTGATGAATGTATCCAAACAGATGCTCACCTGTCTAATAAAAAAATATTATAAAGCGTCTTTGGTGTTTCCATGGTTTCTACAAAATAAAGCCGGAAATCGAGAGTAACGCGGGTATGATATCATTGATAGGCAATGGTAGTCCTGGCTAGTCCTGGTTAAAATAGTTATTTCTCTGTATTTAGACATTCTTGGAAACATTTGGGATAATGTAAGTTAACAAAATATAACACTGTTCTAGTGGTTTTTGGATATTTTAATCCTAAAATCTTACATATTGTGCCTTTAAGCCAGACAACATCAAAAGCATTGGTCATTTTTAGGTATATGGAGTCAAACATTTAAAACATATCTGCAACCTAACAACCACAACATTATTCTTCTTACATTTATCTACTACATTCACTCATTAGCAAAACCAGCAACGGCCTCAGTGTTCATGTACGGTGTCAAATGATACAAAAAAGGTCAGAAACCAGCTTTCAGTCAGAAACATCCAAGTACAGGATCAGTCTGGTTTCTAAAGACAAAGACTCTAAAACGATTCACATATACAGCATCTAATGTTGATTCTTATGTTATGTTAGCTGTTGCGTGCAAAAGCAAGGACCACAGCAGCTCTTATGGTCCCTTTGTAACTGGGTCAGTTTTTTACCACAGTCTCCAGTACCCCGTGGATACCAGACTGGTTGGGAGTGGAGGGGCTTATGGGAGGTAGGGGAAAACTCCAGTACTCTGTTTCGCTTAGATCCGAATAATCCAACTTCACCCCACTGCGGGGACGTGCTAGCCGGCGCTTGTGTCTGAAGCACTTACGGCCATGAACCATAACCTATGATACGTGAACCGGTTTAAACCGGTTTGATGGGGGGAAAAAAAAAAAAGAGTAACCTGTACCTGCTGATTGTTATCCATAAACACTGTAAAATAATCTATGAAATTCTCTTAATTTAAACGTTTGGGATCTGTAAGATTTTTTTAATGTTTAAAGTCTCTTCTGCTCACCAAGGCTGCATTTATTTGATCAAAAATACAATAAAATGGTAATATTGTGAAATATAATTATTACAATTTTAAATAACTGTTTTCCATTTTCATATATTTTAATTTATTCCTGTGATCAAAGCTGAATTTTCAGCACCATTACTCCAGTCTTCAGTGTCACATGATCCTTCAGAAATCATTCTAATATGCTGATTTGGTGCTTGATAAACATTTTCTTCTTATTATCATCAATGCTGACAACAGTGCTGCTTAATATTAATGTGGAAAACATGATACTTTTTTCAGAATTAAAAGAAAAGCAATTATTTGAAATAGAAATCTTTTGTAACATTATGAATGTCTTTACTGTCGCTTTTAATCGATTTAATGTCAAGTCACCTTTATTTATATAGCGCTTTTTACAATGTAGATTGTGTCAAAGCAGCTTTACGTTGATAACTGGTACATTATTTTGGCTGCACAGCAGCTCTTAAAGAATAGTGTCAATGCAGGCAGATCAAGGCACTGTTGAATATCAAATGTCAATTGTCAAGTGTCCCCAACTAAGCAAGCCAAAGGCGACAGCGGCAAGGAATTTAATGTGTCATTGCTTAATAAATGTCTTAAAATAAATGTCTAAAAAAAAAAAAAAAAAAAAAAAAACTATATAAAAAAAAAAAAAGAAAGAAAAAAAAAACAAATCTTATTGACCCCAAACTTTTGATATAAAATATATATAATTTTTGTGGGGCAAAAATATGAAAGTACATTATTTTTAGCATTAACATTTAGCATAACATTTTTCATTTAACAGAAAGACCATAAATAGTTTTTATAACAGTACCTCATTTTTGGATGACGAGGCAGAGCTGTCCGACTCTGAAGAACTCATCCTGGACACATTATCCAGGGACTGAGAAATGCCACATTTCCTAACATATAAGAAATGGTAACAAATAAATAAGGGATATTGCACTACCAGCCAGTCATTACCACAAAATAAACTCTGGCAGGGTAAAAATGATAAGTTTTGATAATGACCAACTGACTGAAAATGTTTACATGGCTACTTAAAAAATAGATTCATTATTGATGATATTTTCAGGTACAACAGTCAAATATACAATTTATTGGTCATTTTATACAAAATATTTGACCACAGACTGACCAATCAGAATCAAGTATTCCAGAGAGTTGCGTAATAAAGAAAAAACAACATAAAATGAGTCTTTACTTTAAAAAATGATCAAAACTTACCGTAAACCCAATTTCCTCTGGCTTTGAAGTCGTTGTATCTCAGCACTGATGTTCTCCAACTTTGCTTCACTGCTCCTCTCCTTCCATTTCTCAGGCTTATCCTTCAACCTGGATGTCCTGTTGTGGCGTTGTAGGTGGACAGGATTTTGAGTCTCATCAGAAGCACTTTGGCTCATGTTCAGTGGAAGCGACACAGGCCGCGGGAGGCCTGAAGGAGATGGTTGTCTTGCTTTAATGCCAATCTTGCCTTTATCATCTCGAGCAGGTCGGTTCTCGTTGACGCTAAGTTGCTTTGTGATTCTAGGAGTTGGTTCTATTGTAACCTTAGGCTTGGTCTTGGTGTTTAACTGCAGGCTTGGTTCCTCCACCTTCTTTCGTTCAGGGGTTCGAGATTCATCAGGCAGTGAAGGCAGTGGCTTTGGCTGACTTGGCTTTTTCTCTTCAGTCTTGTTCAAATCGCCCAGTTTTGTTTGAGATCTGAAAGAACAATCAAAATGGCTAATATTGTTTTACCTAAGTAAAAAACAACTAAAGTTAACTTGGACTTACGTCTGCGCTTTGAGTTTTTCTCTCTGCTTCAAATACTCTGCTCTTTGCTTGGACATTCGCCATGTAGCCTGAATCACAGCAGCTGCTCTGCCTCTGTACGTCTCACGCAAAAAACGCCATGATCGCTGAGGGATGAAAGAGGAAAATCTGATCAAGTACATGATCATTTTTTCCAACCAAGTTCACAAACCCGTTGAGGGTCAGGATGGTTCACAATAACAATATATCAAGCAACTATGTAGCAACTACAGGTGCTGGTCATATAATTAGAATATCATCAAAAAGTTGATTTATTTAACTAATTCCATTCAAAAAGTGAAACTTGTATATTCATTCATTACACACAGACTGATATATTTCAAATGTTTATTTCTTTTAATTTTGATGATTATAACTACAACTAAGGAAAATCCCAAATTCAGTATCTCAGAAAATTAGAATATTAAGACCAATACAAAAAAAGGATTTTTAGAAATCTTGGCCAACTGAAAAGTATGAACATGAAAAGTATGAGCATGTACAGCACTCAATACTTAGTTGGGGCTCCTTTTGCCTGAATTACTGCAGCAATGCGGCGTGGCATGGAGTCGATCAGTCTGTGGCACTGCTCAGGTGTTATAGGAGCCCAGGTTGCTCTAAAAGTGGCCTTCAGCTGTTCTGCATTGTTGGGTCTGGCATATCGCATCTTCCTCTTCACAATAAGGTCAGGCGAGTTTGCTGGCAGATTAAGAACAGGGATACCATGGTCCTTAAACCAGGTACTGGTAGCTTTGGCACTGTGTGCAGGTGCCAAGTCCTGTTGGAAAATGAAATCTGCATCTCCATAAAGTTGGTCAGCAGCAGGAAGCATGAAGTGCTCTAAAACTTCCTGGTATACGGCTGCCTTGACCTTGGACCTCAGAAAACACAGTGGACCAACACCAGCAGGTGACATGGCACCCCAAACCATCACTGACTGTGGAAACTTTACACTGGACCTCAAGCAATGTGGATTGTGTGCCTCTCCTCTCTTCCTGGAGGAAGACTCTGGGACCCTGATTTCCAAAGGAAATGCACAATTTACTTTCATCAGAGAACATAACTTTGGA
The DNA here is from genome assembly GCA_037101425.1 of Elopichthys bambusa. Classification (NCBI taxonomy): domain Eukaryota; kingdom Metazoa; phylum Chordata; class Actinopteri; order Cypriniformes; family Xenocyprididae; genus Elopichthys; species Elopichthys bambusa. The sequence continues at coordinate 4,163,671 of CM074437.1, read as the reverse complement.
CCACTCAGCAGCAGTCCAGTCCTTTTTGTCTTTAGTCCAGGCGAGACGCTTCTGACGCTGTCTGTTGTTCAAGAGTGGCTTGACACAAGGAATGCGACAGCTGAAACCCATGTCTTGCATACGTCTGTGCGTAGTGGTTCTTGAAGCACTGACTCCAGCTGCAGTCCACTCTTTGTGAATCTCCCCCACATTTTTGAATGGGTTTTATTTCACAATCCTCTCCAGGGTGTGGTTATCCCTATTGCTTGTACACTTTTTTTCTACCACATCTTTTCCTTCCCTTCGCGTCTCTATTAATGTACCTGGACACAGAGCTCTGTGAACAGCCAGCCTCTTTTGCAATGACCTTTTGTGTCTTGCCCTCCTTGTGCAAGGTGTCAGTGGTCGTCTTTTGGACAACTGTCAAGTCAGCAGTCTTCCCCATGATTGTGTAGCCTACAGAACTAGACTGAGAGACCATTTAAAGGCCTTTGCAGGTGTTTTGAGTTAATTAGCTGATTAGAGTGTGGCACCAGGTGTCTTCAATATTGAACTTTTTCACAATATTCTAATTTTCTGAGATACTGAATTTGGGATTTTCCTTTGTTGTCAGTTATAATCATAAAAATAAACATTTGAAATATATCAGTCTGTGTGTAATGAATGAATATAATATACAAGTTTCACTTTTTGAATGGAATTAGTGAAATAAATCAACTTTTTGATGATATTCTAATTATATGACCAGCACCTGTAATAGCATTATATAAAATGAGATATTTTGTTGGAACATCTGTGTAACAGTAGTCTTAAATATTTTTGGTTTGTTTACAAGGAAGAGAAAGATCTTTTTTAAAAAAGTTTTGAAAGAAGTCACTTGTGCTCACCAACGCTGCATTTATTTTATGAAAAAAAAAATACACTAAAAACAGTAAAATGGTGAAATGTGATTACAATTTAAAATAATTATTTTCTATTTTAATATATTTTAGAATGTAATTTAATCCAGTGATGGCAAAACCGATTACTGAATCAGCAGCCATTACTCCAGTCTTCAATGTCACATGATCCTTCAGTCAATATAGCCTGACAACAAGTCATCATAAGTCATTAGATAATATGCAGGTTTTGTGCTCAAGAAACATTTATTATTGGCTAGGGATTTTACACAATCTTAAATAACCTTGTCTGAAAACAATGAACCAGATCAACAGTGCATCTCAATTCTAATTATAATTTGACGTATGCCTTTTCTTGTAAGATGAAACCTTATGACCTAGATATTACTTGCTTCCTTTCACAAGTTTCAAGTGATGTTTTAACCTTTAAATAATTTATTTTGAGAGAAATTAATATTTTATTTAGGAAGGAAACATTAAATTTATCAAAAATCTTACAAAAGATAGGTCATTCCATGTCAAAACAACCAAATTTTGGAAACTACCCCAGCTCAAATTTTTTCATTTGATTAATATTTTTTCTGTAGAGAAACAAACATAAATAGTGATGGAAGCCAAAATATTACATGTCACAGATGTATACTTACTGAGTAATACACTAATTTGTAGAGAGAGGTCAAAATGACAATTTTCACCTGAGATCTGGAGCCAAATTGGAGGGGTGTAAAAATGACTTTAGAAAGATGGCAGCATCATTTTATTTTTACACAGGGATTGGTAGGTGTATTAGTAAAATCTGTTGACTTTCACAATCTTTGTTTCATTATATGCCAACAGTGACAGTTCAAAAATGGCAAAAAGCACTTCTTGTGTTTTTTTCCTTAAGTTTGCATGCCTGTAACTCAAGAAGTATTAAATATATCTTAATTTCTTTTTAGATTATGGTTCTTAACAAACTTTCCTTTTGGTATCTTCATTTTAAAGGCCCTCGATGGTTCAATCCCAGAGACATGGAGATCTTAATGTGGCTCAGGAATACTGAAATCTTCATTTTTAAGGCCCTATATAGTTCAGTCTCATAAATATTGGGACCCCAATGTGACTATGTCCAAATTGTTGAATTTTACCCATTTTCAATGGTCAAGAACCATTGTTTTTTTGTTTTTTGTTACTATTTATGTTTGGCTTTGTACAGAAAAAAATATTAACAAAATCAAAATTTGAGCTGGGGAAGTTTCCAAAATTTGGTTGCTTTGACATGGAATGACCTATCTTTTGTAAGAATTTTGATCAATTTAATGTTTCCTTCCTAAATAAAATATTAATTTCTCTTAAAATGAACTATTTAAAGGTTAAAACATTACTTGAAACTTGTGAAAGGAAGCAAGTAATATCTAGGTTATAGGGTTTCAGCTTACAAAAAAAGGCATACGTCAAATTATAATTACAAATTGAGATGCACTGTTGATCATTTTTTTCAGACAAGGTTATTTAAAATTGTGTAAAGTCCCTAGCCAACCCCAGACTAACCAAACGAATGGTACCTGTATGGTTATAATTCCTTTCCTCTCACGCAGGTATTGTTTCCTCATCAGACAGGCACGGAACCATCTCTGCAGGATGATGATGCGCCGCATGACCTCTTTATGAAGGGCTTCCTGAAGTGTTTGTCTCTCTGATTCTTTCAAGAACACCTGTGCACATGGATGAGCAGTCAATTATGGAAAGTTGGACATTTATCTACATGACAAAATGCAGATTGTGGGTATTTCTTCAGTGAAGAGTGAAACTGAAATAAACCTTGGTTCGGCCAATCTGAAAACTGGAGCTGGGTAATCCCATTTTCATCAGCAGGTTAGTGATAGCCTCCTGAGGTGTTGATATTTCCTTTGGCAGCAGAACTCTGAACTGATCTGTAAACTCCTGCAGTGACAAGGTAAGATGAAATCATTAGAAATGTCTGTATAAAGCAAATAACGAAAGCCATTTGTGTTTTGGGAATGCCCTATGGTAGTACCTTTATTGACCTTTTTATGTACTGTCCTCTCTGATATTTTACATGTGAAAATACCTCAGGACCCCTTGCTCTTAGAGGACTCTACATTTCAGCTAAATATTCATCAAAAGAGGATCTTATTGGCAGCAGGTACTGATCATAAAATGACAGATTGAACCATCCAGCCCTTCTGCTCCTATCTGAGGGCACCACTGCTAAACTCAATGGGGCCAAGGACAGAGCTATTCAAAGCTGGTCAATAACTGCCAATAGGACTTGACTTCCTTATTTTAATTATTTTATTCTTAGTCAGGTCAATTTTCATGGTATCTATTTGTATATAATCAAAGTCCCTTTAAGACAAGTCATTTCACTCGGCGGCCATCTCTGAAACGTCTCTCGGGCATTCAAGTGCAGCTCCTATCTCTTTGAATGGGGAAACATCAACTTCTCTAAAGCTGTTTGCCAAGCTTTCAATTAAATTTAATATTTGAAATCACCAATGAAATCTGACAACAACTGTCTCTTTTTTTGTTTCTTAACGCTTAAATCATGACATAAAAAGGCATTTTTTCAGACTAGTTTAAGCGAATGCGCAGTCCTAACTGCGCATTTCTATAGGAAGCACGCATCTGACTGTTTCTATAAGAACTGGAGCTTCTAACGGCCGCTGCAGTGACGCGATGACTTTACCAACCGGCGATTGGCTCTTATTTAGAAGGCGGGACTTATTCCGCCATATTGCGCGTTCTCCCATTCAAAACAATACGAGTGACACGTCTTGTGTTATTCTATAGTCTTTGATATAATTCATTGAAGCTTTGATATAGTATGTTTCTGATACAGCTGAAACTTATAATAAAATGTTGACCAAAAGAAAAAAAGAAAGCCATTTGCATTCTTTGTCTACCAAATGTATTTTTTCATATTAACTAATATTTATAGCAGGGCTATCAATCAAATAAAACATCAAATTAGGTATGATCAGTGTTGGGGAGTTACGTAATCAGATTACTTTTTTTTCAAGTGACTAGTAAAGTAACACTACTTTTAGATTTACAACAAAATATCTGAGTTTCTTTTATAAAGAGGTAACACAAATTACTTTGTTTTCCCATGTATTGACTGACAGCTCTCCTGTCCCCATGTTAAGTGAAATCGAGAATAAGTGCAGAGGCGTTGTGTGAACATGAAGGGTATTGTAGTTCTAGACTAAATGTGAATATGCATTTACTCATCTCACTTGCACAAAAAAGATTCAGTATTCCTCAAAAGGAATAAAATCTGTAAAAATGCAAAATCAGAAGACTACGCAAAACTCCAATGATTTAATATATTAAATAAAACAAATATTTTTAAGCATTTAATCTCACTTTAATGACCAATGTACTTGCTGCTGCTGACCTTCGATAATTCAGTTAAACCATAAGCAAAAATCAATATATGCGTATTACTGGCATACAGTCCACAGCAAAAATTTTTTTATTTATTTAAAGTTAAAATTATATTCCTTATTAGGAAATGTACGTAAGGGTCAGGGGGCATGATCTAAATGGGTTATTTACCTCATTATATTTCCATTTATCCATTAAATTGACAGTCCTAATTAATAATTATTAATTTAAAAAAAAGTCATGTTATATTACCTTGAAGGTGAATTTGGCTCCATACCCGGATCTCCTAATCCGAACCGTCTGTAGCATGCCTGTGTACCTCAACTGCTGAAGGACTAGAGCATCATCAAAGTGCATTTCCCTCTGTAAACACATTCATCAACATTTATAAAAGAACAACGATCCATCACCTAATACACATAACAGATTCATCACAAAACTTACTAAAGCTCTCCACCATACCTTATCACCATTTGATCTGATACAGCGGACAAAGAACGGTTCTGCTTTCCTCAGGGTTTCCAACAGCTTGCTTAGAGATGCCTGGACAGTATTAGATATGAAATCATGTGACTCATTGATTTGTCCATCAGCATCCATTACACCTCTGTAAATCATATCAAAAACCACCCCACATCTCAGCCCTTTTATCTCATTTACAAAGAGGCTTTCACACAGAGATGGAACAAACCAATCCTGAGATATATGATGAAGGAGCTTATGCTCTCCACACTTCGATAATAATATTAAAACTAAACCTGGAACTGAGCGCTGATGCTTGGAGGTTTCTTCTTGGTGTGAAGATGGAGCAGGGACCTGGTCGCCCGGTTGTGCTGCGTGAGGCCCATGATGAACTTCAGAGAATGTGAATCTATGAGATTCTGCATAGAAAAGAATACAATTTAATGCATTTGCTAAAATATAATGAAGGAAGAACTAATACAGATATAACGCACAATAGAAAATATAATTTTTTTTACATTTTCAGAAGCAGATCTCGCTTATGTACAACTCGCCACCTTGATACTAGGGTTTTCTGGGTAGTTGACAGGGAGTTGCTTAATGTTTTCCAGCGCATTGCTTGCTGGTTATTCATTGGACCTCTGATATTCTTGTCCGTAAACACGTTTTGGGTGTCTTTGCAATGTATACTACCAGTCAAATTTTGGATATACCTGAAGTAAATTTATTTCTCATGATTCCACAAAACTCAAATCAAATGTTTTCTATTTTAAAAATGTAATTTATTCCTGTGATAAAAGCTGAATTTTTTTGCATCATTACTCCACTCTTTAGTGTCACATGATCCTTCAGAAATCATTCTAATATGCTTATTTGATACTCAAGAAACATTTACTGGATGGTTACAATGGTATAAGTGGTTTCCCAGGAAAGGAGGAACAAATATATTTATAGAATAATTCTTGCTTCAAGCAAAAAAAAAAGCTAGATGCTGGTATAAACCTAACCCTCCACAAAAACAAGATTGGATTGATGTTTTAAAAAGTATATTTAATATGAAGAAAATAACATTTTGTGTGAATTTTCAGAAAGATATATTTGTTGATTTCTGGGCAAAATGGATTTAATGTATATAACTCCTACTGAACCAAATAATTTTGTTATAGAATGAGTGTTCATTCATGAGTGATGCGACCACCACCTCCTTCTTTTGTAAATAGATTTTGTGTTCAAACTGAAGATTTGCTTAAAGAGCAGAACTTAAAGAGATATATTGCATTGTTTTTATTATGAAGAACTTGTCACTTGAGAGATTTTATATATTTTTAATTAATGAATATATTTTTTGTAAGCCAAAAATGCTGTAAAAGTGCTGTAAATGTCACAAACAGATGTGGTAAAATGTATCCCTTTGCAATAAAAATTAAATAAAGTTTAGTTTTTGGAGTGTAGTTGTGTTACACAAGTTACATTTATTTGACACAGAAAGTTTTGTAACAATGTAAGTCTTTACTGTCACTTTTGATCAAATTTAAGGCATCACTGCTGAATTCAAGTATTAAACTATAAAATAGCCTTAGTAAAAACCAGGACTGAAGCATGAATTTACCTTAGGAATTAGCTGCTTGTGTCTGTTTGGCCTGTTCTTCCTAGAATGTAGTAACATATAATTAAGATTTGATTACAATGAAGATTTGAAAAAAAAGAAAAAAGAAAAAAAAAAAGAGAGCAGAATGTGCCATTTGATTGTTTCCCCAATTAAATTACACATAATTAGCACAAGCGGAAACAGAGAGCAGTAGTGCTGGCACAGACAGATGGCCCACTCACTGAGAGAAGAGACGAGATTTCCTCACAGAAATTGTGGACAGACGCAGCTTGTGAGGAACTTCACCACCATACTGCTTTAGGGAGTGGAGAACTTTGGCATGCAATTCCCTGATTCACCCCAACCCCAAATCAAAAAAAGTTTAGAAAGGAGATAAAACACAATAAAACAAAAACAGTAGGTAGTAAACAGCTGGAATAAGTCAGTTCAATCACCCATTTCACAGAAAATACATGCAGTAACCTCAGTTAGCTTCTTAATCCACAGATAGAAATCATCATTAAATAGAGAAGAACCCAAGCTCCGTAAGATCCTCGAATGATGGTGAACTTACTTCTTGTTTTCAAATGTTGCAAAAATGTCCTCAAATGCTTCGAGTGGACCCTCCTCAGACCGATCAAAGGAAAATTCAATCAAAGACTTCTGGCTGTAGAGATTGAATTGCAATTTTAAGCATTTGAACTGCCATTTGTATGGATCAAACTTAAAACAAACACTTTCATTAGGCCTAAATCCATTGTTCCAACAAGACGTCATACGTCTACAGGAACTGATCCAGTCCATTTACCTCTTCAGGCTCTCTACCACAGTGCTGGGTCTCCTCATTTCCCCTAGAGAAAGTCTGGAGTAGCGCCTGATCTGATCTGATAGGGAAACAAACATGTTAAATCAATGCTAATCCACTTCTGTAAGCTGTAAGTAAAAATGTGTTAGTAGATCGTTACTTGGATGTTTTTCCGCCCAGTTGCGTCCTGCCTCGTTAAACACAGCCAGTGTGCGTATGGTGGCCCGAAGGATGCCCCATCTGAACACAGCCACTGGATTAGCCCCGATCAGCTGGCGTAGGTAACTGCACTCACTACTACGAAGCAACGCAACAATATCTGGCCTCATGTGGTCTGTGTTCTTCTCTCTGAAGTCCTATAGGGCAGCAACATCACAAATGCTTCTCAGTATTGTTTTCCCACCATAGACACATCATTTGTAACACAACTACACTCCAAATGTTTGTTCAAGAGGGAAAGTTTAGTTTCAGGGTCTGTTCCTTTACCTTTATCTGGTATTTGACCTTGCCAGCAAAATGCCGAATGACAAAGGCTGGTTCCCGCACTGGGGTCTGCACAAAGAATGTGTTGTCCTGGTGCTGCTGCTTAAACTTCTCTAGCAGAGTGCTATCTGTGGCTTGAGGAAAACTAGAGAGGCCATAACACTGAACATTAACAACTGGACTACTAAAAACCACATAAGCCATTGGATGCATACTAATTCACATACTGTATTATAAATCCTAAATGGTTTGCCAGATCCAATTGAAGGATTTTTTACTAATATATATATATATATATATATATATATATATATATATATATATATATATATATATATATATATATAAATAATGCATGAATATGCAAATTAGCCCCGCCTCCACTCACTCACACCAGCTCAGAGATCCACTTAGTCAACTTTACTGTAGTAAACGCTGCACAGTGGCAAGTGGAAATACTGGTTTAATTCAGCCATATATGTTTGAACCAGAAACAGGCACATCTAAGTTGATGTATCAGAAATGGTAATGTAGAGAGCTATACATAAAACACAAGGCATATGACTCGCTATATGACTCATCCGTAGACTGCAATTTAACCGACACTTTCAAGGTCCAGAAAGGTACTAAAGACATCGTTAAAACAGTTGACGTGACTGCAGTGGTTCAATGTTATGAAGTGACGAGAATGTTATGAAGTGACGAGAATACTTTTTGTGCCCCAAAAAAACAAAATAACAACTTTACTCAACAATATCTAGTGATGGACGGTTTCAAAACACTGCTTCATGAAGCTTCGAAGCTTTACGAATCTTTTGTTTCGAATCAGTGGTTCGGAGCACGTATCAAACTGCCAAAGTCACGTGATTTCAGTAAACGAGGCTTCATTACATCATAAGTGTTTCGAAACATTTTGAAATTTCAACGGTTCACATGACTTTGGCAGTTTGATGCTCGTTTGCACATTTACGTTGCAGTTTGATATGCGTAAAGCTTCGAAGCTTCATGAAGCAGTGTTTTGAAATCGCCTATCACTAGATATTGTTGAATAAAGTTAGTTTTTTTTGCTGCACAAAAAGTATTCTTGTCGCTTCATAACATTAAGGTTGAACCACTGCAGTCACATGAACTGTTTTAAATATGTTTTAGTACCTTTCTGGGCATCTGAAAGTGTTGATTATCTTGCTGGCAATGGAGGCCTCATTGAACCATCGGATTTTATCAAAAATATCTTAATTTGTGTTCTGAAGATGAACGAAGGTCTTATGGGTGTGGAACGACATGAGGGTGAGTAATTAATGACAATTTTCATTTTTGGGTGAACTAACCCTTTAAGACTCCCCTGCTTCAGTGCATAGTTAATGATATGCTAAAGCCCGCCCGCACTTTGACATGATTGGTTACAAGGTAGTTTGGTGGTGCACATGGTTTGTCTTAAAGCATATTAAAAACACCACATAGACATATAAACAACATTAAAAACATGATTTTCTCCACAGGGGGTCTTTAAGAAGCTGATGAGTTGAATCAGTTTTAATTAGTTCATCATTCTGATAGGGGAATCCTCAGGACTAGAGTTGAGAAACACTGCTTTGAGGGATTGAACTCACTTGCTCTCCTCATCGAGCAGATAAAACAGCCCTGTGGGCTTCTTGCTGAAGAGACTGATGCAGCCAATGTTGTCAGGGTAGTCAACAGTGTGCCATGTGATTCCTTCTGCCATGTACTCCTCCTAAAACACAATGCAAGCATGAGCAGATGTATGAAGTGCTCTAGATATTCCCATCCATCACGATTAAAAGAGACAGCAAAGTACAACTGAGATGACATAACTCACTTGTTCGAGCGTAAATATCCGCTGATTGCAGTAATACTGTAGTTGCTCATTAGCATAATTAATGCAGAACTGTTCAAAGCTGTTTGTCTTGAAATCCTCAAATCCAAATATGTCCAGGACACTAATGGATAAGCACTGTGAGGAACAGAATAAAATAAAAATACAATGATATTAATAATAAAATACAACGTCAAAGGATTTAAAGCGTCAAAGCAGATGCTTTCAGTTTGCTACTTTAGATGCATGAATCAAGTCAAATATAGCTACACACAAAAAAACCAAATAATTAAACTATTAGATAAATTTAAATACGATATTTAGACTTGCACTTTGAATATATTTCATAAAAATAACAATTTTGTGTTTGATTTGTTTTTTAATATATATATATATTATATATATATATATATATTCTTTAATATAATGCAATTTACATACTTTGCTTTTTTAATATATATTATTTAATATTATTATTATTAATATTATGAAATATATTCAAAATATAGTCCAAAATAGTCCAAATATCTCTAAAAAAATGTGTATGTGTGTGCACAAATACAATATAATATATAAATAAATATATAATGTATAAATAAATGGGTGGGAGGTCTTTCTCTTGTATTGCTCCCAGGTTGTGGAATTCTCTGCCTTTTCCTATTAGCAATGATCCATCTTTTGATTGTTTTAAGAATTTACTCAAAACATATCTTTTTAGTAAAGCTTTTAAGTAATAATTTTACAGTACTTGTTGCCACTGTTGTTTTTGTGTTATTATTGTGATTGTCATTATGGAGTTCTTTTGTTATTTTTATTGTTGTAGCGCCTTGAGTGTAAGAAAGGCGCAATACAAATAACATTTATTATTATTATTATTATACAATTTTATATATACACATATATAAAATTATCTTGACAGGGTCCGTACCGGGACAGACTCCTCCAAATCTCTCTTGTTGAGTAGAGAATGGTTGATTCGCAGGACAATCCAGTCGAACAGGGCACTGTACAGAGACTTGGCCATGGAGTCTCTGGCAGTGATGGCCTAAAGACAAGAGTCAAGAGGTCAGCAGATTCTCAGAGAACAGAAATGAAAAGAAGACAAATGGAGAGGATAGAGCAGCAAGGGACCTCTTTTCGAACAACTGACTTCACACATAAGGTATGGTAGATACGCATTTAACACATGACTAGTCAATGCGTGAATGGTAAATGATATCATATGCACCACCCCACACATTATAGATGAATTACCTCACTGAGGCTGTAAGGCAGAATTAGCGTGTCATTAGCAGTCATTGCTTTCCTTGTAGTCAGTGCTTCCACAAGCAGCTCCACTTTAACCTGTAATTATTTAAGAGAAATTATATAAAAACAAATGGTAACTGTCTGTTAAATCATCTGTTATTGTGGTAAATCACACAGAAATAAAAATACTTTAAATAGTTTAATGCTCAACAGTAAACCTCACCCCACAATTCTTTGGAAATGCTGTGCAGTGACATCAATTGATTAACTGGGCCACCACCACTCGAATAAACATCAGTTGGATCATGATTTTTAGTGGATTTTCCCATTTGGATTCTCTTTCATATTTTCCAGTAGAAATCCTTTACTCATTTTGCACTTGTCGAGTTGTTATTTGGCTGTCATTTAAAGAATAACACATTCTTTGACAGATCAGGTGACAGATTCCTGTCATACTATGTTCGAATGCGGCTTTTTTACTGTAATGTTTGTTTGGTTACAATGTATTTTGATGGTCCACTTTAGACACTCTACTAACTATAAGTAACTGCATGTTGCAAATGACTGCCAAATAACAACTCAAGAAGTACAAAATGAATAAAGGATTCCTACTGGAAAATTTGAAAGAGAATCCAAATGTAATGTATGAAAAATCCACTAAGAATCCTCTAAAAATCACGATCCAACTGGTTAAATTGATTCTTATTTGACTCTACAAAATCTGTTGAATATGACATGTAATTGTATATTTGGGTTGAGGTTAGTAATGATGATGGTGTTTATTCGAGCGTGCAGAGGCGGTGGCCCAATTAATCAATTGATGTCACTACACCGCATTTCCAAAGAACTGGGGGGTGAGGTTTACTGTTGAGCTTTTAAAGTATTTCTATTTCTGTGTGGTTTACCACAATAACAAAAGTTCAGCCACCTGTGATGAATTTATATTGAACATCAAAGTAGCCAGTGGTACCTTGAGAAGGTCAGAGACAGCTGAAAGGACATGATCTGGCCCAACTTTAAGACCCTCGCCAGCATCTTTTGGCTCATACGTCACATTTCCCAGGTACAGAATGGCAGAGAGCACAGAGAATATCCTGAAAGAGACCATTAACCGTTGAACCACATTAAATCCGAAATATATTCTTTGGAAGGTGCCTCAAATAAAACATTTCCAAGCTACATGATATAACAATGGTACGTTTTGGTAATTTTACATTGTAAATCATATGGCACATGGGAATGCATCTTGAATATAACTGAATAAATTAGTAACGGTTTCTAACACTGTACAAATAATTATTAGCTGCCAGAACATTTGACACTGAAACATTGCTGTTCCTTGGAAGACAGCTCATAATGATCTAAATGTGTCAGGTCTGACATTATTGCACTCTGCACGTCACTGGTCAAAAGAGCACAGTACACATTGAAAGTCTTGACGTAATTTTCCCCTCCATGACAAGCACAGACATGTACCAGAGAAGAATTCTTCATTTTTTAGTCACGCATACAGATGGTACATTTTCAGCAGTGTAACTTTAGCCCTCCAGGACAAACCTAATTATACATCATAAATCTTATTTCCATGGAAGTATTCTGTATTTGTAGATGTCTGCTATTTATAAGTAATTGTTGAAGTACAGTTCATTGTAAATGTAATGGTTTTAACAGGGCTAAATAAACATCATATATTAGGCAAATTTGTGTTAATAAATATTATGTTTGTAGTTAACCATTATCATTTCCCAGGTACGCAGGGCAATGGACCGACACAACTTCGGAATCCTGTGGCGAGAGCCCTGAATCCCATGATGTCGTGTGCCGGATCGGGAAGGCCTCGGCAGTCTTCCAAAGACTCAAGCCCATCTGGGCAGCCACGACGATCTCCATCAAGACCAAGGTACGCCTGTTCAACAGCATTGTCATACTAACGGCAATCTACACGGTGGAAAAGTGAAAGCCATCGGCGAGGATCGCGCAAAGGCTTAACATCTACCAGCAACGATGCCTGCGGCGAATTCTGCGGGTATCGTACCGGGATCGCATTACCAACGACGAGGTCCATCACCGAACTGACACCTGCCTACTACAAGATGTTGTCACTGAGCACCGACTAAGATTCGCTGGCCATGTCCTTCGACTACCACCAACTCGGCACGTGAAAAATGCCATCCTGTGGAAGCCAATTCGTGGCAAGAGAAAACAAGGGCGACCGTGAGCCACTTGGCGTCGCACTTTCACCGAGGACCTCCGAGCCACTGCGGCCGATCGAGCCCGTTGGAAATGTCTTGCCGCCCAATGCGCCTTACGGCACAGGAGGAACTAAGTCTAAGTAATTAACCATAATAATTCGTTATAATGTAATCGCTGGGAAGAACTATCAAAATCATTTAATATAGAATAATACTTTAAGAAGCAGACTGAGTTTAAAATAATAAAAAAAAACAGCATTCCCCTAGCCAATATTATTTTTAAAAATATAATTTTAATCAAAAAAATTTTTTCACTTACTGCTTTTTGGTAGGAGGCAGAAAACCGACCATCTCCATGGCCTGATGAAGTCTCCTGAATTCATGTTTCATCTCCTCTTGATCCTCCAAAATTGGGATTTCCTGTGGGGTACACATAGAAGAACGAACAATTAATGAAAGAAAAACAAAAAACAAAAACAACAATTGTTGAAATACAGTTAAAGGGTTAGGTCACCCAAAAATGAAATTTCTGTCATTAATTACTCACCTTTGTGTCGTTCCAAACCCGTAAGACCTTTATTGAACACAACTTAAGATATTTTTGACGAAATCAGTGAGCTTTTTGGCCTCCGATATACTGCAACGTTATTACCACTTTCAAGGCCCAGCAAGGTAGTAAAGACATTGTTAAAATAGTCCATGTGACTACAGTAGTTTAACCTTAATGTTATGAAGCGATGAGAATACTTTTTGTGCACATAAAACAAACAAAAATAACAAATTTATTCAACAATTGAATAATTAAATATTCATGTCAGTCTCCTAACCACAGTCCAGCACTTCCACGTAAACAGCGCACAAAAATTATTCTCATCACTTCATAACCTCAAGGTTGAACCATCGTAGTCATGTCGACTGATTTAACAATGTCTTTACTACTTTTCTGGGCCTTGGAAGTGGTTGTTTTGCAGTCTATCAGAGGCCAAAAAGCTCACGGATTTCATCAAAAATATCTCAATTTGTGTTCTGAAGATGAATGGGTGTGGGATGACATGAGGGTGAGTAATTCATGACAGAATTTTCATTTTAGAGTGAACTAACCCTTTAATTATGAATAAACAACTATACAATTAACATGGGACAGGACAGCCCAGAAAATTGTCCTGAGAATGCTCATTCTTCCAAGACACAAAGAATAGACCTTTTCTCAGGACAAAAATCTGACAAACTCAAGAAGAGGTCTCCATTTGCACTCCATTTAATCTCACTGTTGACCCGAAGACAACTGAGAACATCGTTAACACTAATTGAACCTAAAACAGCTTTATTAAGGAACACTGATTCTTTGTGATGGCCGTTCTGAGAGTTACTTGTTTGAGGTAGTGGTAGTCTTCAGGACGCAGGAGCTTGAACTCATCTTTCTCCTCTTCTGAGGCTCCAATCAAAAGATAGTAAAAAACATGGTAATTCCTGCAGGTTACATAACAAACAGGCATGGAATTCATGTTGTTGTGAAACATTTTCCATATATACAGTGCTTTCAATTCAAATGTAAAATAGATATAGATGACGTTTTTCCAGTTTTTTTACCTTTCAGTTTTTCCTCTGGATACTAGACGGCATTTCTCTAGTAAATACTTCTCAACCACAGCCCTGAAACATTGAGCAAACAGTATTAGGAATTTCAGATTAATTCTGGCATGTCTTTCTGTCAATTTCTGAAGGGCAATGAGATCAGAAAATGTCATATGGTGGATCTGAACCTGAGTATGAGCATCACAGCTCAACATTTATTTTCCATTAATAAATAAGCATCTCCTCATTACATAAAATGCATTGTCATCACACTCAGAAAACGTCTCATGTGAGCAGCTGGGGGTGTTCTCATGGGTAGACGTACACAGATGACTCACCCTCTCACAATGCCACTCTCCAGATAATTCACTTGAATGAACTTCCCGAAGCGGCTCGAGTTGTTGTTGTATGCTGTTTTAGCATTGCCAAAGGCCTGCGGAGAAGAGGAATGCATCAGATGTGCAAACTGTTTTTGAAGAAACAGATTAATGTTTTAGACTAAAAGAAAAACTGTTCATGAATGCTGACAGACAACTCATGTTGAGGCAAAAATGGTGGCCTAACTTAATCAACTCAACTTAACTAGAGACTCAAACACAGAGACTTGATCCTGAAAACACAGCCAACAGCTTCCCATTACTGAATACTGACATTAGATTATCATTATTATTGGTTTCTCAAACTACACACACAAAGTTGGTTGTCATAGACAGATTACAAGAATTGAATAGAAAAAAAAATGTTAGCGGGCAACACAGAGCTCGTTTTTACATCACACTGTAAACCCTCATGCTCAAAATACTTAATTGGTTTGAGTAGGACAAACTTAAATTGAACAAATTAGTTCAGTTAAGTTAACTACTATGAGTATTTAGCACTTTCTTTTTCTTTTGAGTTCACAGCACTGACATATTTCAAGTAAACTAAACCGTTTCATTGTTTTGAGTTGTATGAACTAAGTTCTTTTAAATTTAGACTAACTTAAGTTTAACTGAAACTGGACTGGGATTTCTATTTCCCAGCATGCTTTGCCCATGGCACTCGAAAGGGAGAGTAAATGCTAAAATTAAGTGTTATATAATGTTTTTTTTGTTTGTTTGTTTTTTTGTGCAAGATTAATGGTAAGGGAGATTTAGTAGTGATTAATGTTTTGTTATGCTAATTTAGAAGAGTTTCTGTTAATGTGGGTTTTGGAGAGTTACCATCATGGTGACAAGCAGTGAATGCAACTTGGTATGAGAGCATGTTTTTCCCCCCATTTAAAATTATTATTCTCTAATGCAAGGTTTGATTTTTGTAGATTTTTTAAATAAAAGATCAAAACTATTAACAATGCAGATTTATTTGCACAGCCTTCTTTGGTCATATTACCAAGGGTATGAATAATTTTGAGCACAACTGTATGTGTGTGTGTGTGTGTGTGTGTGTATAACAGACCAAAATTCATTATTCAGTGAACATCTTGGTTTCGTTCATTTTTCCAGAACTGTTGCAGACAAGGGGAGTTTTTGAGAAACCCTATTTGAAATTTTGATTTGTGAGGTGTAATAAATTACACACTGCAGTTTTTAAATCTAAACTTTCTGTAGAAGGACTTTGACATGTGTAACATGTACCAACAGGCTTTCACGTTGCTCTCTATTGATTCTCAATATGTGCATACTTTCAACACGATCTGTACCATTAAAATCGTTCAGGAGTCAAGACTTTATCTTGTTGTGAGCTTGTTTTTAAACAAATAGTTTCCGTGTCCCACTTCCTTGTTAAAATTGCGTAGGAAGAGAAATACTGAGGAAAAAGATGTTATATCTGTCAAATGATACGTTTTTATCAGCTGGCCTGACAGAGCCTGTCTTGACATGTTGACGTACGCTGACTTGTTCTGGTATTCTGACAAAGCCAACACCCAGGGCTTCTTTACATGAAAGTTGGTTCCCCCAAAAATGAAAAATCTGTAATCACTTTCTTACCCTTATGTCGTTCCAAACCTGTGAGACTTTTGCTCATCTTTGGAACACAAATGAAGATCCACATTGAAAGTATATTGAATCATCAGGAGTTTTAGGTGAAAACATTCATAAAGAGATCATGTCTTTTCAGAAGACGTCAGAAGACAACCGTTCCATTCATATGGATTTGTTTATCTTTATGAATGTCAGAGTTTTGAGTTAATACTACGGAAATCTCTCAGATTTCAATAAAAATATCTTCCTTTGGGTTTCGAAGATGAAGGAAAGTCTTGCGGGTTTGGAACGACATGAGAGTGAGTAATTGATGACGGAAATTTCATTTTATGCGTAAACTATGCCTTTAAGAGCTCAACAACGTGGCCTCAATCAGAGACGCTGCTGTTTTTCACTGATCCCTTTATGCCATAACACAGCATTAGCACCTCTCACAACTACCAAATGAAACTGAAAACTGAAATGCAAAAACAGACTCTGTCAAAAGTCAAAGTTGAGAGTACAAAAAAAAGTGAAATTGAGAGTACAAATTCAGTGCAAGTGCAACAAATTTTACTCTCAAGATGTGATGACCCAGTTTTTTGTGACCCAGTTTCTCATAAACATCTGTTCAGTACATTTCCAACACTATATAGATTTTTACATTTTAAGAATAAAATGTAATCAGTGTTTATCCCTACAAAAGCGCTGGCACGTTTTTCTAGCACACTGATATGCAGTTGGTAAGAGTTAAAGAATTGTTGGAGTGTTCTACGTGGTTAATACTTTACTCAAGTCTACTTTTAACTCTCTAGGATATTCTGGTTACTACATAAGGCTTGGGATACTACTTCATTGCGAGTGTATGGGATTTTCTATCATTATATAATGTCAAAATTATGAGATATTGTAGCAATTGGGAGTTATCAAAATTGCGAAATATAAACTTGCAATTGTGAGAAATAGTCAGAAATCTGACTTTTTTCCCCTTGCAATTCTGACTTTTTTGTCTCAAAACTCACAGACAAGGCTTAAGCTAGTCCCAGACTAAAATGCATGTTTGAGTTGTTCTAACAGAAAGCAACTTGTACTTACAGATCCTAAAATATGTCAGTGCCATTGTTTTGTCTCAAGATGCACACCAGTCATTTTTTTTTTAGTAAACGTTTATAAAAGCTACTTAAATGTCCTAATTGAACTAAGGCCTAATCCTGGCTTAGGCTAAGCCCCGTCTGTGAAACTGGGCCGTAAAGTTGCAATTGGGAGTTATAATGTCAAAATTGCGAAACAAAGTCGCAATTGAGAGAAATAAAGTCAAAGAAATAAAGAATAAAGTATATCTATATAAGAAGTATATATCTTGCAATTCTTACTTCTTTTCTCAAAATTCTGAGATATAAACTCACAATTGCAAGTTATAAAGTCTGATGAAAAGAGATTTATATCTTGCAATTCTGACATTTTTCTCTTTATAACACGCAATTATTCCATATCAGTCTGATCACTTAGAAAGATAAAAGCAAATCTCTCTTCAATAAGTCTCATGATTTGAGACATCATTAGTCATCTGTAGATCAAACTTGCAGCAGTAGGTTTAAGACATAAGTTTGGGGATACGTTCTAACCATAGACTGTAAAATAAATATGGATGTAGTGTCCGTGACGTCACCCGTAGAGTTCTGAAGAGCATTTTTGAAGTGAAAATGAGGCTGCTGCCATCTTAGCTGAACGTCACCGCACATCCTCCCAGATAACTGAAAATGGGCAAAGAGGCGGGACGTGGTTGGAACCGAGGTGACTGGTTGCTGAAACCACGCCCACCTAGCTCGACGTGATGTTAGCAGAGCAGGAAAAGGAGCTATCTATCTATCTAAGATACTATCTAAAATATTAACAAAGACAACAAGTTATATCATTTGAAAGTTCTAAAGGTTTAATGTCAATCTATAGTGTCTTTTGTACGATATAGATGCTCCAGCACCAGTAAATAATGTGTCGGGTGTGCAAATAACAACATGCAAAATCAAACGGGACTTTATACCTTTATAATGAAATAGCAATCGCGAGATGAATCCAATCCATGGGACTTAATTGGGTGTAAAAAAAAAAAGGTACTTTTTGTCCACAAAAGCATTAAATCCATGAAATATTGATATATTGTCCATTGTTTGCATCACATTTCTTCTGAATGATCTGCCCTCCATCATTGTTCTTCAAGAAATTATGAAATCTGAGCAGCGTTTATGTTGTAAAACTGTATATGATTGTATATATCTCACAAACAAATGAGCCCATATCCAAAATATAATTTTTCAAAATAGTGCAGCAGTTTTAGTTATAATATCCAAGCAGCGCTGTCGGAGTTTAATATTCTCCCACCATTGTTATTGTAGTAACAAACAAAACTTTTAGCCAATGCCACGATCCAAAAACCTATGTGCTGTTTATCTTCCGCATGCGTGCACATGTACACAGACGCACATCTGTCTTGAGTCTCAACCATTAACGCAGCAAGCCATATTATTTTATAATTGTATAAAATAATCCAGAAAAAAGCACATATGGCAGAGATCCCAAATTCAGTGGCTGGAATTAGCTGAGGTAAAGTGACGGCTCACAGACAGCAGCGCAATTCACCTGTCACTCAAGTGGCCTCACCCTTAATTATGCAGAACTTTAAGGCTTAATATAATTTAAACGGATGAGTTATAAAACAAATTCATCCACCTCAGAGTTGTCATGAAGGGCAAAATTAGCTGTATAGACTAAAACCACAATTTAATCCGGGCTGTAAACATGTTTTTTTCTGCTGTAAAGTTCGCAATTTTAACATGGGACTCAATGAGATTCTGCTCTCTTTTGCAGCCTGTCCCTAGCGGCCAGTTGATGAATTGCAGTTTAAGTCACTTCCGTATTGGCTTCACGAGAAACTGGGGGAGGTTGCCGCTTTGTTCTAACCCTAAATATAAACAAAAATAAATAAATAAAAAAAAAAAAAAAAAAAAGGGTGTCTCCTTGCCCAAAATTTAGAGTCACAGAATAAGTATTAAGTTATGCCTAAATTGGTATGGTAATGGATTGCTAATGATGAACACTCTAGGTTAGACGTATACAATTTCATTATCTGTACAAGGGCTAAGCTGTTTGAATCAAGACATAAAACACAATTATCGAGGAGGTGGAGTCTCTAGCAGTGATGCATAATAGATAATAATACTATCGGTCAAACAATATGCATATTGTTAGAGGGGTACACCACGTGAATGCAATACACAAAGGTCTCTATGAATTAGTTAAGTGGAACACAGGGACAGGTTTTTTTGATTCAACAAAACCAAAAGCAGAGGCCATAGAACTCAGTGTGAAGCAACTCTTATTTAAAAGTACAAAAAAGTATCATGGCACTACCACTTATTTTTTATTTTTTTTTAACAATAAATGTAAATTTATTTAGTTGGGAAACCTTTTATATACAATAAAGTGACTTAATATCAGTATGTGCATTCCCTGAAAACTAGACTTGCTTTGCTGGTATCATGTTTAATCAGCAGCAGTAACAATACCATGTTAATCTTTAATATTTTTTGTAAAAAAGTGTGATTCATTTTTTCAGGCTTCTTTGATGAATAGAAAGTTCAAAAGAACAGCATTTATTGAAATACATTTTTTGTAGCATAGTAAATGTCTTTACTGTAGCTTTTGATTAGTTTAATGCATCCTTTCTGAGAAAGAAAAAAAAAAAAAAAAAAAAAAAAAAAGTACAACCCAAATTCCGGAAATGTTGGGACGTTTTTTTAAAATTTGAATAAAATGAAAACTAAAAGACTTTCAAATCACACGAGCCAATATTTTATTCACAATAGAACATAGATAACATAACATAAATGTTTAAACAGGGAAGTTTCACACTTTTATCCACTAAATGAACTAATTTCAAATTTGATGCCTGCTACAGGTCTCAAAAAAGTTGGCACGGGGGCAACAAATAGATGAAAAACCAAGAAATTTTGAAAAGATTCAGCTGGGAGAACATCTAGCAGCTAATTAAGTTAATTGATATCAGGTCTATAACATGATTAGCTATAAAAGGGATGTCTTAGAGAGGCAGAGTCTCTCAGAAGTAAAGATGGGCAGAGGCTCTCCAATCTGTGAAAGAGTGCGTAAAAAGATTGTGGAATACTTTTAAAAACAATGTTCCTCAACGTCAAATTGCAAAGGCTTTGCAAATCTCATCATCTACAGTGCATAACATTATCAAAAGATTCAGAGAAACTGGAGAAATCTCTGTGCGTAAGGGACAAGGCTTTATTGGATGCCCGTGGTCTTCGTGCCCTCAGACGACACTGCATCACTCATCGGCATGATTGTGTAAATGACATTACTAAATGGGCCCAGGAATACTTCCAGAAACCACTGTTGGTAAACACAATCCGCCGTGCCATCTGCAGATGTCAACTTAAGCTCTATAATGCAAAAAGGAAGCCATATGTGAACATGGTCCAGAAGTGCCGTCATGTCTTGTGGGCCAAGGCTCATTTAAAAAGGACTGTTTCAAAGTGGAAAAGTGTTCTATAGTCAGACGAGTCCAAATTTGACAGTTGTTGGAAATCACAGACGCCGTGTCCTCCGAGCTAAAGAGGAGGGAGACCTTCCAGCGTGTTATCAGCGTTCAGTTCAAAAGCATCTCTGATGGTATGGCAGTGCATAAGTGCATACGGTATGGGCAGCTTGCATGTTTTGGAAGACACTATGAATGCTGAAAGGTATATAAAGGTTTTAGAGCAAAATAAGCTCCCCTTCAGACGACGTCTATTTCAGGGAAGGCCTTGTGTATTTCAGCAGGACAATGCAAAACCACATACTGCAGCTACTACAATAACATGGCTTCATCGTAGAAGAGTCCGGGTGCTGAATTGGTCTGCCTGCAGTCCAGATCTTTTACCTATAGAGAACATTTGGCGCATCATTAAACGAAAAATATGTCAAAGACGACCACAAACTCTTCAGCAGCTGGAAACCTATATCAAGCAAGAATGGCACCAAATTCCAACACCAAAACTCCAGAAACTCATAACCTCAATGCCCAGACATCTTCAAACTGTTTTGAAAAGAGGAGATGCTACACTATGGTAAACATGCTCCCGTCCCAACTATTTTGAGACCTGTAGCAGGCATCAAATTTGAAATGAGTTCATTTTGTGCATAAAATTAAAAAAATTCTCAGTTTAAACATTTGTTATATTATCTGTGTTCTATGTATCTATGTTATTGTGAATAAAATATTGGCTCATGTGATTTGAAAGTCTCTTACATGCTACATGCTACCCTTGGGAGATATCATAAGGAAGCATGGCGTTAGTTTTACCACTGTTACGCTGATGATACTAAGCTCTATATTTCTTCGTGCCCTGACGAAACTTACCAATTCACAAAATTAATGGAATGCATAGCTAATATAAAAAATTGGATGACCAGTAATTTCCTACTACTAAATTCAGAAAAAACAGATTCTAATTTTGGGACCAAAAACTTCTTCACATCATAACCTAGAATACTATCTAACACTTGATGGCTGCTCTGTTAAGTCTTCGTCGTCAGTTAGGAACCTGGGTGTGCTCTTTGATACCAATCTTTCATTTGAAGGCCATGTTTCTAGCATCTGTAAAAACGCATTCTTCCTTATTAAAAATATATCTAAACTACGACATATGCTCTCAATGACAACAGTTAGTTCATGCGTTCATGACCTCAAAACTAGATTACTGTAACGCTCTACTGGGTGGTTGTTCCGCTCGCCTGATAAATAAACTACAGCTCGTACAAAATGCAGCAGCTAGAGTTCTTACTAGAACTAGGAAGTATGACCATATTAGCCCAGTTCTGTCAACACTACATTGGCTTCCTGTTAAACATTGTATAGATTTTAAAATCTTGCTAATTACGAGGTCCTGACTCTCTGTGGTCGTTAAAAATCCCAGGATGTCCTTCGAAAAGAGCAGGGGTGTTACCCCAACATCCTGGCCAAATTTGACCATTGGCCTCTGTCCATCACGGCCTTCTAATCATCCCCATACATTGATTGGCTTCATCACTCTGTCTCCTCTCCACCAATCAGTTGGTGTGTGGTGGGCGTTCTGGCGCAATATGGCTGCCGTCGCATCATCCAGGTAGATGCTGCACACTGGTGGTGGTTGAGGAATTATTATTATTATTACTTACAAAGCACTAAATGATTTAGCTCCTCAGTACCTGAGCGAGCTCTTAATGCATTTTAGTCCTTCACGTCTATTGCGATCTCAGAATTCAGGCCATTTGATAATACCTAGAATATCAAAATCAACTTCAGGCGGTAGATCCTTCTCATATTTGAAGAATGGCATCTACGCTAATATTAGTCTTTCTGTTTATCCCGAGGTTTACCGTAGTCAACCGGATCCGGGCCGTATCCAGGTGAGATCGAGGACCTGCGCCTTGACACGACCACAACGCAGCCCTGAAGTATCAGCAGAGATTGAGTCAACTAGATTTTTTTTTTCCCCTTCTTTTTAACACCTGTTTGCCACCTGATGTCACCTGTTGGAGTTTGGGTTACTTGCCACTGTCGTCTTTGGCTTGCTTAGTTGGGGACACTTGACATTTGATATTCAACAGTGCTTTGCATCTGCCTGCATCAACACCATTTTCTTTAAGAGCTGCTGTGCAGCCAAAATTATATACCACTTATCACTGTAAAGCTGCTTTGACACAATCTGCATTGTAAAAAGTGCTATATAAATAAAGATGACTTGACTTTTAGTTTTCATTTTATTCAAATTTAAAAAACGTCCCAACATTTCAAGAATTCAGGTTGTATTACACTTACTGACCTCAAACTTTTGAACAGTAGGGTATCAAGGTACCTAATCTGGGAAAAACAGGACTTCAATGATTCATTTCAAGTGCATGTTTTATTTATAATTTTCTATTACACATGAGATCCAATAATCATCTAATCTATTTATTTGAATAATACACATCAAATATTAATGGTCACAACTTCAACGTATGATCATACGCTAGTTTCAATCTGATTGCTTGTTCTGCTTCATTTAGTGTGACATATCACCTAATGTTTTTTTTCATCCTTCTTTGTAAGAAAGTCTATTTTAAACCAGGAAGGCATCACTCAAGTCACTTGTTCCTCTTAGCCATTCACTTTCTTTGTAAGCAGTACTGCAGAACTGAGAGGGGCTGGGACGTGCTGATAAAAGAAAGCTTTTAAGAAAAACTTGTTCGACCGGTTTAGGATCAGATTGGGAATCCCAGCTGGTTAGTGCATGTCAAATGGTGACTGGCAGCTCAGTTCAAGAGGGCGGGACTTCGGGCCACAGTAAAGAAAACCCATGAATTATGAGCCATTTCCTCAGTAGAACTTCATTTGCACATCAGTAGCACTTCATACTAAATTCTGAACGGGAAATGTAGGAAGTGGACTGTTCAGAGATATATACCATACTTGTGATGAATACATTGTATAAACAGTGGAAAAACTCAAACTCCTAAGAGTGTTGTGAATTCACTTCATTGTTTATGTATTAACAATGGTAACACCTAAAAATATCAGAGTGTGTTGAAACCCTTAAACTGTGACTCAAGTGTGTTTCATGATCTATAGTGTCTATTTAAAGTGTTCAAGGAGACAGAGGTCTGTTCGGTGTCCCCTTTTCCCTGGGAAATACAGAGGAAGTGTTGTGAAAGTGCCCTGGCGTGTGGTGTGGCCAAATGGTTTCTAGATCCTTATTTGACCATGCTTAAGGGAGAAAAGGGGGAACCATCCTCACACAATTTGTTTCATTTGATTTAAGGACAGTGTCAGACTCTTCAGAGTTTCACTGTTAACAGTCCTCAACATGAACAGCTAAAAGCATGCAAAATACATTTAGAGGGCAAGCCACTTCCTCTAGAGAGGTCATCACTTCCACCCAAAAGAGACTCTTTATCATTACATCAAGATGTTAAGATGAGTCAAGCTACACAGTAATATATGAGACTACAGTTATAAACATGACAGTGCGTACAGGAAAAAAACTAAAGTAGTGTTTGCCCTGTTTGTTCGGGTGTTTCTTCAACTTCAGGCACTTTTATGTCCTGGGGGTAGATTTTTATTAAAGGCGTCCATGATTATGATTTCAGTTTTTTTTAACTTTAGTTAGAGTGTAATGTTGCTGTTAGAGCATAAACAACATCTGCAAAGTTACGATGCTCAAAGTTCAATGCTAAGGGTGATATTTTCTTTTACAGAATTCTCTGTTTAAGGACTACAACAAGCTTCTTCCCGGGTTACTGACAACACTAACCCTAAAATTTATATAAACCCTGCGCCCAGGAACACACAACAAAGGGGGTGAGGCCATGTTGGGCTGCTTTAGAGAAGAGGAAGAGTGTTGTTGACATGCCGTCTTTTTTACGCCGGACTACTTCACCAACGAGGGTCAATTCAACGCTGGATTTGCACAAAAGATTAACATGACGGCACATGCTAGTCGGTGAGTTGAATCAACTCCACAGCAACTACATAAATGTATCCACTAACCATTCAGAAACATCCAGTTTAATTCTAAAAGTTGTAACTTCTTCCTGAGTCTCTTCATCTGTGTTCAACTCCGGTTTGAACAATGTAAGGCTGAACACCATTACTGACAATCATTTTGTCTGCGTGAGATTTTCCAGCTTTGTTATTGTTGAGCAACCAAAGTGCGAGCTGTTAAAGCTCCACCCTCTTCTAGAAAGTGGGCCGGGAGCAGCAGCTCATTTGCATTGTTTTTGCTCACACCCAAATTTGACAAGCGATAATAAATTATCTGTGGGGTATTTTGAGCTGAGACTTCTTTTATATTACATCTTGTGAAAAGGGGCATAATAGGTCCCCTTTAAAATGTTTATTTAATTTTTTTATTTTTG
Source organism: Elopichthys bambusa (assembly GCA_037101425.1). Taxonomy (NCBI): domain Eukaryota; kingdom Metazoa; phylum Chordata; class Actinopteri; order Cypriniformes; family Xenocyprididae; genus Elopichthys; species Elopichthys bambusa. The sequence goes on along the minus strand of CM074437.1, from coordinate 4,138,333 downwards.
TTATATGCAGATCACCTTAAAACTGACTTGGACTAAAATTAAAACTAATAAAATTCAGTTTTGGTAATTTAAATAAAGCTGAAATAAAATCAAATAAAATCAAAAAAAAAAAAAAAAAAAATTAGAAATGTTGCCTTGGCCACTACCTGATATGAACGTTTAATGACTAAATAATAAAATGACACCTAACAGATTTACTAAAACTTAAATTAAAACTACAATGAAAACTGAAAATGTAAAAATACTTGGTCTTGTCATGGACTCAACATTAAAGAACATTATTTCCACTACAGAAACACTATTAAACCCAATACATTGTTTAAAATATGGTGGAAATTACTAAAAGTCTCTTGAAGTGCAAAAAAGCCCATAGTTGAAGAAACACCATTTATTGCTGAACCCTGAACAAGGCTGCCATTCATCCAATGCACATAATCTTCGTCAAACAGCAATTACATCAGGGGCTCAACATAACTTCCCATTTTACACCCTATCTTGGTTTCCTATTACAACTAGATTTCTACCAGACTTCAAAGTAGAAAATAAACAGTGATAAACCTCAAACCCACAGTAGAACTTACCTCAAGCACAGGGCCTGCTCCCAAAATTGTTCGTTCCACTCCACTAGTATAGCCCTTCTGGCTGAGGGCAGTCAGGCAGTGAATAAGGAAGTTGGTGCTTTGGGTTTTACCAGAACCACTCTCTCCAGAGATGACGATGCACTGGTTAACCTGTTTGTTCAGCATTGTGTGGAAGGCAGCATCTGCAATGGCAAAGATGTGAGGTTCTAGCTTGCCCAGCATGTGGTTCTCATACATCTTGACATATCTGGGATTGTAGATGGGGAGAAACTTGAAAGGGTTGACGGCGATAAGGATGTTGCTTGCAAATGTGTAGATCTTCTCCTTGTGGAAGCGATAGCGTAGGGTTCCCAAGATGCTCTCCTCCGTCAGCTCAGGGAGGTTACATAAATCGTTGTATTCCTGAGGCTGCTGCGCAACAAAACCCCGAGTCACAAGTCCCTGAGCCACCTTTTCTCGCCGTACAGACTTCATAACGTCATACTGGATGGATCCATCGGTGCATCCCTCTTGAAGGGCGAAAAAGTATCCGTCACTTTGAGGGTGCTTATCTTGGGCCTTTCTAGGCCAGAGCAGGACTCTTTGAACTGGCAGATCGCTCGCTTGAAGGACCCACTCCTCTCCGCCGTACTCTTGGACCTCCACAAGGACGTATGGCTTGGATGTGTCCAGGTCAAGTGTGGTGAGAGCCATCTTAATGACAGTGGCAACTGTTGCCTCTTTTGGGACCCTGAGGATGCAGCATTGCCCAGGTTTGACGGACAACCTAGGGTAAATTTGCAGAGTGCAGAGCATTTCATCCTGGCAGCTTGTCGCCTCGCCGTTTCTGACATTCATTCTTTAAAAGCAAAGACATGCATCAGCATACCGCACTGCACAGTACAGCATGATAAAGATCTGGAGATGAAAGAGAAGAATGCAAGTTTGAGCGAGAAACAGCAATCAGGCCACCAGTGTACATGTACATACTTGTCTAATGTGGAAAATGTAGCAGTTTATAAATAAGCATATTATATATTTTTAATTTCAGCGTTTAAGTACTGCTGGTTATATTTTTATTTATTCTTTACTGTTTTTCTCTGTCTATTTTGGTTAATTCGTTCTTACTGTTGCACGTGATTACGTGTGATGTGAACCATGTTCAAATATAATGTGAAAGTTTTCCTATAGGTTTATAACAGGTTTTTGCCCACATGAAAAAATACTAATATTTACTATAGTAAAATATAGTAAACTGTAGTATACTGTATACATTATAGTATTTACAACACTTTGTTAATGAATGCTACAGCATACTGTACTTTAGTTTTTACTACAGTAAACTGTAGTGTACTCATTGTAGTATAATATACCCTATAATATTGTAAAAAACTTATTGTATTAATTTATTTATATTATGCTACTATAGTTAGATTACTAAAGCAACTACAGAATTACCACAACAAATTAATTCAAGTACTTTACTATAGTAAAACTATAATATTTACTATAAAATACTATAGTATTTTTACATGTGGGTGTTATATATATATATATTATATCCAGGCATAGCAAACGTATTTCAATATAAACAACAGCACAATAAAACGCATCCAATAATCAACAAAAACGACACAAACGTCATGACGCGTTTTAACATCATCTACTAACAGTTAAAAAAAATCTGACTATAACGTTAGTTGTCTTTCAAAGGCTTGGCAATTAAAAAAATGAAAGCAGTCTATACTAAAATAACACCAATAAATCTTACCTTTTTCAAAACACCCTCGTTGAGATCCACAGCGAAGTCATTTCCAACAAGGAAAAACTATCCCTATCGTGCTTTCCAGACAAAAACTTCCAGCGCGTCAACTACTAGTAAAAGCCGTCCACCTGCATTACTGCGTAACCGGACACGATAAACCGACATACACGGCACAGGTAAAACAATTAGTCTTTTAACAGCGTAAGTGACTGAAACGGATAAATCTTCAACGACAAATAAGGAAGACTAGTATCTCGCCTCCAGAATGTTGACGACACTGGCTACTTGTTACTTCCTGACATCGCAGAGTGTTTTAATTGCAGTTGATGTGTGTGATGACACGCCGCCCTCGCCTGCATTCAAACTGCCATTGCAGTTGTCACGCGCTGAAGGAGGTAAAACACCTGAGGTAAACTTGTAAGTTTAACACAAACTATACCAACATATTCCCGTCATTTCATACTTACATGAAATGAACTGAACTTCTTTGACCGAATATATATTTAAAGTATTATAATAATAATAATAAAATTAAGTTCTCTGATGTCGGTTAATGGTCACATGACATGCAGGTAAACACTTTTATTTTATATAAATCTTTTTTGTAGGCTTAAGTGTTTTATTTTGACTGTTTTTATTTTTTTTATTTTATTTTTTTTAATTATTTATTTTAATTTATTTTATGATTTAATTAGCTTTTAATTAAACAGGGAAACTCTGACGTGAGGTCATGGATTAGTGTGTTACTTCACCATGTATTTTTTGTTTTCACCAGTAGGTGGTAGCATACAACACCAATCGCTTCCCTTTAGCAAGGTCTGTAAAAGGGTCTCTAACTATTGAGATGTTTTAAAAAGAAAAGCTATAAAAGCTCGATTTTCTCGATAGCACAGTAAAACAACTTTAATTAAAAAAAATTAACAAACATTATTACCATCTATAATGCAACAGAGTAAGAAAATCCTAGATGTTTAACAAATTAATTAATTTAAAATAGGCTAGTGTGATCTTTTGTCTGTTGTTCTGTTTGATAATTACAAATCTTGCAGTCTGATTAAAGACGTGAACATTTTAAAAAACACTATTTTTAATTATATATAAAATTTTCATTAAAAACACAATGTATTTCTAATGTGTTTCTTCATAAAGTTTTGAAAATAAATAAATAAATAAATGATGCTAGCTTGCATGAATTTACCATTACCAGTTGTTAAGGAGATTTAACCAATCAGTGATAAGCTTATTGGTGATGTTGGAAAGGACACTAGGTGGCGAGCTAGGAAACTTCCTGAATAGTCAGCCAGCGGAGCACGCAGAACACGCAGCATATCGTCCTACAGCTTAACCTTCAAAGTTTACCTTATATGTGTGCGTTCATGATAAAATGTAAGCTTATTTGTGCTCTTTAGTATAATTATCTGCCATGTTACAGCTTTGGTTAATGTAAATTATCGAGTTGTTTATCACCTTTGTGTTTTCAGCATTTGCGCTGTACTGACAGCCATAAATATAACAAAGATACGAAGTTATTTAAGTTACTTAAGTTAGTATATTCTTTATTCCTTGCTTGTGGTTACTTTGTGCAGTGTTAACACCTTTAATTGGTGTCAAGTTAATAGTATTTGGCGTATTTTCCCGTGGCCCTGCCTATTATTGATGATGACGCAGCCTTTTCTCAGTCACAGAGAATTCGTGATCCCTGATATATGGGCTTCCTAATTTCGGTAGTGCAGTACAAACCCTGAGAATTGTATTGAACATAGAATGGTATGTATATTACTAATACGTATGTGTATTGTAATTATTTATTGTAATATGTTATTAATCTGTTTATTTCAGACAACACAGACAAATACAAAGTAAAGATTCTGAATCCTGTGATGTGTTTTTACTGACACCCTGGGGCGAGCACAATCTCCTGATCAGCACATAGTTTCAAACTCCTCTACACTGTGGTCCTTCGAGCCGGATGTGTGCTTACCACGGAGATAGGATGTCAGGACAACCTTCCCAACAGAGTGTACGCCCATGTCGTACAACCCAGCCTCCAGTGTATCTCAAGAGACTATGAAGTCCAATATCCTATGCAGCATTCACCTGAGCAAGAAGAGGGACCACAACAAAGTGCAAGGATAAACCAGCCTGACTCTCCGCTTTCATGTTCACATGGTTACAGCATTGAAGCAGCAGCTGGAGTGACGAGTACTGACTGCAAATGACTGCCGATAGACAACATGACAGACGGTGGTCCACTGCACCGCACGATGAAAGTGATGAAGAGGAGGAGCAAGAGTGCTTTACTCACATCTGTAAGACACAGGTTGGAGGTTCAAGACCTGAAAAAGGGAGAACAGGCAACTGCGTGAAGCTCAGATGGTCCTTAAAGAGGAAATTCGACTCTTCATAGCAGTATGCAAGGCTTAATGATACAGCAACAATCAGCCTCACTAACTCCACAAACACCGCAGCCAATCCAGACTCCAGTGCCATTACCCAGAACCATTTACAGACCACCTCAGATGGCAGTACTGAGTCCAGCGCCACGCATTCCACAACCTACTCCACGCAGAGTTCAAGTACAACCCAGAGAGAGTTCCTTTAAGCCAGGTGTTGACATTCACACCTACAAGTCAAGCCCACAGCCTGCCACTGTTCATAATTTGCCATATTCTTCTCCCACAGGGCGGCCTTAGAGCTACTATATGCTACTATATGTACAGATATAGTATTATATGTACAGAGACATCCTACAGGGGCCCACAGTCTACAATTTAATGCTTCACACATTGTGACCCTAGCAAGTTCTCTCGTTTAAAGTTAGTCCTTGACAATTTGCTTCCTAATGATGCGTCTGAGCTCTTTAAGTATCAGGTCCTTATAGATCACCTGAAGTTTGAAGAAGCACGCCTAATTGCTGACTCATTCCTCAATTCCCCTTGGCCATACACAGACACTATGACTGCACTTACTGACAGGTTTGGAAGACCTCACCAGTTAGCCCTAACTAAAATAGCAGCAGTCATGGATGCCCCTGATGTTCAGCCCGGAGATTTGGCCAGTTTCTATAGGTTTGCCCTTCAAATCCAAGCTCTTGTGGGTCTACTGAGAACATTGGGTCCCGAAGGTAACGTGGAATTACAGTGTGGATCACATGTAGCTCATCTACTCACTAAACTCCCACCAGATTTACATGCATCATTCAGACGAGATAGGCCCTATCAATCTGGTGCAGTCTACACTTTACTGGACCTGGCAGAGTGGCTCAAATTTGAATCCTGGTCCGCTGTGAGGACTTAAGTTCAAGGAAGGAACAGAGACGTAGAATGGTGCAGTCAAGATCAGGCCTTGTAGCTAAGTCCAGATTTGTCACTGTTCTTCATGGAGCTGATCAAACACAGATACTGTCACCTCCCAACCAGCCCAAGACCGCACAGAAACCTGAACAGAACAGAGTGTTGTGCCCATACTGTGACAGTACAGATCATTTCCTAAGCCAGTGTCCCACCTTCCAGAAATTCAGTAAAGAGGAGATGATAAAATGGTTAAAAGACAACAACCGTTGTTGGAAATGTAGACGGTCACATTTAGCAAAAAATTGCACCCCGAAAAAGCCCTGCCATCTGTGCAATGGGAAACATCTTCAAATCCTTCACGAAGTTAAAGACCGGTCTCAGACAGAGGGTACCTGCTTAGTTCCACAAATGAGTCCCTGTACCTGGACAGGCCTGAAGGTTCCAAACATGTTTTGCTGAAAGTGATTCCTGTTGTCTTACAACACAAGAACCAAACCCTAAACACCTATGCAGTACTTGACGACGGATCCGAAAGAACCATGTTACTCCCAGCCGCAGTTCAGAAACTCAGGCTTAAGAGACTGACTGAAACCCTTGCATTAAGAACAATTCGACAAGATGTCAAGAAACTTCATGGTTCCTCCATTTCCTTCAGTGTACTCTCAAAATCACTGCCACAAAAGAGCTACCAAATCCAGAACGCCTTTACATCAGAGCACTTAAGTTTGGCCGAGCACTCTTACTCGACTGCAATGTTCCAGCAGAAATACCGGCACTTGAAAGGCATCCCTTTGCAGCCCATACACAAAGCACAGCCCCTCCTTCTAATAGGTGCAGATCATCCTCATCTGCTCGCACCCATTGAGCCTGTTCACCTTGGCCCACCGGCAATCAGAACTAGACTGGGTTGGGTGCTACAAGGCCCAACACGGCTTCTACAGCAACAGCTTTAGCCTCAGCAATGTCTGCACCTTTCTGTCACCCCTCAAATAGAGGAACTGTTGAGAGGCTTCGGCAAGGAGATACCATTCCCCACAAAAATGAAAGACTGGTCACACGATCCAAACAAGATCAGAAAGCAATGGACTTGCTACAAGCCAAAACCACTAGAGTGATGGTAGATGGGGTGATGCGCTATACCACACTACTTCTGCGCAAAGCCGACATGCCTCACCTCCATGCCTGCAAAGACGCCGTCATGCCCAACCTGAGAAACACAGAACGACGGCTAGCTAAAGACCCTGTTAGGGCTACTGCATACAGGGAAGAGAGCTGGGGGAAAAGGCTGTTCAGACAGCGCTGAGCTTTGGCTGTCACATGACAAAGCTGAACCACAAGAATCCACCCTTGGATTGAGATGGGACTATGACTCAGACATCCTTGAATATAAATACTGCCAAGTGCAAAAAACCACACCCACTATGCACCACATTTATAAGGTGACAGCAAGCCAATATGATCCTCTGGGATTTATTCTGCCTTTCACCACCCATGCAAAATTGGGATGATCCCATGTTACCAACAGATCTATTGAAAGCCTGGAACGAGTGGGAGAATGAGCTCCCCAGCCTTTCTGAAGTTACCCTTTCACGTTGCTATGTCTCAGTAGATATGGACCAACCAAAATTACACAACAAATTCATATCTTCTGCGATGCCTCAGAACAAGCATACGGATCTGTGTCATACCTGAGAACTGAGGACAATGAAGGACAAATTCAGCTTGCATTCCTGATTGCCAGATCCAAAGTTGCCCCAAAACGGAAACAAACTATCCTTAGACTAGAGCTGTGTGCAGCGCTTATTGGGGCTCGACTGGCAAAGTTGCTAGAAACCGAACTCACAATGGAAATCAGCAAAGTGGTCCTGTGGTCTGATTCCACGACAGTCCTTTCCTGGCTGAAATCGGAGTCTTGCAACTTCGAAGTCTTTGTAGGAACTAGGATTTCATAATTCCAAGACCTTACTGATCAGCATGAATGGCAATATGTAGATTCCCTCCGAAACCCTGCAGATGACCTTACAAGGGGTCGCAGCCTAAAGGATCTTGCATCACCCAACAGATGGAGTCAAGGTCCAGCATTCTTACTACAGGCTGAATCAGAATGGCCAGTTATGCCAGTCCTTAAACCCCCGAGGATGAAATGGAGAAGAGAAAGAGTATATTCTGCGGTATCACTAGAGTATCTAACTCCTTGAACCCCAGTGAGTACAGTACATGGAAGGACCTTGTTGAAGCCACAGTCCAGCACAGTCAAAGTGACCCAAGTCAATCCAGTCCAGCTACAGCTAAAGACTATGTGATGGCAGAACGTCTAATTCTCCAGGATATCCAACGTGACAGTTTCCCAAAGGAATATGAATAACTGAAAGCTGGTAAGCCTGTCTCCAATACTAGCTGCCTACTCACTTTATCCCCAGAGTTCAGTGAAGCCAGTCAGCTTATACTGGTTGGAGGACATCTACGTCGTGCTGAAGGTCTAGAACTCCAGACAATTCATCCAGTAGTTCTGGATCCTCACCATCCAGCAACCAAACTGCTCACTTATGACAGTAAGCTCTGCCACCCAGGCACAGAACGGGTATTTGCCAAAATAAGGAGAAACGTGTGGATACTAAGAGGTCGTTAAGCAATTCGCAAGTTCCAGCACAACTGCATAGAATGTTGCAAGTGGAAGGCCAAAGCTGAGGTGCCTAAAATGGCTGATCTACCTCCAGCCCGTCTAAGACTTCACAAACCTCCCTTCTATAGCACTGGGATGGACTGTTTTGGGCCCTTACACATTAAAGTAGGACGGCGCTGTGATGGGGTATAATATTCAAGTGTTTGACCACCCGATGTGTACACATTGAGCTCCTCACATCTATAGACACCGATTCTTTCCTTATGGCTCTGAGGAGATTTATTTCACGCAGAGGCACCCCATCTGAACTGCTTTCTGACCAGGGCACCCATTTCCAGGGTGGAGAGAGAGAGTTAAGAGAAGCTTTAACAAACTGTAGCACAGAGCTTCAACAACATCTGGCCAAACAAAAAATCACATTCCTCTTCAACCCTCCTAATGCTCCTCTCTTTGGTGGTACTTGGGAGAGAGAAATCCGATCCCTCAAAAATGCCCTACGTACAGTAGTGGGTTCACAAACAGTGACAGAGGAAGTGCTTCAAACAGTGCTTATTGAGATAGAGGGAATTCTCAATAGCAAGCCCCTAGGATATGTCTTCTCCAATATCTCCTGCTCATGGGGTGACCAGAAAGCTCTCTACCTCAAGTGATGTACCCTGCACATGTGATGTACATGTAGGACGACGTAGATGGAGACAAAGCCAAGTCCTCACTGATCATTCCTGGTCAAGCTTTATGAGACACTACTTGCCTAACCTCCAGTTACGACAGAAATGGCATGCAGAAACTAAACCCATTACAGTCGGATCTGTTGTAATGTTGGTTGACCCTCAGCTACCCTGTGCCCTCTGGTTAACTGGTAGAGTAGTCAGGACATTCCCTGGGGCAGATGGACATGTAAGGTGTGTAGAAAGGATGAGGATGATTGTGGTTACTTTGTGGTTACTTGTGGTTACTTTGTGCAGTGTTAACACCTTTAATCAGTGTCAAGTTAATAGTATTTGTCGTATTTTCCTGAGGCCCTGCCTATTAATGACGCAGCCTTTTCTCAGAGTCACGGAGAATTTGCGATCCCTGATATATGGGCTTCATGTTCATTTCGGTAGCGCAGTACAAACTGTGAGAATTGTATTGAACATAGAATGGCATGTATATTACGAATATGTATATGTATATTGTAATTATTTATTATAATATGTTATTCATCTGTTTATTTCAGACCACACAGACAAATAAAGATGAGAAATTCTGAACCCTGTGATGTGTTTTTACTGACACCCTGGGGCGAGCACAATCTCCTGATCAGCACATAGTTTCAAACTCCTCTACACCAGTTGTCATGGAAGACTAGTCTGTACTAGTACTGCGGTAGATCCTTCTCCTATTTGGCACCTAAACTCTGGAACAATCTTTCTAGCATTGTTTGGGAAGCAGACACACGCTGTCAGTTTAAATCTAGACTAAAAACGCATCTCTTTAACCTGGCATGCATATAACACATTATCAATTTATATTCTCAAATCCGTTAAAGGATTGTTAGGCTGCATAAATTAGGTCAGCCGGAACCGGGAACACTTCCTATAACACCAGATGTACTCGTTACATCAGAAGAAGAATGGCATCTACGCTAATATTAGTCTCTCTGTTTATCCCGAGGTTTACTGTAGTCAGCCGGATCTGGGCCGTATCCAGGTGAGAACGAGGACCTGCGCCTTGACACGACCACAACGCAGCCCTGAAGTATCAGCAGAGATTGAGTCAACTAGATCATCCACTGTGAAGGCCTCATCAACATGACAGCCAGTGGCGCAGCTCCTCAACAAACAGTCTGTACCGCGTGATAAATACAATCCTCGACTGGATGGAACTGGAATAAATACTTTTGACTGTTGTGATCCCATCGGACTTATGATCGCTACCTAAATCATAACAAAGCACTGTTTGCCAGAGGAGAACTGGCCCCCCGACTAAGCCTGGTTTCTCCCAAGGTTTTTTTTCTCCATTTTAACACCTGTTTGCCACCTGATGTCACCTGTTGAAGTTTGGGTTCCTTGCCGCTGTCACCTTTGGCTTGCTTAGTTGGGGACACTTGACAATTGATATTCAACAGTGTTTTGATCTACCTGCTTTGACACCACTGAATGCAAACTGAACTGAGCTGAATGATGACATTACTGTTTACTCCAGTACTGCATTTACTTAAGATGGATACGGACACCATTTTCTTTAAGAGCTGCTGTGCAGCCAAAATTATTTACCAGTTATCACTGTAAAGCTGCTTTGACACAATCTGCATTGTAAAAAGTGCTATATAAATAAAGGTGACTTGACTTGACTTGTTGTCCACTCTCTGTTTGCAACATTATATCAAACAGGATTATTAAATTGAAAGAGATGTGCAAATGGGCATTTTATTTTTATCTTCTTATAAAACACTCTTCCTTTCTCATATCTTTTATCCTCTCTCTAAATAATTTCTCCCTCTTTCTATTTCTGTTTGTATGGTAGCAGCTTGTGAGGAAGGGAGTGGTTAGAAGAGAGAGGGGAATCACTGTTTCCGTTTTTTTGCAGCAGCAGCTCTCAGCAAGCGGACATGTGCTCCGAATCACACATCACTCTAACCACATTACAGCATAAACAAACATCTGGTTTCCATAGTGACATGCTCGGCATCCTAGCAACAGAAATAAATACAGAGATGTAGATATTATTGCATGATAACTTCTAGTGTGCACTTTTTTTTTTTACCAGAGCACATTAAAACAACTTGAGAGTAAATAATGGCAGAATTTTCATTTTTGGGTGAACCGTCCCTTTAAGTGAGATTGTAATACTTATATCCAGCTTGTATGGACCCCCAAAAAAAAATTTTAAGAAAAATTTGCTAACATTTCTGTGAAAATCTCCTGACCAGAATCCACTTAAGATACATGTAGTGCTTGACGATGTAGAATAACAAAAGTTACATAACCAAAGTGCCGGAATATGGGCCATTTAGAGTTTATTCACTTGCCTTTTACCAGTATGTCAGTTTGCACTGTAGTTTCATTAGACCTTTTTATAGGAGATAAAATATGTTTTACTGACCAAACTCTCATGTTCACTTATACTCATACACGTACTATCTACACATTCTTTTAATGTTAGGGTAGATTTGTGAGTTAGTCGTGTCTTGCAAGATCATGGTGGCAGCACATCCTGATTGGTATTTCCTGAGTGACAGCATTTATTTTCAGCACATATCCTCTTGACTATACAGAAAAAAAAGTTTTGTGAATTTTGTATTTGTTTCCATGTCATTACATTGTTTAGAGCATAAGCATAAAATGGAAAAATAACATTTTTGAATTTTTTTTATTTTATTCATATGTTATTCTATGTCCTCGATAGAGGACACCATAGAACAATGAAATAAGACATGAATAGACATAAAAAGGCAAAAACAATAATTTTTTTATTTTTTTTTTTAATTGCCAATAAATTTGTAGGTTTCAGATACCAAACTTTGTATAAAGATGATTCTCAACTATGTTATGAAATATATAACAGAATGATTTGATATACCATTTTGCTTTATGCAATATGTGTGTAAAATGGCCATAAACGTGTTTTCCCATTATATACAATGTATCTTATACACTGTATATAAGTTGCATATTCATGTGTTTTTGGGGCAATATGTAATGTAAAAAGAAGTGTAATAACTGGAGTAATAATTGGCAAGATTCTCATAATAATATCTAATATTTCATAGGGATATTGATATATAATTTCTTTCCCTATGTCTCTAAAATGCGTAATAAACATGCTTTAAGTCCTTTATGTTTGAAATCAATGTCCTGTTTCGTAACTGAATGTCATATTTTGATTTGAAACCCCATAACATTTTCCGGAGATGTAGATTTATGAAGAAAAAAAATTGAAAAGGAGTCAGATTTAAATGATAATTACAAAATATGATCATTTTCCATAAGGGTGTTAAATTTGATCACTAAATTAATGACCAATGAGAGGGAGTGGTCATGGTGAAACCTCCTAACATCTGAATGTGCTCTTTACAGGACATCCAGACTTAAAACTGTGACATGTAAGGTCTCGGAGAAATTCACTAAAATATAATGTCTTCTAGAGAGGACTCCAGCTCGCTGTCAGGAGGATATTAGAGCAGTAGAGGTCTTCGACCCAGCTCCTGGTAGGACATTTTTATATTTGTTTAAACTATCTAGGTCAGATTTCTTGTTATCCTCCAGGCTGCTGGGATATAGAACATTAAAGATAGTGAAGTTTAGCCAATAAAACAAGAATTCAGCTGAGTTACTGCATGAATGAGAGAGTAAATCGTTTGCTCATGCTCAGAATTTTTTGTTAGGAGCTTTATTTTAAGGTTGTAGAAAGAGAGAGAGAAAGAGAGAGGAACATATTCACTAATTTGGCATGTACTGGGCGGGTTGGCGGTGGGTGGAGGGGATCCCTCATAAACTGGGGTTAAAAGTGTCCTCACTGATTGAAAAGTCAGATCCAAGACCGCGCCTACTTGTTTCAGGACTTCGAGAGAACGATAACGGGACAAGCCGGTAAGAAACAGGTTAGAGGATAGTTTACATGTTTTAATCTTTTTAAAAGCATCATTTCGAGCAGCCAGCACCGTCATGTTTACCTATGTTTATTAGTGACACGGATTCTTTATAGCTTATAAGAGTGTTTTACTTGCGTTTTGGATTATGATGATGGCGATAAAAATGCTTTTTATGATAAATTATTACAGTATTTTGGCGTATTGTGCATCCGTGGCGATGAATCGGACAGATAAAATTAAATAAAATGTAAAATCCATTATAGCCTATTTCCTCGCGCGCCCGTCACGTGTTGCGCTCATATGTGAAAATCTTGCATCTAGAATGATGACGGAGACAGAAATGTACTTTTCTGAGTTTACTTAGACATCTTTGATTTTTAAAGTTTTAATTTTTAAGTGAAATTCATCTATCTTGTATTAATGGGTGCGGCACGTGGAGAGGCACGCCCACTATAGCGGCTCGTGTCCATTAGGTTGATTTCATATCTAGCTAAATGTCATTCTCATGTTCAGTCAACTTTTAGCCATTTTATTCAGTTTATCCGTTCATTTGATGCAGTTTGTTTTGATTTACCGCTTCCATAATACATAAAACGAATTTTATTTTGTTTTCCATTTAAGCTTAGTCTGTTTTGGCTTCCATTCTGGTCTTTTACATAAGACCAAACATAGGTTTATGATACAAAACGTACATTTTCCCACTGTAAAACTTGTTGGCAGTCAACAGCACGTTTTTTCTTTCTGCACCAGGTAGGCAAATACGGCAGCAGAGAGCTTGTTTTTTTTTCTGTAGCTACAGAAAAATAACAGCACTGTAACCAGATTAAGGGAGAAAATTGAGTTACTTATGGCATGTCTCAGACATCAGCGTGACCTCGTCTAAGTCTGTGTCCAGCTCTCCATGTCATGCCATGTCCTGTTTTCTCATACTTTCCTTGGATCTATTTACAGATTTTTTTTCCCTTGACACAGGCAATTTCTGGAGAACATGAATAAATGAATTCAGCAGAATTTTCCATCTCATCATGTTAAATGACAAAAGCAAAGAGAAGGAGATTCCTTTCACTATTCAGTTTCTGTAGGAACCAGTTCTGAAAGGGAATGAAAGGAGTATAAAAAGAGGGACAAGTTTTGAAGGAAAGGGAATTCAGTGGAAAACACCATTCACATCCCTCTTATTTTGTAGTGTGATGAGATGCAGAACATCTGGAATAGATCTGCAAGTTGGAAAATTTGACACTAGGCAGGGAAAGAGCACAAGAGAGGTGGGAAAAATGAGGGAGCAAGGGATAAATGACTCATAGCTAAGCTATTCCCACCTGTGTTTAAAATATAAGTCATCGTGAGGTGAAAGGACATGCTTTTTTTTCTTCTTCTTCTTTCTTTTTTGTCTGTCATATCTACATAGCTTTTTGCTTTTTTTTTTTTTTTTTCCATGTATTAATCACTTTTTGTCCCTTTTTTCCTAACTATGTTCTCCTCCATCACTTAACCCGAAAATTTAAACATGCCCTTATTGTTTACTTGAACCTCTCTGACAAGATGAAGGAGGTATTCCTGGCTGTTACAGAACTGTGTAGGAGGGCTGGGACGGGGGTCTCAATGCTCCGATTGTTAGCATATCTGGCTCCTCCCACAGAGGTTGATGACAGATGGATTGTAGGGTTGAGTAAAGGTCTCGCTTGTGCCGAGCTTGTCTAAATAGCTCGAATACATTACAGTGAAAATTTCACTGACTCCCAGTCTGGAATCCCGAAAGACACTCAGAGACGTTTTGTTGTTGAGCACCAATTTATTCAGTATGTGACCATTTAGTTTGCTTATTATTCTACAACTACTCATGTGACCAAAATGAAATTATTGTAATCACAGATTCACTTCTGCTTATACGTAAACAACCTCACTCAAACTTGATATCCAAAAATTTAAGTCATCATTTACTCAAGCTCTTGTTGCAATCCTGTATGAAGGAGGAACACATGAATTTTATATTCTGAACAGATTCTTGGCATCATACACAAAAATCATGTAGAAATATGTGCCTGGTTGCTATTGCTAGGAATAGGAGACGCATTACAAATGAAAAAAATATGTTTTCAAAACATGTTTGAATCTTTAGATATTTTGAGCTGATTTTGGAACATTTTTGCTAAATGCATAAATATTCAATATCAAACATGTGTGACATCCTCCGACTGGATAGAATTGTAGTCTGAAGCTAAAAAAAGTTTGTGCCCATCATACACAACACAATTTTCTGCTAAATCTATCAACTATGAGTGCCTACAATGGCTCTGGTTTTTCGCAACTAGTCTGGCAACTTTCTTCTGCGTTTTACCTACAACTGAAAGTCAATGGGGTCCAAAACAACATTAGAACCCAGTGACTTTCATTGCATTTGTGTTCCATAGAAGAAAGAAAGTCATATAGGTTTGCAACGACATGGGTTGCAGAGATGACAGTGTGAACTATCCCTTTAATCTGTGAGAAATCTATTATAGATGTTTGGTTCATATTTTTGTGTGTAAATATAATTTTTTTCTTACCACTGACCAGGGCTTAACATTAACCTTTTTGCTCACTAGAGGTTTTCCAAAGTTACTAGTCACTCAGCATTTTCACTGGCCACAATTTTTAATCAATACCATGGGGGAAGACTGCCATATAGATATTTTAAATATAATCTCATAATTTGGCAGCAAGTATATTAGGCTACTGTCACTTTAAGACCTGACGCACGGATCCATTATACTGTTACACGTACTGACTGTGTTTACGTGAATACTTGCCAAGACCAGCATTTTGACATTATTTTGTCATTATTTGACTGTTTAAGTGCAATAAGCAGTGAAAAATAACTCAATTGACCCTTCACCAGGAGTTTGATTGACAGGCAATCTAACCAATCATAACGCCGAATCCGCCATTTTGTCCGACAAAGCAGTCAGGGGAGTTAGTAGATTAATGCCGGTGGACTTGAACTTGAAAATGGTGTGTACTGACGTCTTTCCGCGGTTGAAACAACATTCCTTCTGATGTTCATTCATGTTTATTTGATGATATAAATTAACTAGCAGGAAGAGATTATCGGTTCACGAGCCGATTGAGCTGAGACGCTACAGCGATCTGTCATGACACATTAAAGAGCCACAAAATGGTATTTATTGTTCAAATTTCTTTAAAAATGACAAAATTTGAAATTTGAGACTTTAATATCAAAAGTAACCTGCTCTGTCTTGTCTGTCGACATGTTATCAGTGTCCTCTTTGCTCCGCGATGTATTTTTCACTGCGTAAGAACATGATGTTTGGCAAAAGATAGGCATGGCTTGTCGGACGTAGCAACAGTAACTAAAAGGGGGTGGGTCTTTGGGAACGGTCAATTTAGTACTGAGAGGTGGCTTTATGTGTGCGCACTTTGGGTGTGAGCACAAAATCTGCGGGAATTAGTAAAATTATGCGCAATACACGCAATCCCACGCAGAAATTCAAGCCCTGTAACACCAACAATATTAATCGGGAGCAATTGAAACAAGTGAGTGAGGGGAGGCGGGTTTGTGTGTCAACTCGCTGTCGAAGAGATGAGAGAGCGAGAAAGCGCATCTGTTGGTATCGTGTTTCTATTGATATGTATCGGAAAAACAATATTTTGGACAACACTACATTTCACTTAGTTTATTATTTTAGATGCCTTTTTAAAAGACTACAATTGAAAAATGTATATATTATATATAAAATTCAACCCTCTGAAGTGGCTAGTGACTGCGTTACACGCCACTGCTGAAATCCACCCGCATTTGGCAGGTTGGTGGGTGTTAATGTCAATCCCTGCCACTGACTGATTACTTTTTCTTCATTTTCTCCTAGACAACCAAGAAGAGACGGAATAAAAGTGGACATCCATTCCTGTTACTCACAGTTGACATTAATTGGCCTGTAAATCTTCTTTTTGTCAGCCCATCATGCCGGTGGTGTTGCGTTCCTCGCCTCTCCTGTGGGCCCGTGTGGCTGCCATGGTTTTCGCCTGTGTAGCATTCAGTGTAGCTCTATACGGAGGGAATCTAACCCACGGCACGGGTGATTGGTGCGTGTTCTGCTGGAGTTTCAGTTTTGTTGGAACTCTTCTGATAATCTTAGTGGAGATGTTTGGCCTGCAGACCCGCGCCCCTGTTTCATGGAAGAACTTTCCCATCACATTCGCCTGCTACGCCTCCCTTCTCTGCCTCTCCGCTTCCATCATATTTCCCCTTTACTTCCTGAAGGGCTATGCCGGTCGCAGCGAGATGATCAACTGCCGCATCGTGTCTACCGTATTCTCTTGCCTCGCCACCATCGCGTACTTAAGCGAGGTGAGTCTCAGCAAGGCTCGTCCGGGAGAGGTGGCCGGCTACATGGCCACAGCACCAGGGCTGCTAAAGGTGTGCGAGACCTTCGTCGCCTGCATCATATTCGTCTTCATTAGTGAGCCGGTATCGTATGACCAGAATGCAGCGACCCAGTGGTGCCTGTCTGTGTACTGCATCTGCTTCATCTTGTCGGCAGCCATCATCGTGATGTGTGTGGGAGAGTGCACAGGTTGCCTGCCCTTCTCCTTCGCCCGCTTCCTGTCTTCATATGCCCTCCTGGCTGTGGGCATGTATCTGTCCGCCACCATCATCTGGCCCATATATAAGTTTGACAATAAGCACGGAGGCCAGAGCCACAGACCCAACTACTGTGGCTCCAGCATCGGCCTGTGCCCATGGGACAAGCTGCTGGCCATCTCGGTGCTCAGCGCTCTCAACTTCATTCTCTATCTGGCTGATCTTATCTACTCAGCCAGGCTGGTTTTTGTTACTGCTTAAGGGGTTTAGAGAGAAGACCGTAAAGAGTTAAAAGGCAGAAAGAGGGAAGTGGGTTGGAGAGTAACTATGTTGAAATGAAAGGTCATAAACTATATTCACTGTTTGTTTGTTTTTTTGTCAAGCCTGTTTAGCAATCATGTGTACAGAAGGCAAAAATTTTTTTTTTTTTGTTAAAAAAGTGTAAAATGTAACAACTGGACAAATGAATGATTTACATATATATATATATATATATATATATATATATATATATATAAATGCGCATTTGATGTAAAAAATAATTTGCGTAATAGATGCTTGACAAAAATGTTAAACATATATATATATATAATGCTACATGTAAAGTGATCAAAAATACAGTAAAAAAAAGTAAAATTGTGAAATATTATTACACTTTAAAATACATTTTGTGCATTTGATGTAAAAAAAATAGTTTGCGTAATAGATGCTTGACAAAAATATTATATATATATATATATATATATATATATATATATATATATTAGGGCTGTTCAACGATATCGTGTCCAAAATAAGAGTCTGTGTTTACGTAATGTATGTGTGTTTGTTCTGTGTATAATTATATATATAAACACACATTCATGTATATATTTAAGAAAAATTATATTTATATATAATATAAATATATAAAAAAATATATACATATTTATACATACATGCATATATTTCTTAACTATATACATGTATGAATGTGTATTTATATATATACATAATAATTATACACAGAACAAACACACATATATTACATAAACACAGACTCTTATTTTGGACACAATATCGTTGAACAGCCCTAATATATATATATATATATATATATATATATAATGGAAAGTGTGTTTTAAAATGTAATGATGTTTTAAATGTAATAATATTTTTGTAACTATTTTTGATCAAATAAATGCAGCATTTTATATATATATATATATATATATATATATATATGGCTGAATGTAATTGATAAAAAATACCGTAAAAACAGTAATATCGTGAGATATTACACTTTATAAAACATTATTTATATATATATATATATATGCATGCTTGACAAAAAATGTCCTTTTTTTTTGTTATTTACATACAAGTAAATACTACGTTCGCTTGTTACATTTTACTGTTTTTTTTTAAATATTATTTTAATTTCTTTGTGCTTTAAGTTGCTTTGCATGAAGGATTTCTTCTTTTATTAACTATTATAGCTTTATGAGTTTGAATGAGAGAATGTCAAATTGCCAATCACCACAATATAACACCCTTGAGCTCATTCAGGTTAATCAGCATCCGATAAAAACTGTGTTTGCACTTAATGTCTGTTATGTAATACTTGATATATTACAGTACATTACACTGCTCTTTGTTGTATATGTGTCAAGTACATATAGTGGGATGAACCGTTAAAATTAATTCCTAAAATGTAACTTCTGTCACATAAGACACATTGACGATGAAGGGAAATATAAATGTATATTTGGACATATCATTAAACTTTAAAGACATCTTGAATATATTGTTATTCTTATATACATGTTGTACTAGATTCATAGTTACGAGATATTATTGCTATATGGATTTGCCAAGTATGCAAATATGCTACAAATGTTTTTCTTGTCAAATCTCTATAGAAACCATTGCTGTTCTTTTGTACACCAGCAGACAGTATCAGTTACACAAACACCTCACGATAAAGAAATAAAATGAAATGGTTGCTGTGCTGTAAGTCGCTGGGATCTGCATGTGCCTGTCACAGACTGTTACACAGTCCTCAATGCTTAAATGAGAATGTTTTCATTGTGTTATCAAAGAGCGAGAGAGCTCGTGTAGCACTGTGTCTCTCTCTCTGTGCTGAGAGGACAATAGCACACCGCAGCGTTGTCTGAATGTGTAATCAAGCTCTGAATAAAAACCATGATGAAGAAACAAGCGTGATCTCTGTGCATCTGCGCTCATTTACTATTGTATACAGTGATTCAGACTTGCCTACCATTTACTCATGCTTTGTTTAAAGTTATGCTTGCGTGAAAAGATACAGAACATCTGTTGACTCTCCAACTAATGAATCACATTCTAGAACATTCAGATACAGTGCACTCACCCAGAGGAACATTTAATTGCTCAGAGGTTGCTCTTTCACAGCTCCGGAGACTTGGATGGATTGTTCAGTAATATGAATTTATTAATCACTTTTGCCAGATGTGTTTCTTCTAGGAGAAATAAAAATCAAACAATTGTTGATATACAGAAAGAGTATAGAATATTACATTTAAAAATATCCATTTAATTTGAATTAAATTTCATAGGTCTCTGTAAAAACACAAATGTATGAATTTTGATAATACAAACATAAAAAAATGACTGCGTCCTAAAGACTGCATCCTTTGAAGGCCACGAAGGTCGGAACGAACGTTAAATGGGACAGTCTAGCCTACAGAGGACTGTTCTTGTTGCCTAGCAGTAACGTTTATACTGGACTTTTTTTGGAAGGTATATTAAACTGTCTGAAAACAAAATGGGGTTCACAAACTGTCTAAAGCAGTGGTTCTGAACCTGCGGCCCATCACAAATGCCATTGCGGCTGTAGCGTCTGGACCAATCAGACAAACAGTTATTCATTATATCTAATGAATTACCCAGAAACCCACTCTCTCACAAGTCCTGTTAATTCCATCCCCCACAACTGCAATACAGTGACAGAATAGGTGTCCCATTTCTATTTTACTGCTGTCTGGAATGTGCAGAGAAGACTCCGACTTCATTCTTTCTGAGAATATTCTATATATAACCACATGAGAAATGTATAAACATGTATCCAATTTTCCTTTTATAAGGTTTATTCTATGTATTAATTCTCTCTTTTGAGCTATTTTTGTATTAATGTTTCAGAGTTGCAAAGTTATAATTACCTAAAATCACATGTTTGGTATCTATGGACTCCAACTTTCGTTTCCTATTTGGTAATTTATGTTACATGTTACTAACTCTGTGACACATTAGTATTATAAGAATCTAGAAGGTTCTTCTCTCAAACATCTAATCCAATGTCTTATGCTAATATCTTGCTACAGGACAAAGACTCATAAAAGTTTCCCTCTGAGGGGAAAACTCCTTATTGGCTCAGACACCTGAGTGCGACATGTTCACCCTGTAAAATCACTGATCACAAGATTACTTCCCCTCTGTTTTTCTTGCTTCTCAGACTGAAGAGACACCTTGTTGCTGCAGGCCTCTCCAGGCCAAGGCCTCAGCCTGCAACCCAGCCATGTGCTCATCTGTGAGAGTGAGAAAGGACTCTTTCCCCACTAAGAGTCAAACTAACAGCTTAAGTTGTTTCATTTTACTTCATCCAACGCTGAAAATACTGACTACAACTTCGGAAAGAATCATCAAGATTTCTCCTCAGCCTGCAGATCCGATGCTCCTCAGCCTAAAAGCATCTTGCAAGTAACGTACATTTGAACACTAAACAGCGATTTAGTATTAATGTGTAAACCACCTGTCAGCAAAGGTGTTTTATTACTGAGAAATCTGATGATTCTTTTCCAGACTGTCTTTGACTCTTTCCCATAGCTCTATTTCTGGTCCCACTTCCGGTTCAACTCTATCATTGCTCATTTTTACCTACGTATGTGTGTGACCTGCGTGTATGTTATGTGTTTGTTAGTTTAGTTATGTGTTTGAGTTAGTTAATGAAGATTGTGCACAATAGATGTTTGGTTCTGACTCCGTCTGCTAATAAATTGCCTCTTAAATGATCTTGACTATATGCTCTGAGTAGTACTGTACAATAAGAATGTTGTTTTTCCATAACAATAGTAGCCATTATTTTTGTAAATTTAGGGAGCAAAATGGACAAATTTGGTATTAGAGGAGAAAAACGAAATGAGGAACATACCAATGAAGGAACACATTGCAAATAAGAAGAGTCGTAGCATCAGCAGCGAAGGTAAGAAGAATCAGTTTGTTGTCAATGAGCGAGATGGGCAACCTTTGTTTGCTCTGTAGTAAAGTACTTGGCAAAGACATGTGAATTCGATGTGTTTGTTTGATGTACTAAAAATAACCGCATCGGTGCACCCGCGGATGCTGTGAGAGGGATTGCAACGTTATTATCTGATTACGCTAATGTCAGTACGTTAGTTTTTATTTGCTGGAATACATTGTTCTCATTTTCTGTGACATACTGAACATCAGGGGATTTGTGCAACGTGAGTTTATTTAACAAGGGAGTTTCACTTTGATATGTAGAAGTCACACTGCCAGCCATTTCAACACACTGAAACAAACTAATTTCTTATAGTATTTGTTGATTTTACAGTGTGACAGAAATAAAATACCGTAATGTGCCACCAGAAAACACAGCTTCTTCTGTGTGTGCAACATCTAGGTAAAATAATATTATCTGCTAATACCATAACATTAAATCTGATTGGTTTTCATTGGTGACGTCATATGTAAATGATATGCGGCCCGTGAGACTTACACTTGGACCATAGTGTGGCCCACTGGGAAAAAAGGTTGAGAACCACTGGTCTAAAGCCCCGTTTCCACCGAAATTACCTGGAACAGTTTGTCCCAGGAACTTTTTTTCCCCCAGACTTGCATTTCCATCCCGGTCTAAGGTACCGTAAAATTAGTCCTGTGACGTAGGACTGCGCGTGACTTTCCAGTTCCCAGTAGATTTCGTTCTCCACATATAAGTATAATAAATCCTGAATCTCATCGTCGGTCCATCGGTTGGGTTTTTTTTTAAACTCCATTGTTGATTCGAATAGCAAACCACTCTTACTGCACGCACCGCAACAGACTTTGGTGGGGAAAAAATGGTGGTTGAAATAAAATGCTGCACTACCTTGTGAGTAGGGACTTTCTGGGGGGACTTTTTGAACTGCTTTAAAGGGTTTTTTGTTTGTTTGTTTGTTTGTTTAACACTTGTTAGATATTTGAGGAGGTTGAAACCCAATACTTATTTTAAAAGTGTAATTCGACAATTTCTCTCAAAAAATCCTGTCGTCACTGGTGCACAATGAATTCTGGGATAGGCAAGGCCGCGAAGGATCCCTCTGTTGTATCCTTCATTGCACAGGAAACAAAGGACACATTTGGTGGCTGTGTTTGAAGGAGCCTTTGAAATGGGACAGCCTTCATCGCGCCACTCTGACGCAATCAGACTTTGATTGCGGCCTTTGAAGGATGCAGCCTCTGAATTGGGATGCACCTAGTAAGGCTCACTGGACACTTCATTCAATGGACACTTTGCGATCACATTCGTTATCCACGGGAGAGGATTTATGAATGGAGTTGAACCGACGCAACAGACGCTGGTAGGTCACATGATCATGACAACATGGCGGATGTAGTACATCCGGATTACATTCATACTACCCACATTCGCACTATACAGAACATACTTTTTTATTGGTCGCAAAGTAAATTAAAATTAAAATGTAGTACCTACATGCGCATTTATTTATTTATTTTTGCAGTAATTAGTTTAGCCCCCCAAAAAAATTAAATGCGCATGTGCATTGTTACAAAAATCCGGCGATGCGTCTACAGTGCCCTGGGGGCATCGATTCACAAGGTAGTCAAAGAAAAACTGAATAAACAGAACAGACCGGAACACATGCAAGCTACAGCGACAACGGAGGCCTACATAGACGACAGATTCTGCAAAGAGGTTAGAAAGCACCCTCATTTGTACAACTCTAGCATGAAAGAATACAAAGATGTTTACATGGGTTGTAGCTTATGACCAGAGTTTGCTCAAAACTGCTCATGTGTCGAACGCCTGTGTATGCATACGAGTCAAATGAAGTATACTTTCCAAGGCTGTGCGTTTGACTGTGCGTCACTAGCGTATGCGCAAAACAATGAAGTATACCAGGGCTAAAGCCTTCAGTTCATTCAGTTGTTTGTTTAGCCTTGTTTACGTCTTTATGTGGTTATACCATTACTTCTGAAATCTCCTGTGTGTTCTTGTTGGATTACTGTTTTTGTTGTTTACTTTTTCATCGTGCACTTTATTGCAGCCACTTCACTCGTTACACTTTTTTACTCTTAAGAATTTTTAAAAATATATATTTGTACCCATAAATATCTGAAAGCTTGGCATAACTAGAAAAATTCTTTATAAAAATACCCATGACATTTCAAGATTTTTATTAATTTACATGACTTTTCCAGGTCTAGACATCCTGGTTTTCCAAGGCCATATAAATCCTGATTCTACAAAGAAAAAAAAAAAATGTTAAGGGTGTCAATAAAAAGAAGAAATATCTTGATATTTTAGCGTATTTTAAAACTTGTTTTGTCTTATTTAGAATCATTTTAATTCCTTTTGAGGCCCCCTGGTCGAAAATAAAACAGATTTTGAGTTTCTCCACAGTGTGGCAATCTGAGGAACCCTAAATGGTGCTTCAATTTTATATTTTCATTTACAGTTTACACTGCAGCATTTTTTTATTACAATTAAAATTCAGCAGGGACACACATTTACCTATCTGTCATCTAAATAGGAAGCATAGAGGGGTGTGGCCCATTCGTGCGAAACTGGGAACTGCTTCTCAGTGACGGAACTCATTTTAAACATTTCCCTATATTACAAAACAACAAAATGGAAGGGCTCAAGGATACAGAAGAATTTTGCTGTTCGATCTGCCTGGATGTGCTGAAAGATCCAGTGACTATCCCATGTGGGCACAACTACTGCATAGGATGCATTAATGATTATTGGAACGAAAATGATCATTTGGAGGTCTTCAGCTGTCCCCAGTGCGCACAGACATTTAGCCCCAGGCCTGTTCTGAACAGAAGTACCATGCTGGCGGATATGGTGGACAAGCAGAAGAAACTGGAACTTCCAGGTGACTGTAGCGATTGCATGCCAGGTGATGTGACCTGTGATTACTGTACAAGTATCAAACAAAAGGCTGTGAAATCTTGTTTGGTATGTTTGGCGTCGTACTGCCAAAATCACCTTCAAGCACACAACAAATCTCCTGCCTTGAAGAAACACAAGCTGATTGAAGCCTCTGTGAACCTCAACCTGCTGGAGAAGATCTGTCCTCGTCATGACAAATATTTGGAGATATACTGTCGAACTGATCATCAGTGCATATGTCCTATGTGTGTGATGGATGACCACAAAGGACACGATACAGTACCAGCAGCTGTGGAAAGCACAAAGAAACAGGTAAAGAACAAAATAACAATCATCTTTCTTTGAGTGCGTAAGTAGTCTTATATAACAAGATACTTTTTCATGGTTCGTAACTCAACGGAAGACACAGTAAATTATAGCACAAATCTTTTTCCACTGAGGCAATGCACATTTTCCAAAGTGCACTCCAGCTCAATATGAACAGCTTTCATTGTACAGAAAAGTTCATGCAGCAGAGTAATTGAGGGAAAATATGAGGCATTGAACTGATGTTTTTAAGGCTGTCCCTTGAGCTCAGGTTTCCAGACAAGTACCTGTAAATAAGTGTAATGTTATAAGGTTAGGATAATGTAACAAAAAGAACTTCCTGCTTCACATTCAAATTTCAACCTGCATACACAAAAAGACGGAAGCAGATCTACCTGTTAACCAACCAGAGAGGCTTGACCTGTTGGCTTTGACTTTGTGGTCAGCTACTTTGAATATTCTAGATAAATATCCTCAGCATATAAATGTATGCACTAATTTGTTTGTGACAAGAGTAACTCATATTAAACAATCAAATAGAATATAAAGTTACCCTAAGAGATGTTAATAAATTTCCAAATAATGCAGAGTGTCTATACTGTAGCATCACATTAATTCTCCTTCACAGAATAATCATGTTGGTATATTGATTTTCTACTATTTAAGCTTCTTCTTCTTCTTCTTCTTCTTTTTCTGAGACTATTTCAAACCTGGCTCAGACCTTCAGACTGTTCTCTGTGTGCTGTCTTTTCTAACTGATCCGACTTACGATTTTCGTTAAACGGATGATTAAAACTACTTTCAAAAAAACTTTCATACACTAAGACTTGTAAGTATCTAAGCTGTTGCTAGCAAAGCTTAATGACTATCCTTGGACAGCATGCTAAAATGTGCTAGCAACATGCTAATTCATGGTGTCAAAATGTTAACAACGTGCTAATTCATGTTATCAGCATGCTATAACATGTTAGCAACATCCTAAAAATGCTACCAACATGCTAATTCATGGTATCAAAATGTTAGCAACGTGCTAATTCATGTTATCAGCATGCTATAACATGTTAGTAACATCCTAAAAATGCTAGTAACATGCTAATTCATGTTATCAGAATGCTAAAACATATTAGCAACATCCTAAAAATGCTAGCAACATGCTAATTCATGTTATCAGAATGCTAAAACATATTAGCAACATCTTAAAAATGCTAGCAACATACTAATTCATGGTATCAACATGCTAAAACATGCTAGCAACATGTTAAATCATGCTAGCAAACATGTTAATCCATGCTACTAACATGTTAAAACATGTTAGCAATGTGCTCATTCATGCTAGCAACATGCTAAAACACGTTAAAACATACTAGCAAACATTCTAATTCATGCTAGCAAAATGCTAAAACATGTTAGCAATGTGCCAAATTATGCTAGCAACATGCTAAAACATGTTAAATCATACTAGCAAAGTGCTAAAACATGTTAACAAATGTGCTGATTCATGCTAGCAAACATGTTAATTCATGCTAACAACATGCTAAAACATGCTAGCAACATGTTAAAGGGGTGGTTCATTGCGATTTAACTTTTTTAACTTTAGTATGTAATGTTGCTGCTTGAGCATAAACAATATCTGCAAAGTTACAGCTCTGAAAGTTCAATGCAAACGGAGATATTGTCTTTTAAAGTTATGGCAGTTTAATGCCTACAAAAACGACCGGTTTGGACTACAACAAGCTTCTTCCTGGGTAGGTCACATCATAAACCCTGCAATTAACATAAACACTGCCCCCGGGAACACGCAAAAAGTGAACGAGGCCATGTCGTGTGCATACAAGTCTTCTTTCTAGGGATGCTGGACTTCGGGAACAATGTTTAAAATTTATGTTTAATTCTGTTCCTGACAATTTTAATGCTAATTTAGCTATCTGTGCTGCACATTTTACAGAAGACAGCTTCCAGAATCTACACAAGTTCAATGCTGGATTTACACAAAGGCTATTACTGAAAGATGGAGCAGTTCCCACTTTAAAAGCATAAGCTGCTGTTTATGGGCCCCAACCTGTACGTATGTTTTATTTTTTTATGGCGGAGCCAGTTAGCTAAATTTTATTTTATACTCCTCTACAGTAAAGCTTTAACCAGAACACTATGGGGCAGCAGTGACATTTACAAGTGACAGCATATCTAAACACTTTGACACAAATACAAACAAAAACACTTAACATTCATAAACGTCCATTAAAAACCGTGCTTGCAGAGGTTCTGCTTGACCCTCTTCATTATTACTGCTATCTGGGTCTGATTCTAACTCAAATTGATATGGCAATATTGACGCCATTATTTACATTTCCACCGAAACAAAGACTGGACTGAAGCACATGCGACGTTTGCCCGTAATGGTAAATGGTTTCCAGACAACGTGAATCGTGACAACATTTTCCCGACAGCGAATCACAATACACAGGGCCAGCTAACCAATCTGAGCCCATTGCGTATTTCTGAGGGAGGGGCTTCATAAAACCAGGAACTCAACAGAGCGTTTTTAGGAGAAGGGAAACAGCGGTGTAGAATAAAGTATATGAAAAATATGGCATTTTTTTTAAAAAACGAAGCATTAAGACATGTTAAACTGCGCCCCATAAACACAATCAAGCCTAGAAAAAAAAAACTGAACCACCCCTTTAAATCATGTTAGCAACATGCTGATTCATGGTATCAAAATGTTAAATCATGTTAGCAACATGTTAAATCATGCTATCACCATGATAAAACAGGTTAGCAACATCCTAAAAATGCTAGCAACATGTTAAATCATGTTAGCGACATGTTAACTCATGCTAGCATCATGCTAATTCATGTTAACAACATGTTAAATATGTTAACATGTTAAATCATACTAGCAAAATGATAATTCATGCTATCAGTGTGCTAAATCATGTTATTGACATGTTAATTCATGCTAGCAAAATGTTAAATTATGTTAACAATGTGGTAAAACATGCTAGCAACATGGTAATTCATGCTAGCAATGTACTAAAACATGTTAATTCATGCTAACAATGTGTTAAAATGTTAATTCATGCAAGCAATGTCTTTCTCATTGCACTTCATTAAATTTAAAGCTTATAACTTTCATGCAGCTTTGTCAAACCAAAATTAAAGTTTGTCTACAAACTTTTCAATCTAGTTATAGTTAAGAAGCATGAATATTACAATGAAAACA
This sequence comes from Elopichthys bambusa, assembly GCA_037101425.1. Classification (NCBI taxonomy): domain Eukaryota; kingdom Metazoa; phylum Chordata; class Actinopteri; order Cypriniformes; family Xenocyprididae; genus Elopichthys; species Elopichthys bambusa. The sequence continues at coordinate 4,110,249 of CM074437.1, read as the reverse complement.
CCTGTGTTTCTTCACAGAAAGAATTAGGCATGACACGACAGAAATACAAGCTCAAAATCCACACTAAAGAAAAGGACCTGCTGGAGCTTAAACAAGCTGCAGATGTCCTGAAAGTAAGATATTTCCAGAACTGCTTTAACTTAAAAGGGTTAGTACACCCAAAAATAATCCCATGATTTACTCACCCTCAAGCCATCCTAGGCGTATATGACTATCTTCTTTTAGACAAACACAATCAGAGATATATATTAAAATATTCTTAGTCCTCCAAGGTTTATAACGGTTGTGAATGGTAGACAGAAAAAAATGCATCCATCCATAGAAAAAAATGAATCCATATGAATCAGGAGGGTTAATAAAGGCCTTTTGAAGTGAAGAGATGCATTTTTGTAAGAAAAATATCCATATTTAAAACTCAAAAAAATGAGCTACCGGTGGACGACTGTACGCAGAATGCGCAAGTTGATTTGCGGCGGAAGAGTATACTTTGACCTGACGCGTTGACGTAATGGCGCAGAGGAGAGAGCAAAACAAAACACTGGTCACGAATTAGAAGTTTAGAAGAGAAATGTCTGAGGATTTCGATATAAGAGAAGAGGAGCTTGAGTTTGTTGCCCAGCCGTATTTGTTTGAACCGTGAGAGGCGTCTAAGCATACGATACTCCTACATCCTGCTTCATACATCACGTCAGAGGATTACTCATTTGGCGCAAGTCAACTTGTGCATTCTGCGTGCGGTTTGTCGCCAGAAGCTAGTTGTTTGAATATATAAAGTTTTAAATATGGATATTTTTCTTACAAAAACGCATCCCTTCGTTTCAAAAGGCCTTTATTAACCCTCGGGAGTCGTATGGATTCATTTTTTTTATGGATGGATGCATTTTCAGGCTTCAGAATTTGGCCTACCATTTACAACCATTATAAACCTTGGAGGACTAAGGATATTTTTAAATATATCTCGGATTGTGTTCATCTGAAAGAAGATAGTCATATACACCAGGATGGCTTGAGGGTGAGTAAATCATGGAATAATTTTCAGTTTTGGGTGAACTATCCCTTTAACAAAATGAATGAATCATTAAATCAGTGTTGCCAGACTGGAAATGTCCAAGTATTGTATCAGAAGCTCAAAATTATCGTATTTGGAAGAGTTTTTAGTATAGATAAACAAACTAAATTAATAATTGATGATTTTTACAATGGAATGAATCAATACTGAACTTACTTAAGCTGGACAATCACATGATTTTAGCTGCTGTACAGCCAAAATTATGTTCCTTCTATCTCCGTAAAGCTATACTTTGACACAGTCTGCACTGTAAAAAGCACTATATAAATAGAGGTGACTTGACAAGTCAAGCCTACAGAATACAGCTATTTACGTAGACCAACAACTTTTTGACATGACCTGCAAATTACCACAATGGATAAATAACTAGGCGTACATTGGTGGGAAACAACTGACCTAATCGCTGCGGCAGGAACGTTAACTTGTGCTTGTGAGTCATTCTCCACAATGATTGGCCGAGAAGATGTAACATGAGATGAGATGGAAGACCATGGCGACCATTTTTACTTTCCGCCATAACCAAATTATGTATTTTCTATCATATCTTCTAAATCAAACATGATAACACAAAAAAGTGTCTACCCCTATGTTTTGATGGTCAAGGATTACAATGATACCATATAAAACATCATAAACTGTTCAGGTGAATAGTTAATGGTGAATTCAGTGACATGAGAAAGAAATCACAGTATCTGAGAACCTAGGTTAGACTTTATAATATCATGTCTGTTGCATGCACGTTGTGTAGAGTTGCAAAAGCTTAATCCTTCTCTGCATTGACACAGAGGTATGCACAGCTACATTGACACAGGCTTTTTTTGTATTAGCTTGCCTGTGGAAGTGTTGACCACAATGGTCTCCAATTGTTTGTGTTCATCCAACCCCAGACTGAGATGGCATATTTGGTGCCACCTCAAGTGCTTGTCCCCAACAGTGTCCTCCTTGGTACACTGCTCTTTTGAGGTGCTGCACCAGTGCATTCTTAGATGAGGGGATTTGTTTAATTCCTCTTCCTTTCTTTGTGAACAAAGCAAGATGAGCTTGATCGATGTTGAGTTGGCTGCTGGTGCAGTCACAGAGGAGAATTATGAAGTGGTTCATAATGGAAAGCCCTTCCTCTGGAGTGCTTTTTGGAGCCTTTAACAGGGCATTGAAGGCCTCTGTTGTCATGCCTTCACTGGCTGTGACACAGCATCTACATTTGCAACCAGGGCCATGACAACAAAGGCCACATCCCCCCAACTAAGAATGTACTGGTGGCAACAGACTGGGGCTGGTTGAACCCAAGCATTTGGAGATCATTGTGGTCACAGCCAAGCCAGACCAAACCTTGAACTCTTAAGCTGTGGCTGCAAGAAAGGCTGCCAGTCTGCACTGCAAATGTAAAAAAGCGTTTGTGAAATAGATTTTTTGAAGTAAATCTTTGTGTCTGACATTCATTTTAAGCTATGTTGCTAAGGATATATTGAATATTCTACTCTTTACAGCCACTGTATTGTCAGGGTTAAAGGATTAGTTCACTTTCAGATTAAAATTTCCTGATAATTTACTCACCCCCATGTCATCCAAGATGTTCATGTCTTTCTTTCTTCAGTTGAAAAGAAATTAAGGTTTTTGAGGAAAACATTCCAGGATTTTTTATTTCTCCTTATAGTGGACTTCAACGGACCCCAAAAGGTCAAAATTACAGTTTCAGTGCAGCTTCAAAGGGCTCTAAACGATACCAGACGAGGAATAAGGGTCTTATCTAGTGAAACGATCAGCCAATTTCTAAAAAAAAAAAAAAAAAAAAAGTATATGCTTTATAAACACAAATGCTCGCCTTGCAAGTGCTTCCGCCAGACCGCCTTCCGTATTCTTCAAAAAGCTTCCACTGTATGTCCTACACCTTCCCTATTTAACTTACGGAGCTAATGCAGCGCCAGTTCCATTTTTTTGTAATTTGGATATGGAAGGCGTTCTGGCGGAAGTTAGATATTTGACTTCATAACTTGTTTAAATATGGATATGAAAATCTTTTTACACAAACGCTTCGCTTCAGAAGGCCTTTATTAACCCCCCGGAGCCGTGTGGAGTACGTTTATGATGGATGGATGTGGATGGAGACACTTTTTTCAGCTCTTACTCGTGGGTCCCGTTCACTGCCATTATAAAGCTCAGATGCGTCAGGATATTTATTAATATTTCTTCAGTTATGTTCATCAGAAAGAAGAAAGTCATATACACCTAGGATGGCTTGAGGGTGAGTAAAGCTTGGGCTAGTTTTTATTTGAAAGTAAACTAATCCTTTAATGAACCAAAGGATTAAGCTTTTGAAACTACACAACGTGCATGCAACAGACATGAAAATAAAATATTATAAATATATTATAAAGTCTAACCTAGGTTCTCAGATACTGTGATTTCCTTCTCACGTCACTGAATTCACCATTAACTATTCACCTGAACAGTTTATGATGTTTTATATGGTATCATTGTAATCCTTGACCATCAAAACATAGGGGTAGACATCACCGTTTCTGTGTTTGATTCAGAAAATATGATACAAAATACATAATTTGGTTATGGCGGAAAGTAAAATAGTTGACATGGTGACCACGAGGCGTTTTTGTTATGGCTCTATTTCTGAAAATGTTCAGGGCCCCAAACTGTACAATTGTACCAAATTTCAAAGAAAATTTTTATGAAAGTTTTTTTTGTGTTTTTTTTCACATATCACCTGGACTATAGCAACGTTCACGTTCCTCTTACAATCATGACGTAGAGGATCCATAGTTCAATGAGTATAAGCTGATTACAACCATCATTTGAAGCATCAAAAATCCTGAAATTATTGTACATTATGGGATTTTTTTTGTTACTGATCGTACAGAGGTCAAAATTATTGCACAAATACGATAATTATCGTACGTCTGGCAACACTGCATCAAATGTTTTAAAAACAGTTAAAAATCACTGGATAAATGTTTTTGTGCCCTAAAAGAGCTCTGCACAGGCTACTCTGGAAAATGGTGAACAGATCTTCAATGAGTTGATGCAGTCTGTTGAAAGGAGGAGGTGTAAATTCAGAGATCTGATCCAGGATCAAGAAAGGGCTGCGGAGAGCATGCTGCAGACACTGGAGCAAGAAATCACTGAGCTCAAACAGAGAGATCATGAGCTTGAGATGCTTCTGAAGTCTGAAGATCACGTTCATGTTCTTCAGGCAACCCTAAACCCAGTGCTGACTGAAAAATATACAACAAAATTGCTCAGAATGAGCCATTTGAAAAATACTTCTCTCTTTCCCTCTCTTTACAGAACTGTCATTCCTTCTCTTCTGGGCTTCCTAACCCACCCATCACAATAGCTACACTCTCAGATTTTAGCAAGGTGAATGTTGCAATATCTACTCTAAGGAAGAAGCTTGAAGCTGTCTTTAAAGGGGAATGGCTCCGGATCTATCAAGCAGGTGAGTGGAAAACACCCTAAGCTGATCTTTCTGCCTAAGCATTTGTTATGTAATTCTGCCTTTTTGTTCAATCATTTCCTTGTGATGTACACATGCTTTCCATTTCCTCTCCAGCTAGATCAATGAAGATCCTTCACTGCACAGTGCCCAAAATTAGATCAGAGTTCCTGCACCGTAAGTCAGTCCACTGTACTAATGCAACATGGCATTTTACAGTGAAACATTGATTTCTAATTAAGCAACTCAAACAACAGCGCTGTTGTTCCAATTTCCGAAAACCTGCTATCACACCCATGCTGATATTCAGATCAACATCACAATGCAGTTTTATTACTTTAAAGCCCAAAGTATATATCTAATTGAATTCTTCAACTTCTCATTTTATTTATATATGATTTGAATATGATACACCTTGAATAAACATTTTTGATCTTTTTATCCTCTATCCATTTCTCAGATTCCTACCCTCTGCAACTAAATCCTTTAACAGCCCACAAGGACCTTCGTTTGTCCAATGGGAACAGAGAAGTGGCCGTTCAGAGCCAAGAGCAATCCTGTCCTGACCACCCAGAGCGCTTTGATTACTGGTGCCAGGTGCTGAGCACTGAGGGTCTGACAGGCTGCAGCTACTGGGAGGTGGAATGGAGTGGGATGGGAGTAAACATTGCCGTCGCATACAAAAACATTGCCAGGAAAGGGGAAAGCAGTGAAGCTCACTTCGGTCACAATGACAAATCCTGGAGTTTGTTCTGCTGCAGGAGAGGTTATGCTTTCCAGCACAACAGGATTGTCAGTAAGATCTCAGAGCCTGGCTCGTCAAAGATAGGGGTTTATCTGGATCATAGGGCCGGGACACTAGATTTTTACAGCATTGATGACTCAATGACCCTCCTTCACAGGGTTCAGACCACATTCACACAACCTCTCTATCTTGGCTTTGAGTTCGTGTGCTGTGGAGCCTCGATCAAGTTGTGCCAGCTGGAGTGAGAGAAAAAGGATGGGCCTATTTGGCATTGGAAATTAAAGAATGTGTAAACGATTAAAGATAAATTCGACTCAACAAATATCAACACTACTTTTGCAAGAAATTATTACTAAGTTGGCTATGCACAATATTCAAATTTTGCCTGATAATTATTTTCATGTTATGGTCAATAACTGATAGCTAATGGCTGATATTAAAATAATGTAATATATTGTATAAATGAATTAATGATAAAGTACTAAAAACTCAAATGTTATTAAAGCTAAGTGAATTTAGACATCAAAAATGGATATGATTTGCATATAAAAACTATATTTAAAAAACTCTAATATATTGTATACATGGTAGGCTACTTATATATTGTGTACTCCTAACTGTACATTATGCAAAATATCTTTTTTTTTTTCAGTCAGCGAAACACTTCGCGAACACTGATCATGTCTTTCCATTTAAACTACCACGCAGTGAATTGCTGTTATTTCTGTCCGTGGAATGTCCCTTGAGGTTAATATTGTCTGACTGCCTTTACACTTTTATTCTCTGTCAGTTATGATTAAAAAGTATGTAACAATCCAAATAAAGTACATTTTGTTTTGCATTATATTTGCTTTGCCTTTCAGAGACAACCTCATTTTTCACATCGCAGAGTCTATTTCCCTTCGGTATTTGATTACATTTAGCATGTTTTAGCAGTACAAACACTCAAAATAAATGGCGCAGGAAAGAAGCTTGAATAGCAACCAAAGCCTTATAGACAAAATAACAGAAACAGCGACCTCTGGTGGCCAAAAGGGTTGAAACCAGGCATACAGAGGAAACTACTAGAGAAAAACATAAGCTCCCTGTTTCACAGACAAGGCTTAAGCTTGTCCTTGACCAAAGTGCATGTTGGAGCTGTTTTAACGGAAAGCTGTATTTATTTTAAAATATGTCAGTGCCATTGTTTTGTCTCAAGATGCACACACCATTAATGTTTTTTTCTAGGGTACGTTTATAAAAGCTACTTAAAGGTGCAGTGTGTACATTTTAGCGGCATCTAGCGGTGAGGTTGCAAATTGCAATATAGAGAAGCTACGGTGGCCAACACAGGACAAAGATGTCGTTGTCTGAGACAGAAGAAAGTAGCCAGTCAAGCAAACGCGCTCTGTAGAGCAGTTTGTCCGTTTAGGGTTACTGTAGAAACATGCCGGCACAAAATGGCGTCTTAACATGTAAGGGGACCCGCGGTGTATGAGATAGAAATGGCTCATTCTAAGGTAACAAAAACATAACAGTTCATTATGTAAGGTCTTTATACACCACTGAAAATATAGTTATGTATATTATAATGCATTTCTGTCAATAGATCCTCTTAAAATTTACACATTGCACCTTTAAATGCCCTAAATGAACTAAGGCCTAATCCTGTCTTAGCCTAAGCCCTGTCTGTGAAACCGGGCCATACTTTAGTATCAGATGATTAAAAATAAATTTGTGAACTATAAACGGTTTAAAAATTACTACAATATATTCACTATAATTTTGCTTTAGAGTGCAAAGAACATGTGGGGCAACATTTCTCAGAGAACGACTCTGGAAGTCTTGATGAAGGTTAAGAAGGCTACTTTGGAGATGAAACGTTGCGGGTTGATAACAAAGACTATAGATATAGAAAGACGGTTCACGCCTATAAACCCTTTTCACATGTCCAGGTTTCTCGAAACGGTAGTCATCATAGTTGGGTAAAATTTTATGGCGGCAAATGAGAGAATACATTAAATATATTTTTTGTGTCCCCATTTTCACAAATAGCAAAAGAAAAACTAATCAACAGTGTTTTCACAACTTTCAAAAAGAGGGGAAAAAATAGAGAGAGATTGATAACGGCAGTCAGAAGAGAGAAAGATGTCATTTTTAATGTCACTCCCATAGCCGCTGTATTAGAAACACCCTCACAACCGCGTTAACTTTTTTGTAATGTGATAAAAAGGTAATGCAATACTAAGTATAGTGTACATACATTTTTAAAAAAAAAAAATGAAAATATAAAAAACTATGCAAGATTTACGATGCTGCTGACCGTTAAAACGCGTCATCACAGTTTGTGAAAAGGGTCCTTTAATGGGAGAAACTAAAACGCGCAATATGGCGGAATATGTCCCGCTTTCTAAAAGAGCCAATCGCTGATTTATAAAGTCATTGCGTCACTGCAGCTGCCGTTAGAAGCTCCGGTTCCCAAAGAAACCTGAGACTGTCTCGTAGGACTGCACATGCGCATTGGCTAGTCTAGGCTGAAAAATAAGATTTTTTTACGCTATTTGAGCATAAGAAACAACATTTATGGGACAGTTCATGTCAGATTTTGTTGCTGTTTTGAAATATGTTATTAAATTGTGTGTTAGCCAAGCAGTTTTTGAGATTTCAGGATTCCCCCATTCAAACAGATTGGTCTTGGATGCCCGAAATAGCTGCCCAAAGGCGTTGCAAATATGGCCGCCGAGTGAACAGACTTTCCTTGAAAGGGACTTTGTTGATAATAAAGTGCTTTTTGGTAATACATAATATAGTATGAACATGTACATATAATGTACTAGTTTTTGGGATAACCAGTGTGAGAAACTAACTGAGGAACCATACATAGTGGTTTCAGACCGTGTTACACTAGGATAGTTTACCAGCGCCAGTTTTGGGCTGAAAATATGCTGATAGGATTTGGCAGTGCACTAAAATGCAGTCCTGCTTGTTTTGGATAGAACAAAACATTCCCACAAGACAGATTTTCACATAGTTACTGAGGTGAGTTAGATTAATTATACTGATTTACAACTGAGATGAAACTATTTGCTTATCAGCTCTACAACTTGGTTATTAAATCCAAGTTTTTAAAGGTCAAGTTGCATTAAATGCCTTATTTTTGCTAAATCTTTTGTTTATCTCGGTCATCTGGACTACAAAGCTCATTTTAGTACAGCTCTCATTTGAACACTCACATATGAACGCTAAAAGCTGATTTATACTACTCCGTAGCGCACGTATAGCCTGACGTACACCTCTCCAAAAACGTAACAACGCGTAAATTCTACGCGGACCTCAAGCGCTGTGATTGGTCTGCTAGAACCCCTCCCTCAGGTCGAAAAGAAAAATCGGCGCGGACGACTCACAAGTATAAATCACCCTTAATAATGGTCTTCAGAACTACTGTAAAGAAATGTCTAATGTTCCTGCTTTACCCTCTCACCCATTGCTAAAACATTCAAACTAAACTTGGCCACTGTTAAACATCTAAATGGCGTGATGTCATGAGACTAAATGTATTATTTAGATTTTATGAGAAGACTATCTGTAAATGTATCGCCCAAAATAACATGGCGTAGAAACTAGTTTTTTTACAATTGTAAAAACATTCTTTTTTTACAATTGTAAAAAATACAGTTGTACATGGCAATATCGAGTCTTTATGGATGACTTATTTATAGCTTTAAAATACCTTGAATGTATATATTTCGAGTACAATCGATCTCGTACTTACCTTCAGTCACTGTATCATGGTGTTTCCACAGTAGGCTACATTTCTGAATAGTTGAAATGGAACAAACACCATCTAATAAGTATTGTTTTTGTCATTTATGAATCAAAAATATGAATTTAATACAAATGTTATGCGAAAACATAAAACATCGACTTTCCACTAGGGGTCCCTCTAGTCGTCCAAATAGACAAATATTCCCCTTTATTTACATCAAAGTCCCTCAACCATGACAGAAACTAGTCACAAATCACAGTACGTCCACGTGGTCTTCTGACTATGAATTCAAGGATTAATAATTCTGCCTTTGCAAATATTTAGATGTTTGAAAGGGTCGTAATATTTCCTGTGCTGGAGCAGGGGTGCAGAAGTCACATTTAAACTACCAAGACACTGTGTACAAAGGACATGTTCAGTGATCCCACAAATAGACTGCAAAAATTAAGTCAGTTTCCCAGATAAAAGAGGGAATGGGGAAAAGTATAAGGGGGGGTTATCATTAAACTGATAACCCCCATAAATGGACATATTAGTGGATCAAAACATAATAATATAAGGATAATTTATTTTGCATACAGATTAAAAACATTAGTTCCATTCAAATACAGTTACATACTGTATGCCTGCCTTCTGTTTTACCACAGATTCACCACTGAAGTAGCACAGTCTTTATTATTATTGCCAAATTTTAGCAATATATCATAAAAAATTATACAGAAAATGTTGATATGATATTATCTATACACTGATTATCATTGGACTACAACTGAGAGGATGTTGTCATCCAGGTCGACTGTCCATGTGTGACCCCATCTGAAAGGATCTGATATCCTCTCCGATGAATTCAGTCACTGTAGGGATGAGAAATTACGGTAGAAATCATTTAAATGATTGAGACTCTAGTTATACTTTATCAAATCTCATAATGATTATCCATTTATATACTGTAAATTATAATGTTGTGATGCCTAAATTCATTTGATTATAGATTTTATTTATTTATTTTATTTTAGACAAAATGATATACAATTTTAATATCAGCCTTTTATTGGTTATCAGACATAACATGAAAAATAACTATTGGCTTATTGGTATCTGTATCATGACATTCAGTATTATTAAATATTATAATAATATTTTTTACATTCAATAATATTTAATACAAAATATTACATAATTGTAATTAAGCATTTTCTATATAATTATATATAATATTAATTAATCATTTAAAACAATTACATTACTGTTCAAAAATTTAGATTTTTTATGTTTTTAAAGAAGCTGCATTTATTAAATGAAAAATAAAGTAAAAACAGTAATACTGTGAAATATTATTAGTTTAAAATAACTGTTTTCTAATTTAATATATTTCAAAATGTAATTTTACTCCAGTCTTCAGTGTCACATGATCCTTCAGAAATCATTATAATATGCTGATTTGCTGCTCAAGAAACATTTCTTATTATTATCAATGTTGAAAACAGTTATGCTGCTTAATCATTTCATAAAAACGGTGATACATTTTTTTCAAGAAGTTCAAAAGAACAGCATTTATTTGAATTTATGTGTGAAGAAATAAGAAAAAAACCTCTTCTGTGATACTATCTCAACACTTTATTAGAGGTCAAATGATGCACATGATGTTTGAGATTAAGCATCTTTTAATTTTTAATTTTTTTATACAAAAATAGTATAGAAGTTGAATATGAGCCATGTATATGGCTGGGTAAATTCGTTTCGATTCGAACACTAAAATTACACTCAAGGAAGTTTTTATAATAGCTTAAAAAAGTTAAAATACTAACTTTACTTAATTATATTTACACTCCAATGCGTTTTTTGAAATATAAACATTAAATGGTGGCTATCATAAAAACTACTCCTCTCTAGAGTTCATTTTTCTAGCTGACTAACGAGTTATGGTCACTGGATATGGTTTTTCTGACGTTACGTGACATATTGTTTACAAGCTGTTTTATTGACGTCTTTCCATGGTTGAAACACTGATTGAGCGACTGATTGAGACAAGATACGGATTTCGGTAAGTTGTACTGTATCCTTTAACATATCTTCAGGTGTTCATCCATGTTTATTTCGCGCTGTAAGTGGTATTAAAGCGGATGAGACGATCAGTTCACGTGCGCCTTGCGCTGCCACCTCTTCCACTGAGGCGCTACAGCGATCTGTCACGCCACATTAAACAGCGCCAAAACGGTTATTTTTTTAATTTTGAATTAAAATGGACAGAATTTGAAATCTGAGACTTTGCTTCATATCAAACTTTCATTCATCAACTGAAAACAGACTAGACTGATCGATTCATGGAATTTAAGAATCGATATCGGTTTGTAAAAATGACAATCGACTGAAATCGAGAAATCAATATTTTTTACCCAGCCCTACCATGTACTGGTTAGTTATTGACCATAACTTGAAAATAATGATTGTCTAATCAGTATCAGTCAGAATTTAAATATCAGTGCATCCCTAGTATCACATATACAATTAATCATACCCACCTTCCTCTAATGTGATATGTTGCATTGATGAAGGGCCCGTGAAGTCCGGGGGTCCCTCCAACTTCAGGCTAGAGCCGGTGTCTCTTTCAGCAGGGCGCATCTGATGCTCCCAGCTCTCGTACTGGCCGTATGAAGGTGGGCACAGGTCCTGATAGTGGCTAGAATGTGACGGAGGCGAGGAGCACATCTCTTGGGGGCAAGGACAGTGTGGATACGGGGAGTGAGAGAGCGGAGGAAGAGGCGAGGTGGAAATCGGACTGCTGGCAGGGAACGGGCTCAAAGAACAAGAGTGTGAGGGAGAAGGTGAAGAGGACAGATAGGGAGAGTCAAGCCACGGAGAGGGAGACGGGGAGGGGGAAAGAGGTTGTGAGGCTCTTGGGTACATAGGAGGAAGAAGCTCCGTGAAGCCCAGCTCCAAGCTCTCAAAGCTGGGATGCCTTTCGGTCAGGGCGCCACGACCCCCACCGTCCTCGATAACCTCTGGTTTACGACAGTAGTCCTCCTGGTAGCCGTGCGAGGAGTAAGAGTACTCATTGGGATATGGAGGCAGGTGGAAAGACATGCTTCTGTCATCTACAGATAGGTCTGACCTCATGTCGCTGCTCATAGGGCAAAGCGTCACCCCTTCCAGGGGCAAGATGGAGGGACGGGATAGGAGTGGATCTTCCTCTTTAAACATGACTAGAAAATGAGGAAAACACATAAGCCAAGATGGACAGATTTTAACATTTAGTGACTTTGCTGTGCATTCCCCATCTACCATTGGTCAGCCAAACAGATAGTCCTGCCCCCAAATTCACAACATTGGTTGAGCCGGTTTTGCATTAGAAAACAGACTTTGCTTATCTACATACATAGAGCTGCATGACACAACATCAAAGATGTACCATGACATTCAGAGAACTTAATATAAAATATACAATTATTGTATATGTAATATTAATGTAATTTATTCCTGTGATCAAAGCTGAATTTTCAGCATCATTACTCCAGTCTTCAGTGTCACATGATCCTTCAGAAATCACTGTAATATGCTGATGTATTGCTCAGGAAACACTTATTATCAATCCTAAAAACAGTTGTGCTGCTTAATATTTTTGTGATACAATTTTTTCAGGATTCATTAATGAACAGAAAGTTCAAAAGAACAGCATTTATTAGAAATGTTTTGATCAATTTCATGCATCCTTACTAAAAAAAATATAAAAAATATTAATAAGAGTCATTTTAAAATTGCTCTTCTGTGATCAAAGGCAAGGTCAAAGCAGCACATGATGCTTGAGTTGAACACGCTTTTAGATTATGAAAGAGAACAGGTTCTTTATTATACATGGCATGCAAAATACATATTTTGCATTTCTGGTCAACAGCACCGATTAATACCGTGCACAGAGGGATTCTACCATGTGAAAGCACAGCTGACTGCTGCCTGTGTAACACTCACTGGGCAGATATTTAAAGCAGTGCGTGCTGCTCCTCTTCCTCTTCCCATTGGACACGTACAGGCAGACAGACACTGGATGGCTCAGTGAAAGTTCATTATAGGCTGGCACTCGTACACACAGCAAATTCTGGGCCATAAGTAAATATAGACAGAATTAGTCCATTTCCTTACAAGTTCTAGGCAGAGTCGAACTCTTGTCATAGTTAAAGTATATGGTCGATTTACCTCATTGCTTTTGTCCCTGTCCACATGTGCCTCCTCCTCCCACTGGACTTTGCCATCTAGAAATAAAAAATAAAAATAATAATAAATACAACATTTGTTTGTGATATTATAGTGTTTTCTTTCTTATACACTCATGTATCATTCTGATATGCTGATTTGGTGCTCAAAAAACATATTATTAATTATCAATGTTTAATACAGTTGAGCTGCTTAATTTTGTGGAAACTGTAACATATGTTTTCAAGATTCTTTTGAGAATAGAAAGTTCAAAAGAACAGCATCTATTCTAAATATATATCTTTTTTTTTTTGTAACAATTTAAAAGTCTTTAGTGTCACTTTTCAATTTAATGCATCCTGGCTTTATAAAAGTATTAGGGTATGTTTAGACGACAATGTAATTCAAACGGAAACGTTTTTTCCTTTGCATTTTTCGCATACAGATGGCAAAATTGTCAAAACACTCCCCATACACATGGATCCGCTAAAACGACTAAAAACGCTGTATTACGCATGCCAGGCCAGTAGTTGGCGATGTCACATTGCTCGTTTACTGAAATCACGTGACTTTGGGAGTTTGAAACACGCTCCGAAACAATGATTCGAAACAAAAGATTCGTAAAGGTGAACCAATGTTTTGAAATCGTCCATCACTACTTTCTGGACTACTTGCTTTGTTTCTGATCTGTGATTGTTCTCCGCCTGCCCTGACCTACTGCCTGTTTATTGACCACGACTGTGTCTGCTCTCCGTTACTGTGTTTGCTGATGTCTGACCATCGCCTGTTTGACAACGATGTTTTTAAAAGCCTGCTTATGGATCCCACTTTGAGTGATGCTACGTTACACACGGAAGTCAACGTCTTCAGTGGCGCAGCAGCATTGAGTGAGGCTTGCTGACCTGGCTTTTAACGCGATCGAATCTATCGCTATTTTCACCTAGTGTAAATAGCATATCGCTAAGAAAATGCTGCTATTGTCACTTAGTGTAAATAGATTATATTGCTATTGTCACTTAGTGTAAATAGATTATATTGCTATTTTCATTTGGTGTAAACAGCATCTGTCACTAAGAAAATATGCTATTTTCACTTAGTGCAAATAGCCGCTGCCTTAAATTTTTTATATATATATATATTTTTTTTTTTTTTTGCTTGAAAATGTGCATTAATGTAGGCCTACTTGAATACCTGATCCTCTCTCCATAAAGAAAACTCTGGAGGTGGGAAGAAAGTTGGTCCCACCTAGAAGTAGTTCCTCCCCTCCCTCTGCTGAACAGGAAGTAAGACTGACAGACTCCACTACAGGAAGCTCCTGTGCAGAGCGCTGTGCTGCAGGCAAAAACAAGCGTAAATTTAAGCTTAAATTTGAGTGAACATCAAATCAAGATAGAATGAAATTAAAAAGAGAAAGAGGTAAATTACACATAGGAGTTCCAGTTAAACATGCAAAATTGTGATTTGCTTCACTCACAGCATTCAATGGGTAACGAGGCCACCTGCAGGGCTAAGACTCGTCCTGGTGGGACGATGGGCGGAGACAGTGGAAGGTGTGTGCGGAACACCAAACGCACTCGAGTGTTCTTTCTTCCTACATCCGTCTCTCCTTTCCGGAGTTCAATGTCAGAGTTCCTCAGCTTTAGAATACCTGCACAGTCAATGCTTAGAAGGAAACACAGGAATTCATGTATGAGCTCTCACTGAGGTGTCTACGACATTCAATCAGAGGTCAAATGTCTCTTTCTCACAGGGCAGTCATGCTGTTCTCCGGGTTGAGTGGGATGTCCAGGATTTTTGTGCCAGCCTGGATGCTCTCCTGACTAGCTGTGCCTACCATCTTCCCTGTTACTCTGTGTGAGAGACAAGTATATCACATGTCTAGCCATGAATCTACCAAAAACACTTTTGTTCAGTACTGTGAAATATCACACAAGAGTTTTACCTATGTATTTGATAAAAAGGATGAGGACGTATTGATCGGTCATCAGCAGTTCCTACAAACACCTGTAAGGAGAGCGGCTGTCTCTCAGTGTAACCCACGAGCTGGATGCCAGAGAGAAAAGATCGAATAATGAATATCAATTCAGTTATTAGAAGAAATTATTTTTATTAATTTCAGTGTTTTCTGACATTTTTTTTTTAATGGTAATTATTAAATGTGATTAAAAATAGTTTCTAAATAGTGGCTGTTTCCAAATAAAACAAGCTCACAAATAATCTAAATACAGTAATACAACAGGGTTCAAGCGCTTTAAGGCCTTTAAGCACGTGCGTAAAAAGGTATAATGTTTAAATTAGCAAGCCTGTAACCATCTTGATCATATATGGAAAAGATAGAGGCAATTTACCATAGGAAATATATGGTTTATAAAGCTTTTTAACAGTTATCAAGGTTGAACCAAAAACCTAATATTTAACAAATGATTCGAAGGACAGTGGCGGTCCTAGAGGCATAGTTGCTCAAAATGGCGTGATATACAATCCTTTACGCATGTAAAAAATGCGAAGGCGCCTCCTGGTGGCCGATTTCTTTCAAATTTCTCACAGGCCTCTAAGGTCATGGGTCAAACAAGCCCAGCGAGTTTCATTCCGATCGGCCTCCGTTAACCTTGTCTGATAGCTGCTCAAACCTCATTGGCTGCCGCCGGCCGCATTTTTCGAGGTATGTGAATGTCCTCAAAGGTAGTCTTGGCACCCTGGACAAAGACACTGCATGCCAATTTTCAAGTCAATGAGACTTCGGGTTGCATAGTTATAGCCATTTTTAATTTTTTCCATGTTATAGTGACACCAAGTGTCCAGTCGCCGTGTCCTTTTTCACAGGAAAAAAGCTCTTACATATGTGTGCCAAATTTGGTAAAAATATCTATATTCCGTTAATAATATAATATAATATATATATATATATATATAAATATTCCGTTCATGGGTTATAGCCATTTTTGTAAGTGGCTCCGCCCACTTTGAACAGAGCGACAAAATCCAAGGCATGCATTTTGTCCGTCTTGAGCCAAGAATTCCAACGATATAAGACACTTAAGCCGATGCTAAACGATTTCATACTTTTTACCACTGTAGTGCCCCCATCAGGCCAATCGAGGCAAGCCTTGGCGACATTGTAGACAGTGTGAGTATTACCAGCCCTCAAAGTTTCACAACGGTTTGGTCTGCCCGATCACTTTTAGGGGAGAATGCCGATCCTTGAAAATTTGAACAATTACAATAGGGTTTCAGCACTATGTGCTTGAACCCCTAAGAATTATATGTATGTATATGTATACATGTATATCTTATGTATATCTTATTAATATGTACACACACTTACAAAGCAAGTCACATACTTATGAAGTAACAGCACAAATTATACAGGATTGTACAATATTTATAGCTTATGAGCATCACCTTCACCACCGGATGGCCTCCAGGTGATGCCTTTACTGCTCCTCGACTTCCTTCAGTTTCATAATGAGCACGGTGGTGTGGTCTGGGCTGTACCTCTATACGCAGTTCATACTGGTCAAACTGTGAAGGAAGTGGCCAGTCAAGTGGAGGCAGTGCATTAGATCTGTGGAAGTATTGAGGAAGCAGAGATGATGTGAGTTAGGAAGTCTAAGACATTATTCTGATATTCTAATTCAATCTGTTCATCCTATAAAGCAGCGGTCGGCAATAGGCGGCCCGCGGGCCAAAACTGGCCCGCCAGCAATAATGTCTGACCCGCGCTGGCAGCCAGATTATTTTGATAGCGGCTGGTTCTGAAATAGATCTGTCTGGAGAGCGCAGTTCATGGTTGCACAGCAATGACAGACACTACGGGAGCACTTTGGAAAGGAAAGAGGCGCGGCCACGCTTTCCACGTGTTTTTAGACGCAACATGTTATATTATGTTATATTATATTCTTTGCAAAACCAGGTAGGATGAACGCACAGTTGTCTTTCCATTCTTCTTTGTATGCCCTATTTTCGCTGTCAACTTTCCTTTTTGGACTCTTTAGCTTCAATGTTAACATCACTCTGCACACAACGTAATAGCGTACCTCCAGCACGCAAACAATTTTAAAAAAAATGGAGTTTAGTACGTGAGGATGCCAAGGAATAATTGTAAAAGTGTAAAAGTAGGCTCCATTGTGTTACAAGCAAATTAAAAATGATACTCATTTATTATTCACAATATGGAAATAAAACATAGTTCATTATGAGCATGACTCAAACATGCCATTAATGAGCTTATTCAAATATATATATATATATATATTTTTGTGTTATTTTTATCCATTCTACATCTCCCATGTGTGTTTTAGCAAGGCGGTCTATGTTGCAAGTTGGTGAATGAAGATACTTGCCAGGTTGTGTGTCACTACTCTGCTTTATTAATTTATGACTGTCCTACTACAGGATTTAACACAGAGTAACAGCTCACTACCAGTTACAAAAGACACTGTAACAGTCGATTTTTCGACTGTTGATTTTTCATCAATTAGCCTAATTTCTTCAATTATCCTTTGACTATGTTCTGGCCCGCCATCTAGTGGCGAACATTTTTTTTTTGGCCCGATGCCAAACTTAATTGCCGACCCCTGCTATAAAGCAATCGAGTCTCTTCAGAAAATTTGGACTAAACCGCTCAATTCATATGGATTAGTTTTACAATCTCTTTATGAACTTTGTGAAGCGTCAAAGTGGTAGTTGAGTAGCTGTCTATGGAGGGACAGAAAGCGCTCAGATTTCATCAAGAAGAACTTCATTTGTGTTCTAAAGATGAACGAAAGTCTTATGGGTTTGAAACAACATGAGGGTGAGTAATTTTTGGGTTTTCATTTTTCATTTTTGGGTGAACTAACACTTTAATCAAAAAATGAAGCAAAAGAGATGTTTGCTAACCTAAAGAGAGGACTGTGAGCGCTGGCCCTGGTTCTGCCCCAGCCCAGAGCAGGAGGCACAGACAGGTAGTCCATCCCTAGTGTGGGGGCCTCCCTTCTCAGCTGAGCGACATCTGGGAGGGGGCAGGTAGAGTTCTGAACGGGGGTCAGCTCTGGTTCAATGTCTCTTGATGACAACTGGATTGGTACACAGATTGTGAACACCCAGAGACAATCCAAGATTGTCATGTGACAGAAATAACTCTTCAAATAACACACTAATTTCTTTGTTTGATTACCAAAAACGGACCATCAGTGAATTTAAGGATTTCAAGATGATCACCTGTTCCAGAGAGGTCTTCCTGGTCTTCTGTGGGATGTTGAGCTCACAGCTCGCTGGAGCCTGAGACTGAGCCGAGGATTCTCCCGCGTCCGGGAGGGAAGAGAGATCCTCAGAGTAGCTGCTTCTGCGGGAGGTGCTGGGGGAGGCCATTGGGGAGTTCCTGCGCTTTTTGCCCCCAGGAGATGTAGGGCGCGAGGAGGGCGATAGGCAGAAGTGGGCTGCAGCTTCACTGAGCTCCTCCTCCTCCACCAGGAGAGAATCACAGCTGGAAGCTGGACTCAGCCATCCACGAGATGAGGAACTGGAAGCAGGGCTGGGGCTGGGGCTGAGGGAACCTGCCCCTGTCATGACATCACGGTAGGAATCCAGCAGGGGCAGGTATAGACGCTCCCTGTCCCAGCCACCCCCACGGTCCCAGTAACTTCCCCCCGCTGGGCCTGAGTCATCTTCAGGGGAGATAGTGGTGATCTGGATGCTAGGACACTCAAGCACTCTAGACTCTGATACCTAAAATAATTATGATATTATTGAACTACCACAGCAGCGCTGCAACACAACTAAGGAATCTACAGCATGACCAGAACAGACAGCAGTGTTGTCCTTTTAATGAATGAATGCAGTACTTTTTAGTGAATCAAAAACATACAGCACAATCAGTGTAATAGGATTCCCGAATGTAAAGGTGATGATACACGTGGCAACTTTTTGAGCAATGTTGCCATCAATGGGCAACCTGGTGAGACAGGGCAACTAATTAGGGCAACGGACAGTTGGCAGCAACCAATCAGAGAGGAGCAAATCTATTGCCAACCCAATAAATACACTTGTTTGGCACTTTATTTAAACTTTTAAAATATTTTCTTTATTTTTATTTAAATATAAATGCCTTTCTAATCTGATTTGTGATAGGAAAAGGGAGAAGAGTGAGTTTGGCAAAAGTTCAAGTAGGCAGATTCGAACCCGCGTCGATCACGTCAAAAGCTACATTCACATGCCATACACCCTACAGCCTTCACCACTGCAGACGTTAAACAGAAAAAAACTCGCTGTTTTGGGTTGACACATGACAACTTACCAGCATAAAAAGATATAAGTTCACGCTCCTTTTCTTCGCTCCACTTCGCCGTTGCTTATTCTCAATGGGAAAGTGCCCGAGCAACATTGCGCAAAAAGTTGCCCCGTGTATCATCACCTTAAAGGTGTTGTAATGTTGCTGAGCAATGTTGCTTTCCCATTGAGAATGAGCAACAAATTTCTATCTGGATACTTTAGATTGTTCATGGGCAATTTAACCTCATTTAATGCTTAAAATACCAACAACTGTCCGCGTAGGCTTAATTAAGCCATTGAATGTTTTCAGTTAAATACTACAAAGACCCGGTTGGTTTAACGTCTGTAGTGGTGTAGGCTGTAGGACGTATGGCACATGAAAGTAGCTTTTGACGCGGGTTCGAATCTGCCTTTTGCCAAACTTGCTCTTCTCCCTTTTCATATCACAAATCAGATCGGAAAGGCATTTATATTTAATAAAAACGAAGAAAGTATTTGAAAAGTTGAAATAAAGTGCCTAACAAGTGTTTATAATAAAGTATTTATTGGGTTTGCAATAGATTTGCTCCTCTCTGATTAGTTGCTGCCAACTGTCCGTTGCCTTAATTAGATGCCCTGTGTCTCATCAGGTTGCCCGTTGACGGCAACATTGCCCAGCAACATTGTATCACCACCTTAAGACTCGTATCAGTCAGCATCTCAGTCCCTCTTATTAATCAAAAACAAACAGCAGAACCAAAACCAGAACCAACGTACTTTGGGTTTGAGAAAAGTGCACTATAAATAAAATGCATCATCATCATCATCA
Source organism: Elopichthys bambusa (assembly GCA_037101425.1). Taxonomy (NCBI): domain Eukaryota; kingdom Metazoa; phylum Chordata; class Actinopteri; order Cypriniformes; family Xenocyprididae; genus Elopichthys; species Elopichthys bambusa. The sequence goes on along the minus strand of CM074437.1, from coordinate 4,089,994 downwards.
TCATCATCAGTGTAGTCCAACTCCCAAACCATATGCATAAGTTAATCAAACACATCCAGCTCACAACTACCTGAGTTTTAAATTAGTGCAGTTACTGACTGGTTCTTCATATGCATTATTTTAGCTTTATTTATATACCATGATAGCATTTATTATTATTTGGAACTAGTTTTTATTTAAATATATTTTGAGTTCATTTTAGTTTTAGTTTAGTTTAGTTTTCATTTTTTTATATTTCTATTTAGCTTTAATTAAATTTTTATTTCAGTTTGTTATTTTTAGTACTTCAACTTCAATTTGTCCTTTTTTAATTTTAAGATTTTCTTCTAATATTTATATTTTGTTTTACTTTAATTAATGAAAACTATTTTTAATAATAGTTTAAAGGGATAAAAGCCTAAAGCTGTTTATCATATAAAGCAATTGAATCTCTTCAGAAAATTTGGACTAAACCACTCAATTAATATGGATTAGTTTTACGATCTCTTTATGAACTTTTTGAAGCATCAAAGTGGTAGTTGCGTAGCTGTCAATGGAGGGACAGAAAGCGCTCAGATTTCATCAAAAATATCTTAATTTGTGTTCTGAAGATGGACTAAAGTCTTATGGGTTTGGAACAAGTTTGGATGAGTAATTAATGACAGAATTTTCATCTTTGGGTGAACTAACCCAACAATGTTCACACGATAATGTATATTTAAAGATACCCACTATAAAGTTTTTAATTGTTAAAATAAATATCATTGAAGAAAATGTGTTACATCATTGTTTGTTTATTATTGTTGTTTAGGCAGTTATGGAACTGCATTTATGCTGCCTCTAAAAAGTGGACTAAATCTTTTTCAATAACAGTTTCAAATTTACTAATCATTTGGACAAATAATATAACTTTTCTCATAATGTGACAATGGAATTGCATTTTTTCTAAATATCTTTTCCCATGAAAGTACTAAAAGAATCATTAATGGAACCGATAAGGAACCAGAATTGTTATGAGGAATCAGAAGCGGAACCAGAATATTTCCCTCTTTTATGATTCCACAACCCTGTTCACTTCTATAATGTAACATTATTTTTTGGAATATTTTGTAGATGAATGATATACAATAAGACCAGAAATATGTATTAAATAAATAGGGTTGATTCTGGTTTCATGTTGAAACACTTAAACACTAACAGGCACTTAAATTTAATTTGAACTCTAACATTTATCTACCTTATGTGCTAAAATAAAATATGCACAACAGGTCATGGCAACCGATTCTGCTCACAATAAACATTACTGGGCAACAGAAATGAACTCCTGAAATTAAAACCAGACATCTGGATTTATTTTGCCATAATTAATCACAATGTGTAACATGAATCCTTGTATCAGGATGTTCTATGCAAATGTGTTTCCCACCTGTATAGATCTTGCTGGCAGACTCTCGTAAGTCCCACTGAACTCCCTGACTAATGCCCGTCGCGGTGGTGGCGAATGCATCCCAGCCCTGCGGCCGGCTGACGGTGGAGGCAAGGGGATGCCCACGGGCTGGCCGGCCTGTGTGGAAGTCAAGTGGGTATCTGGTGATGAAAAAAAAAAAAGAGGTTATTGTACATAGCAAATCACATGCTTTCTGAGCTGCAAGTATGTGCATATGGGATAAACAATTGCTGAAACGTGAGACACGAGGCCACTCAATAGAAAATCATAACAAACACAGGGAAGCCTTTGTGAAAACGTCATTTATTATTTCCACAAGTACACACAGACTTGTTTACCTCAGAACACATCCACACAGTTTTCCAAATGGGGTGATTTCTGAAATCTCTCAAATCTCAAAACTACAATGTGCCACACCAAATCATTAGCAAAGCAATGACACTTTACACAAAAATGCCAGTTTCTATAGCTGTTTTTTTAGCTTAGTTTACTTATCTTAAATTAGGACTTAAAACAAATTGGTCTTGGGTCATTGACGAATAAGGTTTTAGTGTAAAAAAAAAACAATGGAGATATAATTAATTTTTAAGTTTTATTAAGTGTTAACAATGAGATTATGTGGTTTTTATAATCAATTAACACTGCTTTTGTCATTTTTTACAAGATTTGTCACCAAAAAAGTTATTTGGTTTAACCAAAATTTCGTTTTTATTTTTTCAGAATGACACTTTTGGTTATGACGAATGACAATATTTTCAAACAATGCTAACAGGCTCATATCTAGCTAGTTCGCTAGCAAAAGGATAAGCAAACATTTTATTTTTAGTTACACGTTTTTAAAATATTACAACATTTTCCATGTTTTATAGCGGTTGTACCGAATGACCGGATGTTTCGGGACATGCGTATGAGCAAGTGAAAACATGAATTTTAAAAGAGTTAGTTACTTTGCTTCATGACCGTGTGGTCCTTTCCAGATGTCTGAATGTCACATCCTGTCACATGATATTGACTGCATGACTTGATCCAAAATGGTCCCTTTATATTGGTTACTCCAAATGACATCAATGAAATGAATTTTTCCGGACATTCTTTCTCATAACAAAGAAATGACTTCTAATTTTAATACCATTTTGCACTATGTTGATATATGATGTTATAAAATCATGCCAGAATAAAAAATATATACATTTATTACATTTTAAGATATTTAAATCACAAATGAAATGGCTGTATTGGCCTTTAGACGGTTAAACCGAATGACCTTTTGACACTTCAGAATCTTTAAAAATACCTTTATATGTAGCAAAATATACTTAAAACCTTTTGGATTCAATAAAAGAGACCTAGTTGTACTATCTTACATACTTTGAATGTCATATCTTTGTTTTTTATTATTATTAAGGCCTTTAGACAAAAAAAATGACCCGTCACGTCATTGACACTCCTATAGAATGTTTCAGATATTATAAAAGCTACTTTAAAATCAACTAATCGCACTGGAAAAAGCCCTTGTTTGCAGTCACTGCTCTATTGTTGTGGTAAACTATGGTTACTCTGGTAAATGTTTGTAATTGGGCAATTCTAAAGTTTAACATTAAGAACCTACACAGCAAAAGTTGTTAATATGATGTAGGGTACGAGTAAATAAATAATTATATATGGCAACACTTAAGAACATAGTAAACATCTGAAGAAAGCGGTAAAAGGCTGCAAAGTGATGCGGTCTGTGTGGACGGAAACCTGAGGTGCATGTTTCTACAGCTTCATGCCAGTATGAAGGCGGAGGATGGGTGTGCAACAGAATGTGTGCCAGGAGGGGGAAACAGGGCAGAGAAAAGGAGGGAATATTGGAGGGAGGTATCTAAATGCACGCTCAGTAAACAGAGATTGAGGGTTCGGGTCCAGATGGCAGCTGTTAACTCTGCTCACACGCACAGCTGATTAAAAACACATTGCGCTGAGCTCCACACTTACCCATAAACACACGCACACTTCAGCGGATAAAACTTAGTTACACGGGCAGTGAGTCAGACTACATGAACATGTACGCATTCTTTAGAGAAATTACATGTTTTGCACCTTTCTAAAAGTAAAGACGTTCAAAAAGTCTCCTAAAATATGCACAGAAAGTGGGTCAATGACAGATAAAAATTAATGTATTTTTAAAAAAATAATAATATTTACACCATTTTCCACATAAATAATGACTATATATAAAATGTCAACTGGTGTAACCATCATTATGTAAAAAATACTCAAATATTTAATACACTAGTGTCCACAACTTATCGTTATTAAACTTTTCAAACACAAGTCAACATAAAAAACAACATATTCATAAATATAATGAATGTTTGAGCCATGATTAAGATTACTCCATTTATGACCTGGACAAAGTGTTCCTTTTCATAAAAAGTGAAAAATTGTGATTAAAAAAAAAAAAAAACTTAACGACCTGGAAACAGCCATGAAGTTCTTCTGTTTATGGTTTTCTTGTCACGTGACAACAAAATTGCTTCAAGTATGTTGCTGATTTGCCAGATAAACTTTTTTTCTTCAATATATTAATAATATTAATAATAATAATGAGCCAACTTTTTTTTTTTTTTTTAATGGTTGGAGAGTTTTTTGTTCGGGCAGTTACACCACCTAGACGTTTTTGACAGTAATAACATAAATTACTTTTAATTCAGAAATTGAAAAAAATCCCAAATGAAAAAGTACTATAGTAATTTATAGTAAATGTTTTAACCATATTATAGTAAAGTATTTGAATTAATTTGTTGTGGCAATTCTAGTTGCTGTGGTAATAAAACAACTATAGTAATATAAACAAATTACTTTACCCAGTACTGTACTAAGTTTTCTACAACTATAAGGTATATTATACTACAATATACACTACAGTTTACTGTAGTAAAAACTAAAGTATACTACAGCATTTATTACAGTTTATCTATAGTTAATACTACAGTATGCTGTAGCATTCATTAACAAAGTGTTGTAAATACTATACAGTATACTACAATTTACTATAGTACGGTTCAAAAACACTATAGTATTTGTGGGTTATAGAAAATGTATGTATTCGTTTGAATCGAATTTGTATGTGTTTTGAATTCACCTCATTGACTCATTTAGACTTTTTAAATACTTAAAAATGTATATTTATTTATAGTGCATATTCTGTCGGATTCTGAACCGCTAATTATTTATCCAAAGCTACTTGTTATCAATATAAGCTATTATAAATTAATTGACTGCTCAAGGGGGCAACAGTTAGCTATTTTAGATTATGATTTACGGGTTTTGCACATAAAACATCGGTTACCAGCCCATATCTATAACCACTCTCCATCTCTCAACCGACACTCATACCGGCTGGCTCATGGTGCGTCTGGCCGCTCTCGGTCTCTTCTGGGCCGCAGCGGCTCTGGCGCGGCGGATCCTCCTCGAACACGAGCTTGAACTCGAACTCTCCCTCCTCCCATCCCGAGCCCGGCGCGGCCCCCATCTCTGACTCCGAGAAAAGTACGACCGAGACCGGCGACAGATAAATCACTGACCCACTCTCACTTCTCAATATTGGCTCCGTCTGAAACTCATGGGAGCCATACAGCTTTTCCAGAAGGTCACTGTCCACTTTCTCCTTCGTGCGCCTTGCTTGTATTAGGCTACATTAAAGATTAAAAGTTATCCTCAAGCCAAAGTATCACATTTGCATTCTTATTTCCGCACCGCTCTTGCTGTTTATCAGTTGCTCATCTCTTTATCAAACTTTTTGTTCCCCGTAGATTCGCCTGCGATTTCCGTGACAGTCAGTTATTATAACTTCATCTCACGAACTTCCATCGTCCAGAACCGTCCATATTCCCAGCCGCAAGTCCTACAAACGTTCAGGTTTAATAACAAAATATCCGTAGAAATGACATTCAAACCATCACTCCTCCACCGCCATAGGACAAAAAACTTATATGAAGTTCTTCTTTTTCGTTCTTTACCCTTAATTGCCTTTGGGCGGGTTCCTCAGTGCCGTTACTCTCTCCCTATTGGCTACTTGACCTGTCAATCAACAGTCCTTAGCTTTACATGCCCGCTTCGCTGCAAAGTGTGTTGATTGGCCAGTGAGTACAACTACATATTTTAGAGTGAAGTATAACTTCATGATACCCACAAGAATCTATTCAAACACACATTTTTTAAAGCAGAAACACATTCCCTTCTGCCCAAAGAAGAATTCCCTGGAAAGGCACCAGCGAAAGTCTTGTCTGGCAAACAGGTTCTGAGAAAAACATATTTCATATTCCTTTTCCACATGCTTAAACACAACATCAGGCTATTTTTGTATTAGACAAGACAGTGATGCTGAAAGTTTGCCCGTCCATGACGCCATAACGACAGTCATCTCTTCCCTCTCTCTCTCTCTTCCCATCATACTTTCCCCCTTTTATGTCCCTCCCCTTCCTTTTCCCCAACTCTTTATCCCAGTTCTCCCTCCTTTCCCTCCCCCTGTAAGATCTGTTTCTCATTATCCTCTGTAGTCTGCACTCTGTCTGAGACGGGAGATGAAAAACTTAAATAAACATGTTCTCTCTCTCTCTCCCTCTTTCTCCTGCTCTCTGACAATTCTCACAATAATTATCTTTGTCTTTATTTTAAAGCTTGTCTCATGTTTGATGCTTGGAAGTGATGGCATCTGTTGCTTGATATACAGAGGCATCTGGCTGGGATTCATCAGTGCTGGAATTACATATCCATTTAATTTAGTGATGTGAACAGCCATAATTCTGAAAGAGAATATGGAGCATTTAAAGAATATGAAATGGGATCTTATGGAATTGATTGTGTGGTGGTCCATTTCATCTAGTTATATAAATATCAGAGTTATGCATGAGCTGCCCATCAGAAGCAATCTGTGCTGTCTTGAACTCTCTCTCTCTCTCTCTCTCTCTCTCTCTCTATATATATATATATATATATATATATATACACACCAAAAGCATATTTATGGGAGAATGTTGCCATCATGTGGACAATAAAGATAGCTGGTATGTTTAGTTCCCACACAGACTCCAATTACGTCACAATGACATATATGCAAATTTTAAGTAACTATAAACTTGATGCAAAGCAGTGATTAAGCTGCTCACTTTGGTGCTCCACTGAACCCGGTCATGAGAGTTTGGAGAAGCTTATGTTACTCATGGGAAACAGGTCACTGAATAATGACCCAGAGGTCAGAAATAAGGAAGTGTATTTTCTCACTAAGTTTTCCTCTCCCCCTCTCTCTCTCTCTCTCTTGCAGAAATTTCTCATATATATTACTAGCTTCCCCGTTGGGGGCATAGTTAAACTGCCATATTTTCAACATATCTCATGCAATAAGTGTGTGTGTGTCTGTGTGAAAAACCTTTTACTGCCATAAAAACAAGGGATCCAAAAGTTGTTGTTTTTTTTTCAGCAATGCCATAAAATAATAATTTTGGGATCCCCAAAGATCACAGCAATAGCAGATCTACCTAACACTCTAAAAAATGCTGGGTTAAAACAACCCAAGTTGGGTTTAAAATGGACAAACCCAGCGGTTGGGTTAAATGTTTGACCCAACCTGCTGGATAGTTTTACTCAACTCAACTATTGTTTAAAAATGACTGTATTGCTTGCTTAAAATGAACCCAATGTATGTTAAGATTTATAATTATGTTTAATAAACATTTATTAATAAATTTAATGAATAACAGTTAAACCATTATTAATAAATGTTCACATTTTGATTATTATTGTTGCCTCTAGTAATTATGTATATGAATTTGAATTTCCAACCTTGTGTTCATTTTAAGCCAGCCATATAGTATTTTTTTAAAGGGGACCTATAATGCCCCTTTTACAAAATGTGAAAAGTCTCTGGTGTCCCCAGAGTGTGTCTGTGAAGGTTTGGCTCAAAATACCCCACAGATCATTTATTATTGCTTGTCAAATTTGCCCCTATTTGGGTGTGAGCAAAGACATGCCGTTTTTGTGTTTGTCTCTTTAAATGCAAACAAGCTGCTGCTCCCGGCCCTCTTTCCAGAAGAGGGCGGAGCTTTAACAGCTGCTTCAAGTATGTTGCTAATTTGCCAGATGAGCTTTTTTCTTCAATATATTAGTATTAATAATAATAATGAGCCAACTTTTTTTTTTTAATGGTTGGAGGGTTTTGTTTGTTTTTGGTAATATAAACAAAAAATACCGGTTGCTCAACAACAACAAAGCTGGAGAATCTCACGCAGCCAAAATGAGGATCGTCAGTAACGGTGTTCAGCCTTACATTGTTCAAAAACACTGATCGAGAGACTAAAGAAGAAGTTACAACATTTGGAATGAAACTGGACGTTTCTGAACTGTTAGTGGATAAATTTATGTAGTTGCTGTGGAGTTGATTCAACTCATCGACTAGCATGTGCCGTCATGTTAATATTTTGTGCAAAACCCGTATGAACGCCCACATACCTGTTTGCCAAACAGAGCCATACAGGCAGGTTAACGTTTATGATTGCTATCAAATGCTGTGAATGGTCTGTTTTTAACAAAATATCGCTCAGACAGAAACGCTCCTTTTTTATCAATCGATCTTGCCAGGGTGAATTAGCAGGTTATCCAAGCTAACGAGACTCTATATAGTGTTCTGTGCTAATCTGAACAGCCAACGACAGAACAGTACATGCTTTGCTTGAACTTTTGCCATGGTGGTACACAACGAAATGACGGTGCCGTGGGTGGAAACGTGCAGATTAAGGGGCGGTAATATCATAATAATGCTGCGTTCCAGACGAGGTTGGACGTGGGAATATCCCGAATTAAACATCCCACTTCAGACCTCAGTGCGTTCCAGTCACAATACGTCACGTTCACACGTTGACCACATGATGACACCATGAGAGCATGGTGTCAATTATGTCAAAACGGAGTAAAAATATAACACGAAATCGCTTTGAAATCAGCTGACGAAAAGCAAAAACGAACGTAAGATTACATTAACTTAATATCTAATGTTAAAGTTTGTTTTTACGTTCATATTCATTGGAAGAAGAACGCGCCGACATCTTGGAAGTGACGTCAAACATGCTTCGCTGACGTCGGGTTGTTTGATGTATGAATGGCTGTTTTTTTTCTCCTCACAATTCTGACTTTATAACTCGCAATTGCGTGATATAAAGTCACAATTCTGACTTTTTTCTCGCAATGTGTTGTTTGCAATCACGTGGTTCTGGTGCCGCGCGAAATTAATGCGGAGGGTAAACAGTGAAAATTAGAATGGAAGAGATGGAGAAAAGTTTGTGCTGTGCTGGTTTAGAAAGGTATAAACAGAAAATCACAACATATTTTGGACGTGAACCTTATGTTATGAAGAGGAGCGGGTTTTCTACTTAACTGAAAGACTACCATCGAGGAGGTAGGTATAGAGAGTGTGAAGCTGCCGTGTTCAGTTCTAGTTTGGGTTTGTTTATATCGCGCTGCCTTTCTACTCAGTATTTTTGATTCTCTGTCGTGATTGTGAAAAATATCGCCATTGTAGGTAATTTATGCTGAATCGAGATTTGCAACAGGAGCTCACATAATCGTTTAGGGGGGGGAAAAAAAAACTGGACGGTGTAGGCCTAATACAATTTTCGCCTTTTCTACGTGTAAAAACACTAAGGGAAGGAGGTTGAGGAGGGTGACGGGAGACGCCGTATATCAAACACTCCCTATCACTCTATAAAATAATCACATTTCTGAGTGTTTTTGAAAGTGTTGTATTTTGTTTGGTTTAATAATTACATTTGCGAGTATGACTCTCACTCGAGTGAGCACGTACGTCGCGGAGACGTCTGTGAAAGATCGTAGCTTCTGGTAAACATCGCATTCGATCGACCGTTTTTAGTGGTTAATGTCTTCCTCTATACGATGAATCTTCAACATTTGAAATCCGTCTTCCGTTTTTAGTGGTTAATGAGCCGTCTTACCTACCTCTATACGACGTCTAGAAATTGCTGCCACGCATCGCCGGATCTGCAGATCGCTTGATTAAGTTGTCTGCATGGACGTGACAAAGCGGTGTCAATTCTTTTGTCGCGTCCAGTGTAGACACGGAAATATCAAACTAATTATATCAAATACATATACATTGATGGTTCATTGATTGCATACAATTTGACAAGCATCGAATTAATATTGTGTTGCATTTCCCCCCAACGAGTAGCTTACATAACGTGTAAAAACAACAAAAAAACAGTACAGTTATGCCTATTTTGGAGATTCTGCATTGATAAATGCAGTTTCACTGATACATTTTGTCTTACATTGTGCACTTATACAGTAAAAAAAACGTTGGGTTATTTTTAACCCAATTTTTTTTTTTAGTGAGTACACTTAAAGAGCTTTTTTGCTTTCGGCTTAAAATAATCAAAAAGGCACTCATGATAAGCACTGCATTCATGGATTTAATTTTTTAAAATGCTTTAAATGATTTGCAAAGGGTGACTTCATCATCTGGTTACAAATCAGAATATATAAACTTAAAAAAACGAATAATACTAATAAAAATAAGCTCATAGGAACACTTTCTGAAACCCATCATGCACAACAGCCTGTAGTTTGTTCATCTTATCCCTTTGTTTACTTGATCCCTCATTTGACAAAAATACATGCAAAAAATTGCCAGCCAAGTTGAACAGCCAACATTAAAACAATCTTTCAATAAAAAAAAAATAAAAGAAAGAAGAAAAAAAACAAAAACGACACTTTAATGTAGAGCATAAAGGTAAAAATTATTCTCACAAATAAGGGAAACTGTTTCACAGGGCTTTATTCACAACATTCACACAACAGCCTCTACATAACACCAGTCTCAAATAAAGATTATAATGAGCTCTAATTGAACAATCCACAACATTTGCAATGGACAAGGTGCAGACCATGCATGGCAGACACTGGTTATGGACTGCACTTAATGAATCTTTGGTGCCAGATGGGTGTGGGAATGAAGCTGGGCTAGCGGTAGATCTGTGCATCTAGGTTGAACCATCTCCAAAGCTGTTTGGTGGAGAAAAGAAATGGAAAAGATGTTAGAGCATTTTATAAGGAAATGTACAAGTTAACTGTGGGTTAAAATACTTATTTTTCACAAACAATACTGGGCAGTGAACACCATGTACAAGGCAGCAACATGCACACAATACTGTAAACAACCTCAGTACTAGATACTACACAGCTGTGCCAGTGAATTCAGATTGATGAGCATGATTCTCACAGTATTTGTATACATTTTTTTGCTCATTTACCAGCATTGCAATAACAATATCAATTGCGATCGGCTTGTGAATGAGTATAACTTGCACGCAGCCACTTCAAAACTGTTCACAAGCTTCTGTGGGTTTGACTTTGGTTGTCATTTGTTGAAATAAATACAAACATTTTTTTCTTTTTTAAAAATACAGTGTGTCGGTGTCTGTCATAGACTGTAAAAAAGGGTGTCTGTCAGCTGAATGCCCATCTGATTCTCCTCCGTGGTCATATGGGAAAGTGAATATTTACAAAGAAAACATTAAACTACAGTTACAAAATGTTTTTTAAACGGAAACGATGGTGCGTTGAACACCCCGTTCTGATGACGCAAGAGTTGCAACTATGGCAGCTGAGAAGGCCATTCTTTATGTTCTTTTTGAAGAATTTTCGGAGCCTTGTGAAGTCGGTAAAAATACGTGTTTAATACTGCAAAATACGCACGATGTTACTGTTACTGTCACTGCCCTTGCCGTCCAGAATAAAGGAGAACATCCCAATCAAGTGAAGGGATTTGTGGAAACTGTGGTTCCTAATTATTGTGATCCAACATTTGCCTTTATGTTTATGAAAGTTTATGAAAGTATCATTCCACAATACAATAGCAAAATATATAAGTATAGTATTTTTATGTTACATTAATCAGTGTCTAGCACACCTTCCTAAAGAAAGGATATGGATCAGAAGACATTGCAATTACTAAATGGACAGATTTAAAGAAGTTACAGATCTATACTTGTGCTCTTATTATTTAAGTTATTTTGCCATTAATGTAAATAAACATGTGCAAACAATATACTTGCTTTTGTGAATTTATTTTGATGTTAATTACATTTACGAGCTGTTTCTTTAATACCGTGTGGTTTATATGCATGTTGATGCTGATTGGGCTTGACATTTTTGACACACCCACCAAACAAGAGAAAATGTCTCTCAAACCCGTTGCACACCGTTTTCAGGAAAGAAGTCGTTAGACCCGGAACATTGCGCACTGGTTTGAGCTTGAACCAGATCAACATTGTAAACGAAACTCTACAAAACTGAAGTGAAAACATCAAATGATTATTCAGTGGGATAAAATATCTTCTTCTCCCTGCAAACGATACCATGAAGATTTTTAAAGTAATTTTTTTAAGTTAAAAAACTATATAAGTTACGTAAATGATAAAAGCTCATTGTGGTTTCTCGGTTTGATAAATTTGAGCAACGCAAAACATAGGAATTTTGAGTTTGTGATAGAAAAATCAGTCCTTGCCCTCCAGCCGCATTTTGCGTGCAGCAATGACGTCATGTGCAAACAACCTATTCTGACTTTTTTTTCTCACAATTCTGACTTTTTCTCACAATTGTGAGATATAAACTATATCTCGCAACTCTGACTTTATAACTCGCAATTGCCAGTTTATATCTCACAATTGTGACTTTAGAATTGCGAGATAAAAAGTCCGAATTCTGAGATAAAAAGTCGCAATTACTGTTTTAATTTTTTTATTTAGTGGCGAAAACGGGCTTCCATAGGGACCTGATTATCGCATTTAAACACGGAAAAAGTCAGATTTTCATGATATGTCCACTTTAAACAGTAGTTGGGTTAAATAAAACTGCCCAGCACATTGGGCAAACATTTAACCCAACCGCAGGGTTAAAACAACCCAGTCGCTGGGTTTGTCCATTTTCAACCCAACTCAACCCAGCATTTTTTAGAGTGAACCGTCTAATTGATTCCCGATGGACAAAATCAAGTCATTTTTTCTTGTTCGGGAACCTGTTTTACTTGCATATATGTCAAAATATGGAAGAAAAGTCTATCACAACTTCTGTATCATGCTGACATTAAAAGTGTGGAGAAAGTTCTTCTTGGAACCATAATACCAAAACCTTTATTTCTAAGTGCTGAAAAGGGTATATATAGCACACATTTTCTTGTATGAACTTCAAAAGATTTTGAATATACAAGATGAGCTGAATGAATACCTTTTTTGGAGCTCAACATCACCTTTCCCTAATGATTTTTGTTATACAGAAAAGAGTATAGCTATTTTTCAGAATTTCTCCTTTAGTGTTCCACAGAAGAAAGAAAAACGGTATGGAACGTGATGGTGAGTACAAGATGCCAGTATTCATATTTGGTGGATTATTTCAGAAAAGTCAAAGCAGGTAAGAGCAGGTAGGGTGGGTGCCGAGACGTGAAAGTGTGCGATACACCTCCTCCACTCCTTCCCGCATTCTTCTTGCATGCTGTAGCCTGCAGGTTAGGAAAAAGAACCTTGAACTTTCATTAAAAATAAAGATATGAAGAAATTGGTGTGGTGAAATATTGTGAGGAGGAGGAGGAGGATGGCGGGGCGGAGTAAATTTGAACACAATATGTCAGAAGACTAGCAGTTTAGTAACAGAAAGAAGCAGCAGGGCAAGTGTGCTTGATTTTTAAATAGCGCATATAAAATTTGATAGAATGAGATCACTGAACAACAATAACAATCTAAGGAATTGAGGATAAGCTATGTGAAAGTTTATCTGAGAGACAGGGGAAAGAAATAAAGAGACCAACTCGGAGACCACACAGCCTAACCAGGTCCATCTGGTCACTTCAGGGAAAATACATTTCAGCCATTCGGATCTAATCAAGTGTATTGGTGAGTTACAAGAAAATCCTCTTTGATTTTCAAATACATTACAGTCCATCTTATTTCTTATAATGTGCCTGTTTTCCATCTCCAGTTTGTCCTTTCAGGCCACTTTCTGTTTGATACAACTCTGTCCAGTTTCTCAATTTCACACATCTTTGTTGTTCAGAACAAACTGTAGAGATCACAATCAGACTGGACAGTCTTATCTTCTTACACTGTTGGAATTGCAATACTGAATAGGTTCAATTTGTGAATATGGTTTTTCTTTAAATGCTTTGCTGTTCTTTTAACTTGACTTTAAATATGGTATTCTTTTCTGAACAATTGCTGTAAAATAAAGTTTAAATAAGATAACTTTTGGGATGAGGATGAGGATGTGATCCTCTGATTGGCAGATGTTACAGCATCTGAGTGGCTTTTTTAGTAGTTGAGATCAAGACCACACAACAAGTTGTAGCACGTTGTTTTTCACTGATGGCAGATTACTGGCTGAATTTCAATAATTACATGGTTGCTGAGAGCTCATCCTTTATGCTGGCTCATACTTTATTTGCCCCCTGAAGCAAACATTATTAAAGAAAACATCCTCAATAATTCATAGTACATCATCTGCATGGATAACATGGTCAAATATAATTGTGTTTCTTTTTCTCGACTGATCATGTGCTAATAATAATTTCAAGTTATCAAGTAAAAAGATTTTTTCAGATATTTTTTATAGGCTACATTTTACAATTAGTAGGGTTATAGGGTTATGAAAGCATTTCCAGCTTCAAATAACATTGCTTTCTGATTCCATCAGTTCTTCTGACGCCTTCCTGATGGAATCAGAAAATCAGAGCACCTCCACGGAGAACATGACAACAATCAATCCTGAGGATAAGAGTACTGTGGATAACAATATTTCCGTTACCTTTGGGGCCCTGATCCTCAGCATCGTCTTCCTCCTGGGCGTTCCTGGCAACCTCTTCATTATCTGGAGCATCCTGGCACGTGCCCGCAAGCGCTCCGTTACTACCCTGCTCATCCTCAACCTGGCGTGTGCAGACGGTTGTCTGATGTGTCTGACGATTTTCTTTATAATTTACCTAGCCAAGCAGAACTGGATATTTGGAGGTGTCATGTGTAAGCTGCTTTTCTACTTGTGCAACACAAACATGTACGCTTCCATTATGATCATTACGCTGATGAGTCTACACAGACTAGTGGCAGTGGTGTGGCCCACATACCTGAAAGCCTGTACTCGTAAACGGACGGTATTACTTGTGCTCGGGGGCCTGTGGATTGTCGTATTTCTTTTGGCTCTTCCTGCTTTGAGATTCAGAGAAACGAAGAACAATGGGAAGGGACGCACATTGTGTAAAACTCATCACAGCCGTCCACAGCATGTGAGTGGTTTCTCTTTGCTCCATTGATACTTGAATACTTGATTATGATTGGGCAATCCATCGTCCATGGCAATGCTGTATATCAAGCTGCTTAATATTGTGTTTTATACAAGTGGCGTAGCAAGTCAGCCCCGGGCCCATATGCAAAACATTTTTTGGAGGGGGAGGGGAGGGGATGTGCGTCTTATGCAAATGAGTCCCAGGACTTTAAAGTCCGCGTGAATTGGAAGTTGCAAACGACTTTTCCCCAGTGTTGTGACGTATTTCCAAGTGAAACGGAATATTGAATAGAGGGCAGGGTTTTACTTTAGCGCTCCTCCTCTCCATCTCTCCCTCATAGCAGACTAACGGTCGGAGGGGCGTGGTTTACGCGTTTTCAACCCAAGCCGTCACGCTGACGTCATCAGAGAAGGAACGCCATTCCAGACCGGAAGTACAAACCGCGACAAACAATTTTTTTTTTTTTAATTTTTAAACTTGCTCGGATTAATTGTTTACCACAAGACTAGTAATATGCACCAATAAAGTTAATAGGGTCGATTTTGATTTCATGCCGACTTTAATATGAATAAGATCACTAACATGCAGACAAAAAAAAAAAAAAATTTTTTTTCCAGGAATGACAACAACAGCACTACAGTACTATATGCGCTCCTCCATCATTTTGACTTTGCATTGCGGATCTATTTAAAAAATGTCAAAAAAAAAAAAAAACACAGTCTACGTTTGGATTCAACCGATTCGACTCTGGCTCTGGAATTTCAGAATGATCATAGCATCGTTTCAGATGCGGAATAATTATAAATTAATTATTCTGTCACAGACTTTTTTAATGCACATGTTTTATTCCTAATAAATTTACTATAAGTTTCTTCTCTGAATATTTTTCCATCACGTTTTATGTGCATTTTATTTCGTTGAATAAAGAGTGGGCCTATCCACCCCAGCGAGTACGAGTTATTTATTCACATCTTGTGCAGTATCCGTATCAGTATCAGTATATGACTCATTTAAGATTCTGTACTACATACATTACTGCATGCATAAGTTTCAGAAACCCACTTTAAAAATGACAGAAAAGCGAATACCGGTCAAATACGCTAAGACATGGCATTTACCATTTTATGATCCATTTATTAAGATTCTTAATGATTTTCAGTACATTTAACATAGATAGTCTATAGCAAGTTATTGACAACATTATTTCTATTATACTTCATTTTTTCTGAACATGCACACGGGTTCTGTCTCGCGCACAGACGCGCGTGCGAGCCTTTGGCTGCAGACGCGTTCGGCGTGTGCACTGCGCACTATCTAGTGGACTTCTGTTTTCAAGCACTCAATTCAATCTCGCATGGGCCGTTGTACAGTACACACACTGTCCGTGCCATCACAAAAACTGGGCTGCACGTGGACGAGGAGTGCGGATTTCGCGATGCGGACGGTGCGCGGACGCCCGAAGTATACTTTGGGGTTAAGCGCGTAACAGCGGATTTATTTCAAGAGTACTACTCAGTTATCCAGGGACAATAATTTAAAATGATAATTACAAATTAATTTAAAAATAATATTATAAATGTTGTGTAGTCTATAATACTATAGGCGCAGACAGTTTTACTCATTGATGTACGACTGTACAAATGCCTGTGAATCTAAATAATTGTGAATCATGTAAAAAAAAAAAAACAGTGCACATTTCATTTATCTATTATAACATTTATGTCGTGATGTCATTTTGTTCGCTTGGCTGTTTCATTATAAAGGTCCAGAAATTTGTCAAGATTTTCGTCAGGTGTCTTTTCTAATTATATGATGTCATTACGTTGCTGTCTTGACTCCAGCCAATCGCTGCATTGCTGATCATGGTTTCGAGTATCGATACATCTGCCCTTTTCAGGGAACACGAGAACGCGCAGTAATCTCAGACAACTTAATCCTGATATTTTAATCCAGTCCACAAATTCGTTTGAAGAACCAAATTAGCCAGAGATCAGATTTAGCATCTGTCAAATCATCTCATTTAGCGAGGTACGAAGAACGGACTCTCGTTTCATATAAACCAGTGATTCTCAACCAAGGGGCCGAGGGGGTCTCAGCTAACTTCTAAGGGAGCTCCAGGATTAATTAAAATTATTTAAATTAAAGGGATAGTTCACCCAAAAATGAAAATTATCACATGATTTACTCACCCTCAAGCCACCCTAGGTGTATGTGACTATCTTCTTTCAGACGAACACAGTCAGAGTTATACTGAAAAAAATCCTGGCTCTTCCAAACTTTATAATGGTAGTGAATGGGGGCCGTGTTTTGAAGCCAAAAAATGCATCCATCATAAATATAACCCATACGGCTCCAGGGGGTTAATAAAGGCCTACTGAAGCGAAGCGATGTTTTTTTTTTTGTAAAAAAAAAAAAAAAAAAAAAAAAAAATCTACATATAAAACTTTATTAACTATAATAACTATGGCTATTTTTATTTAAAAAAAACGCATCGCTTCGCATCAGAAGGCCTTTATTCACTCCCTGGATTACTTTTATGATGGATGAATGCATTTTTTTGGGCTTCAAAATCTCAGTTACTATTCACTCCTATTATAAAGCTTGGAAGAGCCACCCATTTTTGGGTGAACTAAGTTAAATTAAACTTAATTAAAACCATCAAAAACTCATCAAAGTATTTTTTTTTTTATATTTATAGAAAATTTACTTATTTCATTGTGAAATGTATTTATTATTATTGTTATGAACTATTGTTTTATTAAGAAATATACACTTCTGAATATATTTACATATATTTGAAAACAAGCTGCTTTATCATAAATACCTGAAAAATTATTGTAACTTATACTACGAACAATTTGTTGGACAGTTGGGGGCCTTCCAGTCAAAAAGGTTGAGATCCACTGATATAAATGCAACTGGTGCAATTATTAATTATATTGAAGATTACCTCTTCAGTATTAATATTACTGTACTATAATACACACAGGAGAATTGCTATATTAATATAAACTACTGCTGGTGATCCACGCCTATTTTTTTGATAATGATCTGCTGTGCATTATATCCTTACAAAAATTCACAATTCATACATGATGTCATTATGAACAGGTGATACTCCAGTACACGCTTGAGACAGTGGTGGGCTTCCTGGTACCGTATGTGATCATAGTCAGCAGTTACATGTGTATCCTTCGCCGCCTCAGACAGACCATGTTCAAGAGAAGGATACGAAGCGAGAACCTCATTCAAGCTATCATTGTGACGTTCTGCATTTTTTGGCTTCCTTATCACATTATTAATATAGTGCAAGTAAGTCCTTTATTTAAAACTCTGTGTTAATTTTCCCAAATCCTTGTAATTATATTGTAAGCAAAGTGTATGAATGAATGATCGTTTGTCTTCTGGTCAGGTGGTGGCAGCGCTTACAAAAGAGGGATCAACCAAAAAAAGGTAAGTGGTATGCTGAAGATGATTTA
This sequence comes from Elopichthys bambusa, assembly GCA_037101425.1. Lineage (NCBI taxonomy): Eukaryota > Metazoa > Chordata > Actinopteri > Cypriniformes > Xenocyprididae > Elopichthys > Elopichthys bambusa. Next base: position 4,071,765 of record CM074437.1, on the reverse strand, counting down.
AGTAGATATTTCTCCAAATGTCACCAACAACCTTTTCTGTCTATCCCCAGATTGGATGATATCTGCCAGTCCAGTCGTGCGGTTACATCCGCTCTGGCTTTTATCAGTAGTTGTGCCAATCCTATCCTCTACACCTTTGCCGGACGCTCCTACATCAAAGCTGATGGCCTGGCATTCATGGCCAGACTCTTCGAGGGCACGGTCCTGGATTATGGTGCCCGAAAAAGCCGCCAGACCAAAGACCAGACTTTAAACCTCACAGAGTGCAGAACCACATGAAAGAATCTCAATTTTTTTTTTATAGTGCAGGGAATAAACACCAGGACATGTACAGCAGTCAACATTTGAAGTGGATCAAAAAAGTCCAAAGTTGACCTAAGAAGGAGGTTTTAGGACATCTTTAATGAAAGGTTTTGATCCACTTCTAATGCTGACTACTTTTTCAGGTGCATCTCAATAAATTAAAATGTTGTGGAAAAGTTCATTTATTTCAGTAATTCAACTCAAATTGTGGAACTCGTGTATTAAATAAATTTAATGCACACAGACTGAAGTACTTTAAGTCTTTTGTTCTTTTAATTGTGATGATTTTGGCTCACATTTAACAAAAACCCACCAATTCACTATCTCAACAAATTAGAATACTTCATAAGATCAATAAAAAAAGGATATTTTAAACAGAAATGTCAGGCTTCTGCAAAGTATGTTCGTCTTTATGCACTCAATACTTGGTTGGGCCTCCTTATGCATGAATTACTGCATCAATGCGGCGTGGCATGGAGGCAATAAAGTGCTCTAAAATTTCCTGGTATACGGCTGCGTTGACTGTGGACTTCAGAAAACACAGTGGACCAACACCAGCAGATGACATGGCACCCCAAATCATCACTGACTGTGGAAACTTCACACTGGACTTCAAGCAACATAGTTTCTGTATCTCTCCACTCTTCCTACAGACTCTGGGACCCTGATTTCCAAATGAAATGCAAAATTTACTTTCATCTGAAAAGAGGACTTCGGACCACTGAGCAACAGTCCAGTTCTTCTTCTCCTCAGCCCAGGTAAGACGCTTCTGACGTTGTTTTTGGTTCAGAAGTGGCTTGGTACGTGGAATGTGACAGTTGTAGCCCATTTCCTGAAGACGTCTGTGTGTGGTGGCTCTTGATGCACTGACTCCAGCTTCAGTCCACTCCTTTTGAAGCTCTCCTAAGTTCTTAAATCGGCTTCGCCTGACGATCTTCTCAAGCCTGCGGTCATTCCTTTCACTTGTACACCTTTTCCTTCCAGTCAACTTTCCATGAATATGCTTTGGCACAGCACTCTGCGAACAGCCAGCTCTTTCAGCAGTGACCCTCTGTGGCTTCCCCTCATTGTAGAGGGTCTTGATGATCGTCTTCTGGACAACTGTCAAGTCAGCAGACTTCCCCATGACTGCTGTTGGGATTACTGACCTAAACCCAGTATTTATACCCTGAGAATGGTAATTTAATAGAACTTGAAATTAAATATTCTAATAATTTGAGATACTGATTTTTTTTTTTATCTTGATAAGCAGCGAGCTGTAATCATCAAAATGAAAACAAAAAAAGTGGAAATATTTTACTTTATGTCTGATAAATCTAGAATATATTTAAGTATATATTAAATTACAGAAAAAATAACTTTTTCATGATATTCTAATTTATTGAGATGCACCTGTATATGTATAAATAAAACGGCCTTTTAAAATGTATTTTTTATTTAATTCCACTGTTATGAGCTAATCTGCTTTCATTTTAAATCACCTTTCACGTTTGTAAACTGTTTACAGTACTTTTTGTATGTTGCATTTGTGTTATACATTTATTGTTATACAAATATTATAATGTCGTGTATCATAATATAGACACAGCCAGAGAGATTTATTCGTGAGGGAATAATTACCTAATAATTTTATTGGAGTCTTACACACATGATGTACAGATAGTCTATGCCGTGCGTGCATTAATTTGAACCACGACAGCTATTATGGGCGTGGCTTGATGAAGCGCAGGAGATGCAGATAACTTGATCTTGACCCTTAAGAAACTTTAATTTATGCTGTCAAATCTGCTACAAAAGGTAAATTAGTTACTAATTACAACATCGAAATAAAAAGTGCCTGTGCAAATACTAGAAATCGTGAATATAACCTAAATAATTATTTAGGTTATAATTGGGTAAAAAAAGTGCACATTTAATTAATCTATTATAACATTTATGTCGTTCTTCTGTCATTTTATTCGCTTGGCTGTTTCCTAAACGTCTAAAAATTCCTCAAGTTTTTCGTCAGGTGTCTTTTTTAAATGTGATGTCATTACGTTGCCGTCTTGACTCCAGCCAATCGCGGTTTCGAGTATCGATACATCTGCCCTTTTCAGGGAACACGAGAACGCGCAGTAATCTTAGACATTTTAATCCAGAATTTAATCCAAGCCGCAAATTTGTTTGAAGAACTAAATTAGCCAGCGTTCAGTTATCACAATTAGAAGATTTAGCATCTGTCAAATCTTCTCATATGTATTAAACGAGGTACGAAGAACGGCCCTGGTATCTCTGGATTTGTTTTGCATACATAACCTTTGTATTCTCATCTAAATACATTTGCACAAAGAGTACTCATCTCACACCAGTGTGTACATTTATCTTTACAGGACTGGGATAATGAAAGTCACATGAGCATGAGAATATGCACTTTAGAGTCATACATTGTGCAGTACAAATTCATATGCGCTATTCAAATAAATGTGAACTGAATATGCATAAACACTTCAGGACTGTATTTGAATGGTCAAATGTCTAAAGCCCAGAACACAAAGCCGATGAACTAGCGGCGACCAGAGCGGACTGCGGGGTTGCCCCAATACGGCAGCACCTGGGTCCAAAGTTGCCCTGATACACCAAACCGATGCTCGACGGCCAAGCAGCACATGTTCTGCGCCTGCGTAAGAAGAAATGCCTCTGTACCAGCAGGTGGCAGTAGCTGAACAGCCAATCAGAATGATCAGATGGCCCGACGAGCTCCGACAAACTGCCCGACGGACGACTGTCGGCTTGGTGTGTACTGGGCTTAAGACAGGGGTTCCCAAACACATTCTTGCGTTTCTGCCGAAATTACCCGGAACAATTTGTCCCAGGAACTAAAGTACCGTGAAGATAGTCCGGTGATGTAGGACTGCACGCGACTTCCCAGTTCCCGCTGGATTTAGTCCTGAACCTCATCGTCAGTCGATCGGTCATTTTTTTTTAAAACTCCATTGTTGATTTTAATAGCAAAACTTACTGCAAGCGCCGCAACAGACTTCAGAAAAACGATGGTTGACATAAAATGCTTTGTGAACTCAACCAATCAGCATGTTCAGCGTCCAAGTCCCACCCCCAAAAGTTCCAGAACTTTGAAAAAGGACGACCTCGCGGGCAGGGATTTTCACCCGGAACTTCATTTAGACCCTGGTTCCTGAGGTCAGAGTACCACCCCAAAGTTCCTAGGGAAACTTCCTGCTGTGGAAATGCAGCTATAGTTTGAAACCCAATTTCATAGGAATATGCATAAGTCTCCCCCAAAGTGCTTAGTCACAAACAGAATTTAGCACTCAGTGTTATGAATCTTTAAAATAACATGAATCAAGTCAAATATAAATAAGAATTTATTGTGGTGGTTTCAAGTCATTACATCACTGACAGTATATTGCAGTCAACTTTCAAACCTCAAGACATCACAACTCAAAATGGACACAAGTCAGTTATATTCTAATCTTTTGTAGAATAGAATTGTTTGTCGCAGGCTTATATAAAGAGAAAAATGTGGAGGGGGAGAGGAAAGAGTGAACCTCAGATCAACTCCGTAGTAGAAAGCCAGATCACCTGTAGTAAATACCTAAAGAGAAGTGAAAGTACAGACTTTGTGAAGAAAAACTACTGACTGTTCAAGTACGCATTTACTTATCAAAACGAAAGAAAAACCTACCTTATTGAACATCTCCCTGCTTACGTTCTTTCAAAAGTTGAGGTTCCTGCACAATTAGCAAAGATATTAGAACATCTAGACTAAACTAAAGGGTTCATTTACACCAATGAGCACTTTTATTCAGAGCATGTTAATAAAATCACTGGATATATCATCAACACGGACCACATGCAGTTCATCAGCTTGGTGCAACACATTGGCATGAGAAATATAATATTGGCTCACCATTTTCATAAAGGCGGGTCCCTGTAGAATAAACAGATACCGCACATTAGAATATATTCCAAGGGAAACAGAACATCTCTTAGCTTTATTCCGCAGCTTTAACCAGTCAGTGCAGTAGGGCTGTAATCATTAGATTCAGGTGAAACACGGACTGCAAAATCATCATGTCAAGGTTGAGCAGCTGCAACTATTCAGGCTAAAACATTAAAGTTACATCGCTGATATAACCGGGTATAACACGCGCATCTGGATGTAGTTAAAGCAGATGCACCTGCCAATTCGGCAACCAACACTTCTCATTAAAAAAAAACCAAATAAAATAAAAAAAAAAAACACGTAGACTATTAACTTTCAGTATTGCTCTAATATAAATCAAAGGTAAAACTTACCGATACGCTGCAATGGGTCAATTAAATCGGTATGATTATGAAGACGCATCATTTTGACCTGTAGATATGTAACTTTATAACACAGCTAGATTATGTAGACAGTTAACTATTGCTTCCTTTTCGTATAAAATTAAATTAAATATATTTAAAAAAAAAAAACTCGATACAAAACAAACAACAAATCTAGTGCAAAGGTATTATTAATACAACTAAAATGAAACTCGAAACCAATATTTCGATGACTACACAACCACGATACTACTCCATTGAGGGTCGCCAGCGAAAAGGATATTACTATGGCATGAGGCCGAATTTATCTCCTAACCAACCACGTGTTTCTACAGGAAAAAAGCGCTTCCGGTTGCGCCACTCCCACCCCCACTAATAATAAACTAGCAACTCTTAAAATTCAGGCAGTCCGACATGATGTGACTTATATATAGAAAAGCTTTGATTAATTTTTATGTTGTATTAATTATCAGAAGACAAATACATTCAAAACAGTAGTTGTAGGAATAAGAATGAGGAATGAAATCCTAGTTATACTAAAAGGGAATTGTTACAGTGTGTGCAAGTATATTTTATTTATAATATCATATTTACTATATTAACTATATCAGCATAGTTAAGTACGTACTGTACAATAATGCTGACAGTTTTAGGTAACTTGAATGTGATGTAAATAAAGGTAACCTGTCGCCCTTATCAAAATGGCCGCAGTAACGCTCCAGTGTGGATCACGTGGTAAGCGACATACGACCTTCGTAGGCACTAGGCACAGGCAGAAAGATGTGAAAGAAGTGGATTTCTGCAAGTTGTCAGGATAAACGGACTCTACTTTACAAGCATAATGAGAGTTGTAATAGGTATATCGCATATATCAATTTTCGCGTTATCTCTGCATGATAGCGTAACAAAAATAGCTCATTTTGTGTGCTGGTGTGATAGCACTGAGAGCTTCTTCGGATAAAAACATAGCTCTGCTACATTAATACTTGTGTATTAAAATATCCTGGAAGCATCTTTGATCGTATGTGATTGTGTTATTATTATGACATGGCTGGGTTTATTTATCAGTCACTGAATAAATAAGACTAATTTTTCTCGAGGTGATCGTTTCGTAAGTGCTGTAACAGCGCATGCGCGTGTACACGTGCGCGGCATGGCTATTGTTATTATTGTGCTGCAAACGAGTGTTATGTGAAACCGCATATTCTCTTTTAGCTTGTAACATTAATAAATCTTTATTTTTATTTTTCTCTCTCATCAGGCGGAGGCTCGGGGTTTGTAGGTCGTGAGCTGACACGTTTGCTGAAAAGCAAAGGTCATGAAATCACAATAATTTCCAGGCAGCCTGGTCCAGGAAAAATAACATGGGTAAGTAACTTACATTAATGACTATACTGATATGCATCAAAGTCCACTTTTGCTTATGCTTTTTGGTATCTGTAAATAGGTCAGTGGTGAATCTCGTAAATGTTGAGGTAAATGTTGGTGTGTATTTAATGAGGCAACTTTGACCTATGTCAGGGGTGTAAAACTCAGTTCCTGGAGGGCTGAAGCCCTGCAGAGTTTAGCTTCAACCCTAATTAAACACACCTATAGGCTTATTTGAAAACTACAGGTATGTGTGTTGGAACTAAACTCTGCAGGGCTCTGGCCCTCCAGGAACTGAGTTTTGGACCCCTGAGTCCCTGACATATGTTCACTTGTCACAGGCTGATGTAGAGTCAGGAGGCCTCCCGCCATGTGAGGGCGCTGTGAATCTAGCAGGGGAGAGTATTTTGAACCCTTTGAGATGGTGAGGACATTTTTTCCCCCTCAGTGTATATAAATAATTATGTACAAATAGTGACTGATTTTCCCTTTAATATGATTGTTAATATTATTTTTAAAATTTTGTATTTGACCCTCTAGGTGGAATGAAAGTTACAAAAAGGATCTGTTCTCTAGCCGAATAAACACTACCAGAATTCTTGCCCAAGCTATTGCTGCGTCACCTACTCCACCACATTCATGGGTGCTTGTTACAGGAGTAGGTAAATAAGGGGTGTTGTTTTAGAAAGCTAGACAAAATATTGCTTATTTTAAATCAAATAATACAGAATAATTTTTAGAATAATCCCATTCACATTTCTGTTCATCTGTAGTCTTGTCTACCTCTATGCTGGTTTGATCATTTAAAGGCACAATATGTAAGATTTTTGGATTAAAATATCCAAAAACCACTAGAACAATGTTATATATTTTGTTGACTTGTGTACTTATATTATCCCAAATGTTTCCAAGAATGTCTAAATCCAAAGAAATAAGCAATATTAACCAGTCTATCAATGACAACATACCTGCGTTACCCTCGATTTTCCGGTTTTATTTTGTAGAAACCATGGAAACAAGATGCTTTAATATATTATGTGTTTTAATAGACAGGTGAGCATCTGTTTGGATACATTAATCGACAGAAAACTAATCATGTCATATAGCTCAACACAGTAAGTCTTATTGTTTAAATCTCGTTTTCTTGATTTATTGCCATGTTTTACCATGCCTAATATCAATCTAGCTTACTGCAGTGTGCAACAAGTGTCTCATAGTAGCCACTGAGCGAACGCAGAGTAGCATTATAACATATGATAAAACAGCACTGCGTTACCTCACATACACATGACCAGAAGAAGTGGAAGCGCTCGTCTGCGGCATAATAAAAGCTCCATTGCTTTCGAGCCGTGTGTCGCATTCGTCTCTCATTAGCAATCGCTCCAGCGGCTTCGTTCCTCTCCAACGGCTTTCAGCCTCACCCTGCCTCATACAACAGTAATGTTAATAGTTCTTTAAAACATTAGCTCATCCATGAATATGAATATAGTTCCATCGGATTCTTTTCCACTGGCTATAGATGTGAAGACAACACCTCCCATGATTCTGCGAAATCAAGGCGTCATCAAGCTACGCCTTTGTTTTGAATAAGTGACCTCTAGTGGTGAAATTTACATATTGTGCCTTTAAAGGAAAAAAACCATCAGAATAATGTTTTTTTTGTTTATAAGGAAGACTTTTTAGCATTTTTTTTCTCTGATTTTGTCTTCAGCATGTTATAAACCCAGTCTTCAAACCCAGTACACTGAAGAGAGCGATTGGACACCATTTGACTTCCTGTCTCGCCTGGTGAAAGAGTGGGAGCGGGCAGGACAACTTCCTGAAAACAGTGCTAAGAAAACAAGACAAGTGATCATCAGACCAGGTGAATCTAAACAAATGTCTCATTCATTAAAAATCCCTTTATTCAACAAGAATGCAATAAATATATCAAAAGTGACAGCATAGACATTTATAATGTAAAAAGATTTCTGTTTCAAATAAATGCTGTTCTTTTGAAGTTTCTATCCAATCAAACAATCCTGAATGCACTGTTTCCACAACAATATTAAGCAGCACAACTGTTTTTAACATTGGTAATAAGAAGTGTTTTTTGAGTAGCAAATCAGCATATTAGAATGTTTCTGAAGGATCACGTGACACTGGAGACTGGAAATTCAGAAACAGAGTACATTTGAAAATATCGCAGAGTTTACAGTATTTTTTAATCTAAACCTTTGAGTGCAATTATGTACTTTCTTCCACTCACTTGCAGGTGCAGTGTTAGGGCGTGACGGTGGTGCCATGAAACAGATGATGATTCCCTTTTGGCTTGGCCTGGGCGGGACGCTTGGCTCGGGACGACAGCCCTTCCCTTGGATCCATGTTTCAGACCTTGCTGGCATCATTGCTCATACCTTGGAGCCCCATGAAGGACCACCATCCACAGAGCCAGATGTATTTAATGGAGTTGCACCTGCATTGAATACAAATTTTGAATTCACTAAAGAGTTGGGCAGGGCACTAAAAAGACCTACTATCTTCCCTGTGCCTGGCTTTTTCTTGGATGTCTTCCTCGGTTCTGAGAGAGCTGTTATCCTCACACAAGGCCAGAAAGTGGTGCCCAAGAGAACTCTTGAGTCAGGGTTTAACTTTCAATACCCAGATCTTGCTTTTGCTTTAAAAGAAATTGTTGGATAATATAAGTGATCAGTCAAAATAGAGACGTGAGGAGATTCTTTGCTTACACTTTATTTTAAGGTGACGTAGTTACATTGTACTTACTCAAATAAGTACTGAGTAATATTAATTAACTACATGAACTTACTATAGAGTTATGGTTTTGGTTTAGGGTTAGTTGTAATTATGCATAATTTACTGTTATTACTGTAGTAAGTACATGTTGTAAAGTGTAACTATGTCACCTTAAAATAAAGTGTTACCGATTCTTTTATGTTTACTAGAGCAGTTATAACACATACTTTTTACATTTGAATTAAGCATATAAAAAAAATAAAGCTTGCTTGTACAAAAACGACAAATACATTTAAATAATTTGATTTATTGTAGCTACTCGGAGAGAAACAATGTTCTCCGTTCCTTTTGATTGTCCGTCCCTCATAGGAACAAGTTATATTTGTCTGTGTGTACAAAATAAGAACTGCATTTGTAAATAAATGTCTACATGAAACATTTTGAGTCCAGCTGTGGTATGTTCCATCATTAGATAATCATAGCAGATGTTATGTCTCTCATGGCTATATTTGGCTCAAAATGTCTGATCCATGGGGTCATCCTCTACATGGAATGTTTACATATTTTTCTTCAAAAACTACCTTTGGAACAAATGAAGATCAACAAAAAATTCACATTACAATTCACATACACCAGCTCTCTGGTATTAGATATATGTATATGTACACAATATGATTCTAAGGAATGTGTCACGTTACTGTTTCCTATAAAACTGTAAAAATATGACCAGTACTACTAATAAAAACATGTTAACCTCAAGATGAATCATGTTGAGGTACAGCACAAAAGGAACTGATGGTGGAAAGTTGAAGTGCCTTAACTGTACAAAACTGCACATGTATGAAAATACTCATTAAATATTTTTGAGAAATTGACATGTCTGGTATTGTATCTTGGTATACTCCATGAAAAACATATATATATAATATAACTAAAACTAACAAAGGCAAAAGGTCTTTAAAAATTGTGACATCTTAAATAGTTTCTCTTATCCAATGTTTTTATTCAGTGCCACGAAAACAAGAGGTATTACATTTGCTGCCCATAAAAAATCAGTTACATATATTTGAATGCTTTTAAAACATTACATTACATATTTTTTTATTGTATTAGTTCCAAAAGGTTTATGTATAATTCTAAAGCTGTAACGTAATATATTTGGTTTGTGTAAATGGTCTTTTTTCTAATAAAATACGTAATTACATTACGTGTTTTCAACATGATTCATCGTAATTACATTACGTATTACATTTTCACATTATTGTGAAAAGCGCTATACAAATCAATGTGAACTGAATTGAATTGAAACTTTTCACATTTCACAATGTAATACTCAAAAATACACGCGAAAAAGGTCTATGGACACGTCATGCCTCAACTACCCAATCACAGCGAATTAATTTACATAACCATCGTTCTTAAAGTTCGACCGAGTTTTGTGTACAATATTTTAACAAACGAACAAACATTTATGTGGGAAAATTAGCTACCTGAAATATTTTATAACGTCACGTTTTATAAATGTTTTACTTCTCATTACCTAAATGACTCACCATCAATGTAAAGTATTGTTCAGGAGCGAGCTTAAAAAAGCACTTGCAAGCTACGTCACGAACTGGAGCGGAAGGAAGCTTACTGTAGAGGTCACATGCTGAGTGCTCGTCACTCCTCCATTCACCTCGGGGAAGGTCTGAGACAAGAGCCAATAGCTGTCCTCACAGGACATCATCTGAAAAGATGAGCGAGCGCACAGAAAACATGGGTCACGGCGCGGTGTTCTCGCACGAGACGTTGATACATGCGCAGATTACAGCAGATCAACTGATGCGATCCCGCTGACTTGGAAACACTCGCGGCTGGCGAATGAGTTCAATGTGTGAGCTAGCACAAGATGCTAGAACCCAATTCAGACTACTCTCCCTCCGCTCTTTTTTAGTAGTCTTATATGAACATAATTCATATATGAATCATTACTTTTTGTATGTATGGCTTTATTAATTGTCCTCATTATTAAATAATAATAAAAAAACAGAATGCTTGTAATATTATATATATATATATATACATTGTAACTATATAATAATATTACCTCTGTCTTAAGGGAAATTATTATGCATTATCGTGTTTAACTTTATGCATCATTTTTATGGAATATTGCAGTATTTGTTATAAATTATTATTTTATACATTTTTTTTTTAAATTCATGCACCCTCATAATTTGTAATCAAAATAACTCTCCTTCCCTCTCCTTGCAACAATACATCTTTTCTCTGATGATGTGTTTATTGGCGTGACAACCTGTCACTCGCATGAGATCCACCAATAGCAAACCACAATGATACAATCAATTCCTGATGGACAAAATCAAGCCCCGCCCTTCTTATTCAGAAGCTGTTTCACTGCGATATACGTCACAGTAGGGAAGAAAAGACTATAGCTGCATCCGAAATCGCGTACTGTTGAGTAGGTACTACACTTGAATTTAAATTTATGTTCTATATAGTACAAATGCATGTAGTATGAATGAATTCGGATGTACTACATCCGCCATGTTGTTACTGTCACAAGACCTACCAGTGTCAGTTACGTCCCTTTAACTCCATTCACAAATGGCCTCATGGGATAGTAAGGTGTCTGTCGTGTGCGCACTTCAGAATCTCACCAGAAGTAGTAAGTAGTTCGGGTACTTTTCGCCTCCTGTTTTTCGAATACTATGAATTCGGACGTACTACTCTGTTCGCATACTGTTTTTCGCGTACTATACAGTAGTGAAGTATTCGATTTCGGACGCAGCTTATGGCAACTTCCATTATGCTGATTTTAAAGGTGCAGTGTGTAAATTTGAGTGGCATCTAGCGGGGAGGTTGCGAATTGCAACCAACAGCTCAGGCCACCACTCACCCCTACATTTCGAAGCACATAGAAATGCTACGGTGGCCGACACAGGACAAAGATGTCGTCATCTGAGCAGTTTGTCCGTTTAGGCAAAGACTATAGATATATAAAAACTGTTCACTCCTATTAGTTATGAATAGGAGAAACTGCAGCGCGCAATATGGCGATACGTCCTGCCTTCTAAGTAAAAGAGCCAATCGCTAATTGATAGTCGTTGCGTCACTGCAGCTGCCGTTAGAAGCTCCGGTTCCCATAGAAACCTGAGACTCGCGCTTAGGACTGCACATGCGTATTGTCTCGTCTAGCCTGAAAAATAAGTTCATGTCAGATTTTGTTGCTGATTTGAAATATGTTATTTAATTGTGAGATTTCAGGATTCCCCCATTCAAATAGATAGGACTTAGTCTTGGATGCGCAAAATATCTGCCCGGAGGCATTGCAAATGGCCGCCGAGTGAACAGACTTTCCTTGAAAGGGACTTTGGTTTAGGGCTACTGTAGGAAACATGTCGGGGCAAAATGGCGAATTTGATGTAAGGGAACCCGCGGTGTATGAGATAGAAATGGCTCTAAGGTAAATAACAACATAATGGCTTATTATGTAAGGTCTATATACACCACTGAAAACATAGTTATGTATATTATATTGCATTTCTGTCAATAGATCCACCTTTAACACATTTGGATTTTGATACTGGTGAATGTTGAGCATTGGGTTCAGTGCAAGAGCAAATCACAATCAGGTTGTATAGATGAACTAGTATATTTGGAAATAAACATTACAAAAGTCCAACTGTTATCCACAAACACTGCATTAACAGATTATAGTAAAAGGTCTCATTGCGTCTCGTCATTTTTAGAGCCATCTTCCATATGAAATATCGGCAGCAGGTCTCCCCAGTCACTGCTACGAGCACATCTGTACATGTCCCTGTTAAAATGGACAACAAAAACCATTGTTAAAACAAGCTGTGCACCTGCATAATGCATTAGAGGTAGTATAGGAGGAGGTCATTCACTGAAAATGCCACGAGATCTATAAAATAAAAGCATTACATACTTTCCATGATGACGGGCCGTTACAGCGAGTTGTTTGAGTTCTCCATTGGCACAGCACAGCTGACACTGAACATGTCTGGGTCGGCGACAGACATGAGTGATCAGTCTGGCCATGTCCCAGTTCTCCGTCTCCCGAGCCTTCTCTCCATCGGACCTGGATATAATCAGGAAACTGAACTTCTCCTGCTGCCTTTCTTGGCTCTGTAATGATTGATTCATGGGGGAAAGAAATATATAATATATGGGATTATACATCCATCCATATCTACTTTCTGAATAACCAAAATCTTATGAAAACTATAGAACAGAAGTTCAGTTATTCAAGACAAACAATTTGAAAGTCAACTGCTTGAATGTTTTGAACTCACCCGAGATAAGGGCAGAGAATAGTAGAACTGAGTGAAGTTACAAGGTACTACAGGTCGCTTGATCAGCTTGGGACAAGGCAGCTCATGTGTGCACTGTCCAAAATGAAACCCAGCAGTAGATAATGTCAGCCACATATCAATATACCACATTAATGGAACAAATAATGATGATGTTTCAACGCACAGGGGCAAATACTGATGGTCTCCTCAAGTCGTGCTGTACCTCCTGTTCTGTCTATAGTTATACAGCAAAAGTTTGAGAGAAATCACATCAGACACTTTCTCGTATTTCTGAAGACTTCTGAAAGTTGCAGTTCTATAAGTACCACTTCAAACAGAAAGACATATTTTAGCAAACTGACATAAAGCAAAAAAAAAAAAAAAAACCTCAGAACATACGTTAAGTATAGCATCTCTGGCCTCCATAAGGATCTGATGGCCATCCTTGGTTCCATTCTCCACCAATACCTGTACAAAAAACTGCATTAGGAAACCGTAATTCTGTTTAGACAGCAGTGTTATTTTACTATTTTTTATATAAAGTATTTATTAATATTTTGAATTAGCTTTATTTTTATATTTTCACTTTTCATTTTCATTTAGTAGTTTTATGAAGTGTTTTTGTCATTTTTGTTTGTTTTTTATTTTTCTATGTACACTGCCCGGCCAAAAAAAAAAAAAGCTGTCGCTTGGATTTAAATATGCAAATGCTTAAGAGTCTATGACTGGATCATTATTACAGTGATTATTATGTTTCTAGCATGTTATATGTTTGGAAACAGTTCTTTTAATCCTAACAGATGGAGTGTCTCTCATTTAGCTGCAGTCTGTAAGTTTTGCCTCTCTGTCGCCATCTCTGTTTGAAACCTGCAATCGCAGTTATTTGCGGAACTATCATCTTTACGTGGGCTGTGCCTCGGCACGGCTCCTCATCGCGGATGAATCTAATGTTTGCTGCCAGTCAGTGTGGATACTGTACTTCAGAATCACAGATTCTGCATCTTTAAGTATGACCAACAAGTAAGTAACAAATCTGCCACTTTTGTTCTGACCAACTGTGGAAAAAAAACATTACAATAAATCGCACTGCCAATGGTGATTAAATCTAACGATCGCTTAGCTCAGATCACGTCAAACTGTTCAAATTATTATTATTGTTATATTTTGTTCTCAAATTGTTAATGTTAACAACATCAGCATTGCGTGACTATGTGTATTTAGTGTGTATTAGCGTTAGCTGTAGATTTCAGTTTCTGTAGTCACTCCGCAGTCCGAAGGCTTTTGCTTTGGTGAATCTCCAGTTGTCACTGATGATTGTCATTTGGACCTTTCTGGATTACAAACCGCCATCAAAATGATAAGTTTAATTATTGTAGCTGCTTTGAGAAAAGGCTATAAATGATCTGCCGCTGCAGCATCCTCACATGATATAGCCGACTAGCTAGGACTCGTTCTTTATGTAAACAGACATGACGTAATGACGCAAAGACGAATGGCTGCATGCTCGAATCACCAGTACCGCTCGAATTATAAAACATTATTACAAGCTTACCGTTGTGAGTCGGGCTAAGGTAAGGAGATAGTTTTGAACACTGGCTGGTTATGTACATGCTCAAAACTGATTTTGGATCATTTTTAACCAAAAAGAGCTATAGACTGCAGCTTTAAACAACCATGTAGGATGACACATCATGGCCATATTCCAGGATGACAATGTAAAGATTCATCAGACTCAAATTGTGAAAGAATGGTTGGGAGGCGCACAAAGAGTCATTTTCACACATGAATTGGCACTTTAAACTCATTGAAAGTCTTTGGGATGTGCTGGAGGAGACTTTACAGAGTGCTCACCTCTTGCATTGTCAATACAAGATCTTGACCAAAAATTGATGCGCCTCTTGATGGAAATAACATCACAACGTTTGTCATTCTGGAATATGGCCATAATGTGTTGAAGGGGAAGATTCTAGATGCCACTGCCGCTTCAGTGTATATCCTTCGAGTGATTTATAATCAAGCTATTAATCAATATTCTAATTACTAAATGATTTGAATGACTTCTTCAAGCGTATGTTAAAGCATTTATTTTCCTGTTCAACCTCAATCACTAGAGTGTCTGTACTTCTTACTATGGGAAAGAACATGGTATCAATATGTTTTGGGAAAGTATCCCTTTTAGAGATAGAGCTCACCAACTTCATCCTTGAAGAAGCTATGTATCTGTGTATGTGCGCTAGTATTCTCGGTTACAGATCAGTACTGGTGAACAAACATTTTTCAATTGATTTTAACTCTCATCATATCTGGTCCTTGGGTCATTAACTGTAAAATCCCCTACAGTGTCTTTCTACGTGGTTGTTTAAGAAATGAAAAGCTACACACTCCATCAATTAGGGATAGCAGAACTGTTTCCAAACATATAAGTGCTAGAAACATAATAATCACTGCAATAATGATCCAGTCATAGACTCTTAAGCATTTGCCTATTTAAATCCAAACAGCGACTTTTTTTTTTTTTTGGGTCGGACAGTATAGCTTTTAGTTTTCATTCATTTTAGTACATGAATTTAAACATTTCCAATTTTTTAAAATTGTATTTTGTTTCAGCTTTATTGCGATTAACAAAAATAGTTTTAGTAGTTTTAGTTAACAATAGCAAGATAGTAAAAAAACTATATTCAATGTTACAGTTCCATAATTTATGAAATTAAATTAATAACTCGAGCATTATGACTCACAAGGTAGGAGTTGGTTTTTCTCCAAAGTGTGAAAATAACGTTCAGTCGCTCGTTCAGTGTGTCCAGTTCTGACAAAGAGAAAGCAGCTACCACAAGATCAAACTGCACCTGTGGAAAGGAAATACCTTCGTTTTATTCAGTTGTGAAAATGCTATGTATCATTTGGTCAAATAAATTCAATTAAGGATGTCAGCTGAAGATACCTTAGGAGAAACAGGGAGGAACTGGCGGAAATATACTTGTTTGATTACTGGATTATCCATCTCACTGCCCCCTGTTTGTGACAAACCAACATTTTTGTCTGTAGATCTGTTTATATACGGTGACACTGTGCTTAAAAGTTCGACTGAATGATCTTACCTCTAAGAAGTTGTTCTGCCAAGGTGTTCATGTCTCCAGAGCTGTCTACACAAACATACTCCTTCAGAGAGTCTCCCCAGAGAGAGTGTGATGCCCTGAGTGAAAGAATAAAATAGAAATATATACACTAATCTTAAAACATGCATCTTTCAAAGCAAGTTAATAAATACCACAATAAATCAGTCGTATTTATATGCCTCCAATGGGTTCTTTTCACTTTATAATATTCTAATGTTCTAAGGATGTACCCAATTTGTTGACATATATGATATGATAATGACAAATATAAGACTTATTTGCAGCCTGTATGTGATAATGACTTTATCCTGGCTTTTATTGTGCCTGCATAAATATTAGGATGTCTACGGTAATATTGTGCACAGGGCCTAAAACTAACTTTTGCCACAGCTGCCAATGGCCAGTGACTTTTTTACCGGCAATGACAGTAATGACACCAAAAATTTAGATACCAGTGAAAATTCACAATTCTCTATTCCAAATTCGATACCACAGCTAAAACTACTAGCCTAACTAATATAAATTTAAAACATTATTAAAGACAAGTAAACAGTCAGTAGTAAAATAAGAACAAATAATCAAATAAATACAATATAACATAGTTACAAATTAAATAAACAGTGCTTTTCAGGTCTGACAGTAGTTTTCAGGTAGCCTACAGAAATGTAATAAAGTAAGCAAATGTAAAATAACTGTAACTGTTTTCACTTTAAAAATTAAACATCCTTATTAAAGTTACAAAAGTTATTCAGTGAAGAGCAGTGAGTGATTTGTTGTTTGATAACATTAAAAACAAACAGCAGCAGGAATATTAGGCTGCTGTCACTTTAAGAGCGAATGCACAGATCTAATATACTGATACTGTACACATGTTTACTTTCTCAACTGTTTACGTTCACTTATGACATTACCGACAATGTTTACTAGCATACTTGCTATTTTTGACATAATTTTGTGTGAATTTGTCCACTCAAGACAAGTGTAAGAAGACGTGAAAGAGAGCTTAGTTTAGTATTCGTGCGCGAGTAATGAAATTAGCTCCCTTTCGCGTCTTCTTGCGCTTGAATATTTAAATTGTCAAGGCTTAAACTTTCGTGACGATACAACACTGGCCCGTCAACTGTCCCGAGCGTCGCTCATGTTCATGCATTGTTTGAATTCATAAAAAGAGACAATCAACACAGTTTCGTATACTCAAGATTTTTACTCGCATTTTAGGCGCTGACTGTGCACTTTAAATGGATGCAGATGTGTATCCGCAATTATATGGCACTGATGAAGAGTTGATCTCAAAAATGTTTTGCACTTTACAGCACTTTTTTGTATGTCTATTTGAGGCCTCTGTTGAAGTAATAAACAAACAGTTGGAGAGCTTTTGCCTTATTCGTTGTGTGCGGATCCTTTTTTCTACTTTTGGATTTACAGTAAGATTTGTGACGTTGGAATGTGCAGATACATTTGGCGCTACAACATTTCTTTCACCATCACTTTATAATATTAAAATATCAATATCTAAATCATACTCACCATGTACCAGTTCCGAGTCCTGATCCAAAGTCCATCAGAGAATATGGTACAAACAAAGGATCCCTCTTCTTAATCTAAGATGTATATCAGAAAGATTGTTTACGACAGGAAAAAAATGCATAAAAATGACTTTTAATGTGCATTAAATACCTCATTTAATGATCTGAGGACAGCAGCATAACCACCTGCCAGTCTAGCAGCCATATACACCAACCCAAGATCTTCGTTGTACCTTGAAACAGGCCAGCAATAAATCCAGTTATCCAATAAAAACCTCACAGTCCAATTCTATGACAAATGCTCCATACAGACAATGTATTTGTACCTTAGGGGAGTCCTGTGGTATGTCGTTCTTCTCAGTTCAGATAATACTCTGTTTCTAATTCGAGCCTCTAGTTTGTGGTCTTTGCCATCTGAAGGAAATATTTAATGATGTGAACAGTCAGTGTGGTTATTATGACATCTCTCTATTCTCTTTTTCATCGATAACTCACCTTTATGGATATCCTCTTGCTCCAAAAATGTCCTCTCAAAAAGGCTGGCTTTCTCCCTGAGTTGCGAGGTTTCTATCGCCCGCTTCCTGCTCCAAAGGAAGTTGGACAGCTTATGTGCCCTTTCAGTCAGATTTTTGATATCTGCCCCTAAATATCAAATAAAGGAATATAAGAGCAATTACACACACCACTATAGCGATATGCGATTGATATGTGCATTTCAGAACACAGACTGATTTAAATGATCAAAATACTAAAATAGGGTGGTGGATCAATGTTCACTTACTTTGTAAGACAGATTGCGCTGCTACCTGCAGTTGCTCCGGCAGGTGCACTGTTTTGAGGTTTGTCACACCTGGGTGATTGCGATGAGGAGCACCTTTCAAGAAGTCAGCCTGTTCCAGAGGTGCTGCAGAACTCTGACACTTTAAAAAAAAGGAAAAAGAATGTAAATGCTACAACTATTAAAGTCAACATACAAGGACAATAGCAGCTGGTTGGAGGGGAAGGCAGTATTTTAGTATCATTGATTGAGATACTATTATAGTTAGGGGCCAAGCACCGAAGGTGCGTAGTTCTTATTGTTCTCCTTCCGTTTCCATTCTGGAAGTCTATGGCAGCCCATAGAACTGCTTGCAGGAAAGTTATGAAATTTGGCACACAGGTAGAGGCCAGTTTGAACTGTCCATAGCAAATTTGGATTCTCTAACTCAATCCCTCTAGTGCCACCAGCTGTCCAAAGTTGCACTCATGCACTCATAATAACTTTATAACATAAAGGCTAGAAACAAAATTCTTTTTTCCTCTGATTCCTTGGCTCAAGACAATTGAAGATTCAGTTTTTCCGATGCTGTGCCGAAAAAAAGTTATGGAATTCAAGTTGATTCGCCAAACCATTTTCAAATAACTCATGAATGAATTTTACTTAGTGCTTGCGAAAATAGACGTAAGGCTGTATCTCCTCAACACTTTATTGTATTCAGACTAAACTTGGTCCATGTCATCAGGAGCATGAACTGAGGTAACATGAAAAACCACCCACGGCAACAGTGTAAAAGTAGCCCAATTCTGCTGGAAAACCGCAGACTTGGCAATACTGTGCAGCGCCACCTACTGGTCTGGAGATACGAAAAATGCCTTTTTTTTTGCTTATAACTTTTCAACAGTCAAAAAAAAAAGGTCTCCTTAGATTCGAGGTATCATGCGGAGTCGAATGATATCCAACTTTCCCATATCGGCCATTTTGAATTTTGTCATTAAATGCTGTATTTTATGAACGCATTAGCGTGCCCTGACAGTACTCAAAAAGTTTCAGGGCAGCGCCACCTTGTGGTCAAAAGTTATAATGAAATTTACAAAAATGCTAATAACTTTTAAATAAATTAGCCTATTTTAATAGCTAAACTGGTCTTAACAGATTCCTTTGGGTCATGCCGAAAACATAAATACCAATTTTGCCATATTTGGCAAAACTTCCTGTCCGCCATTTTGATTTCCTTTTTAAAACCTACTTTTTCGAACTCCTCCTAGACCATTTGTCAGATTTTCGCCAAAATCGAATCATATTATCTTTCAGACTGTGCCGGCAAAATGCCGACTTCCTGTTGATAGACAAAACTGATTTTGTATACCGCACCAACAAAGTTGAGGCATGATGCCAAAATGACTCTTGAGGATGTATCTCTGCAAGGCTTTGGCATACTGACACCATTAATTTAAACTAAATGAAAATAAGAAATGTTTCCTTGGCAACTTGCCGCAATAAAATACTTTTAAGTTTTTATTTTATTTTTTTAAGTAAGTGACAGCTAGTTACCAAGAAGGAAAGTCATTTCTTTGGAAAAAGGTTGATCAATGAATCATTCACAATAAGTGTCACAGAGATGTGATGTATCATGTCTTTTTAATGCGTTTTTAATGATACGCCTCACATATCAACGTGTGATTGGTCACAAGTTTAACCAATCACTGTGCAGCAATTAACATATCCTCATTCTTTAATTCCTTAACTGAGATTAACTCGTTCAAACAACACAAAAATACCCTTTCTTACACTTAAATATTTTAGTCGGACAAAAAAAATATATTTAAAAATTATTAACAAGTATTACACCCCTTACCATTATTTAAATGAATAGCTTTACTCGCACGGTATATAACGGAAGCTATGTTCGCGGCCGAAAGTTCACTGTAGAGGTCACATGCTAAGGCTCGTCACTCCTCCATTCTCCTTGGAGAAGGTCTGAGACAAGAGCCAATAGCTGTCCTCACAGGACATCATCTGAAAAGATGAGCGAGCGCACAGAAAACATGGGTCACGGCGCGGTGTTCTCGCACGAGACGTTGATACATGATGCGATCCCCGCTGACTTGGAAACACTCGCGGCTGGCGAATGAGTTCAATGTGTGAGCTAGCACAAGATGCTAGAACCCAATTCAGACTACTCTCCCTCCGCTCTTTTACTTATTATTAATATATTTTGTTCTTAATAATTCTGTCGATATTAATGTTTAAGATATATGACGGATATACTCACCCGCTGCGCTTCTCTCAAACATAAAGCAAAATGGCATCTTGAACATTTAACATACATTCGGCTGCCAAGTAAATACATGTTTTATTATATTTTTTATTTTAAAGATGCTGATTACAGTCACTACGTATGTTAACATCGGTCACTAGGTACGGTCGCGTGCTCATGTGGTCGTTGGCAACACGACTTCAAAATAAATCCGTGTAGAAAGAAGCTGTGGTAAATTCGTTCCTACTAGACAACAGTTCCGAGTTATTATACTTTTGGCGCCATCCAAAATTTCTCAGGTTGGTGTTGAAAACCATTTAAACTTGTGATTATTTAAATTTTAGCAAGAGAAAATTGTGGCTTTAACGTATGTTTTGTTCAAACATTTGTCTTAAATTGTTTTGGCGCCATATCCATGGCTGTGTCGTGTTCCATGTAGATGATGAGGAAGTGGATACAGACTCATATACTACACCACCTCCTATCTGAATAACTGAGTTTATTTCATACTGATACGTGAATCACCGCTGGGTAACAATTACAGGAAACGTTTCCTTTCATTTTAGCAGTTTTTTTGAAAGCATGCGGCGAACAAGGAGTTCCCGGAGCAAGTCTGTGGTTGATTCAGGCAGTGACTCTTCAGAGACGAAGACAGGTATGAATTCACTTTCAGTGAACATGCCAAAACAATTCAAAGTTTCACAATCAGCAGTTAGGTCTGTTAGTCACCTACTGATGCAACAAACATTGGCAATTCACACGAATTAAATGCTTTTCCAAGTAAATGTATAATTGTGTAGCATAGCCACACCAATTTGATTGTATTTAATCTGCTGTATGGGTGACACAGTTTTTCATATTTCACATAAGAGTGATTATCAGAATACAAGTCTTTATTTTTTCCAGTTTGGCAGTGGAAGGGGGACGATGATGAGTGGGAACCGTATCCTCCAGCTGTCTGTGTCCAGCTGGATTCAGCAAAGCAGGCTGGTGAAAAGTCGGTGTCACTGGCTCTTGGACCTGGTTATGAAGTGGATCTTGTGAAAATGACTCAGACTAACACCGTCACCAAGTACAAGCGAAAAATACGCCTTCAGAAAGTGAAGTCAGGTATGCCTGTGTGTATTTCCACTTAATTATGCATCAGTATCTGGCAGAGAAAACTAATAGCAGCTGATTTGTTGTATTGCAGAAGATCCGGATGCTTTAAATGGTAGTAATGGAGCTGTAGGCGTTGTTCTGATTAAAGCAGAGAAAGAGGAGGAAGAGCAGCAACCCGTTTCCAAAAGACGCAAAGAAGGCAGGAGTCAGAAAGTGAACAAAGCCAAGCCCGTTGTAAAAGAGGAATGTGAAGGTGATGCTTCCCTAATAAATGTCGACTTTCATTTTTGTCTGATGTTACCAGACCCTCTTATTTATTTTCAACCCCTCTCCTTCAATCACCTGTCAAATTAAAGGGTTAGTTCACCCAAAAATGAACACCCGTAAGACCTTCGTTCATCTTCAGAACACAAATTAAGATATTTTTAATGAAATCCGATGGCTCGGTGAGGCCTGCATTGACATCAAGAGAATTAACACTTTCAGATGCCCAGAAAGCTACTAAAGACGTATTTAAAACAGTTCACGTGACTACAGTGGTTCAGCCTTAATGTTATGAAGTGACGAGAATACTTTTTGTGCGCCAAAAAACAAAACAAAATAACGACTTTATTCAACAATATCTAGTGATGGGCGATTTCAAAACACTGCTTCATGAAGCTTCGAAGCTTTACGAATCTTTTGTTTCGAATCAGTGGTTCGGAGCGCGTATCAAACTGCCAAAGTCACGTGATTTCAGTAAACGAGGCTTTGTTACGTCATAAGTGTTTCAAAATATCAATGGTTCACCACTGGGGGGGCGTGACTTTGGCAGTTTGATACACGCTCCGAACCACTGATTCGAAACTAAAGATTCGTAAAGCTTCGAAGCTTCATGAAGCAGTGTTTTGAAATCTCCCTTTAGTCTTTAGTAGCTTTCTGGGCATTTGAAAGTGTTATCTTTCTGTCAATGCAGGCCTCACTGAGCCATTAGATTTTATCAAAAATATCTTAATTTGTTTTCTGAAGATTAACAAAGGTCTTACCGGTGTGAAACGACATGAGGGTGAGTAATTAATGACAGAATTTTCATTTTTGGGTGAACTAACCCTTTAAGACACCTTCCAAATCCCTTTAAATTAAATTAAAATATGTCCTGTCCTACATAATTGACTTTTCAGATTGACTTTAACTGTTGTTTTTTCCTCATGTTTTCAAGTAGAGGTTGTGAAGACGGTGGTTATGAAGGGAAAAGCCCCGGTTGATCCAGAATGCAAGGCTAAAATTGGAAAGGTAATTTCCTTATAGACCATTTTTGAGCAGACATCACAGTTAGATACATATATAGCAGTTACAGCATTAAATAATATTTAAACCTATAACATTTGACATAAACATAGCCTATAACATCTCACAATTCTGACTTTTTTTCTTGCATTTGCGTGTTTTATATCTCCCAGTTCGATCTTTATTCTTCAATTCTGAGGAAGTATATCTCACAATTCTGAGAATTGTGAGATATAAACTCGGATTTGCGTGAAAAAAGTCAGAATTGTGAGATATAAACTTGAAATTAACTTTTTTTTATTCTTTAATTCGTGGCTTCCACAGACTGCTACTGCAGAACTGTCATTTCCTGCCAGCTCCGCCCACAAAAAACATCATGGCTGTTTGCAAACATAAAATATGTAATAGACCTTATGTAGCCCCGCCCCTTTTCAGCATGGCGCTCGTTGGGCCTCATTTATAAAGTGTGCATAAGCACAGATTTGATCTTAGAGTTTGCGTATGCATAAATCCATGCTAATGCTCACATTTATAAAATTGGTCTTTGACGTGGAAAAGTGCTTAGCGCCACGTCAGGGTCTGAGCAGACGTACACACTTTTCATTGCCAGATTACTGCAGGTTTTTGGAAATCTAAGCTATTCCTGCAGCTCGCCATTCTAAATGAAAGGATTTGGACGATGACTGGTGATCCTATAAGTAAATGACATTAATTAGGTGTCATTTAAATGCGGAGAACTAAAACCATTCAGCTGTGTGCAAGTTTAAGATAATCTGTGATTTATGTGTTCTGTCTTCCGGTTTGTGTTTTCACAGCATGAAGGAAAGATATTATGGATTCATGAATGAACCGCTCGTTTTAAAATCTTCCCGGTCTACTGACATTTGTTATGACATCTGCTTCAAACTTTTGTTTACTCTACATTACAATAAGTAAATCCACTTCACCAGCTAATTACTCTTTAACAGCGATGCCATAGAAATATACAGAGCTACCGCAAAAACTGAAAAAATTTAAAGATGGCTGTGCGCTTGTTTCTCTGGCACACAGTCTATAGGGTCACCTTTAAAAACTTCCCTTTAAGTTTGTTTTGAGACATTCTTTCTTTTCTTTGGTTGTTCACAGGCTCACGTCTACAGCGAGGGCGCAGATGTATATGATGTTATGCTGAATCAGGTGAATATGAAAGATTTTACATCACTGTTCAAAAGTTTAAGTTCGGTATGATTTTTTTAGTGTCTCTTCTGCTCACCAAGGCTGCATTTATTTGATCAAAAATACAGTAAAAACTGTAATATTGTGAAATATTATTACAATTTAAAATAACTGTTTTCTATTTTAACCCCTTAACCCCGAAGTGTCTCGTCGGCAGGACACCAACCCCTGCGAAAAAATTCATAATCAAATTACTAAGCAACCACTGACAGGAATAACACAATAGGTATCATTTTAAAGCTTAGAAACTCAGCTTTTTAATGCATCCAAACATTTTGTTCAACTCTTAAGGAGTGCTGAGTTATCACTCTAAAAACGGAGTGTACCGCCCGCAGGCGCCACCTAGCTATAAAAAAAACGAATAATAATCATATTTTTCAAAACTCCTGCCTAGATAATCACAAAATAGGTGTCATTTGAAAGCTTAGAGTCTGAACTTAACAATGAATGTAGCCAATTTGATTAACTCCTAAATACTGCTGAGTTATTTGCTGAAAAATATAATAATCATAATTCAGGAAATATATTTTTTTACTTTGTACTCCAATGTGTCAAAAGCATCATACAGCTCAGATAATCATGTGTTATATGTCATTTGAAAGGTCTCACGGAGTAGAATGCCATGAGTATAATTGTTTTGGGCTTTGACTAAACTTGAGCGAGTTTTTGTACGTGAAGCCCCGTTAATAATCCGATGCAGCAATTATGTCACGTTTTCGCTCGTAACATCAAGATTCCTCTGATTGTGGAAAAAAACATAATTATTTACAGCAGATTCTCACGATTAAAATGAGTCCAATGTCGCCATAATCCAATAAACCGATCACGAGATACTGATCACGAAATTACGACACATAAAACCCCACAGGCGCACAGATGCTAACTAATACTAAAATGTAGCTATCATGTGGCATTTTGGCTTATAACTTAACGAAACATGCATAGATTGGAGAAAATGGCACATCATTACTTAAAGTGGATTCTCCCGACAGAAATGAGTCCAAGATCAAATAATCCAATAAGCCGATCACGAGTTACTCCACGTGAAAGAACGATTTAAAAAATGCCCATCAGGGGGCACCAATGGATAAACAAAAAGGCTAACTTGGTTCCAAATGCTGTAACTTTTGATTTCTTTATGGGATCAGCACAAAATTTGATCCAGATACAGCTCACATAAAGGGGAACATCACCAAAAAAGAATTCTCCTCCTACCTTATTGCATGTCAAATATGAAATATATGTAAAATTTCCCTTGAGCAAACTTTTATTTTTTGCTGTTTATTTGCAGTTTCTCAGCATGAGAATGTCCAAATTTTAATGTTTTTATTTAAAAATGTAAAAAGTTTCCTTTCAAACGTTACCAACCTTTTGACTCTCCTTGCTATAGTTTTGGAGTTACGAGCCTTTACTTTCTTTTGTGTCACTCTGAAAATACCCCCAGCACTTAAGGGTTTAATATATTTTTTAGAAACTAATTTATTCCTGTGATCAAAGCTGAATTTTCAACATCATTACTCCAGTCTTCAGTGTCACGTGGTCCTTCAGAAATCATCCTAATATGCTGATTTGCTGCTCAAGAAACATTTCTTATTATTATCAATGTTGAAAACGTTTTTTGTGGAAACCATGATACATTTTTTTGACATTGTGTGACATCTTTTTATTTTACTCTTGCGTTACAGACTAATCTTCAGTTCAACAATAATAAATATTACCTGATCCAGCTTCTTCAGGATGACAGTGCAAAAGCATACAGTGTATGGATGCGGTGGGGACGAGGTATGTGCAGAAACACCACCTCCTTTACCAAGCTCACCTTTGCTATCGTGATGTTTTATTATCATCCATGTTCTTGTTGTTTTTCTCTTCAGTGGGTAAAGTAGGACAGAACGGCTTGGTTAACTGTGGGGGGAATCTAGCTCTAGCCAAAGACACCTTCAAAAAGAAGTAAGTTTATCTTTTACTTGTATATCATCATGTATGATATGAGTGGAAGAATCAGCATATAATCTTCTTATATTCAGATTCTTTGACAAGACCAAGAATGAGTGGGAGCATCGAGCAAATTTTGAGAAAGTTGCAGGAAAATATGACATGGTATTTGTAGACTACAGCATTGAAGACAAGGTGGGAAGACAATTTTGCTCCCAATCCATTGCATTTATGTTCCATTCTTCTTTGTAGTCATATTAAAACATATTTTCTCCTTTCATCAGGAGAAGGACACAGCTGTGGTAGACTCTTCTATTCAACAAAAGCCCTGCCAACTGAACAGCAAGGTCCAGTCTCTCCTAGAGCTCATATGTGACCTCAAAGCCATGGAGGAATATGTGCTAGAGATGAAGTTTGATACCAAGAAAGCCCCGCTTGGTGTGTGTGTGTGTGTGTGTGCATTTGTGTACCAAATTATGAAATTAATCTTGCACATTCTTTGTGATGAAGGATGTATTCAAGCCAAACAATAAAAACTTTTTTGTGTGAAACCGTTGCAAATTAAACAAAGTAAATCATTTATTTTATTTTATTCCTAAAGGAAAACTAACTACAGAGCAAATAAGAGCCGGCTACTCCTCCTTAAAGAGAATTGAAGAGTGTTTAAAGAGGAAGAATAGTAATAAAGAACTCTTGGAAGCATGCAACCAGTTTTACACTCGTATCCCCCATGACTTTGGGTAAGTTACATTACCGTTCAAAAATTTGGGGTCATTATGAATTTTTTTTTTTTTTTTTTTTCAAATAAAAATTCAGAAAAGGATGAATTAATTTGATCAAAACTGACAGCAAGTACTTTATAAAGTTACAAAAGTTTTCATATAAATGCTGGTCTTTCTATTAATCTAAGAATCCTGAAAAAAAAAAAACTGTTTTCAGCATTGATATTGATGATGATAATAATAAATGTTTCTTGAGCACCAAATCAGCATATTAGAATGATTTCTGAAGGATCATGTGACACTGAAGATGAGTAGTGATGCTGAAAATTCATTTTGACTTAGATTTTACATTTACCAGTGTGTGTATGTATTTTTGTGTTTCCTGACTACTCGATCCTCATTTAGGTTGCGGACACCGCCCATAATACGCACAGAGGATGAGCTAAAGGAGAAAATTGCTTTGCTTGAGGTGTGACATTGTAATCGCTGCTCAGCTTATAGGGAAAATATTGCTGATGCTGAAAGGCGAGAAGTGATTTGACAATTTATTTCACTGCATTCTCATTGAATTGTATGTTTATAGTCAGTTTGTACAGACGAAAAGGAATAATTCACACACAAAAAAATAGAATTCTGTCATTGTTTTGTCTTTTAGGCTCTAAGTGACATTCAGATAGCAGTGAAAATGGTTCAGTCCAGAGTTCAAAGTGATGAGCATCCTGTGGACAGACATTATCGCTCTCTACAATGTCGACTGGAGCCACTGGATTCTCACAGCAATGAATTTAAGGTACAGTACATGGGACTGAACACACTTATGGTTTGAAATAGAATCTTAATAGTAAAGTCTTGCATGGCGGATGTTAAAAACGTGACTGGTCGATTTTAAAACTGTCTGTCTTTGTATAGGTTATAGAGAAGTATCTTCAGTCCACTCATGCACCCACCCATACTGATTACACAATGACTATTCTGGACATCTTTGCTGTGGAGAAAGAGGGCGAGAAGGACAACTTCCACTCTGAGCTGGAAAACAGGTACAAACCACCTTCCTCAGTTACACTTATTGAGGCGATAAAACGATAATTATCACAAAATATTTTTCCTCAATACAGTTATAACAAAATATCGAAGCGAAACAGCGCTACTCATTTGAACAGTGTCACACAGGCCATTTATCCGCTCGGCTCAAATGGCAGCGCAAGCTTATTAGATGCATTTACTCGATGATCGGTCACGTGACCACTAAAATGCGCTGTGAGATCCAGTGAGAAGCACTTGAATTAAGCAATGAACACAAATGTCTCTGTGATTTAAAACTACTTAAACAGCACTGACAAACATGAGAAACATTGTGCCATGAGCGATCCAGTTAGAACGTTTTCAGTCTACCTTCGTTCATCTTCAGAACACAAATTTTTGATCAAGATATTTTTGATGAAATCCGATGGCTCAGTGAGGCCTGCATTGACAGCAAGATAATCAACACTTTCAGATGCCCAGAAAGCTACTAAAGACATATTTAAAAAGTTCATGTGACTGCAGTGGTTCAACCTTAATGTTAGGAAGCGACGAGAATACTTTTTGTGTGCCAAAAATAACAAAATAACGATTTTATTCAACAATATTTAGTGATAGGCGATTTCAAAACACTGCTTCATGAAGCTTTGAAGCTTTACAAATCTTTTGTTTCTAATCAGTGGTTCGGAGCGTGTATCAAACTGCCAAAGTCACGTGATTTCAGTAAATGAGGCTTCATTACATCATAAGTGTTTTGAAATTTCACTGGTTCACCACTGAGGGGCGTGACTTTGGCAGTTTGATACAAGCTCTGAACCACTGATTCGAAACTAAAGATTCGTAAAGCTTTGACGCTTCATGAAGCAGTGTTTTGAAATAGCTATTTTGTTATTTTTGGCACACAAAAAGTATTCTCGTCGCTTCATAACATTAAGGTTGAACCACTGTAGTCACAAACTGTTTTAAGTATGTCTTAAGTAGCTTTCTGGGCATCTGAAAGTGTTGATTATATTGCTGTCTATGGACGAGTCCGATACCTCTCGGATTTCATCAAAAATATTTTAATTTGTGCATCATCAAAGTCAGGCAACACAAATTATTGCCTGTACTTTTTGCTTAAGTTTACTCATGCAAAAATTCAAGAATTTTTTTTATCATTGTTATACTTGAGATTTGTGAAATGTTAACCCGTTTTTTTGGTTTTTTTTGTTCTGACAACAAAGAGTAGTTTACAACAATTAACTATCTGGTTTCACTCAGGAGCTCTAGATCAACTTAGGATATGGAGATTTTACATTTATCATAATAATTATTGATACTGATTGAAATAAATTGTTTTTTGGCCTTATTGCCCAGCCCTAATGGACTACTTGCACTGAGCCTCGTGACGCACATCCGGGTTGGTAGATTACGGCTCAGTTGTTTCTGGTTATATCTATTTTCAATGGGCTGTTATCACATAGCTACTAAACGTCTCTTAAAATGAGAGTCCTATTCTGAAGAATTGAGAGAACTATTCTGTGCCATTTTTTCACTGACAATTATTTGTATGTAATTCGCACATTTATGCCCAAAAATCCTAATATTCAAAGTAGTTGCGCTGTCATTGCGTTATTCTTTAAGATTGAATTAAATATTTAACATCGTTAAGGCAGTTTTCACATTCATTCAGCTATTTCAAACACTGGAATAAAAGAGCACCAACGCAAGCAATAGCCTACTGCTCGTACGAAAATTAACCATAGTTACTACACTCTTACTATAGTAAAACCATGGTTCACCTTCATAAGTAGGCTATTTGATTAATTATAACTATTATATGAAAGGTTATACTGCTGTTTAATCATCAGCTTGGTTTGTTTGTGCATGTCTTGTATGCTCTTCTGTGCGTTTAAATTCATTTAAACTTAAATTTAACCGGTATTTAAATATGACGACTAAGAGAAAACACTGCTAATGAGAAGACAAGCACTTGACGGCGACAGGTTAGTGGGAAAATATATTCATTTATTATTCAGATTGCGCATTTGGAAGCGAAATATATTAATAAAAATTTCAGCAGGTTGAAGATAATTAATGTTAATGCAGAGAATATTATTAATTGTTTAAAAAACATTCGGCAGCCCTAAAATGTTGTAGTAATCTGCGTTTTCACAAGAAGCTCTCTGTATATAAGTGCGCTGAACTCTGACCGGAAATGCTCGAGCCGTAATAAGTAGAACGCGGAAGTAGTCCATTACACTTCATATGTAATGCTCTATATAAACAGGATGTCCCTTAGATTTTGGTCTAGTGTGTCCCTAGATTAAGGCAATCTTGCCATGTATTTTAGATAGAAGTTGTTTTTGTGTGTGTGGATGCAGGATGCTCCTGTGGCATGGCTCTCGTCTGACGAACTGGGTGGGCATCCTGAGTCAGGGTCTGCGAGTGGCTCCTCCAGAGGCTCCCGTGACCGGATACATGGTGAGATGAAGAGATACTGAATCAATATTATCAATAGAAGAATTCTATTTCAGTCTTTGTCTACAAGACGTCTGCAACCATTCCTTTTTTCCCTCCCCCTCTAGTTTGGTAAGGGAATCTATTTTGCTGACATGTCATCTAAAAGTGCCAATTACTGCTTTGCCAATCAGAAGAACAACCAGGGACTCTTGTTGCTGAGTGAGGTTGGTTTATTTGTAAAAAATCTGCTCCCACTTCCAGATGTGCTTAGAGGTGCAGCGAGCGATTTCTGAGAAACACTTTATGTGGAATCAACCCCAAAAATACACACCTCTCCCTTATTTTTATGCAATGCAAGAATGGATATCAGTTTATCATAGCTGAAGCAAAGCAAAATAATGCTTCGCCAAAAATTTAAGCAAAAATGATGAACGACAAGGAAGAACAAAAACTGAACACACAGGACACGAGTATGTACAGTCAAGATTTTGTTGTTAGTCACCAGCAGCAGAACCGCTCCAGACTAGGGCTGTGCGATTAATCAAAATTGTAATAAAATCACAATGTGAGCGTGTGCGATTGCTAAACTGCAGAAAGCACGATTTTTCCGCCACTCACTTCAGTAATACACTGTGGTATTACAAATGATGAATAGTGCATAATTTAACTGCAAATATTGTAAAATCCCCCTAAAATACTATATATATATATGGTGGACATAGTGGACACGCCCCCTACTGCTGATTGGCTATAAGTATGTTGTGCTGCTCGGTCTGATCCACGTGATTTCTCCACCCCCACGGTTCAGCAGAAATCCCTGCCCTGCAACCAACTTCACTGCCGCTGAGGTTACAGTGACGGGTAGGTTTAGGGATCAGGGTTGGGTGTAGGCAATTGTTATTGTGATTGACATGGCCAATGAAATGTTTAGAATCGGCTCAAGGGTGGGATTTCCGCTGAACTGGTTTGGGGGGAAAAAATCACGCATCTGATCCACTTTCAACAGCATTTCTCAGAAATCACTTACTGCATCTTTTAATGTGTTTGTGGAAAGTATAATACGTTTTTTCAGTATTTGTTTAAAAACAAGTGATAATTAACAATTATTTTAAAGATGTAAAAATGATTGAAATCTGGAGAGTTAATTTCAGAGATATGTTATTTTCCCGCCACAGGTTGCCCTTGGGGATAGTAATGAACTTTTGGATGCAGATTACAGTGCTGACCAACTGCTGTCTGGGAAACACAGCACAAAAGGCCTGGGGCAGACTGTGCCCGACCCAAATAACTATGTTACATTGTGAGACCGCATTTCAGTTTTTCCATTTTATGTTCTACATGACTCATAAGTGCAGTTCTGAATAACTTTTCTCGTTCTCTCTCAGGGATGGTGTGACCGTACCCATGGGGCCCTCAGTGAAGACTGGGGTGGGGCAGAAAGGAGGTTACACCCTCCTTTATAACGAGTACATTGTTTATAACCCTGCTCAGGTACAGATGAGGTACCTCCTCCGAGTTCAGTTTAACTTCTCTTCGCTGTGGTGAGGCATTAACCACACTGACAGTCTTTACAGTCTGAGATGAAGGACCTTCCCTATAGTTATATAGCATGTAGATCATATTTCATGACTTTGAATAGACTAAAAAAAATCCTGGAAAAAAGAGACATATTGTTCCGTTAATGTCTCTTTTACCTCCAGTTGCAACATGAAGCTGACATTAACATAAAAGGAATATTGCAATTATTAATCAAAATAAAACAAAATATTATATTTTCTACTGATATACTGTTATGATGAATGTTATGAAAAAATGATCAATTTAGTTTCTACATGATCATTGTGAGAATAAGTTAATGTTAATGAACCTCATTCATGAGTACTGAATGATTGTTTCTCTGTGTAAATATTGCTTTCAGTTTGATTTGCATAAGAATGGCTGTATTTCTATTCGTTGAATAGAAAAGAACAGCAATTACTTGGGGTAAAATCTAGACATGAGAAATGCTCAAACCAATGCATTTGATATAGAAAATTAGTGGGTTACAATGAAGAATATGTCAACAATTTCTTGCTTGGACATTTAAGCACTACAGTGCACCATTTAATGTGGGAATACTGGATCTTAGTCTAATGAACCATTTTCACAGTTTCACAGAAGCAGAGGTTCACATTTGCTCCAATAGGAAAAGAAAAAATACATGATAGTGTTTTCACGACTTTCCAAAGGAGGGAAAAAACATTGAGAGATTGATTACGGCAGTCAGAAAAGAGAATTATGTGAAATTTGCCATCACTTCATTCGCCTTTGTATTAGAAACGCCCTCGCAGCATCTGCCAAGGTAATATAACACAAAGTAAAGCGATATAAATGTATACTAATTATTAGATGAACCTGTCTAAATGTTTTTACATCCTTCTTCGTGCCTACATTTTTGTAAACCGTTACTAGTGTTCAAAAAGGGTTCACATCATGTCTAAATGTAATGTAAGGTTGCTGCAGGGATGTGTTTGATTGAATCTAACACACACACACACACACACACACACAAAAACAGGTCTGTCTAGAATAGCTGGTTGAAGTACAACCTTAATGCAGTTTACAGTAGTTCACCCTAAAGGCATGTCATTTCAAACTTGTATGCTGTTATTTTATTTTTATGGTGAACACAGTGGTTTTTTAAACTACACAATTTTATTTTAAAAATCATCTTTATCTATTGATGGCCACCAAAAGTTAAACTTTTTTTTTTTTAAAGCAATTCATAAATCTCAAATATTTAATTATATCAATTTTTCCAGTAAATGGCTATTTAATGTGTGAAAGGCACAGTATTTGACCTGAAGGTTGCCATCTTTGTTTTATGGGCACAGTTTTGGAGACATGCCACGTGATTGGTGAATAAACATCTACTATAATATAATGAAATGTTTGCAGTTTATATATTGCTTGGTTTTAGTCAGAATACACAGTTACTATGTAACTTTCGGACGCCATCTTTATTTTTCTAGTTCAACTGTCACAGAATGGAAAGCATAGGATTGTGGGATATAAAAGGCAGCATACATCTATGCTCCGAAGGCAGCATTTTCCAGTTTTTGGACGCAGCCACGGTGTTAATATGTGGCCTTGTTAGGAGATGATCGACGTTTCATGAGATTGATTAGAAACATCTTGTTTGAGAAATTGTTCATGTCTTTTGACTGTCTGTCAATGTAAGTGGAATAGTATATTATTTTATTATTGTTAATAATCAAAATAATGTATTATGTTTATATGCAATATATGTAGGCTAAGTAAGGAATAATTGATGATGGGCCGTTGAATTATTAGAAAATAATTCACACTTGACAAGTTACCTCCGGTGTGCATTATTTTATATTATAAAACGGTTAGTTCCTGTCCTTAATTCTGACTGGTCAATAAAACGCTCTTGTGTGTGGGACTAATTTCTTACGCATCTCATCCCACGCCTCCATTGCTAATTCCAAAACGTAATGGAGGCTTGAGCCTTTGATCGAATTACCTGAGTCTGTGCATCTCCCAACAATGTTAGGCAGCAGCGTCTCTACTAATAGCAGAACTATAAGTTTATCTGCTTCAAGAACAGCGGCGTTATTACCTCGATGGTGAGAAATGTCATGTAGCTTTAAGATGCTAAACTATTTAACTGATAAAATCATCTAAGCAGAGCAGACAGCAAGTTCCCGTGCCAGTGTCCGTACTGTATGTGTGTGCGTTTGAGTGAGAGAGTATCTGCTTTCTGTACATAATAAAGCATAGTTTTGTTGAAACAACCAGATACAAGCAGCAGGGGCAGTGAACAGTAGAGGGAGCATAGCAGACTTGTGACGTGAGAATACTTGAGGTCGCAAGGTTGAATATCATCAGGCATGTGCAGACTTGGAGTGCCACAAGATGTGCATGTATTTAATTTTTGGAGCCTCCGCCCAAAATCATAAGTATGTAGAGGAATATCATAATGATATCCAGGTAGATAACTAAGGCAGCGAAGACATACTCTTCAGGACTAAGGCTGTATGTTTTCCTGCCCATCACCAACTGACAGTCCACTGCCAGGAACTACAGGAGAGGGAAAGAGAAAAATCGATAACAATGAAAAGCAAATTTATGTCATGTACTTTCTTAAGCACTTGAAGCTTTAAGTTTGTGATGATCAGTATTTATGGAATATTGATTATGCTTTACCATAGCGTAAAGAAGGGCTCCCAGAAAACCGTAGAAAACTTGCAGAACATTGGAATAGAAAAAGATGCTGAAGAATCCAAACATGAGAAAGCTGACAGACAGTATAAGCAGAATGCCGTTACAAATGGTGAAGTCCAAACGAGTCTGAAAGAATCACAGCGAATCAGAATGACCTAACTGAAAAGTTGTTTTCCACTGGGTTTTCTATAATGTAATGCATTTTAGAGGAGATTTGGTGCTTTAAGTTGCATTTATATTCAAATAAGCTTATGTCAGATTAGTGTAATTTAAAGCAAGGTTTTAGATGCCACTGACCCCCAAATATAAAGTGTATGAATGTATAAAGACCCAATTTAAACTGTGAAAAATTAACATTATAAAAATGTGTAAAATGAATTTGAAAATATTTAGTTTCTAGTGTTACATTTTTTTCTTAGTCATTCTACTTATATATTTTATTCTAATAAATTTCCATATTTAATTTAATCAAAAATACATTTTTTACATGTTTTTTCTCTAAACCTTTTCAACGATCCCCCTAACACTCCCTTGAGTTTGAAAACCCCTGATTTATAGAGAAACTGGACAAACCTGGGCAGAGAAAATGATGATGGTGAATGAGATGACCAGAGTTGATCCTAAAGCGATGACCACAGCATCTGTGTTGTGATATGAGGCTACAGTTCCCACCATGTAGGACAGACTCAGCGTGACCACTGACTGCAGGCAAAACAAGGACATGTTGCATGAAAGGTTAAATAATTAAAGTATGGAGTGCACTCTGATTTCTGAAGAAGATTTTAAAAGGGAACCTTTATATTGATGGGAGGCCATTGGGTCTCATTCACGAATCAAATTTATTTTTTATTTTATTATTAAAAAATTGCAGAACCAACTGAAACCACATGTAACCTGAATAAATACACAGATGTAGACCTAACCCTGGTTGTAAGCCTAAACCTGACATAAACTAATGTATACTTGTCCTTAAATCTGATTGGTTGATTGGAATGTTGTTCCAGGATCGACAAAGATGTTGATAAACTTTTATATAGCCTATAGGCCACTGCACTTCATAAAGAGGAAGTACAGGCTGTACCAGTTTGTCATAGAATGGAAATAACTAAGTTACAAAATGTAATGGCTTGACTTAAGGGAAGGAGGTTTTGTCCTGTGTAAACTTATGTATTATAGAATGTCATTTAGTACTACACTTTGGGGAAGATTCAAGAGGAGGAACCAACTTGGTTCATAGTGCACTGAAATGCTGCCTCTTAAAGTAAGAGAGTTCAAATCATACACTATAGAATAACACAAGACGCCTCACACGTATTGTTCTGAATGGGATAAAGTGCAACGCACAATATGGCGGAATAAGTCCCGCCTTCTAAATAAGAGCCAATCGCCGATTGGTAAAGTCATCGCGTCACTGCAGCGGCCGTTAGACGCGCGCCTCCGAAATGAGGCACAAGAGACGCGCATTAAGGCTGCGCATGCGCATTAGCTTGATCCAGCCTGAACAATACCGTTTTTTGTCATGATTCGAGCGTTTAGAAACAAAATTTATGACAGTTGTTGTCAGATTTCATTGGTGATTTCAAATATGAAATGTAATTGAAAGCTTGACAAACAGCTTTGGAGAATTTGATGTTTCCCCATTCAAAGAGATAGGAGCTGCACTTGAATGCCCAAGAGGCGTTTTTAAAGATGGCCGCCGAGTTAAATGACTTGTCTTAAAGGGACTTTGCTTCAAATCCAGAAGCATAGAGTCAAAGACTATATAGAAAGACGGTTAACTCCTATTAGTTATGAATGGGAGAAACTGCAACGCGCAATATGGCGGAATACGTCCCGCCTTCTAAGTAAAAGAGCCAATCACTGATTGATAAAGTCACTGCGTCACTGCAGCTGCCGTTAGAAGCTCCGGTTCCCATAGAAACCTGAGATTCGTGCATAAGACTGCACATGCGCATTGGATCGTCTAGCCTGAAAAATAGGCGTTTTAAACGCTATTTAAGCATAAGAAACAACATTTATGGGACGGTTCATGTAAGATTTTGTTTCTGATTTGAAATATGTAATTTAACTGGGAGTTTGCCAAGCTTTTTTTTTTTTTTTTTTTTTTTGAGATTTCAGGATTCCCCCGTTCAAATAGATAGGACTTGGTCTTGGATGCCCGAAGTAGCTGCCCAGAGGTGTTGCAAATATGGCCGCTGAGTCAACAGACTTTCCTTGGACGGGCACTGATGCACTCTATTAAAGTCCCTTTAACTTTTATAGAGTGCATCAGTGCCCGTCCAGTTTTTTAGTGGCCTTGGTTCTGGAAATATTTTCCAATTCATTTTTTCTCAAGGGGATTTAAAAAAAGAAAGAACTTCATTTTATAGTTGTAAGCCTCAAACCAACCCAACCAGCAATCATACGTGAGTGATTGATGGAGATTTCTCTGCATCATGGATTATGTAATTTTTCCCCAGGAAAAGTTGAAATAATATAGGCTGATGACTTTAACAAAAGCATATACCATCGATTAACTTTGTTGCTCAGTGGATCTGTCTTTATAGGGTTTATTGGTTCAAAATCAGTTCCCCTATGCGATTTGTACTTCCGGAACCTGACTGTTGCACTTTATTCTGATCCATACGTTCATCGTCTTCTAACTGTAGGTGACTTTTCTGGATTTCAGTAAATAATGTGTAATGCAAAGCATGAAGACATATTCACACACAGACACTCACCAGTCCAATCAGGTTCCAGGGATGTGTGCGACTGAATTTGGAGGAGAAGGAAAGAGCTATGGCCACCACCATAAAGACAAGGTATGAACTGAG
The DNA here is from genome assembly GCA_037101425.1 of Elopichthys bambusa. Lineage (NCBI taxonomy): Eukaryota > Metazoa > Chordata > Actinopteri > Cypriniformes > Xenocyprididae > Elopichthys > Elopichthys bambusa. The sequence continues at coordinate 4,034,334 of CM074437.1, read as the reverse complement.
GTACACCCAGATGTTACGCTTAACTGCTGCCTTGACTGTTTGTGAGAAGGTGAACACACAGACTACAGTGAACGTGACTAGTAACTGAATCGTTATCACGGCGAACACCTGTGTGGGTTAAAAGAGAGATTGGAAAGTGCAATGAGGACCACCGTTCAGAGCAATCATTATGGTAGCAGGTAAACAACAGAGATGCTCACCTTTCTAATAAACGCTTTCCGAACCTTATCATCTTCAAAGGATGACACAAACATCTGATTTTCCTCAGCCTCTGTATTAAAGAAGAAAAACATTATTCTTGTGATTCCTTTAATTCCATGTCATTAGATGGTTATCGTCCTGTAAAATATCTCAAAAGTTGCTTTTCTCTTTATAAAAAAGTAAATGTTAAATTGATCTTACAAACAGTAGAGTACCTGCTAGATTTGGTTCTTCTGTTTTGACGACGCCTGCCTCTTCTGGGGGCAGACCAGGTTGGATAAAGCCGACTTGTGCAGGAACAGGTTGGGGGTACATGACAGGGCCCGTAGGATAAGGAGGGGGCGCGTATGGAGGCGGAGCATACATCGGTGCTGTCATGGCATGGCTAGGGTCACTCTGAATCATAGAGTCACCCTGAGTTTTTTGGTTCTCTACGTCCGTCATCCTAAACGAGATGGGACTGCATTGTCAGGAAATGAGTTTTTAAAGGGTTAGTTCACGCAAAAATGAATTAACTCACCCTCATGTCGTTCCACACCCGTAAGTCCTTCGTTCATCTTCAGAACACAAATTAAGATATTTTTGATGAAATCCGAGAGCTGTCGGACTTCTCCATAGACAGCAATTTAACCACCACTTTCAAGGTCCAGGAAGGTACTAAAGACATTGTTAAAATAGTCCATGTGACTGCAGTGATTCATTCTTAATTTCATGAAGCGACAGGAATGCTTTTTGTGCACAAAAACTAAACAAAAATAACTTTATTCAACAATATCCTCTCTTCTGTGTCATTTTCATATGCTGTTGACATTCAGCGCTTCCAGGTTCTACGTCAGAACAGTATTGGCCGATGCTGATCATATGAGCAGCACGACACGTGTGTGATGCTGACGCAGGAACCGGACAATAATGAGCCGGCGTTCGGACGTAAACCTGGAAGCGCTGGATGTAAACATTGCTGTCTATGGAGAAGTCAGACAGCTCTCGGATTTCATCAAATAATTTAATTTGTGTTCTGAAGATAAACGAAGGTCTTACGGGTGTGGAACGACATGAGGGTGAGTGAATTAATGACAGAATTTTCATTTTTGGGTGAACTACCCCTTTAACATCAGAGTATTCAAGAGGAGGAACCAACTTGGTTCATAGTGCACTGAAATGCTGCCTTTCAAAGTAAGAGAGTTCAAATCATAGACTACAGAATAACACAAGACGCCTCACACGTATTGTTCTGAATGGGATAAAGTGTAACGCACAATATGGCGGAATAAATCCCGCCTTCTAAATAAGAGCCAATCGCCGATTGGTAAAGTCATCGCGTCACTGCAGCGGCCGTTAGACACGCGCCTCCTAAATGAGGCACAAGAGACGCGCATTAAGGCTGCGCATGCGTATTAGCTTGATCCAGCCTGAACAATACCGTTTTTTGTCATGATTCGAGCGTTTAGAAACAAAATTTATGAGACAGTTGTTGTCAGATTTCATTGGTGATTTCAAATATGAAATGTAATTGAAAGCTTGACAAACAGCTTTGGAGAATTTGATGTTTCCCCATTCAAAGAGATAGGAGCTGCACTTGAATGCCCAAGAGGCGTTTTTAAAGATGGCCGCCGAGTTAAATGACTTGTCTTAAAGGGACTTTGCTTCAAATCCAGAAGCATAGAGTCAAAGACTATATAGAAAGACGGTTAACTCCTATTAGTTATGAATGGGAGAAACTGCAACGCGCAATATGGCGGAATACGTCCCGCCTTCTAAGTAAAAGAGCCAATCACTGATTGATAAAGTCACTGCGTCACTGCAGCTGCCGTTAGAAGCTCCGGTTCCCATAGAAACCTGAGATTCGTGCATAAGACTGCACATGCGCATTGGATCGTCTAGCCTGAAAAATAGGCGTTTTAAACGCTATTTAAGCATAAGAAACAACATTTATGGGACGGAATTTTCAGACAGAATTTTCATTTTTGGGTGAACTAACCCTTTAACATCAGAGTAGAAGTGACTTTTAAGTGTCTATGAAGGAAAATGAAAAAGCATCTGTGTTCAGGAAGTGGTGGTTTCTGCAGTGTAGTTCTTTTTGATATGCCAACAGCTTTAGATCTAGATTTAGGAATAGATTGAATAATATGAACATAGGGTAAAAGCACAGAGATAAAATAAGATGTGAAATTTGCCACTTCTTTTAGATAGGAAATACAGAGAAAATTGTAATATTTTTTATAATTTCCTTCACAACTAATTACAACAAATAAAAAATTACAGGCAGGTGAGTTTGATCAAAGTTGGAGATAACGTGGATCTTGAGGGCAATAGAATATCTTAGCATAGAAAACATGTTTGCCAAAAAGTATACATAATAGTATACTTTTATAAAAAAGTAAATATGTATCATTATATACGTTATTACAATAAGTTGTTTTTAAAAGGTGTTGAAAAATAAATTGCACTACTCCACAAATACGTTAATGAGTATATATTTTTAAAACTTATATATGAATAATTTCACTAAAAACAAATACATTTATGCTTTAATATACATTATTAATAACTCTTTTAGTTGTAAAGAAAGACGAGACTCACTTTAATTCCTAAATTTTCTCTAAAACTTTTCCATTAGGTGATTGCACAGAGAATGCTTTTGACTGCATGTGCTGTTAGTTGTATAACTCTAGCATGTTTGTATGTTGTTTTACGGTTTGTTTAAATCAGTAGTATTTTAGTTCATTTGAATTAGAAAAGCTGAGTGGATTACAAAATGGGCCAAACACCCAATTTGTTGACTAAAAGTTGAATAGACATTTGAGCCATTGAGTGCATATTCAGTGTTAAAAACTGGCTTTTGTTCTCATTGCAAATTTGCATTTCAGTTGATGTCATCACTTTATTCTAAAGAGTCTACAGATTATAATATAATTAGATCAGGTTTACTTTACAGATAATTAGTTGTTTTCTCTCTATAGGACAAACTGTTTTTGGCAGTTAACTAATTTGAATATTTTTTATATTAGACAAAATGAGGGGGAAATGCTTACCTTCTCCTCTGCGTTATCTTGTTGGAAGTCTAATCACTCAGAGCTCTCTGATGTTTGATGCTTCACCTTTGTTTCACACAGGCTAAAGTAGGTTCCACATTCTCCAGTTACATCATTTACAAAAAACCCTGTGTGGGAAATCTGCTGTGAAGAAGTTCAGATTTCACACAATTTACCAAACATCTCTAATGTAAAAGTTTTCACCGTTGGCTTCCTTTCCCAGTGCATTTTCAGTATATTTTTATGAGTACACCGTTAAATGACAATTCTCATGTGCAATTTTTAAGCACAAAAGTAGATGAAAAGTATACTTTGACTATGTTTGTCTGGGGGGGGGGGGGGGAAATTTGTTAAGTTTCACAAATTCAACCACAAAATGCAAGTGCAACAAGAGCTGTCGAAATATAGGTTATACAAGATCAAGATTGACACAAGCACAAGTTCTTCCTTTTTAAAAGAATTCAGAATGTTTACCATAAAAACTTGAAATGTGCCAAAATCAATTAAGAGACTACAATCTCAAGAGAAAACAGAAGTATACTTCCACCACTGTTACTTTCACAATCAAAAATGCAAGCGCTTTCAATTTACTTGTTCACAACTACTGTTAATATATTGACATGTGATTTATTTACACAAGAACAAAAAAAATGATCCAAAGCACAACAACAATCACACTTAAGCATATTTATTGTAAAAAATACATATAAAACCAATTTTTCAGACATACAAAAGATTTAGGCATAGAAACAGCATCATGGACAAACAAAAGACAAAGCCATTTTGAAGTGATACATATTTACATTTTAATAAATAAATACTCAATTGTTCTTTAGCAGAATGAAGGCAGATTGTCTGTGTTTGGGGATGGGAATATCTGCAAATCATATTGACAATAAAGAACATTCCCAACTCATTTATATTTGACCGACAACTCTCAAAACACAGGATCAAGCGGGTAAAGACCCTTAGCACTGAATAATTACAGAACTTTCTATAGTATTTATACTGCGTGTTTGTATAAAATATATATATATATATATATATATATATATATATATATAAAAAAAATTCAAACACCTCCTTTGGAGTTAGCTACGCCCCAGGTTAATATAGTAAATAGGGATATTGAGGTATGGCACCATATGAGTTAAAGGGCAAAAGCTAACTTACAGAGCTTAAAAGATTGTCAAAATACTCTGACAATACGTCCCTCCACCCCACAACACCAACGAAACATAAATGTAACTGTAAAAATGACTCCGACACGCTTGGCATTTCTTGTGTTTTCAATTGAAAAAGAACCGTTAGACTGTCATGTAAAGGAAACACGTTGCAATACTTTCAAAAGGTAGAAGGAGACGACATCTCTCTGATGAGGCAAAAATCTTTGTTCAAAGCCACTCAAAATATATGAATCCTTGAGCTAAGGCAAAAATGTAACAGACTGCTACAAAACTGAATAATGAACATGATAACACCCACCCACAATCAAGAAACCCCTTAAACCTCAAAACATGGAGAGAGAGAAAAAAAAAAAAATCCTCTCTAAATATTTAACAAGCATCTCTGTGGAGGGCTGTCTAAATGAGTTACCTTTCCATTGGATTTATTAATTCCAAGGGAGTCGATGACATTGTCATAATTACCCATCAGCTGTTCTCAATCACCATCCTCAGGCAAACCATGCGCCATATGGCATTACTGCGCCTGACATACATCTCTACACCACAGATGGCCTCATTCAACGTAGACAAGGCCTGGTCTAAAGAGCGTACAGTAAATGGATTTCTGAGACTCAGAAAAGCCATTTCATCTTTCCCTCCTAGAGTAGTACATGCAGTCAGGTCATCAGCGTCAAAATCTTCTGCATTTGAGTACACACTTGAACACACACACTTCACTGCAACCAATAACACGTCCATTAATCTAACTAGAGGAAGTATTGCTCTGATCTGTTAACAATATACAGTTCAACTGAGTAAAAGCAATCAGATCGAGAGGTTAAAAGAGCTTGATGTGGAAATGAGAGGGAGTTTTGCCTCAATGATGGATAAAAGTCACTAATCAAATGAATCTATTGGAAATTTCACTCTGCCCTTTGAAATGTTCCTATAGTAACAAAAAGGGGAAAGGGTAAACAAAATTGATTATCCCCAAAAACATCATTATGTATCATTCGCAATATAAAACATCATGCCTCACAAGTAATCCTGTGCAATATTTACGCATGTACAACTCATTTGCGTTCATTTGGGATCTGCCCAAACACAAGTAGTTCATTCAAGCCAATGCAACCCCAGCAGGCTGCACAAAACCAAACGTTAAGCCCGGCATAAACGACAGATCGCCACGTTTCCATGGTAAGAAGAACCCAAACGCCATCCCACTGCGGGAGATGTTCAAGATGTCCACGCGGAGAGGCGTTCCATGTGTAACTTTTCTCTCCGTTTACACTAGTTTCTTTTTCAAAGTTCTATTCAGTTTCACTCTGAGTTTTACAGTTAAAGAGTTAAAGAGAAAAGGCAAGCAGAGCAAACCCGGCGTTCGCGCAGGTGCTGTAGAGCAAGAGAAAAGCCAAGTCTCAAGAGTCACGTCAGATAGTTAAAGCCAGGCTCACTCGGGGCCAGACTGACTAAGCTGAGCACAAGTGTTGATGTTTGCTATTGGTTTTTGTTCCTTTGTGTCTTTCTTTCTTTCAATCCTCTCAACAGAAAATATATGCTCCTGCCAGGGGGGTATAGTCTCCTAAAAAGAAAAAAAAAAAAAGTTAGAAGGAATCTAAAAACAAAATCTTTAAAAGGTATAGTTCACTCAAATGTTAAATTTGTATGCATTTTTTCTGAAGAACACACGCACAAACAAAAAATTGAAAATGGGGTCCAATGTTGAAACATTATTCAAAAAATCTTTTATGCAGAAGAAAAAGTCATACAGGTTTGGTGAGTAAATGACGACATCTGATTGCATTTTACTTATATTAATACATTTTTAATAAATAAATCAACTTAAACAAGCTCACCTGAGTCATTGTCATTGCACGTGAACATATGAATCATTCAAAAGGATGCTCAGGGCAGCATGGCTTCACTTTGCTCCATGTGTCAATGCAACTATTAAGATAAATATCAACCATTAGATATTTGAAAGCATTCATTTGTACAGCAAAATTATGATTTTTTTTTTTTTTAATGTAGAATGGTTAGTATTAACTACACCCGTAAGACCTTCATTTATCTTCAGAACACAAATTAAGATATTTTTGATAAAATCCGATGGCTCAGTGAGGCCTCCGTTGACAGCAAGAACACTCCCCTTTTCAATGTCCAGAAAGCTACTAAAGACATATTTAAAACAGTTCATGTGACTACAGTGGTTCAACCTTAATGTTATGAAGTGACGAGAATACTTTTTGTGCGCCAAAAATAACAAAATAGTGACTTTATTCAACAATATCTAGTGATGGGCGATTTCAAAACACTGCTTCATGAAGCTTCGAAGCTTTACGAATCATATGTTTCGAATCAGTGGTTCGGAGCGTGTATCAAACTGCCAAAGTCACCTGAACTATTGAAGTTTCAAAACACTTATGACGTAACGAAGCCTCATTTATTAAAATCATGTGATTTTGGTGCTCTGAACCACTGATTTAAAACAAAAGATTTGTAGAGCTTCGAAGCTTCATGAAGCAGTGTTTTGAAATCGCCCATCACTAGATATTGTTGAATAAAGTCACTATTTTGTTTTTTTGGTGCACAAAAAGTATTCTCGGCGCTTTATAATATTAAGCTTGAACCACTGTACTCACAAACTGTTTTAAATACATTTTTAGTAGCTTTCTGGGCATTGAAAAAAGGGAGTGTTCTTGCTGGCGATGCAGGATGGTAGCGATTAAACGTTCAATTAATTGATAAAACCTATTGATGGTCGATTAAACAAGGTCATCATTACAGTGCGTAGTTTTGAGGTGCGTGTGGCTCATGCGCAAAACGTGGAAAAATGAAGCGAGCGTGCCGTAGTTACATATTACACCGTCTGCTCTCTAATCGCTCTCGCGGTACTTTGTTGTCATACACCGATTGGTCTGCGTAGCGCCGCTTCAAGTCGAACACACCTAATGTCTTCAAGCCATGCAATGGATTAGGTAGTCTAGCCGTTTATTTCTAAACATAATTAACCAAAACTATGTGTGATTTAGATCATTTTGATCACACCAGTGTTTATCCATGAAACATCAAATAAGCAAGTGTGCTCTTACAAGTACCTTGGTATCTATATGGATAATACACTTAGTTGGGGGATTCATGTGGACACAATTTGTTCTCGTGTGCAGCAAAGATTGTATTTTTTTTCGTAGACTAAGGCTTTATGGAGTGGACCAGAAAATCATGTGGTTGTTTTATCAGGCAGTTATAGAGAGCATAATCAGATATGGCATTATGGTATGGTTTGGTAACCTTACAATTCAGGTAAAATCTAAGCTTGCACGCTTGGTAAAAATAGCAATGAAGACCATTGGGAGAAAGGACCGTTTTCCCTCGAGTCATTGTATGAACAGTTTGTTCTTAGAGAAGTACATAAAATCTTAGCTGATCCATTATGATCATTATCTGTACTGCATACAAAGTATGAATTGTTATCTTCTGGAAGAAGGTACAGAGTTTCAATATGTAGGTATAATCGGTTTTAGAAGTCTTATTTCAATTAAAATGTTAAATGATGAATGAATGTTATTATTTCATTCTATTGTATTGTTGAATCTGTTGTTTATGTTTTTTAATGTATTTGTCAATGGAGCGGATTCTTAAACACCTCTGATTGGCCATTGTGTTCATGGGCTCAACAGATATGTCTCTGATTGGCTACAATGATCAACGCTTCAAAAACATGTTGTAAACAGACACCTTTGAGGCTCTTCACAGAGCGCTTACACATGTAGCCAATCAGAGACATCTGTTGAGTGTGTGAACACAATGGTCAATCAGAGGTGTTTAAGAATCTGTTCAACAGCGCTTAAAATGCTAGAGTGTAATGCTGTTAGGGTCACATTTTTTAAAATTTCAGTAGCGACTTGGTCTGTACCAGGAGCTGTGCGCTCCTATTCTATGGCACAATTAAAGGGTTAGTTCACCTAAAAATGAAAATTCTGTCATTAATTACTCACCCTTATGTCGTTGCACACCCGTAAGACCTTCGTTCATCTTCAGAACACAAATTAAGATATTTTTGATAAAATCCGATGGCTCAGTGAGGCCTGCGTTCAACAGCAAGAACACTCCCCTTTTCAATGCCCAAAAGGTTCTAAAGACATTTAAAACAGTCGACGTGACTACAGTGGTTCAACCTTAATGTTATGAAGTGACGAGAATACTTTTTGTGTGCCAAAAATAACAAAATAGTGACTTTATTCAACAATATCTAGTGATGGGCGATTTCAAAACATTGCTTCATGAAGCTTCGAAGCTTTACAAATCATTTGTTTCGAATCAGTGGTTCGGAGCGTGTATCAAATTGCCAAAGTCAACTGAACTATTGAAGTTTCAAAACACTTATGACGTAACGAAGCCTCTTTTACTAAAATCATGTGATTTTGGTGCTCCGAACCACTGATTTAAAACAAAAGATTCGTAGAGCTTCAAAGCTTCATGAAGCAGTGTTTTGAAATCGCCCATCACTAGATATTGTTGAATAAAGTCGCTATTTTGTTTTTTTGGCACACAAAAAGTATTCTTGCCGCTTTATAATATTAAGCTTGAACCACTGTAGTCACAAACTGTTTTAAATAAATAAATTTTAGTAGCTTTCTGGGCATTGAAAAAAGGGAGTGTTCTTGATGTCGATGCAGGCCTCACTGAACCATCGGATTTCATCAAAAATATCTTAATTTGTGTTCTGAAGATGAACGAAGGTCTTACGGGTGTGGAACGATATGAGGGTGAGTAATTAATAACAGAATTTTCATTTTTGGGTGAACTAACCCTTTAAATAAAGACCTGTCAATCTGAGCGATCAAACCAATCCAAGAGCACTCCAGCTGTAAAACCTTGTCAGATTAGTCTCGACACATTGTCCCTAGCCACTATACCCACCCACCACACCCGAGATCCAGTTTCCATTGGTTCAAATAACGTTGGAAAACACTGCGTCGTGATCCTATAGCTTTAGACAAGCAGCATGTCATGTTACTCCATGATCTACACAATGTCTTATGTTGTGTTTGGGCTCATTTGAGACCACCCGCTCTAAATAAAGATATGCGATATACTATTGTTTACTAATGTTTTGTGAACTTAGAAGCGAAAACGTTGCGCAAAATGTGTATAGATATAGATATGTGCGTTGGCGGTGCTTTTTCATACAAATACTTGGTATAGTTTGGTTTCTAACAAACAATTACGCTTGTATTCTGCTAGTTGGGACCTTTCAACTATTTTATGTAGGATTATTTTACAGATCACATTTTCATGTAAAGCAGTTATTTTTTCACACTATAAAAATAGAGCACTTTTAATATGTCAGTAAATTTAAAAACAAGTGTTAAGTGATGGTCATATTCACTATATTCACTGTAAAGCCAAGCTTCTAAGCTTAAAAATGACACCTATTTTGTGTTGGTTAAGTAGCGATTAATTGATCGTTAATTTAAACAATGATCGATTATGAAAATGTGTTTGTACACTGAAATCCCTATTTAGTGTGCTTCACAGTTACCTCTTATGGTAGACGCACAGGCAAGCCAGTCGAGCAATGGTTTCTCCCTGTAGGAGGTCTTCGAGGCAGATTGAGCACTCTCCACTGTCCTTAGCAAGCACATCCGCTGTGGGACAAATAAGATACAACATAATTAATAACTAAGATATTAGCAGATGAAAGAAAAACAATAATAAAAACAAACTGGATGCATAGTTGCTTACTGTTATAAGGGAGAGGTGGAGAAGTCAGACAACTTAAAAGGTGTTCCTCGATCCGCCCTCCAGGGAACGGCTTGGTGCAAAAAGGACAACGAATAGCTGGAAAGGAGAGGAAAAACTATAATGCAAACTGGAGATACAGAAAGCGTTTCATGAAATGAAGGCCAGTCACAGTAATAGACGGGTGAGTTTGCGCCAATGTGGCCCACTTTTCTGAACCCTCTGGCTGGACTATGTCCAACTGACCAATATAGTCTAAAAAAAAAATTACACAGACAACATTAGTAAACTTGGTTTACCTTTGGTCTTTGCGTTTAAATCCATCATGGATCATCCTTTCAGGAATGCCTGAAATGTCTATAAACCCCAAAGCCTAATTATACCTCAAGCTCATTAGTCTAGTGCAGAACCATTAATCTCTTTTAATCACCTTCCATGTTTTATATGCTTAAAAAAAAAAAAAAAAAACCTCACTCATCTCAGTCAAATTGGGTTTGTTGTCTATTTTATTACATACATAAACTTTCAGTAACACTTTACAATAATGTTCTTTTAAAAGTAACAATGGGCAATACAATTGTTACAGTATGTATTAATCTTTGTTAATAAAAACACAGAACCACTAAATGATATAATCAGCTACAACTACTTTAATAATGTAGTAAATGTTAAAATCAACATCGAAAGAGATTAATAAATTACTTCTATGTATTATTTATTGTTAGTTACTGTTAACTAATGCTAACAAATAGAACCTTACTTTAAAGTGTTACCAAATTTTCATTAAGCTAACTAGTTAAAAACAAAAATAGATGAACAGTAGAGACTGACAACTGCTGTCACTTTCTGGTCACCGTTCACTTTAATTGAAAATGGTGCATTGGGCTGTAATACCGAATATATTTTGATATGAGAAGAGTGATAATGACAATTAAATTTTTCTAACTATCCTTTTTGAATATCATGGATAAATTCATACAGGCTTATTTTTTTAAATACGTAATACATTAAGCTGTTGAGCTCCAGTAAACTGCAATTTTCACTCACTGTAAACAGTGCCGGTTTAAATGACAGAACGGAGATTTAACAGGGTGTAACGTTTGAAATGACTGCTGAGGGAACGAAACGATCAGCTCTTCAACTTACCACCGTGGCGGTTGTTGAGTCTGTACAGGCCGATCCATGCCTCAGAGACTGGCCGTGCGTGGGTCCCTCTCACCCGGGCGGACCTCGCCGTTACGCCGCTGGTGGAAGAATGGCGACCGCTGGGCAAACGCTCCGAGAAAGTGCGCTGCGGTGCACGGCCTATTTCCTCCCCGCCCACAGGGCCTCCTGGACTGCCATCCTCCTCGCGTTTCTCATCGGCTCCGCTCTCGTCCGTCGGCGAGGCCTGGCTGCTCAGCGACGGGGATGTGTGGCGGTCGGCGGGACTGCCGTCGCTGCTCGCCTGCTGCCCGGTATCCGAGTCGCTGCCCTCCTCTGACCGGCTGCGGTTCGTCTCAGAGTCATGATCGAAACTCCCGGAGAACTCCACCATGAGGCTAGTGGGCCTGGTGCTTCGGATTCGTCGGCAGGATTCTCTCTTGATGCCATCTTTATCGAAAGGTGTCGAAGCAGCTTCCTCGTGTAAACGGCTCGATCTCGTCCCCATGTTCAACCGCGCGCAGAGCTCGCGCACTCCCTAATACCGATCGATCGATGGCTGATCAGCTAACCTGATTGCTTCCGTCACAAAGCCCTTAGGCCATATAACCACATGCCACATTTATTTTAAAGTCGTAAAGATAGCACTGAGATGTGCTGTGTTTTATTTCGCTTTCAGTTATGACAACTGCCTACCGCATTTTCCAGGCAGTTATGTCCTGTGGTCCCTGTTCTCCGCACTATACCGGAAGTTGGCCTCTTTCCTTCTTCGTTCAACCGACAGCATGACGTCACACTCTAAATTAACTTTTTAGCCAATAGAGGAGCAGGCGCATGAATGTTTGAAAAGTATGTGATTTTGTTTCGTGAGAATGAAATACTATACTAGATGTCATTCACAGCAAGTTATTTTACGCGACGTCACAAATCTGTGCCGCCATTTTAATTTGTTTTTTTAAAGGGTGCAATACATTTTTTCGAGACGTAATAGCCTAAGCTATTATTTTTATTATTATTTTATAATTAATGCTTTTCATTCCTAGTTATATGTACTATATTAAGTTTGTACATTTATTTATTTATTCATGTAGACTTAACATTTAACTTTTTTTAAATTAATGTTCATACTGTCTTGGGAGACAACATAAATTTCAAAAACCTTTACATTTATGCTGCTCAGTTTCATATCATTGAGATATATTATAAACGATAGGCTATTTTTGTAATTAATAACTATTGTAATAAAAAAAAGCCACTTGTCTCTGAATAAGCACCGATTTCAAGCCTATAGCATTTTCAAGCATATATTGTGACATTTGCCTATAAAGAATATGCCTGAAACAATTTCAAATATTGTGCAGAGTAAGTATTGCTGCAAAAGTTATTATTAGTGAGATTTGATCTGCTCACTTAAATACAGATGAATCTGCTTTTCTGAGTCAGCGTCGCAAGTCCAAACAATACAAGGGTCATATTTACTTTACAGCATCATGTGGTTCAGTATTGCCCCAAAATTCAACATGCACTATGAAAATCATAGCTATGAAGATGTTGACAGCTCAAAAGATGCTTTTATTGCTCTGTGTTGGGGTTTCACTCGCACATGATTCAATCACATCAGCACAGCTGAAGAACATTGAGGAAAGGCTGACAGCCACAGAGGAAACTCTGAAAGAGCTGAAGAGAGAGAATGAAGGTACATTTTTATCTACATTGATTTGTTGAATCATTTCCAGCCCGAAACATTATAACAAAATTCTGAAATGTTCCTTCTGAACAGCTTTAAGGAGCATCACAAAAGCCTCAAGTGATAAACTTGAATCTATCCAGGCAGAGAATAAAGGTAAGTGGAAATACTTATTCTATGATGTTATATTTAAATCCAAGTGTAAACATGACACAAAAAACTTACCTTTTCACAGCCAAAAAGGTTGCCTTTTCAGCTGGACTTGTGGCTTCTGGATCACAACAAACTGGACCCTTTGATACTCGGACACCCCTGATCTACCAAAAAATTTTCACTAACATGGGAAATGCGTATGACTCTACCACAGGTAACCCATGCCATTCACATTTCTTTATTATGTTAATTATGATGTTTAAGTACATTTTTACGCATACTCAATCTGAATTAATTTGTGTCTCGCAGGTATTTTCACAGCACCAGTGAAAGGAGTCTACTTTTTCAGATTTTATGCTCACGCTCACTTTCCTAAACAAATGGCAGTCAGTCTCCATAAAAATGATCAAATCCAGTGCTCTGTGTATACTGAGAAGCCTACGACCAATGCTAACGGCAGCAATGGTGTCGTTCTCTCGCTGGAGAAGGGTGATCAAGTGAACACACAGCTGTGGGAGAACAGCTGGGTTCATGATGATGTAAACAGCTACACCAGTTTCAGCGGTTTTCTGCTTTTTCCTCTGTGAGCGTCAACTGAATTAAGAATTGTTACTATTGTCATAATAATATATGTGTGATATTTACATCAAAGAAAGAGAACATTGTATGATACTAAACTACTCCTTTACATGATAGGTAAATGTGAAATAATAATAATAATAAAGAAGTCTAAAAGTTTTGCTTCTCTAATGACATTGTACTTGAAAACATTTAGGAAATCTATATCTGTATTCTTTTTGTTGACAAGACTTTTACTTCAGCTTTTTTATTTCAAATGCAAATGAAGGTATCATTCAGTAAATGCATTTCTTACAACCAAAAAAAAAAAAAAGCAAAAGTCAGCGTGTCATTATTTTACTAGTCATGGCTGCAATTTATAATATGGTATAAATACATATATTTATCATACAAATCCAGATGTGACTGTATATAATTACCTGAATGTTTGATACTTACAATTAAAAACTCAAAAAATTTCCTTCAGCTCAAAAACATTTTTAAGTTCATAAAACTCAAAACAATGAAACAGTTCAGTTTACTTAAAATATATCAGTTCTGTGAACTTGAAAGAAAAATAAAGTGCTAAATACTCTACTCTAACTAAAAGTTAATTTGACTGAACTTATTTGTTTAATTTAAGTCTGTCCTAATTATTTTGAGCGTTGGGATTTACATTTAATTTATGTTTTTATGTGGCTAATAGTGTTGTAGTACTCAAGACCGGTCTTAACGCCCGTTCACACCAACAACGATAACTATATTTGCGTTCACACCAATGAACAATAACGGTCTGTTCATTCAAAACTCATGCACTGGAGTTTTAAAGTGTGTACAACATGTTTTTGCTTTTTTTGTTGCATTCACATGGCTTTAACCAGCAGATGTCCTCAGCATGCTATGTTTCGAGTGAATAGCTAGCGTAAGCGATCTAATCTAACAGTGAATTTAGCTGACGAAATCAATACAGTGGAATAAAAACAACGACTGGTCTTTTTCACTGTGCCTTCAAAGGAAACAAGACAATGTTGTCGAAACTAGCGTTGGATACCTGAGGTAATTTTATGTCTGTTTGTTAGCCTGACATAATGATCTCATCGTTAAGACTTCTCTCCATTTATTCCGAAGGTATGACCGATTGTTTTCTATATATCCATTGTCTTTAAAGTATCCTTGAAAAGGGGGATTGACTTGTCAAACAGTGGTGGCTTTTTCTGGACCTTGGCAATTAACTTCTCCGCAATGTCGTCCGCCATTTTAAATGCGCGAGCGCTTAAATTAGAATGGATTCTGGTTGGCTATCAGTGTTTTATCATTGGAAAAAATCATTCTGAAAGTGATCCTAACGGTATCGCTTCTCTATATCGTTATTGTTATAGTTGTGGTGTGGACTCTGCTATTCTTTTTATTTTTAGAACTATATCTTTATCGTTATCTTTATAGTTATCATTCTTGGTATGAACGGGCCTTTAAGACCATTTTTGGAAGGTCTTGGTCTTGTCTCGGTCTCAGACTTTAAGATTTTAAGATAATTGATGTGATTTGATGTAAAACTTACTTAAAATGCAATCAATAACTTATTTTTAATGGGGTTTCCTTTAGTTACTGTGGTGCCAGGTTCAAAATCAATGCAGGATAGTCTTAAAAAAGTCAAATGCCCAAAAATAATACAAATGCCCACAAAATTCAAGATATATTTGCAAAAAAAGTACTTGTATGAAATCTTGTTTTTTATTAAAACATGATATAATTAAGCAATATCACAAGAGAGCTGTTTTCACGAATATGAGCATGATTGCAAACATGATACTGATTTTAAACAAATCTTCAATAAACAAGAAGTTATTATTAAGGGACTTAAATTTTAAACAATTTTAGACAAGTTTTTGCTATTTCGGCAACATGTTTCATTACTAAATGAATCAGCTGCTTTGAACAAATTGGTTGAATAAATGATTCTGTGACTCACTCTTTAAAGGGTTAGTTCACCCAAAAATGAAATTTCTGTCATTAATTACTCACCCTCATATTGTTCCACACCGTAAGACCTTCGTTCATCTTTGGCCAATACTGAGTTACGTAAACGGACGTAAACAAGGAAGCCTGCACTTTTTGACAACGGTTCAAATTGTTGAATAAAGTCGTTATTTTTGTTTTGTTTTTGCACACAAAAAGTATTCTCGTTGCTTCATAACGACTATTTTAACCATGTTTCTAGACATCAAAAGGTGCAATGATGTTGCTATGTGTGGATCAAATGCTCTCAGATTTAATAAAAAATATCTTCATTTGTGTTCTGAAGATGAATGAAGGTCTTACGGGTGTGGAACGACATGAGGGTGAATAATTAATGACAGAAATTTCATTTTTGGGTGAACTAATCCTTTAAATGTTTTGATTTCAGTTTCATTTTTAAAAGTAGATCTATCATTTTATTTTTCCATCATATTTCTATATTCAGAACGTTATTTTTAAAACATTAATCTCAACATTTTTTCATGCAGGTGTAATTGTACCAGTTCAGATGCAACTTCTCTGCCACCTCTGCAACACAAGATGAATTTGTTGTTTGGGATTTGATGGGTTACAGCTCAGTGTCTTATTATTCTAATTGTATTTATTGATTAAATATAAAAAAAATCTTAAAATTCAAGATAAATTTGAGGAGTTTTGGTCTGGTCTTGTTCTCGGTTTAGGTGGTCTTGACTACAAAATCCAATCTGTTTATAAGATTTTCTTTATTCCTTTATCATTCAAACATCAGAGCAATAACAATTTAATCTGTTTCACAGCTCACATTCATACTCTGAATCACAGTTAATGTCATTCCACACACCACTTTTGTAAATACCTGTACAGTCCTCTGCCCCATTATGATTGTTGGGCTCATTTTCCTTCCACTTGGTGAAAGTTAAAGGTTGTCCGCTCATATCTACAAAATGCCCTTCTTTCTGTTGCACCAGCATACACGTAAATAGACTCAAGCGCAGCTTGCAGTGAAGTTAGAATTGTATTCTTAGCCCCAGCGTCAGAGCAGAACTTCATTGCCTTTTCAAAAATTTCTCTTTAGCCCATTGGTCACGTAATATTTGTCCCACTTTCCTGAACATGCGAAATCCTAGGACTAAAAAGGAATTGTACTAGCATTATCTTATATATAATTTTTTTTACATGAATAAACAAAATGTAATCTGCTGCACTGAGTCTGTCTGTTAGGTGTTTGACATCTGATTGAAGTTGTGTTATTAATGCACTTTGAACACCAGTCCCTGTAAAAGAACACCAGAGTGAAAATCAGAAGCAGAATATGTGGAGAAAAACTAAAAAGAATATTTCACAGATTTTGTATTGTACTTTATGTAAACTCAATTAAGATATGGTTAAGAAAATAACCAGTTTAGATATTCATTCAACATCATTAATTATAATTTTACCACCTGGCAGACCAGGATTTCCTTTGTCTCCTTTAGGGCCAACAGCACCAGGGGGTGCTATTTTCTCCTTTTAGAGAGAGTGTGATGAATGAAACTAATTACTCTGATCTGATCATTTCTCTCATTTCATCACCTTGCCTTTCAGCATTACTTGAACACAATTAAAACCAACAACCAGAAAAAAAAAAGGCATGAACCTGGATCTCATTTTTCCCCTTTTGGTCTAGGACACCCATCTCTTCCATCTCTGCCAGGGCTGCCGTTGTGTCCAGGTGTGCCCGGCACCCCAGCATAAGCTGTACAACTATTTTCAGGTGCAGCTTGGAGCAGCACAGACTCCATTAGCAGCAGCGCAGCACAGAGTTGATGTTTTAACAGCGCCATCTGCTGTTCACTGTGGAAATTTATGTTGCTTGCAATGTTGCGCTCAGCCGTCAGAGAACACGCATCCGTGAGTTCAAATGAAAATATTTGTACTGTTTATACAAATATTTCCACTCTGTAAAGTTTTCGTTTAATAAAAATGTTAGTCCTCTCTAAATATAATAATATTTCATAACAGCGAGGTTTAGAATTATAATTTAGTTAGTCTATACTTAGTGATTTCAAACAAGTTTACTTGGTTAAAGTTAAATTAATGTAAATTACGAGAAATATATGAAAAAAAGAAAAGAAAAAAGTTTTGTCAACACAAAAAAGAAACATACAACACAACAAACCTTTAGACTTGTGTCAGTTTTAGAGGTAAAGTAGAGATGAATCCAAGTTTTGTTCAAAACAACAAGATCCAATATTTGTGTAAATGTTAATGATAGATTTTCTTAGGATAATCAGGAGTGATGTCATGGTTTGCCTATTCCATTCAAAAGTACAGAGTATAAAGTTATGAGCCATCAGAACTAGAGCATTTTTACTAGTAATCAAAGCTGCTGTCAGTAACTTATTTTGTGTTCAAAATTGGCAAAAATGATATAATGAGCAAGTACATCATTAATCCATTTTCTAAACCGTGTTTTTGTCTTATCCTGAATCACTACGCTACACCTATAATAAGTGTTTATATTCGGACTATTTTCGACTGGTTCGGGTCGTACCGCTGCGGAGTAGCACAGTATCTGCGTGACTTGTCATAGACATAAAGTAGCTCCGGTACAATGTTCTTCCACAAGACGCATGCAGTTCCGTTTATTAATCGCTAAAGCGCCAAAAATTACGGCGCTATGCCCGTAGACAGGATTTTATAGTTTGTTCTTTTCCCAAACTAAAAGAAAAAAAAAAAAAACCTTCATACTTACAGACAGTGTCTATAATGATATGAACAGCTTTATGTGCACATACAAATCTTGTCAACAAATCAGCTCTGGTGTTCACAACACATAAATAAAACACATTAGTTTCAGTTATTTGAAGTTCTGTTAGTCACACAGTGTCAGATTTGCAATGAAATATAAGAGAAAAAGACACATGACAAATAATCATGAGAAATATTTTATTCATTAATCTGAAACAATTATTTATATTCATCATTTCATAAAATTGTTTCATATGTAATGTGCATTCTGTGTGCATAAGACATTGTTAATAGCATATTAGTATCACAGATTTGTATATTTCTTAATATTGTAAAAATTATTTTTGCTGCTTGTTCAATTTACTTAATTAAAAAAATGTTACACAAAGTAACATTATTTTGTTTTGAAATTAATTGTGCCCAATCTACTTAAATATGTAAAATTCGATGGTTTCTGACCTCACAAATCGCCCAGGCTGTGAGCTTCAAAACTAAGAAATTCACCAAAAGACAACAATATTGCGGCAATATTAATTTTGCACCTACAATATTCTAAGATTAGAGTAAAATTTATAGTGACATATAGACATTAGGTGCGTCCCAATTCGCATACTTATGCACTGTTCTATTACATTTTTAGGTACAAATAGTGTGAGTAATGCGTTCGCAGAAAATTCCAAAAAGAAAAAGTGCACTTTAAATACCCCAATGATGCACTTAATTAATGGAAAAAATGAAGTGTGGAATGTTGGACACTTCATGCACTTAATTTACGTTTAATTACGTAGCGGAGGGGGAGGGGGATCAGACTTCGATGTTTAATGACAAAATACATTTATAAAATTCATGAACTACATGGATGAGTACATGCATAAGTACATAGTGTATAAGTGCATAGTGTATAGCGCGTCATTTGGGACGCAATGCGCCAGAGAAACAAGCGCGCCACCATCTTTATAATATTGTCTTTGAACTTCCGTTTTTGCGGTAGCTCTTTACATTTCTATTGCATCGCTGTCAAAGAATAATTAACTGGTGAAGTGGATTTACTTGTTGTAGAGTTAATGAAAGTTGTCGTGAGCAGATGTCTTTACAAATGTCAGTAGACCGGGAAGATTTTAAAACGAGCAGTTCATTCATAAATACGTAAGATCGCTGTGGAAATACAAACCGGAAGACAAAAGACAACGAGCGCAGCGCTGAAAAGGGGCGGGGCTGTCGAATTATTTTTGTTATTGCCTCTTTCATAAACATCAGTGTATATTTTACAAACTATAAATGTTTTTTTTGTTTGTTTGTTTTGCTAGTACTTATCTGTATTTAAATGTCAGAAACATAAAAGGTTGAAAACACTGAACAGTTGAATGTAGCAGTTGATCATGTGTTGATCACTGAATGTTTCTAATCACAACGATGTGATCATACACTTCAAAGGGTTAATTATCAAATGTATATATATACAGGTGCTGGTCATAAAATTAGAATATCAACAAAAAGTAGATTTATTTCACTAATTCCATTCAGAGAAGAAAGTGTACAAGCAATAGGGATAACTGCACCCTGGAGAGGATTATGAAACAAAACTCATTCAAAAATGTGGGGGAGATTCACAAAGAGTGGACTGCAGCTGGAGTCAGTGCTTCAAGAACCACTACGCAGACGTATGCAAGACATGGGTTTCAGCTGTCGCATTCCTTGTGTCAAGCCACTCTGACAGCGTCAGAAGCGTCTCGCCTGGGCTAAAGACAAAAAGGACTGGACTGCTGCTGAGTGGTCCAAAGTTATGTTCTCTGATGAAAGTAAATTTTGCATTTCCTTTGGAAATCAGGGTCCCAGAGTCTGGAGGAAGAGAGGAGAGGCACACAATCCACGTTGCTTGAGGTCCAGTGTAAAGTTTCCACAGTCAGTGATGGTTTGGGGTGCCATGTCATCTGCTGGTGTTGGTCCACTGTGTTTTCTGAGGTCCAAGGTCAACGCAGCCATATACCAGGAAGTTTTAGAGCACTTCATGCTTCCTGCTGCTGACCAACTTTATGGAGATGCAGATTTCATTTTCCAACAGGACTTGGCACCTACTTTTCATGGTCATACTTTTCAGTTGGCCAAGATTTCTAAAAATCCTTTCTTTTATTGGTCTTAAGTAATATTCTAATTTTCTAAGATACTGAATTCGGGATTTTCCTTAGCTGTCAGTTATAATCATCAAAATTAAAAGAGATAAACATTTGAAATATATCAGTCTGTGTGTAATGAATGAATATAATATACAAGTTTCACTTTTTGAATGGAATTAGTGAAATAAATTGACTTTTTGATGATATTCTAATTATATGACCAGCACCTGTATATATTGTCTTTTAGAAGCTGCATTGGGGCCTGACACCTCTGGTGATAACTTGTTCGTTGCAAATGTTTGCTATGCAAGCTACAAAAGCTATTATAAAAGTAAATAATCAAGTTCATATTACTCAATTTTTATAAGTTGTAATGTATTGACAAATGTTAGGTAGACTTTTTACTTGTTACCTACATTTTTTGAGTAGGTTCTATAGGTTTGTTTTTACAGTGTAAATTCTATCTCTATTTCACATATGATAGGATGTGGATTATCACAATTGACATCATCCCAAAGTCCCAAGTGTGTGATAATACCACAATCTTGTAGTCCCTTATAGTCATCAGGCTGACCATTATGCCAGTTGGTAAAAGTCAATTGCTTCCCCTCAGCGTCCACAAACTTTCCCTCGGCTTCTCTATCTGTGACTCTAATAAATGGCTTCTTAGTACTTGAACCACTGAATACTGATAATTTCATTAGCGCCTGGTTTTCTAAAGCAGTTCTTGGCAAAACGATTGCTCCACCAAAGTCCTTGCAGTACTGCATCCCATTATCAAAAGTAAGCTCAATACCATCAGTGACATAGTATTTCTGTCCAACTTTTCTGAATGTATTAAAACTCGCAGCTTTCTCAATCATAGCAATCTTGGCGTTAAGTTGCTGGATCTCAGATTTCAGGGAGTCAGCTGTGCTGTCACGCCCAGACAAGCCTGAAAACATAATAATTACACTTAGAAAATATAGCTGCAAGCAGCAATTAATGAGGTTCAAGCATATTAAGACCTTTATGCCATCTATGGTATTAGAGTCTAGGCCGACATAAAAGCATTTAGGATTTAAAGGCTTTTGGGTATGTTTGGAGATGGCCATTTCTTAATGATCCTGTTACGGCTATCCAAATAGTAAAGTCCAACAGTTTTGTATTGTAGTGGTTTACAGCGGATTTGAGGTTGAGTGAAATACCTAGGACCTTAAGGCAAAGTTATAGAGAATGAGGAGATTCAACATATGATATGAATATAGTTTATGTGTGATACATAGCACCACCTGGTGGCTGATTTCTTTCATATTTCACACAGACCGCTAGAGTCAAGAGTCAAACAGGCCCACCAAGTTTCATTTTGATCAGCCTCCATTAACCTGGTCAAACAGGTTCTCAAATTTCATAGGCCAATGGCAGCCATGTTTTTTTGAGAGACGCGAAGGTCCTCATAGACATTCATGGCACCATCGACCAAGACACTGCATGCCAATTTTCAACTCAATCAGACTAACGATTACATAGTTATATAGCCATTTTTGTGTTTTTTTTTCCTGTTATAGTGCTACCAAGTGGACAACCGCTTTACCATCATGATACCATCATGATACCAACTTGGACAAGGACAGTGCATGCCAATTTTCAAGTCAATCAGATAAACTGTTGTAGTGGTTTTCATGTTTTTTTTTTTCTATTACAGTGCCACCAAATGGCCAAGCGCTACATTTTTTTTATTATTGTGACCCCAGGCTGAGCTTGTACATGTGTACCAGGTTTGGTGAAAATATTTCATTGCGATCAAGAGATACAATCATTTTAGTAAAAGACAACTGCTACTTCAAACGTTTTGGCGTTCTGTTGCGAACCTGAATCACCAATCGAAATTCTTTTGATAACTTTTTGCTATGAGTGTTTCTAGATGATGCATGTCAAGTTTTGAACAAATTGCATTCCTATGAGGAGTTTGAAAAAGTAGATTTTTTGGAAAATTCTTATAAAATGTTTTATGGCGGAAATAAGATATAAGTTTTGTTCGTCTTGGGCCAAGGATTCCAATGGTATAAGACACTCAAGTCTACGACAAACGGTTGAGCAGTTTTGCGTTTTTGATCGCTGTGTCGCCCCTTTTTGACCGATTTGGAGTCCGGGTATCTGAGTAGTGGGCAAGACTACTACCATCTACCAGTTTCATGTCTCTAGGCCTTACGGTTTGGTCTGCATGATCAGTTTTAAGGCAGAATAATAATAATAATAATAAAAATCTTAATTACAATAGACCCCCTAATTAGGTAAAGGGGTGAAATCTCCTGGGGTGTTAAAAAAAAAAATTAATTAAAGGACAAAAAAAGACATTTCTGAGGTAGAAAAATCAACATTTCCACACTCACTGAAGCTCTACATTAATTTCAACATGAGGAGTTTTGAAAAATCTAAATTACTGTTTAATACCTGGTGGTCCCCTTTCACCCTTAGCTCCAGCTGGGCCAGACGGTCCTGCTTTACCCGGCGTTCCCTGCACATTCACTCCTGAGACAGTAAAGTGGGTGTGAAAAACATAACCACATCTCTCTTTCACTGACTCACTCATTCATTTTCTCTCTCATACACACAAACCTGGCTCTCCCTTCTCTCCTTTGGGTCCAATTGCTCCATCTCTTCCATCTCTACCAGGCAGCCCGTTGTGTCCAGGAGTCCCTGGAACGCCACCATATGCAGGGCAGTTCAGGTTCTGAGGTTCAGCTCCATCCGACAGAACAAACTGAAGGAGCAGAAGAGCCCCGAGGAACAGCTTTAACAGCGCCATCTGTTGGTACACAATGGGAAAACTTCAGAGAACTTTCCCACAACTGTAAATGACATTTGTTTAGTTTTGCCTGTAGTGTCTTGCCTTAAACTTGCAGAAATAAAACAAAAACAAAACAAAAGCTCCAAGTAGTCTGAATAGCATTTTTCTTTACAATTTGCTTTGTAATGACTCATCAAATATATTAGACAATGTGTCACTTATACAGGCGTATATTATTATATATCGATCAGACATAACATTATAAGCACTGACAGGTGAAGTGAATAACACTGATTATCTCTTCATCACGGCACCTGTTAGTGGTTGGGATATATTAGGCAGCAAGTGAACATTTCGTCCTCAAAGTTGATGTCTTAGAAGCAGGAAAAATGGGCAAGCATAAGGATTTGAGTGAGTTTGACAAGGGCCAAATTGTGATGGCTAGACGACTGGGTCAGAGCATCTCCAAAACTGCAGCTCTTGTGGGGTGTTCCCAGTCTACAGTGGTCAGTATCTATCAAAAGTGCTCCAAGGAAGGAACAGTGGTGAACCGGCGACAGGGTCATGGGCGGCCAAGACTCACTGATGCACGTGGGGAGCGAAGGCTGGCCCGTGTGGTCCGATCCAACAGACGAGCTACTGTAGCTCAGATTGCTCAAGAAGTTAATGCTGGTTCTGATAGAAAGGTGTCAGAATACACAGTGCATCAGTTTGTTGCGTATGGGGCTGCATAGCCACAGACCAGTCAGAGTGCCCATGCTGACCCCTGTCCACCGCCGAGAGAGACAACAGTGGGAATGTGAGCATCAGAACTGGACCACGGAGCAATGGAAGAAGGTGGCCTGGTCTGATGAATCACGTTTTCTTTTACATCACGTGGAACATATGGCACCAGGATGCACTATGGGAAGAAGGCAAGCCGGCGGAGGCAGTCTGATGCTTTGGGCGATGTTCTGCTGGGAAACCTTGGGTCCTGCCATCCATGTGGATGTTACTTTGACACGTACCACCTACCTAAGCATTGTTGCAGATCATGTACACCCTTTCATGGAAACGGTATTCCCTGGTGTCTGTGGTATCTTTCAGCAGGATAATGTGTCCTGCCACAAAGCAAAAATGGTTCAGGAATGGTTTGAGCAGCACAACAACGAGTTTGAGGTGTTGACTTGGCCTCCAAATCCCCCAGATCTCAATCCAATTGAGCATCTGTGGGATGTGCTGAACAAACAAGTCTGATCCACCTCTCAACTTACAGGACTTAAAGGATCTGCTGCTAACATCTTGGTGCCAGATACCACAGCACACCTTCAGGGGTCTAGAGGAGTCCATGCCTCGACAGGTCAGGGCAGCAAAAGGGGAACCAATACAATATTAGGAAGGTGGTCATAATGTTATGCCTGATCGGTGTATAAGTTTCTATCTATTGTTTAATAATTTTTCTGAGATCTGAGGAAAATTTGTCATTATTTAATTGTGTGGCATGATAAAGTTACAAAATGTTGTCAATGAACATCGATGAACCTCATCACATGCAATTATGGTTAGATTTTGGATGTCTGTTGCTACATGTTTGGCCAATGTATTAATCAACTTACGTGATTGCCTCTTCGGATACTGATACGTCAGTACCCCCGACGCCTAGAAGCCCAGAGCTGACTACACCTTTGACTCAAAAGAGTGATTATTGTATTTTATACTTTAATGATGAAGTTTTATTTGCCTTTACATTTTGTTTATTATAAAAAGAACCAATTAAAAGAAATGTAATTGCTGCCTGTAGCTTAATATATAGTGTTTTAAGACCTTGAACAAGAACACACCACAGAGGAGTCTTCTGACCAAATATGCTTATAATTTAGGCCAGATTCGGCTTACTTCACCTTACCTGAGAATAATAAATAATAAGGTTAAAGGTGTTAAAATCAAAATACACACCGCAAAACATGGTGCCCAACGTAGGGCATTGATCCATCGACCCCTGGCCACGGTCGATCGAGCAATGCTTGCCCATTCGCTTCCGCACTCGTTCGCTTGAGTCTTAGATGTAAAAACTTGGTCAAAACTTCATCAGGAGTAACTTGCTGGTATATATGATAGGCATGGAATTTGGGGCATGGACCTATAGTGATTTAACCAGTAGAGGCAAAATTGAAGGGACAAAGGTGTAGAATCAGAAACAGCTGGGTATTTCTAGCGTCGTATCTGTGGTCATAACTTATTGAAATAAATACGAATGACATACAAAGCAAGGGGTTGCTGGTTTTGTCCCAGGAGACTTGGGAGAAATCTAGAGAGCCTGAAATCTTGCTTTACAGATGGCAAAATGTTCCAACCAGAAAACTGGTTAATGGGAACAATTGCTAAAAGCTATTTAAAATATAGCAAATAAATGCACAAATTAATCTCCCAAAAAAGAAAGAATGTGATGAAACATATAGTATTATGCTTTGTCAGTTTTGACAAAAAATGAAGTCTAAATAATGGTTAGACTAAGATGGTTAGTCTAAATATGGTTTTAAAGGTGATAGTGAACAGGACCACCACCTCAGAACCTCAATTTCTTACCTGTGCCATGGGAAAAGAGCTGGCACAAGATTAACAGAACAGTAAATTACTAAAAGGTTCTGAGGTGGGTGGAGTTCAGTTTATTGTCAAAAACAATGAAAGTAAATAAAGACCAAAAAAGAGCAAATGGGAAGAATAATGCTGACATGTAGAAAAATCCAGCCAATATGAACCATTTTTTGGGGATAAAGTAATAATTATTAATGGTTTAAATAACTAAACGTAGCAGGAATTTGATCTTTAGTTGATTTTACTGTACAATTGATTGTAGTGGACCAAAGCTTTTGGTAGCAAAAGAAGAAAAAAAATAGCAATAATAATATCTGCTATAAAAAACAGATATATCTATGTTGCATGTGAACCTACAACACTGGAAGAATCTAGCCAATGTGAGAAAAAAGAAAAAAAAGAATGTTACTGTAGAAAAATCTACAAGTTTGAAAGTGCAAAAATAAAGAAAGAATATTTGGATTTGGCAGAAAATGCAAAAGATATTGACACTGAAGAAAACATGAATGTTACCAAATGCATCGAAATTAAACGGTCCTTTAAAATAAGGAATACCAAATTGTTTTAAAAACAGGTAACAGTAGACTTTACACTCTAAAGAGAAATTCTGAAATTATATAAAATTTTGTACAATGGAATATTTGAAAATTATATATATTTGCATCAAATTGCATAATGAATTCACTGGGTATAGAGCAATAGAAGATAGGTGAAGAAAATGAAAAACCCTCAATGATATTAGTATTACAGACTAAAACGAGATGTTTTGAGGAGAATACAAATATATAAGTAGAGGAAGGCACTAATTATAGAAGATTTGCTATATAATAGAAAACTTGAATAAGGTGATTATACTCTATGAGGTAAAAAGGGACTTTAGAAACCTAAAGGAAAATGGTAACACTTTACATTAAGGTTCCCTTTGTAAAGGGTTTATAAAGGTGTTTGTTAATGACTAATAACTTGTTTACAAATGCATTATAAGTCGTTGATAAGCAGTTATAGCTGCATGAATAAAAAGGGTGACTTTAACGTAATACCTGCCAAATAGTGAGCCATTTTTAACTTGCATGTTATAGATGCATTTATTCACACATATTTTACTCAGAACCATATTTATGGTTATTTTATGATGCAGCAAAAATGTACTGTTATGGTGAGACTGAACGATGATTTATTTGTGGTTTTCTCAATAATATCTCATGATTTGTGTCACTTTTCTCACTGTTGCTCATTAGACTTTACTCTGTGCATTACCCATGATACTCTGTAAAAAGGTCATGATGCCTATTCAGAGGAATGTATAAAAACTGATTTCATCAAACTTAATTTTGAAAAAATAAATAAATCATACAACCATAACTTGATGAGGTATTAATAATGAAAAATGTAATTACATTATTAGTTACCTGTGAACCCTAATGAAGAGTGAACCATTTATTCATGAGTTATAAACGTTAGTAACCTTTGAAAGTGAACCTTAATGTAAAGTGGAGATACATGAATCATGTATTTATTTATAGCATTTATAAATCATGAATAAATGGTCCACAGGACTTCACTTAACAAGAAAACCACAAATAAATCATCGTTCAGTCTCACCATAACAGTACATTTTTGCTGCATCATAAAATAACCATGAATATGGTTCTGAGTAAAATATGTGTGAATAAATGCATTTATAACATGCGAGTTAAAAACGGCTCACTATTTGGCAGGTATTACGTTAAAGTCACCCTTTTTATTCATGCAGTTATAACTGCTTATCAGTGACTTATAATGCATTTGTAAATAAGTTATTAGTCATTAACAAACACCTTTATAAACAAAGGGAACCTTAATGTTACCAGGAAAATTACTGGAAATAAACATTTTGAGGAAAAGTGGAATAATTTTGGAAAAGGGAAAGAGAAAGAAAACACTATAGCTATATTGGCCAAAGTCTTGCCAAGTTTAAGAAGAAAATTTATAACAAAATAAATATACTGAATTGTGTAAGAATGTAATTTTAGAAAATCTAACAGAGACAAATCCTAAAAATCATAGTAAAGTTAAGATTATTATACTTATTTGGTGATACTGAAACTGAAGTTTTGAAACCTGTTAATTACTGTGAAGAATATGGAAGAATATGCTAGCATAGAAGGAAAATTAACCAAGAGATAGTGGTGATATAAAACAGAGTAAGGATACAGCAAAATAATACATGGATAGGAGGATATTACCTCTTGCTTGTAGTAAGAGTTAGAAATAAACTGAGAAAGCGGCCAGAACTATAGTCAATTTAGTATGTTGTTATAACATACAACATAATTAGATGAATAATTGAAAATGAACTCATTATAAATAATATGTGTTAGTAGGCATATTGTAATATTTGATTCATTTTGATGTGATGGGTGTAAACTTATCATACCGCTGTTTTAGCACAGCGAGAGAGCAGATAAGGAAGACAAACAAGCTCTCATTAGAAACCAAGAGCACCGAACGGCCTTGATTGAGTCTGGAACCCCTGAAAGAAGGGGGCAGAAGTAGCATAAGAAGTCCTCTATAGTTTGTATATGTTTCTTATTCAGTTATAAGATAGACTACAATGGCAAGCAATGACAGCACTGCCTCCAGCAGCACTGAGACCTTAGTTGGGGTCAGTAAAACCCTTTGGTTCAGGGGGAGAACTCTTGACAAGATGATTTAATTTCTGGGTTGTGTTATGAGGATTACAAATGCCACCAGACACTGATGTACCAAGTTTTAAACTGGAAAGCTGTGATTGGATGATATCTAAAGCTGACTGAAGCTTATACAGGGCTTGCTGCCCAGAAGAAGCACTACAGTAGTATCATCTGCATAAAAATGAAGGTTAGCATCTTGAATGTCATAATCGAGACTGTTTATATAAATATAGTGAATAAGAGGGGCCCCAGCACAGATCCTTGGGGAACACCTTTAGCAGTCTCCAATCAATCAGATAGTTTACTTTCAATTTGTACACATTGAGTTCTTCCACTTAAATAATTTTTAAACCAAACTTGATAAACCAACACTTTTCAATCTATGCAGCAATATTTCGTGATCCACCGTGTCAAAAGCGTTAGATAAAACAATAAAAAGAGAGGCACAGAAATCACCATTATCAACTGATACCACAATATCATTTTGAAATGTCAAAACAGCTGTTGTTATGTATCCGGCGCCTGCTGGTTCCTGCTACTCCCCACCAGAGGTCGCCGGGTCACCATTTCATTGCACACACAGTTATACATCACTCTGGACTACATTTCCCACAATCCCTCACCTAGGAACTAATCGCGCACTCACACCTGTTTCCCATCAGTGACCCTTTATGCACTCACACACACACTCATGGCTGAGTATTGTTTAGCCTTTGTTTGACCTTGCTCCTTGCCTTGCCTAGCCTGTGTTTTCGACCCTGGACCGTTTTCCTTGTTTGATGATCGCTTGCTGCCTACCTTGACCATTGCCTGTGTTTGGATTACCCTTTTGCCTTGCCCTCTTGTATCTGTTTGCTGGTGTTTGACCTCTGCCTGTACGAGTACGCTCACTGTAATAAAGCCTGCACGTGGATCCCCAACTCTGTCGTCCAGTTCCCTTCGTTACAGCTGTTGTAGTACTGTGTTTTTTGCGGAACAGAGACTGATTAATAGACAACACTTTGTTTGTGTTCAAATAACATGTTAACTGTTCACTAATAAAACTTTCTCAAATCTTTGTTAAAACACAGAGCTTTGAAATTTGGTCTAATTATCTAGCATCTCCCCCTTTTAACAAAAGCTGATTTCCCAATTTCCAGAACGACACCAGTATTTAATGAGAGATTAAAAATGTAAGATAAAGGGGATGTAATAATATCTGGTTCCACACAATCAGGGCCTGGTGATTTATTTGTGTCCAGCAATCTGAGTGCTTTATAAACATCCGCAGCGGCTGTCTGCACTTGGTGTAAATAGCGATTAGATACTGTTTGTACTGTGTGAAAATATAGCATATTTTCTTAGTGTAAAGACACTACATATAGTATAAGTATAGTAAGGAAGTTAAAATATGTGTTATGGTAATTGAAGATGAAACTCTATGAACATAGTATAGGGTATAAGATACATTTGTAAATTTTGGAAGTATGAAAGACTTAAATTATGGTAAGCTTGGGAGAATACTACAAAATTGACAATGGGAACCTTATAGGAACAAATTGATTTATTGACAAAGAATGTATAATTTATGTTTGAACATATAATTCAGAAAAATATCAGAAAGACTACTGTTGATACAAAGGTTTAATTACTGGATTGTTTTGAAAATAATGAATGTACTGAATATTTCAGCTAGAGGTTGGCGATACAAAGTGTGATGGATAAGGAACCTTTTGCACTCTTTGAATTCGTTAAAATTGATGAGGTATTTTAATTTGTAGCTGTAGCAAGAAACATCACCCCAGATACTAATTTTCATTCCCAAAAGATCTAAGGGAATGCAGACGACCAAAGTTTTCATGGTCCATGGCCTGGAAGCTCCCCTTGTTTGGCTTCTGTAAACTGTGTCTGAGCCAAGGGAGGAGCCGTACTTTCCTTTGGAGGACCTGAAGGGTGCTTGAAGTAACTAATGGATTATTTTTGAGATCCAAATTTGGCTTATATTTGAAAATCAAACAGAGCACAAAACTTTGCCCTTAAATGATACTGTACAGAGAAATATAATTGACTGTTAAAATGATGGGAACCAGAAAACTGGGTGGAATGTTACACGAATGTGTTACAATCCAAGGAATTTAAGAATTATGAACAAATGTACACGTTACTGTTAAAATTTGGAGTGAACAACATTTGTGTGCCACAACTATGCTTGAGGATGTCGAATAATGAGTCAGGATAATAGAGTACCTGCTCAGAGATGACGTGTTTTTGTAGGCAAAACCCAGAAGCGAGTTAGCATTTTAGGACTTCCGGTTCCATCGCCCTGAAGTCTATGGGTTTTTTGAATGGGTTTTTGCTAAATCGCCTGAAATAAGGTCTGTGGTTAACAAAGCCTCTAAATATTTTCACGTTTTGATCTATGACATAAAACACACCAGTTATAACCCGCTTGTGATTTTTTAAACCTTTATTGTTTCATAAAAATGGCGAGTTGCTAAAAGGGACTACTTCCTTTGGCGGGGACTTTAGACGTCATCATGACAAACAGGACATTTGGACAGCATTTCTCATGAAAAAGTGGATAAGTATTCATACACAGCGCAGATCATAATCAGCGAGCATGTTTTTAACTAAAGTTGTTTCTTTAAATAAAGTTTGAGGAAGCTTGGTGGTGGTGACGTTGATCCGCGATCATGGTGTGCTGTAGTCCGTTTGTAGCCTACTGTTAGCTTTTTATATCTGACGACTTTAGGCTTCAAAATGTATAAGTGTTGTGTTAACTTGTAAAGATTATCTTGATAGACAAAACGTGTAAGTGTCATAATCCTTTGTTTCATAAACCCTTTGCGATTTTCTAAAAGTCTATGGGGAAAATGCATAGGCTTTCGATCAAGGGAACCTGTGCGCCGCTAACTTCTGGGTTGGCCTACAAAAACACGTCATCCCTGAGGTACTATATTGCATGAAGGAGGAGTGTTCTTCTTTATATTATGGAAATGCAATTACCCTGCCTCCTTGTTTAGATTTTGGATGTCTACTGCTACACATTTGGCAAATGTATTGAATATTAGGCATTGCTTACAATATTATTGTTATTTATTTTTGTTTCTAAGAATTGTACTGTATGGCCAGAGATGTACAGTTATCAAGGACATGAAAAGGCAGGCGGCCCGCACCTACGAGGCCTTGAGAAGGATCTGGGAAACTTTGGGAAAGTGACAACTTACGTCAATCAAGAAGATAACCTAATGTCTGTAATAAACAGCAGGAGTATAAAAGACTGATGAGATGATTGCCTCTTCAGATACTGATACGTCAGTACCCCTGATGCCTAGAAACCCAGAGCTGACTACACCTTTGACTCAAAAGAGTGATTATTGTATTTTATACTTTAACGATGAAGTTTTATTTGCCTTTACATTTTGTTTATTATAAAAAGAAAAGTAACCAAATAAAAGAAATGTAATTGCTGCCTACTGTAGCTTAATATATAGTGTTTTAAGACCTTGAACAAGAACACACCACAGAGGAGTCTATTTCGTGAGAATATAGAGGAAAGGATTTGTATGGGGTAAACAGGACATACTTCCCTTAGGCGGACAGACACAAGTTCCCATACAAAGCAACATTTTTGAGAGAGAATTATACAATGCACAGTAACTTTAAATAATTGTTTATGATCATTACCTAATTTCTAAAAGTTTCTACATGGGTTATTGCACAAACACATAGCATTATGTGTTCAAGGAAAATATATCTTTCAGAGGCGCATCTGGTACTCACAAACAAAATATGTGTTTTTTAAGATGTTGCCCTGTCCTATAATAAAGGCTTTTTACCCTTCGAACTATGCGAGGGCCTGGACGTGGATTTTCTTGCTTCACAACAGGATCCACCTATCATTTTAGCATTATTGCCATCTATTCAAAATGTCTCTTTACTGGATAAGTTCAAGCCACTTTTGTGGTTCACTGTTCCTGTTTTTTCTTTCTTTTATTCATTTACTGCAGTGGTTCTCAGCTAAAATAACATTCATGGTACTTACCAGTTTAATGGAGGAGTCCAGATGACAGCCAATGTCTGTTGCCAAACAAGTCCGCAAGACTAAAATCACACTGACTGAAGAGAGGAAGGTCTTTACATCTGACGGGCTTTTTGTTGTCAATCTCATATTATGAAAAACTGATATGCTGCGCATGTGCAATGTGCTTTTAGGCGATCCCAACCTCTCATATATGGACACCCTGGTTAACTGGTTGTGCTGTACTATTCCTTCAAAATTATATGCTAAATGACTGAATTTAAAGGGATAGTTCACCCAAAAATGAAAATTATCCCATGATTTACTCACCCTCAAGCCATCCTAGGTGTATATGACTTTCTTTCAATCAAACAATCAAAAAATATCCTGGCTCTTACAAGCTTTATAATGGTAGTGAATGGCGCTCCTCCTGATTTTGAAGTCCAAAAAAGTGCATTCATCAATCATAAAAGTAATCCACACAACTAATAACTGTTAATAAAGGCCTTTTGAAGCAAAGCGATGGGTTTATTTACAGATTTATAAACTATAATAAATGGCTTCTGGTAACGGCCGAACATCCGGCGTAAGTTGTTAATAGCATATTACTATCACAGATTTGTATATTTGCTAATACTGTAATACTAAATACTGTTTTTGCTGCTTGTTTACTTAATTAAAAAAAAGTTATACAAAGTAACACAATTTGTTTCTAATTAATTGTGCCCAATCTACTTAAATATGTAAAATTTGATGGTTTCTGACCTCACAAATCACCCAGGCTGTGAACTTCAAATCTAAGAAATTCACCAAAAGACGACAATATTGGGGCAATATTAATTTTGAACCTACAATATTCTAAGATTAGAGTAAACTTTATAGTTACATATAGACCTTATCAGCTGTCAAATATTTCACAAACTATAAATGTTTTTTTTTTTTTTTTGCTAGCACTTATCTGTATTTAAATGTCAGAAACATAAAATAAACAGACGGAAAAGACGGGTTTTCCGTGTAATGTCATCACAGATATGCACGCACAACTAGGGGGCAGAAAGCAATTGTCTCATCATTTCTGAGAGTTAATTTCTTAAAGGGGGGGTATAATGCTATATCATGCATTCTGACTTATTTACACTGTTAAAGTTGGATTCTCATGCTAAACATGGCCAAAGTTTCAAAACACGAGTTGAACGTATGTCTGTGCCAAAAATACTCTTCCAAATACTTCCAAACGTGCGTTCGGGTTTATGGAAGTTGTCGGCAGCGCTGCACAGGTCACAGGACTGCATGAAATCAACAATGTCGCCAAAGAAGAACCCAGTGTTCAGTGGAGCTGAGAGTTTTGTGCTCACAGACTACATTGATGCGCTCTCGGTATTTGTTATTAAAATAACCATAGAAACTGATAGTTACAATCACTTTTTTATTGGTCAAAATGAATGGAGAATATCTCATGTTTTTCCACGGCTGCTTGGGCCCTTAGGATCTGCGCTTATGGTTTCATAAACAAGGTCCAGTTCTACTCTGGATTTACGGATCATTTGAAACAGAAAGATGGAGCGGTCACAGCGGTAATGATTCCAGTCATGAGTCAGAACCGCAGGTGGTGAGTAAAACTGCTTCAAATGTCTGTTTTGTTGGCGCCTAAGTGCATATAATGTAAACGACACAAACGTAGTGAATTCATAAATGAATTATTCATCATTCACTATACGCTATATTCATTACAGTGATTCAAAAGTTATCCAGGGATAATGCGATGGTGTATTGTGTGTTTAAATACATTTGTTTAGCTGACCATTGATAGCTTGCAGACGATCGCTACGCAAAAGCTGCGCATGCTTGTCACTCTTTAGCTCCGCTCACACGACACGCCTCCAGGAGCTCGGCTGTTTTCGGAAAAACTCGGTACAGCGTATGTATATATGATAAAACTAAAGACTTTTTTGGAGATATGAAGGATGCACTACTACTCTATAGGTACTTAAGATTAACATGAGATTGGCAGAAACTTTGTGTGATACCCTCTTTAATATAATCTGCGGAGTCTGCGCTACCTAGGCTTTCAAAGTAATTGATGCTAGCCATTTCCTCACTGTCGCACACCTAGCTAGCTGTCACAGGCCTCATCTTGTACAGTATGTTTACAGTATCAAATTTCTTTCAAATGTAGCCTTGTCGTAAACATTTGGGATAGAAAGGCTCAACAACCAACAAAACCAGGTAAGTTCATAAATTCATAGGGTATGTCAGGTTTTTATGATTAGCAAACTTAGTTGGACAATTTAATTCGAGACCTGATTAACGTTATAACTTAGCCTACTAGTCAACTGTTGTTAGCTAATGTTTTACATAATGTTATACTAATATGCAAATGAAACACAAACAAACAGATCCAACTCTGAAATAGCAGTTTATTAATGAGTCAACAAGAATTTACAAACAATGCGAAATCTATGTTAATTACAGTGATTGATTAACGTTACAATCTTCTACAGGTTCTGCATAACGTTATATGCCAAGAATTGCATGCACCTCCAAGTACTGTTTAAAAACTATATAATATTTCTTTGTGGGGTTTATTAATGGTGATAAATAATTTGACAGAACAAATGTTGTAGGCTATCTGCAGAGATTCGCATCCACCTCTTTTCTCAGCATAAATGACTGTTATCTCCCATGAGGTGCATGCAGAATTCGCCATAACGGGACGTTCTAAAACGCTTAACGAGAAAATGCTTAACGTGAAAAAGCCTAACGTGGCTTAATTTACTAAGACAGTGTGTAACAAGCCAAACTAAGTGAACACCATACTAATAAAGCATACTATGTACAGAAAAGCAGATGAGCCCAGAATATGAACGCAACACGTTTAATTAAACATTTTCCTCCCATAAAGAAAACGCTTAACGTGACTTAATATAAAGAGACAGTGACATTAAAAGACCAAACTTAGTAAACACTAAACTAATAAAGCATACTATAGCCTATAGAATATTTGGTTTGTGCAGAATTTGATCTTTTAAATATCACATAGTAGGCTCCATTACGCGACGTTAAGCCAACGGTTTTCTATGGGAGGAAAACATGAATTGCGTTCATATTCTGGGGTCATCTGCTTTGCTGTACATAGTATGGTTTATTAGTATGATGTTTACCGAGTTCAGTCTTTTAATATCACTGTTTTAGTACATTAAGCCACGTTAAGCGTTTTTCCGGCATAACTCGTTAGCGGTCTGCCCCCTGAATGCTCCTAGTAGCCCCTCACCGCAGAACACTTGAGATCCAGGGGGCGGAGGTTAAGGGATATGTAAAGTGGGAGGAGTTGGATCCAGATCCAGGGGGCGAAGACAGGTAGGTTAAGGGATATGTAAAGTGGGAGGAGTTGGATCTAGATCCAGGGGGCGGAGACAGGTAGGTTAAGGGATATGTAAAGTGGGAGGAGTTGGATCCAGATCCAGGGGGCGAAGACAGGTAGGTTAAGGGATATGTAAAGTGGGAGGAGTTGGATCCAGATCCAGGGGGCGAAGACAGGTAGGTTAAGGGATATGTAAAGTGGGAGGAGTTGGATCTAGATCCAGGGGGCGAAGACAGGTAGGTTAAGGGATATGTAAAGTGGGAGGGGTTGGATCTAGATCCAGGGGGCGGAGACAGGTAGGTTAAGGGGTATGTAAAGTGGGAGGGGTTGGATCTAGATCCAGGGGGGCGGAGACAGGTAGGTTAAGGGATATGTAAAGTGGGAGGGGTTGGATCCAGATCCAGGGGGCGGAGACAGGTAGGTTAAGGGATATGTAAAGTGGGAGGGGTTGGATCTAGATCCAGGGGGCGGAGACAGGTAGGTTAAGGGATATGTAAAGTGGGAGGGGTTGGATCTAGATCCAGGGGGCGGAGACAGGTAGGTTAAGGGATATGTAAAGTGGGAGGGGTTGGATCTAGATCCAGGGGGCGGAGACAGGTAGGTTAAGGGATATGTAAAGTGGGAGGCGTTGGATCCAGATCCAGGGGGCGGAGACAGGTAGGTTAAGGGATATGTAAAGTGGGAGGAGTTGGATCCAGATCCAGGGGGCGGAGACAGGTAGGTTAAGGGATATGTAAAGTGGGAGGAGTTGGATCCAGATCCAGGGGGCGGAGACAGGTAGGTTAAGGGATATGTAAAGTGGGAGGAGTTGGATCCAGATCCAGGGGGCAGAGACAGGTAGGTTAAGGGATATGTAAAGTTAGAGGAGTTGGATCCAGATCCAGGGGGCAGAGACAGGTAGGTTAAGGGATATGTAAAGTGGGAGGAGTTGGATCTAGATCCCCTGGATCTTGTGTTTTGCATGCGTGCGCATCCAGTATTGTTTGTATACAAGAAACCTGTCTATGTAGCAGTTTATCACGAGGCCTGACGTCTCTGGTGACAAGTATTGACTCATTCATTGCAAATGTTTGCTATGCAAGCTACAGAAGCTATTATACAAGTAAATAATTAAGATTTCATATTACTCATTTTTTATTAGTTGTAATGTATTGTCAAATGTCAGGTAGACTTTTTACCGAACTTCTTTTAGTGTCACAGTTGTTCAGTAAATTCTATCTTTTTTCTATTTCACATATGATAGGATGTGGATTATCACAACTGAAATCATCCCAAAGTCCCAAGTGTGTGATAATACCACAATCTTGTAGTCCCTTATAGTCATCAGGCTGACCATTATGCCAGTTGGTAAAAGTCAATTGCTTCCCCTCAGTGTCCACAAACTTTCCCTCGGCTTCTCTATCTGTGACTCTAATAAATGGCTTCTTAGTACTTGAACCACTGAATACTGATAATTTCATTAGCGCCTGGTTTTCTAAAGCAGTTCTTGGCAAAACGATTGCTCCACCAAAGTCCTTGCAGTACTGCATCCCATTATCAAAAGTAAGCTCAATACCATCAGTGACGTAGTATTTCTGTCCAACTTTTCTGAATGTATTAAAACTCGCAGCTTTCTCAATCATAGCAATCTTGGCGTTAAGTTGCTGGATCTCAGATTTCAGGGAGTCAGCTGTGCTGTCACGCCCAGACAAGCCTGAAAATATAATAATTACTGAAATCTCTTGGGGTGTTAAAAATAAATTATTTACAGGACAAAAAAAAAAAAAAAAAAAAGTCTAAATTACTGTTTAATACCTGGTGGTCCCCTTTCACCCTTAGCTCCAGCTGGGCCAGACGGTCCTGCTTTACCCGGCGTTCCCTGCACATTCACTCCTGAGACAGTAAAGTGGGTGTGAAAAACATAACCACATCTCTCTTTCACTGACTCACTCATTCATTTTCTCTCTCATACACACAAACCTGGCTCTCCCTTCTCTCCTTTGGGTCCAATTGCTCCATCTCTTCCATCTCTACCAGGCAGCCCGTTGTGTCCAGGAGTCCCTGGAACGCCACCATATGCAGGGCAGTTCAGGTTCTGAGGTTCAGCTCCATCCAACAGAACAAACTGAAGGAGCAGAAGAGCCCCGAGGAACAGCTTTAACAGCGCCATCTGGTGGTACACAATGGGAAAACTTCAGAGAACTTTCCCACAACTGTAAATGACATTTGTTTAGTTTTGCCTGTAGTGTCTTGCCTTAAACTTGCAGAAATAAAACAAAATCTAGTTTTAATAGCATATTCTTTACAATTTTCTTTGTAATGACTCATCAAATACATTAGACAATGTGTCACTTATACAGGCGTATATTATTATATATCTTCTGTTATGTGTATTAGGATTGTATTTGGGTCTTGGTATTGCTTTCCAGGTTTCTATCTATTGTTTAATCATTTTTTCTGAGATCTGAGGAAAATTAGTCTGCATTTAAATGTGTGGCATGATAAAGTTACAAAATGTTGTTAATGAACATCGATGAACCACAACAGCCTCTATGCAGTTATGCTGAACAGCTTCATATAAAAAAAAACATAAGAAAAAACGTTCATTAGTCTCGTGAGAATATAGAGGAAAGGATTTGTATGGGGTAAACAGGACATATTTCCCTGACACAAGTTCCCATACAAAGTCTTTTCATTAGCAACATTTTTGAGATATTGAGACAAATTTGCCCTGCTGATCAGTTTGTAATTCTTAGTTTAAATTAATTTAATTCACTGTTATAATTATACAATGCACAGTAACTTTAAATAATTATTTAT
Source organism: Elopichthys bambusa (assembly GCA_037101425.1). Taxonomy (NCBI): domain Eukaryota; kingdom Metazoa; phylum Chordata; class Actinopteri; order Cypriniformes; family Xenocyprididae; genus Elopichthys; species Elopichthys bambusa. Next base: position 3,995,634 of record CM074437.1, on the reverse strand, counting down.
GATCATTACCTAATTTCTAAAAGTTTCTACATGGGTTATTGCACAAACACATAGCATTATGTGTTCAAGGAAAATATATCTTTCAGAGGCGCATCTGGTACTCACAAACAAAATATGTGTTTTTTAAGATGTTGCCCTGTCCTATAATAAAGGCTTTTTACCCTTCGAACTATGCGAGGGCCTGGACGTGGATTTTCTTGCTTCACAACAGGATCCACCTATCATTTTAGCATTATTGCCATCTATTCAAAATGTCTCTTTACTGGATAAGTTCAAGCCACTTTTGTGGTTCACTGTTCCTGTTTTTTCTTTCTTTTATTCATTTACTGCAGTGGTTCTCAGCTAAAATAACATTCATGGTACTTACCAGTTTAATGGAGGAGTCCAGATGACAGCCAATGTCTGTTGCCAAACAAGTCCGCAAGACTAAAATCACACTGACTGAAGAGAGGAAGGTCTTTACATCTGACGGGCTTTTTGTTGTCAATCTCATATTATGAAAAACTGATATGCTGCGCATGTGCAATGTGCTTTTAGGCGATCCCAACCTCTCATATATGGACACCCTGGTTAACTGGTTGTGCTGTACTATTCCTTCAAAATTATATGCTAAATGACTGAATTTAAAGGGATAGTTCACCCAAAAATGAAAATTATCCCGTGATTTACTCACCCTCAAGCCATCCTAGATGTATATGACTTTCTTCTTTCAGTCAAACACAATCAGAGTTATATTGAAAAAAATACTCTTCCAAGCTTTATAATGGGAGTGGATGGTGCTCCTGATTTTGAAGCCCCAAAAAAGCATATAAATACATCATAAAAGTAATCCACACGGCTAATAAGGGTTAATAAATTCCTTCTGAAGCAAAGCGATGGGTTTTTGTGAGAAAAATATCCATGTTTAAAACTTTATAAATTATAGTATCTGATTTCCAGCAACGGCCATATGTGAGTCTAGTTCAGGCAGAAGAGTGAACTTTGACCCGACGCATGACGTATTGATGAACGCGGAAGTGCAGAGGATAGAGCAAAACAAAACACCGGTCTCGAATTAGAAGTCTAAAATGTGAATTTTTAAAGAGAAATGTTGGAGGAGCTTGAGTTTGTTGCCCAGCCCTATTGGTTTGAACATTGAGAGGCGTTTACTCTCACCTAAGCTTACGATACTCCTACATCCTACATCATACATCAGGTCAGAGGTCAATTTTCCACTGGAACTCAACTTGCATATGCCTGTTACCGGAAGTCAGTGATTTTAGTTTATAAAGTTATAAATATGGATATTTTTCTTTAAAAAAAACCCCATCGCTTCGCTTCAGAAGGTCTTTATTAAACTCATGGAGCTGTGTGGATTATTTTTATGATGGATGGATGCACTATTTTGGGCTTCAAAATCTAGGCCACCATTCACTCCCATTATAAAGCTTGGAAGAGCCAGAATATTTTTTAATATAACTCTAATTGGGTTTGACTGAAAGAAGAAAGTCATATACACCTAGGATGGCTTGAGGGTGAGTAAATTATAGGATAATTTAAATTTTTGAGTGAACTAACCCTTTATATCTGTATATTTCAATCATGAACACGTTGTTTGGATAAAAATTAGTAAATTTATTATTTGTTTGTGTATATTAAATATAATGTATGGATAGAAACATATGGAAGAAAATGCTTCACAATCAAATTTAAACTGTGGATTTTATAAACATTACATAAAATCACATATTTTGTTAACAGAATACTGGAATATGGAATTATATTATGTATACATTTGTATGCATTCGTTGTCAATTTCACATATAATAGATTGTACTTCATTACAACCACCAGAGTCCTCTAGAAGACCACAGTCTTGTACTCCCTTATGATCATCAGGCTGACCAGGACCCCAGATGGTAAAAATCAAATGCTTCCCCTCAATGTCCACAAACCATCCCTCTGTTTCTCTATCTGTGACGCCTATATGTGACTTCTTACCCCTTAAACCACTGGATAATTCTAATTTCAATAACGCTTGGTTTTCGGCAGCAGTTTTTGGCAAAACCATTGTTCCACCAAAATCCTTGCAGACTTTTATGGCTTCATCAAAGGTTCCCTCAATGCCATCAGTGACGTAGTATTTCTGTCCAGCTTTTCCGAAGTGGCTGACACTTGCAACTTTCTCAATCATGGCCATCTTGCCGTTGGATCTCGGATTTCAAGGTCTCAAGAACACTTTCACATCCAGGAGACCCTGAATAAAGAATAATTATTTACTGGATGTTGTTCATGCACAATTTTAGACTCTGAAGTCTTCACATTTCCACTTGAGGAATTTTAAACTGTGCATTAAAAGATCTAAATTACTATAATGTTTAATACCTGGTTGACCTGGGAGTCCCTTTTCGCCCTTGGCTCCAGCTGGCCCAGACGGTCCTGCTTTACCTGGCGGTCTCTGCACTCTCACTCCTGTAAGATAGGAGCAAAAATAATAGGCAATAATGTAGGAGTGAAGTAAACCACTATCTAAGATCCCCTCACTTCACTCATCTTCTCTCTTATACACACAAACCTGGCTCTCCCATCTCTCCTTTGGGTCTAATTTTTCTTTACATGGGGATCAATACAAGAAAAAAAAACAAAAAAACTTGATTACATGTAAAAAGAAACAAAAAAAAAAAAAGATTCAATTAAATTATAGTGCCCCACAAAACAAACAAATAAAATGGCAAATTCGTCAGTCTTATGAAAATAAAAAACAACTAGACTTTTAAACAGGAAATATGTGCCTCATGATAAAGTGGACAACACAAATGACATTTAAAATGTAAAATATAAAAGCTTATTCTAATGAGTCAGTCTTGACTGATACAATCTAAATTAACTTCTATTTACTTTTCAAAGCACATTAGTTTTTAAAAAAAAAAGTAACACAAACTGAACAAGGTTGTATGTTGTTAGTCATTTTGGTCGTTTAAATTTCTTCATTAACTATTTGGTGTTAGAGTGGATGATATTATTGTTCTAATGCATAAAGTCATTTATTAATATTTCTTTATTTATTTCATACATCTGTTCACTAGACCATGGCTCTGCAAGTTCAACAGTGGGTCTGCCAATAGTTTGATCTAAAATGAATTGTTATGAAAAACCAAAATTACAATACGAACAATATTAAGAAACCAGTTGTTAAGTAGCTAATGTTCAGCTAAATATGTCATTAAAATGTAACTAGCATCGCATTAAAGAATGCAAATATCGTCTCTATCCACAAGTGGGTCACTGGATTTGAATAGCCTACTAATAAAAATTTGAATAGGCTACTTTATTCTCTAATAGTTTCTGTTTTCTTTTTTAAATAAATTGCATTAGGCTAGCTGTTATTTTTAAACAATGTTTGATTACATACCAGTTTAATGGAGGAGTCCTGTTAAAAAGTCCATAGCCTTCAACTAAAATCACTCATGTGACTGGAGAAACGGAGGGTTTTCTTGCTCTAAATCTGAGACCCACCCACCCTTTGCAATGCATCTATATTCGGTCTATTACGGTAGTGACATACACATGGCTGGAGCTGTTTGGAGCAGTTCAGGAAGACGGCGAGCAAAATAATACCAAGGACGCTGGCACAAAGTGGGAAGCTGAAGGAAGGCGGAGGGCATGAGCTAGTTAGTGAATGGGTCAGGATGGCAGGATCTTGGTATGAGGATGTTGATGATATGGATAGTGAGGAGTGGGTGGCTGCTGGGGGTGAAAAAGAGAGGGGTAGAGGAAGAAGGACTAATCTAAGTCAAAAAAGGGGGTTGGAGGAGAATAGTGTTGAGGAAAACGAGTGAATGGTGCGGAGGAAGATGGACGATGGAGAATTCAAAGTTATCCTTATGTTTAGGAAAGAAGATGAGCACATACGCTTAAGTCCAATTGCACTTACCCAAGAATTAAAAAAGAAGCTAGGTGAAATAGAAATGGCAAGAATACTTCGAGATGGAAGCATTATGTTAAAATGTAAAACAGAGGAACAAAGGAGAAAAGCATTGCTCATTGGAAACGTATGTAAAAAGAAGGTAGCGGATAGAAAAGTAATAAATGGAAGGAAGGGAACTCAAGGAGTAATATGGGGCATTCCAACTAAAGAAGACCTGGATAACATCAAAAAGAACATCCAAGGAGGAAATGTAAAGAGTTTGAGGAGATCAAATAAAACTATAAATGGAGAAAGAACTGCAAGCTTGTCGGTTTTAATTGAGTTTCAAGATGATAAACTTTCGTAGGATACATGAGTTATCCAGTCAGGGAATATGTTCCACCACCTCTTAGGTGTTACAAATGCCAAAGGTATGGGCACATTGCTGCAGTGTGTAAAGGTAAACAAAGATGCCCTAAATGTGGTGGAGAACATAGATATATGAAGAATGTGGAGAAAATGTGAAGGCTAAATGTTGCAACTGTGGTGGGGATCATAATGTAGCATTTGGAGGATGTGATGTAAGAAAAAGAGCAGTGGAAGTCCAGAAAGTCAAAGTTAAAAACAACATAAGCTAAGAATTCAAGGAGAGGGGGAAACAAAGGAGAGGACAGGTAATGAAGGAAATGTCTTGGGAGGACAAAAAATTTGAGAGACATTTCCGTGAGTATGGAGAATTTAATTCTATTTATAGCATATGTCATTAATTGTACGGATCAAGTGAGACATAAAACAGAGAAAATTAAAGTAATTGTGAGAGGTGCTGAGAAAGTTTTGTCAGTCAAACACAAATCAATAGAAGACTTGAATCAGAAGGAAAATCGTCCAGCCAGAATGGACAAGGTTAATGCTTATTATTCAGTGGAATGCAAGAAGTTTAGTAGCTAATGGACAGGAATTCAAAAGATTTATTAATGAGTTAGAAGCAAAACCAGATATAATTTGCATACAGGAAACTTGGTTAAAACCATCATTAGATTTTATAATTATAGGTTATGATAGTATTCGGAGAGACAGAGACAATGGTAATGGTGGAGGTTGTGCAATATTTATTAAACAAAATATTCAGTATAGGGTAACAGCTAGAGGGAAAGAACTGGAATTTATTATAATGGAGGTATGGACAGAGGAGGGTAATATTAAAATAGTAAATTATTATAATCCATGCCAGAGATTAACCTTGGGGAATTTGGAGGGATTATTAGTTCACTTAGAGGGTAAGGTTATTTGTTGTGGAGATTTTAATGGTCATAATACATTGTGGGATAATTATAATGATATTAATGGAGAGGTTATAGAAGAATTTATGGATATGAAAAATTTAGTTTGTATTAACAATGGAAATGGTACCAGAATAAATGTTATAAATGGGAAGGAGACAGCGGTGGATATTTCCCTTGTGTCTGAGTCAATAGCAGGGATATGTTGGTGGGAAGTTAAGAAAGAAAGCACGATGGGGAGTGACCATTATCCTATTTTTGTTGAAGTTGGGGCAAGAGTAGAAATTAATGAGATAAATAGATCAGGAGGGTGGGTTTTTGACAAAGCAGATTGGGGTAAATTTAGAGAAGTATGTGAGGGGATAATGAGTGAAATTAATATTAATCAAGAGACAGAGGAGTTAAATCAGTGTATTAGTGGAGCTATAATTGAAGCTGCAGTCCAGTCAATTCCAAGGCGCACAGGAAGTAAGAAAAAGAGGATTGTTCCATGGTGGACAGAAGAATGTGGAAGAGTAGACAAAGAGAGAAACAAAGCATTTAAAAGACTTCATTTTGGGGACTTAATTAGGTACAGAAAGGCACAAGCATGTGTTAGAAGAACAGTGAAAACAGCAAAAAAAAATAAAAAATATTGGAGGAATATTGTTCTGTAATACAGTGGGTAGAGAAACGGATATTGATAAGGTCTGGGGTATGGTAAGGAAAATGAACTGGATTAGAAGAGAGTATAGGTATCCAACATTAACAATTAATGGGAGTACGGCAATTACAGAGATAGAAAAGGCTGAAATGATTGTGAAACATTTGTCAAAATTCATAGTTCAGACAATATCAGTGAAGAAGGGAGAAGAGGGCGAGAGGAAACAATATTAAGACACAGGGATTTTAGTATAGATTTAGATTATGGAAATGTGGATGATGCATTGAATTTACCTTTTACTATAAGTGAATTAAATAGTGCTTTAAGGAACAATAGAGTATCTGCACCAGGTATGCTATATAATGATGTCTAAATTAAGTGATTCATCTAAAAATATACTTCTGGGATTATATAACAGGGTGTGGGAGAGTGGGAAATTACCTAGCAAATGGAAAGAGGCTATAATAGTACCAATACGGGTAGGAAGGAAACAGTCCAACTGATTATAGACCAATAGCTTTGACTTCTCATATTTGTAAGGTTATGGAGAAAATGATTAATAAAAGATTAACATATTACTTGGAAACAAAAGGATGTATTTTAAATGATCAAAGTGGATTTAGGAAAGGAAGAAGTACAATGGATTCTACAGTATGTTTAGAGTATGAAATAAGGAGAGCGCAGATTAATAGAGAAAGTGTAGTGGCTATATTTTTAGACATTGAGAAAGCTTATGATATGATGTGGAGAGAAGGTCTGATAATTCAGTTAAGAAAAGCAGGAGTTAATGGAAAAATGTTAAGATGGATTCAAGATTTTCTATTCGGCAGAACTATTCAAGTCAAAGTTGGGCAAAACTTTTCCAGGACCATGATTGTAGAGAACGGTACACCACAAGGAAGCATAATTAGTCCCTTATTATTTACTATTATGATTAATGATGTATTCTCAAGTATTGAGAAAGGAGTAGGATTCTCCCTTTTTGCAGATGATGGAAACGTGGAAGAAATGTGGATTTTATTGTTAGGAAAATGCAAGCTGCTATAACAGAAGTGGAAAAATGGTCAGTGGGGGTTTAGATTTTCTGTTGAAAAAACAAAAACAGTGATTTTTTCAAAACGGAGAGTTAACAGTGGGATAAAATTAAAATTATCTGGCCATGACATAGAAAGAGTTTCTTGTTTTAAGTTTTTAGGGGTATGGTTTGATGAGAAACTTACATTTAAAATGCATATTGAGAAAATTATTGAGAAATGCATGAAAGTACAGAATGTTATGAGATGTTTGGTGGGTAAGGACTGGGGGGCTGAAAGGTTGGCATTGAAAAGTATATATACCGGATTAATGCGATCAGTGCTTGATTATGGTTGTATAGTTTTTCAATCTGCTGCTACAAGCAAGTTGAAGGAATTGGACAAAATTCAATATAAGGCATTAAGGTTATTAACAGGGGCTATAAGATCCACTCCTACTGCTGCATTGCAGATTGAAACAGGGGAAATGCCCTTAGAACTTAGGAGAGTGCAACTGTCTCTCAATTATTTGGTCAGTATAAAAGGACATATTATAGATCATCCAGCAAAAGACGTGGTAAAACCATGTTGGGAAAAAGAAAAGTTTGAAATCAAGAGTTTTGGGTGGGTGATACCTAAAGTGGCGGAAGAAATGGAAATAAATTAGATGGCCATTAGCACAACTGTTCCATGGTCAGTAATTCAACAGTGGTTATTACCACAGCCCAATGTGGACATGTCACTGCTAGAGAAGAGGGACAAGGCCCAGGGGGATGGTTATAATGCTCGAATGGTGCAGACATATATTCAAACTCATTATTTTAGTAATGTCTTGATTTATTCAGATGCATCTAAAAATATAGAAAACAGAGTAGGCGTGGCATTCACAGTTATAGATTTTAATGTCAAAGTTAACAAGAGAATCTCAGATAATCTATCAGTATACACTGGAGAAATGATTGCAATTTTATTGGCACTACAGTGGGTTGAAGAAAATAGACCACTGAGGACACTTATATGTTCTGACTCGAGTTCATCATTAATGACACTAGAAAGTGGTCAATCTGAGAGTAGATCTGACGTACTGATCGAGATCCTTCAAACATTATACAGGATTCAGATGATGGGTTTAGAAGTATCTTGCTGTTGGGTACCTGCTCATATAGGAGTAAAGGGGAATGAATCGGCAGATGAATGTGCTAAGGAAGACACAGGAAAATCAGATATAGACATGAAAGTAAATTATAGTAAGGGTGAGATGAAGTTTTTAATTAAGCAACATGTAAAAAATAGATGGCAGAAACAATGGGAAGAAGAAAGAACAGGAAGATGGCTTTATAACATCCAAAGAATTGTTGGTAAAGGTAGAATAACAAGAAGAAATAGAAAGGAAGAATCAATTATATCTAGACGTAGATTTGGACATGCAGCACTTAACAGTACTCTAAATAAAATAGGGAAACATCAGACAGGAGCATGTGAGCATTGTAATCAAGAAGAAACAGTGGAACATGTTATACTGAAATGTCCAAAATATAATAGTGAAAGGAGAGTATTGATTTTTAATTTGAAAAGAATTAAGATGAAGTTTAATTTGACAAATTTATTGCAAAGGAATTCACATGAGGAGTGTATTGATTTTTTTAATAATATATTTGAAAATGTCTGAGTTAGATAAAAGATTATAGGTGTTTAGAAGGTGTTAGGTAAAGGTCCTTGCGTTCTTGGTCCACACTCCTAACCAGCAGGTGGCGCTAATGCACCTTGAAGTTGTTTGCCAACCGCCATAAAAATCAAGAAGAAGAAGAAGTAGAAGTAGAAGTTAAAGTGACATACACATGACATGACAGGGTGAAGAAGTTCTGAAGTTTTACTGGTTATATACAATCCGCAGCTCACCGTCTTACTTCATTTTACACTAATACCTGGTCACAAAGCGTTGAAGGTGAGTTACTTGCTGTTTTTTTTTTAGTCACAACACTGAACAGACCCTGTCGCACGTAATAATCGTGCATTAGTTTATTTAGAAGTGTTACTCAGCAACTTTCATGTCTATAATCACTGCTCAACGTGTGTTTCTGTCGTGTGTACACGACCACACCATGATTTTTTTTTATTGCAGTTATGAAATGAGGGAGTGGTGATGTATTTGTATTGTATTTGGCAATAAGGAGCCGACATTGCGAAAATACATTATTGCTCTTCATCCATTATCAGCTAAGATAGAGGACTCCAATCGACAGTAAGTGCCCTGCAAAGTGTACTTTATAGCGTTATCCGACATTTTGGCCTTCATGTTCAAACAAGACACTGCAAACGGCAACATACGGCTATCACATTATTTCAGTGTATAGGGAAATGTATCCACCAGTACGTTAAGAAGTCTGAATTAAATAAACTCGGTGAAAGGAGTGGAGAAAGCTATTGTTTGATTTTTTTTTTTTTTTCCTGCTGTGTTTACATTGCGTTTGTTGTTTGCATAAGACACACCCATGCCTGTCAAAGCTAGTGATTCTGAATTGTCACCACCTTCAGACAGAAAAAAGTTGACAGAATAACCATATTATTATTAATATTATTATCCCATGCGGTAGATATTTTGTTTTTCTGGTGTTCCTAGCTACTAGAGCCTAATTAAAATAAGGCAAATGATCTAAAATCATATAGCACTTGACAAGTTGACATATAGCACTTAGGGGTAAAATCTTTCCATGGCAGATGGACTTCACCCTTCTCCATACTGTAGCTGTGACAGTTTGCACAGTTATCTGCAGAAACATAATACTCACCAGAGCCTGCGTGATCTTGTTTAACTCCTAAAAAGATGGAAAGAGTACTTCTTCGAAGATTAAGATTGACTTTATTTGACCATGTTTTTTTTTTTTTTTTTTTAAAAAGAAGAACATTTCCGTTTATGTTAAAGGGATAGTTCACCCCAAAAAACAAAACTCTGTCATCATTTACTCACCCTGACGTTGTTCCAAACCTGTATGAATTTCTTTGTTCTGCTGAACACAAAGGAAGATATTTGGTAGAATGTCAGTAACCGAACAGATATCACTCCCTATTGACTGCCCTAGTATGAAAAATAAATACTATGGTAGTCAATGGGGGGGCGAGATCTGTTTTATATACTGACATTCTTCCAAATATATTCCTTTGTGTTCAGCAGAACAAAGAGCAACATCACGGTGAGTAAATGATGACAGAGTTTTGTTTTTTTTGGGTGAACTATCCCTTTAAGAGAACATTCTTGTGATCATCTCTGGTTAATTTATTTCCAAATTTCTTATTTAAAAATCTAATTTGTTCCAAAACATATTTTGTTCCATGTCTTAAGAATTTGCAATGTCTTTGGCCAAAAATACACTTTCTGTGTTTCTCCTTCCTTCAAACAAGCAGACATGAAGGCTCCGGCTCCTCTTCAGTCTGATCTGAAGGTGAATGTGGATGCCAGACTACAGCGAAACTATACCAATCCAAGGCTGGAAAACCGGTTTCTGGCTCAAGCGCCCTCAGCATTGTCTCACCATCAGTACACATCACCATCCTGGGCCAGTCAGATCTCCACCACCTCATCATGTCCAGCACTCCAGCCAACCAGCCTGTCCTCCACGATGGCCACCTCATCTCTTCTGTCATCCACAACAATGAGCTCAATCTCCTCCCATTCCTCTGTGCTGAGCACCAAGAATACCCTTCTAATGGAGCCTCCACTCCACCTTCCAGTCTCATCCTCTCTAACCTCCACATATTCCCATAATCCTTTACTCTCTTGCTCCCAAAATTCCACTGCCAGGGCCATCCCACCACTCTGCCCCTATCTGTCACCTTCAAAGGAGAATGAAAAGAGAGAAGACATGCTTTTCTCACCTGAAGGCTTGCTGGGATATAGTGAGGAGCCCAAACGGGTATAGAGTGATTTCCTCTTTATTGCTTTGTAAAATTGTATGTGAATTAATGTAGCATCTTTTTTTCCAGATTGTTATCTATTATGCAAAATTCACTTTTGCATGGTGTTTGAACATAAATGTGTGTGGCAATGTGTGTACACAACCACCCTATAATGATAAAAATCCACCCACTCCTTTTTTTAATCCCCATAAAACCTCAACAGTCTCCTAGAACAAGCCGTTTTCATTTTCTGTACGATGTGACGTCATATTGTACAGGCCCCGCCCACGAGTGCTGACAGACTCTGCTGTATTAGCATAGTCTCCGCCCTGAGCGAGTTGTACACAGGCCGCCATTGTCTCGACGCCAGAGCTGCTGTACTGTCAAGAACGTCTTGTAAGCGATTAAAGTGTTTTGTTGTTGGATATAACGCCGGTTTCACACTGCAAGTGTCAGTATTTTTTTCGCTGTGCATGTTAACCAATGGATGCGTTCACACCAGCAGCAGGAGCAGCGCGTGAGCGTCAAGCAGGAGCGTAGCGTGAGCAGCAGTGAAGCGTGGGTTTTGGTGCTGAGTCTATTTTTGCTGCGCTGCTGACGATTAAGTGAAAGCACACTTTTGATGGACAAAATTAATATAAGTTCACACAAAAAGTGTTAAGAATGCACAGAATAAGAATAATCTAATGTGTTTTAACAAGACAATTTAACAATTTGAGTATGACAGAAAAGAAAATTAAGAATCAAAAATATTTACAGAAGATTTACCCATTTAAACTTGTTTTTATTTGTGTTTGTGTATTATAAAAACAAAAACTAGCCAGAAAATATGATATATAAACATTCTAACAAAGATCTAATATACACATGTGATTTCTGTCTCTGCTGTTTACGTTCACAGACATAACCGTCTGTGTTTTTGACAGTTTAAACACAAGACATGAAAGAGAAGTTAGTTTAATACTCACAAGATGTGCTGTCTGACAGCCAGCTTTCTGTGCGTGTGCTTCAGATGTGTGCGCTCAGAAAATGATAAATTATAAGTTTAAACTGATATAGCTTTAAAATGCATACAGATAATAAACTTTCATTATGAAGAAAAATTGCACTGTCCGTGAGCGTGATATAGATGATAATCAAAATCAGTTAGATATTTTGTTAGCGTGTGGCAGAGAATCCGATGCATGAGTTGTAGAGGCTCCGCCCTCTTCTGAAAAGGGGGCGGGGAGCAGCAGCTCATTTGCCTTTAAAGACACATGCACGAAAACAATGTTTTTGCATGCACTCAAAAATGGGCATTTACAACATGGTATAATAAATGATCTGTGGGGTATTTTGAGCAGAAACTTCACAGACACATTCTGGGGACACCAGAGACTTATATTACATCTTGAAAAAACGGGCATAATAGATCCCATTTAATTCTTCTTCTCCACAAATTTTTATTCCGATTTATTAATTACAATAGCGCAATCATTGCTACTAATTCAACTCAACCACTAAACATATAGGATTTATTTTATTGATAATTTAATCTTCAGGGCATACATCTGTTTAACCACCTATAACCACATTGAAAAACATTAAGAAAGCACAATACGATTAAGACAACTCTGATGTCGCATTTCTTTTAAAACTTTGCTTCTGCAGAAATGTTACAAGATACCTTGCAAGGACTGGTATTTTCTTTTGGAAATGCAAATCTAGTTCATTTATATCATAACAGGATGCCATCAGGATGCCTTCCAAGGAAAGCTTGGAAGAGGAAGACCACATGCTGTCCTCTGAGATACCTGTTTTGGATATGGATTTAGATGGAGAGGGGGAGCAGACTGTAGCTCTTCATGAGGAGTTTGGGGTGCTTGAAGCAAGCGAGGACGGGAAACTTATGGAACTGATGGGCTGCAAGGTGAGCTGAATGGTTTAAAGGGTTAGTTCACCCAAAAATGAAATTACTGTCATTAATTACTCACCCTCATTTCGTTCCAAACCGCAAGACCTTTGTCCATCTTCAGAACACAAATTAGAATCTTTTTTATAAATTTTTCTTATCTCCCATAGAAAGCAAGGAAATTACCACATTCAAGGCCCAGAAAGGTAGTACACGGTAGTAGACATGGTTAAAATAGTCAACGTGACTATTTTAGTGACAGTGGTTCAACCTTAATATTATGAAGCAACGAAAATACTTTTTGTGCACAAAAACAAAACTAATAATTAAAAATAACGACTTTATTCAACAATTTTTTCTCTACCCTGTCAGTCTCCTACGCAGTTGACGCAGTGCAGATCTTCCGTGTTTACGCCTGAACGCCAGCTCAGTATTGGCCGACTCTGTTCATGTGAGCAGCACGACGCATGCGTGTGATGCTGACACAGGAGCCAGCCAATACAGAGGCAGCGTTCGGATGTAAACACGGAAGATCTGCACTGTCTTCAATGTAAACTATGTATGAGAATCACAGGGAAGAGAGGAAATTAATAAAGTTATTTTTTTGTTTTTGCGCACAAAAAGTATTCTCGTCGCTTTATAACATCAAGGTTGAACCACTGTAGTCACGTCGACTGTTTTAACGATGTCTTTAGTACCTTTCTGGACCTTTCATCAAAAATATCTTAATTTGTGTTCCGAAGATGGTTTGGAACGAGTAATTCATGACAGAAATTTCATTTTTGGGTGAACTAACCCTTGCTAGCCCTACATATTTCCCTTTTTTAGCTTTATTTATCTCTTATGCTCACCAAGGCTGCATTTATTTAATCAAAACGACAGTGAAAACAGTAATATTATTATTCTGTTTTAGTTTTCTGTTTTAATATGAATGCGCTTTACTATATATTATAAAAACAGATTTATGATATATTTTAAAATGGAATTTTCAGCAGCTATTGGTCCAGTCTTCAGTGTCACATGATCCTTCTGAAAAAGCTTACTGACCAAACTTTTTTTATGTATGGACAGCGTGGTAAATGTGAAATCAAACAACATTTCTTTTGTTTATCCTTCAGAACAACCTGCTGAGTATGGTGTGCTGCTCCCTGGTTAATAAGAGCTGTACCCCGGGCCAGAAGGACTGGGATAAGCAGACGAGTGTGTGGGGCATTATTAAGAAACTGGCTGCTGAGATTACCACAGAAGACCCCGAATTTGTCCTTAAGGTTGGTGTTTTCTCATGCATGAGTGCGTGTGGATTATGTTGTCAACGTGTGTGGTTTTGTTTTTAGGTTGCAGTCTATACTAGGCAGGAACTAAACATTCGTATTGCAGCCAACTTCTTGCTAGCACTGGCTGCCCATCTGCCTGCGTCAAAGCCACACTTTAGAAGGTACTTTTGTGCCGCTGTGCAGCTGCCGTCTGATTGGCTGGAGGTGACAAGAATCTATAGCATAGTAAGTGTTAATATAGTTAGCAAATATCTTACTGTCCTTAAAAATGTATCATCATATTCATATACCATGATATTTGCATGGTACATCAAATAATAGAATGGTATTATTAGCATGTAATGTACAAATAAGGTTTTTATTTAATTTCTACTGTGTTGTTTTAATTGTTGTTTTTGTTTGTTGAGCTTCTTGTTTTTTTCTTCCATGCAGTGTTTCAGTAAATCTTTACCCTCCTGCCTGAAAAAAGCTCTAGTGGATAAATTTAAGCAGTTCACTGAATATCAGCTGGCCAAATACAATACACGGAAGCATTGCTGCAAACACAACAAGAAACGAAAGAAAGGACAGGTAATATGTCAAACACTTAATATTTAATATTATAGATCAAAACACAGTGTGGTTCATAAGTCTGAGACCATTGAAAATTATTTTTTGAGAATATATATACAGGTGCTGGTCATATAATTAGAATATCATCAAAAAGTTGATTTATTTCACTAATTCCATTCAAAAAGTGAAACTTGTATATTATATTCATTCATTACACACAGACTGATATATTTCAAATGTTTATTTCTTTTAATTTTGATGATTATCACTGACAACTAAGGAAAATCCCAAATTCAGTATCTCAGAAAATTAGAATATTGTGAAAAGGTTCAATACTGAAGACACCTGGTGCCACACTCTAATCAGCTAATTAACTCAAAACACCTGAAAAGGCCTTTAAATGGTCTCTCAGTCTAGTTCTGTAGGCTACACAATCATGGGGAAGACTGCTGACTTGACAGTTGTCCAAAAGACGACCATTGACACCTTGCACAAGGAGGGCAAGACACAAAAGGTCATTGCAAAAGAGGCTGGCTGTTCACAGAGCTCTGTGTCCAAGCACATTAATAGAGAGGCGAAGGGAAGGAAAAGATGTGGTAGAAAAAAGTGTACAAGCAATAGGGATAACCGCACCCTGGAGAGGATTGTGAAACAAAACCCATTCAAAAATGTGGGGGAGATTCACAAAGAGTGGACTGCAGCTGGAGTCAGTGCTTCAAGAACCACTATGCACAGATGTATGCAAGACATGGGTTTCAGCTGTCGCATTCCTTGTGTCAAGCCACTCTTGAACGACAGACAGCGTCAGAAGCGTCTCGCCTGGGCTAAAGACAAAAAGGACTGGACTGCTGCTGAGTGGTCCAAAGTTATGTTCTCTGATGAAAGTAAATTTTGCATTTCCTTTGGAAATCAGGGTCCCAGAGTCTGGAGGAAGAGAGGAGAGGCACACAATCCACGTTGCTTGAGGTCCAGTGTAAAGTTTCCACAGTCAGTGATGGTTTGGGGTGCCATGTCATCTGCTGGTGTTGGTCCACTGTGTTTTTTGAGGTCCAAGGTCAACGCAGCCGTATACCAGGAAGTTTTAGAGCACTTCATGCTTCCTGCTGCTGACCAACTTTATGGAGATGCAGATTTCATTTTCCAACAGGACTTGGCACCTGCACACAGTGCCAAAGCTACCAGTACCTGGTTTAAGGACCATGGTATCCCTGTTCTTAATTGGCCAGCAAACTCGCCTGACCTTAACCCCATAGAAAATCTATGGGGTATTGTGAAGAGGAAGATGCGATATGCCAGACCCAACAATGCAGAACAGCGGAAGGCCACTTTTAGAGCAACCTGGGCTCTTATAACACCTGAGCAGTGCCACAGACTGATCGACTCCATGCCACGCCGCATTGCTGCAGTAATTCAGGCAAAAGGAGCCCCAACTAAGTATTGAGTGCTGTACATGCTCATACTTTTCATGTTCATACTTTTCAGTTGGCCAAGATTTCTAAAAATCCTTTCTTTGTATTGGTCTTAAGTAATATTCTAATTTTCTGAGATACTGAATTTGGGATTTTCCTTAGTTGTCCGTTATAATCATCAAAATTAAAAGAAATAAACATTTGAAATATATCCGTCTGTGTGTAATGAATGAATATAATATACAAGTTTCACTTTTTAAATGGAATTAGTGAAATAAATCAACTTTTTGATGATATTCTAATTATATGACCAGTACCTGTGTGTGTGTGCGTGTGTGTGTGTGTGTGTATATATATATATATATATAAAATCGTTAATTTATGTTTATTTCCAGGTTTATTTTTTTTTAAAGATATTTTGAATCCTATTTTAAAAGTAAAAATACTTTTGGGTACTTTTGAATCTTACATCTTTAGAAAAGCACAGATCTTACCAACATACAATAAAAAATAAAAAAAATGTCTTGCATAACTTTTAAAATGCTTTTATTTTCTTTCCTCTTCTTTCAGGAAAACTCTGCTGCACAGTCGAAAAAGTGGGATGACTCAATTCTCAAAAACTATGTGAGCTTTGCCATGTGTAGTTTCATCTGTTTTATGTGCAATAATCATTTGTAATGTTATTACATCAAAATGTCTTCTGATACAGTTCTGTGTGTTATGATGTAGTTGGAGAGCCAATATCGTGCTACAAAGGATAAAAAACAGAGTGAATTCAACCTCAAGAAGATGATAAAGTGCCTTCACATCAAAGAACCTGCAGAATATGTCATGGCCATTCTGGGAAAGAAGTAAGTCCTACAAACTGGCATATATATTTTAGTCAAATCTTTTTAAAGGGTTAGTTTACACAAAAATGAAAATTGTCATTAATTACTTACCCTCATGTCGTTCCACACCCACAAGACCTTCGTTCATCTTCAGAACACAAATTAAGATCTTGTTGATGAAATCCGAGAGGTTTCAGTCCCTTCATTGGGAGCAACACAATTTACACATTCATGGTCCAGAACGATAGTTAAGATAGTAAAGTACTCCATGTGACTCCAATGGTTTAACCTCAGTTTTATGAAGCAACGCAAGTGCCTTGTTTGCACAAAAAACATAATTCACTTTACTTATTTATTAAAATATTGATCTGCAATCCAGTAGGAGGACACTAAGACACATGCATGTTGTGTTGACTCAAGACCAGAAGTTGTTTTGTGAACATGCTTTGGATAATATTATTTTGTAAATATAGTGGTAAATTATGTTTTTTTTTTTTTTTTGTGCAAACAAAGCACTTGCGTCACTTCATAATCATTTAATTTTTCGGTGAACTAACCCTTTAATGTTGGTGAACTGATTGCTCAGTCTAGTCTAACTTTCAGCCATGAGTGACTGTTTGTTACCTGTTTTGCACGCAGATACCCGAGTGATCTGAAGGCCTTCTCTCACAGTGGTCTTAGTGGGGTCTGGGATAGAGAGAGAGCTGGAAAACGAATGAAACTTAAGCACCCTGACACATGGGAGTGCAGACTGAGTCAGGAGGGAAACAAAGCTGCCACCTGGGAGAAACTCATCGGTGTGAATGAGGGTCCAACATGTACTTAATTCTTGAACATCTACTCATTCTTAAGTATATATTTTTTGTTATTGCAGATAGGAAGTCTCTTCCTTTTATGGCAATGTTGAGGAACCTGAGGAACATGATTTCTGTGGGCATCAGTGAGAAACATCATTCTGTGATCCTCAACAGGCTGACCTCGAAGGTTAGCATTTCTTCATTCAGATTTTCACTTACCGGAACGTGCATAAGATGATCAAGTCATTTACGGATTTAAGTTAATCTTACAGAATGCAGTAATCCAGAGCAGGCAGTTTCCCTTCCGTTTCCTGTCTGCTTATAAAGTCATTTTGGAGCTCAGTAAATTTGGTAAGTTTGGGGATCATGTTCCTGATTTTAGGGTTAGGTTTTCAGCTGATGTTGGTGCTTCAAAAACATTATCAAGCTAGAATTTCCCTCAGATTTTAGAGGTTGTTAAAAATTTGTTTAGGACTGTTTTTGTTTATCAGGAAAAAGATACTGATTCAGAAAATGTGTCCTGCTTGGCAAAATTGTTAAAATTATTACTTTTATTTAACAAAGATATGTGAAATTGATTAAAAAGGACAGTACAGACAATTATAACATTACAAAATATTTCTATTTCAAATTGATGCTGTTCTTTTAATCTTTGTATTCATCAAAAAAAAATCCTGAAAAAATGTATTACGGGATAGTTCACCCAAAAATGTTGTCATCATTTAGTCACCCTCATGTTGATCCAAACCTGTATGAGTTTTCAACACAAAAGAAGATTTTCTTTTTTAAAGAATGTTGGTAATCAGCAGTCGAGGGTAGCCATTGACTTCCATCGTAGAAAAAAAAAAATACTATGGAAGTCAGTGGCTACCATCATCTGTCTGGTTACCAGCATTCTTTAAAAAATCTTCTTTTGTGAAGAAATGTATACAGGCTTTGAACAACATTACATGAGGGTGAGAAAATGATGACAATTTTCATTTTTGGGTGAGATATCTCTTTAAACAAGACAACTGTTTTCAACATTCATAGAACATGTTTCTTGTGTGCCAAATCGGCATGTTAGACTGATTTCTGAAGGATCTTTTATCAAGGAATAAATTACATTTTAAAATCTTTTAGACTAGAAAACAGAGTTTTTGATCAAATAAATGCAGTTATTTTCTTAAAAACCTTAAAATCTTACCGACCCCAAACTTTTGAACAGTAGTGTACAGTCATTATCAAAGTTTTTAGGTAATTTAAATCTACAAACATGTGTGACCGGTTTCACTGGCAAGGCTTAAAGGGTTAGTTCACCCAAAAATGAAAATTCTGTCATTAATATCTCGTAAGACCTTCGTTCATTTTCGGAACACAAATTAAAATATTTTTGTTGAAATCTGATGGCCTCCATAGCCAGCAGTGACATTTCCTCTCTCAAGATCCATTAATGTACTAAAAACATATTTAAATCAGTTTATGTGAGTACAGTGGTTCAATAATAATATTATAAAGCGGCGAGAATATTTTTGGTGTGCCAAAAAAAACAAAATAACGACTTATATAGTGATGGCCGATTTCAAAACACTGCTTCAGGAAGCTTCAGAGCGTTATGAATCAGCGTGTCGAATCAGTGATTTGGAGCGCCAAAGTCACGTGTTCTCAGCAGTTTGGCGGTTTTACACGTGATCCGAATCATGATTCAATACGCTGATTCATAACGTTCAAGCTTCCTGAAGCAGTGTTTTGAAATCGGCCATCACTATATAAGTCGTTATTTATTTATTTTTTTTGGCGCACTAAAAATATAATATTCTCGTCGCTTTATAATATTAATATTGAACCACTGTACTCACATGAACTAACTGTACATTAATGGATCTTGAGAGAGGAAATGTCATTGCTGGCTATGGAGGACTCACTGAGTCATCGGATTTCATCAAAAATATCTTAATTTGTGTTCTGAAGATGAACGAAGGTCTTACGGGTGTGGAACGACATGAGGGTGAGTAATTAATGACTGAATTTTCATTTCGGGTGAACCCTTTAAGCTAGTCCCAGACTAAAATGCATGTTTGAGTTGTTTTAACTGACAGCAACTTGCACTGACAATTTCATCAAGAATCACAATCTAATAACGTGTTCTTGAGGAAGTTTGAGTGACCTGTTCTCCCCTTTCAGCTGGTGGGCCTGCGGTCAAGGTGCCAAGCTCCACGGAGATCCTGCGAGACATTCTGAAGAAACTGCCAAAGTGCAAACGACAACACAATTGGGACACAACAGTGCGCAAGAGACTGAGAGTTACAATGCGAGTTCCCTTCGTATACCGCATATTCAACACCAAACGCAATCTCCTGAGAAAAGCAAAGTGTGTATTTATTATTACAGAAAACCATTACATACTACACTGCCCGGCCAAAAAAAAGTTTGGATTTAAATAGGCAAATGCTTAAGAGTCTATAATTGGATCATTATTGCAGTGATTATTATGTTTCTAGCATCTTTTAACCCTAATTGACAAAGTGTGTAGCTTTTCATGGCCATATTCCAGGATGACAAATGTTGTGATGCTATTTCAGTCAAGGGGTGTGTAAATTTTTGGTCAAGATCTTGTATTGACAATGCAAGAGGTAAGCACTCTGTAAAGTCTCCTCCAGCACATCCCAAAGACTTTCAATGAATTTAAAGGGGACTTATAATGCCCCTTTTACAAGATGTAATATAAGTCTCTGGTGTCACCAGAATGTGTCTGTGAAGTTTGAGCTCAAAATACCCCACAGCTCATTTATTATAGCTTGTCAAATTTGCCCCTATTTGGGTGTGAGCAAAAACACACCGTTTTTGTGTTTGTCTCTTTAAATGCAAACGAGCTGCTGCTCCCGGCCACTTTCCAGAAGAGGGCGGAGCTTTAACAGCTCACGCTTCGATTGCTCAACAACAACAAAACTGGAGAATCTCACGCAGCCAAAATGAGGATTGTCAGTAACGGTGTTCAGCCTTACATTGTTTAAACCGGAGTTGGACACTGGTGGAGAGACTTAGGAAGAAGTTACAACTTTTAGAATGAAACTGGACGTTTCTGAACGGTTGGTTGATAAATTTATGTAGTTGCTGTGGAGTTGATTCAACTCACCGACTAGCATGTGCTGTCATGTTAATCTTTTGTGCAAATCCAGCGTTGAATTGACCCTCGTTTGTGAAGCAGTCCGGCGTAAAATGACGGCATGTCAACAACACTCTACTACAACAACTCTTCCTCTTCTCTAAAGCAGCCCAACACCCCTTTGTTGCGTGTTCCTGGGGGCAGGGTTTACGTAAATTTTAGGGTTAGTGATGTCACCAACCCGGGAAGAAGCTCATTGTAGTCCTTAAAGGGTTAGTCCACTTTGAAATAAAATTTTCCTATTCAACTTACGGATTATGGCCGTAAGTAGAATAGGAAAGGCGTGTAGGACATACAGCGTAAGCTTTTTGAAGAAGACGGAAGCACTCGCAAGGCGATCATTTGTGTTTATAAAGCATATATATTTGAATTTTTTAGAAAATGATAGATTGTTTCACTAGATAAGACCCTTATTCCTCGTCTGGTATCGTTTAAAGCCCTTTGGAGCTGCACTGAAACTAATTTTGACCTTCAACAGTGGAGTCCATTGAAGTCCACTATAAGCCGATCTCCGGGTCTGGCGGTACCACTTTTAGCATAGCTTAGCATACAGGTGCTGGTCATATAATTAGAATATCATCAAAAAGTTGATTTATTTAACTAATACCATTCAAAAAGTGAAACTTGTATATTCATTCATTACACACAGACTGATATATTTCAGGGACCCTGATTTCCAAAGGAAATGCAAAATTTACTTTCATCAGAGAACATAACTTTGCACCACTCGGCTCCAGTCCTTATTGTCTTTAGTCCAGGCGAGACGCTTCTGACGCTGTCTGTTGTTCAAGAGTTCAAGAAATGCGACAGCTGAAACCCATGTCTTGCATACGTCTGTGCGTAGTGGTTCTTGAAGCACTGACTCCAGCTGCAGTCCACTCTTTGTGAATCTCCCCCACATTTTTGAATGGTATTGATATTACGCAGCGTCTCTCACAAATGTCTCCATGGTTGCAAGGCACGCTCCCTGTGCAAGCAGGGGGTCACAGGCGCTGCATAATATCATTGCGCCTGCTGCACCCATGGTACGGCAGCAAAGTTCCTTGATTATTACGCTGGAATAAGAGTATAGTTCCTAGCCATATCGGCCTAGAAAATCGCAACTTTTCATTTTCCGTCGGTCTTAGTACACAGTGTAACTACAGAACAAGAGTCAAGTTTTAAATAGGAAAAATATCGAAACTCTTTGGCCATTTTTGTGTAAGATGCTAACGGTCTAATCAGATTCAATGAACTATGCTAAGCTATGCTAAAGGTGGTACCGCCAGACCTGGAGATTGGCTGAATGGGTTCGAAAACGGTAAAACTCAACTGTCTAACTCTAGGGGAGTTGGAAAATGAGCCTATTTTCAAAAAAGTGGAGTGTTCCTTTAAGGTCTGGACTGTCAATTCATGTGTGAAAATGATTCTTCATGCTCCTCCCAACCGTTCTTTCACAGGTTGAGCCTGGTGAATCTTGGCGTTGTCATCCTGGAATACGGCCATGATGTGTCTTCCTGTATGGTTGTTTAAGAAATGAAAAAATACACACTCCTTCAATTAGGGTTAGAAGAACTGTTAGAACATGCTAGAAACATAATAATCACTGCAATAATGATCCATTCATAGACTATTTAAATCCAAACAGTGCCTTTTTTTTTGGCCGGGCAGTGTATAAGTGGTATAATATAATACATTATTTTAGTTTGTTTTACCCCTGAACTGACATTGTGGTTGTTTTTTTTGTTGTAATGTAATTTGTTAGTCAGAGACTATACACTCAGGAGCTTCTGAAGAAGTACTGCTGTTCTTTGGAGAAAGCTGTGCAGATCTCCTGCAAGTACAACATCCCTCCTCTCCCTGGACGCACTCTTGTGATCTGTAGTGCCGATTTTTCAGAGGATCGTGACTGGAGTGGCGCTGAGGATGTCTGCTTGCCCCCTGAAAGCACCGATAGCATTGACAATGATAAACTCTCAGCATCGGTCAGATATGAACATCTGTGACTGTGGATTTATATTTTTGTGTTACATGTTGTATAAATGATGAAAATAGTTTAGGCTTCTAGTCAAAATAAAACATATTGTGAAGTATTTTTTTCTTCTGCTTCTTTAGGTACAGGAAGCTGCGCTGCTTTTATGCATGATGATTAACTACTGCAGCGAAGATTCCCAAGTCGTACTGCATAGACACCAAGACTTCCAGGAGTTCAAGTTTAAGTCTGATGTCCTTCTGGATAATGTGAGACAAGCAATGAAGCAAGTGAATGTAAGAATTTAACTTTTATTGTGTATTTACCTTTAGAATCAAACAGGCTTCTGCTGTAAATTAAATTAAATTAAAACACATTAAAATAAAATAAAATAAAAACAATTAAAATATGCATGTATTTTATTTATAAAAATAAAACACTAAAAAATAAAAATATTCCAAATCCTACAAGTGAAGTTAGGCACCACAACATTATAATGTACATTATGAATAATGGATATCCAATTTGAGATTTACTAAAGATTACTTACTGTTATTAAATTGTTAGTGTTTTATTTTGGATGTATATAAGCATGCACAATTATATATCCAATATTGTATAATAACGTTAACATATAATGACATTTTTGAATGGTGTCATACCTTTTTGTCAATCCTTTCTGTCTCTCTCTCTCTCTTAGGATATGAATGACTTCAACACAGAATCTGAATTCATAACGTTCTCTACATTGTTTACTAGGATGACTGAAGAGAAGATAAAGGTGTGAGCCCTTTCAATTTATGGTTATACCAGGGTACATTAAAAAATTTTCCACATTGGTTAAAATAAGTGGCATGTCTGTTAAAACCTCTCTCCCCACAGCTGGATCGTATAGTTGTGCTTGAAAATCACTACAGCAACTGTGCTTTGATGGCGGTTATCAATAACTATCGGCAAGATACCAACCCTGATGCTGTTGTGATAGAGGTGCTGCTCGGAAAAAGGTAAGTTTTGTGAAACGTACTCTAAATTGAAATGATTCTGCTGTTTGGAACAAAAATGTAGCAAAATTTGCTGTAGTTGCAAATAAATCTTGTATTGTTTGTTTTTAACAGGCCTGCACTAGATGATGTGAAATACGAACTGGAATCCAACACTGTACAACTTTGTGGGTTTAGCGAGCAGATCCTGAAGTAAGATCTTTAGCTGATTCATGTGTTGTACTTAATGTATATTCTCTCTTGTGAAAAACATGCAATTGTCGGTGTAGGATCTACCAGATTTTCACAAAATACACTACTGTTCAAAAGTTTGGGGTTGGTTTATGTGTTTGAAAGAAGTCTATATGTTCACCAAGGCTGCATTTTTAAATAAAATAAAAAAATAGTCAAAACAGTTTAAAATAACTTCTAATTAATTAATTAATTATAATTTAATTTATTCCTGTGATTGCAGGCGTCTTTTCTTTCGTCTTCGCCTTCTATGTCTTTTCTTCTTTGTTGTCGACTTTGTTTTATTCTTCGTTTTCTCTTCTACTACTTTGTCTTTTTTTTTGTCTTCATGTTAAAAACAACTGTGCTGCTTAATTTTATGTGGATACATTTCTTTCAGAATTCTTTGATGAATAGAAAGTTGAAAAGAAATCTTTCGTAACATTAGAAATGACTTTACTATTACTTTTGATCAGTTTATTGCATCCTTGCTGAATAATTGTTCATTTCTTTGACTCCAAACTTTTGAATATTGCAATGATATTAATATGCTTTTTGTTTGTTTCCTAAAAAATGTGTATAATTATTTTAAAACTGATTAGAGTTGGTAAGTTCAGTTAAAATCACTGTTTCCGTTTCAGTGAATCATTTAAAATCCCCCTGTAGTCAATAATATTATCCCTTAAAACTCATCTTTGATCACCAAAATTATATTTAAATGTTTTTTTTCCAGTGGAAAAATTTTTCCTCATGCCTTAAAATAGCTTGAATGTAACTCTACACCATTGCTTCATTTAGTATACGCAGATGCATATGCAAATTAGCCCCGCCTCCACTCACTCACACGAGCTCAGAGATCCACTTTGTGCAGCGTTTACTACAGTAAAGTTGACCATGTCAAGTGGAAATACTGGTTTAATTCAGCCATATATGTTTGAACCAGAAACTGATTCAGAAGAAGAAGAAGAGTGAATTATACAGAATCATCTACAAGTCCATGTTTCAGAATGGTAATGCATTTTATGTATCGCTCTCTACACAGTTAATGATATGCTGAAACCCGTCCGTAACCGTTGGTTACAAGGTAGTTTGTGATGTAAGGAACACCTGCGATTTCAAACTGCGTTTTTTTTTTTTTTTTTTTAAACTGTCTTTGGTTCACTGCAGAAAATACTCAGCAATGATGTTGACTTATTAATTTGCACATGGTTTGTCTAAAAGCATACTGAAAACACCACATAGACATATAAACAACATTAAAAACTTGATTTACACTACAGGGGGACTTTAAAACTATCATGTTTGTTCACAAAAATGTTTATAGAAGCCCCTCATCTGGCATTTTAGCAGTTTGTATATAAATAGAAATTATAAACATTCTTCCTTGTGTTTGTTTTGTAAACAATGTATTTTACTTTTTTCATTAAACATTCTACAACTCTTAAATCTATTATGATATATAATGTCTAGAGTTGTTTTAGATGTTGATTCAGATCTGTTTTTTGACTGTAGGTTTGTCTCCGAGAGAGGCTCCTCAAGGATGTTGCAGCACGTGGAGCACATGGACAGACTCTATAACATCCCACCACCACAGGGGCGCAAAACTGAACCTGAGAGACCTACTGATGTCACCCCACTACCAGCAACACCAAAGTTAAGGTATGACCATAATATGCATAAATTACTTGTATTAAACAAAATGTACGTCAATCACTTTAAGTCTAAGTTGGGTGGTTGTGGTCCAGAATGTATCCCAATGTAGAACAGACTAGATATAAGTAAATTGAAATGGAAAAAAAGGAAATGAAATGCTAAACAAAATTTGTCTTTGTCAATTATCTTCTCTCTCTTCATAGATGGAAAGGTGTGCGAGTGTTCATCTCTTCTACGTTCAGGGACATGCATGCAGAGAGGGATGTTCTTGTGCGTAATGTGTTTCCAGAGCTCAGAAGGCGGGCAGCGGCACACTATCTCTACCTGCAGGAAGTGGAGCTGCGCTGGGGCGTTACGGAGGAGGAGTCTAACCGTGCTGTGGAGCTCTGTCTATCGGAGGTCTGCCGCAGCCAGCTGTTGCTGGGAATTCTGGGGGAGAGATATGGTTTGGTGCCGCCCCGCCCCACCCTACCTGAACTTCCTCAATACAGCTGGGTAATAACTTAATTTGTTTATCTGATAGGTGCTTTTATCAAAAGTGTGATACAGGTGGTTAGTCACGTAAACTCTTGCTGCACAACTTCAAGTGTAAAGGTGCAGTAAGCGATCTCTGAGAAACGCTGTTGAAAGTGGAGCAGCACATCACACATGTAACCAATCAGCAGTAGGGGGAGTGTCCACTCATGATGGGGGAGGAGAGTGAGCCAATCAGCAGTAGGGGGCGTGTCCACTCATGATGGGGGAGGAGAGTGAGCCAATTAGCAGTAGAGGGCGTGTCCACTTGTGATGGTGGAGGAGAGAGACATTCAGCAGTAGGGGGCGTGTCCACTTGTGATGGGGGAGGAGAGGGAGTGAGTAAGAGGGAGATTTGAAGAAAGACCGTAGAAAGAGAGATGGCTGAGAGACATTGCAAAAGAGTAAAGATCAGAGCAATATCACTGGAAAAAAATAGGTTATGATCAGACACAAGCTTTAAGAGCTTTATATAGCATTATATATAGGTTATGGGCTTTTTATTTTTATTTTAATTGATCAGTATTGATTGATATTTGATGTTCACTTCACCTATTTTTACATTTAGATTACCTTTGCCATCATCTAACACTCACTTAAAGTTAATCTTTAAAAACAAAATAATTTACTAACACTGTTAAATGTAATGTTTAGCAAATCTCAAAATGATTTTTAATTTGTTACTGTACATTATAATGCTGTGATGCCTACATCCACTTGTAGCTTTAAAATTCTTTTAGGTTTTTATATTTAACTTTCATTTTAAATTTATTTTGATAAAATAGTATAGAATTTAATAGCATAAATAGCATAGAATTTTAATATCACCATAACATTATCACCTTTAACATTATCGGTATCAACCAGAATTTTAATATCGGTTCATCTCTAAATTACTAATGTCACCAAAGCAATATAACGCGACATTGTATACTGGCTTGGGCTCCTTGTCCTGGAGTTTCATGAATTGCTTTCTTGCTTCACTCTGCCAGCTGAACTCTGCGCCTGATGGGTTATCCATTACTGAAATGGAGATTCGACAGTTTCAAGCGCTGTATCCAGACTCTTCCCAAAGTCGCATGTTCTTCTACTTCAGATCGCCTCATCTCACCAGGTATGCATTCATTGATTATTTGTCAGCTGATCAAATTCTGTAGTGTCAGACAGCAGTCAGTTCTGATGTAGGACCTAATGAAATTAAATAGTGAACAACACAAGCTGATGTTTCCGAGGCTCTGTGTTTTACAGTATGTCACATCATCTACATTTTGTGTGTTTGTATGTTTAGTTCAGTGCCAGTGGCGTGGAGGACAGACTTTGTGGCAGAATCCAAAGAAGCTGAAGCTAAAATGAACAGCCTGAAAACATGGATCCAGAACAACGAGTTTAAAGTGACAGAAAAGTGAGTTCTGTTCACTTGTTTTGCCATGCACAGTGAGGAAAGGCATTGTATTTATTCTTTGTTCCCTGTTTCATATTCTCTTAGTTATCCCTGTGAATGGAGTGGGGTGGTGGATGGAAAGCCCTATGTGAAAGGCCTGGAGGATTTCGGGAGGGCAGCACTGAAGGATATCTGGGAAGCCGTACAGCAACTCTTTGTAGAGGTCAGTATCTGAATAAAAATTAAAAAATTTTCCACTTTATGGGGGCCACTCACAATAATCGTTTAAAACATCAATACTAGGGGTGGGCGATATGACAAAAATATCATATCACAATTTTTTTCAGGAAAATCACGATTCACGATTTTATCACGATTCTTCATGTTGTTTTTACTATTTTGCAAGTGACTGAGCATTACAGCCAAACTAATTTCCCTATTTTAAAAACAAAGCCTTACAAAAATAACAAATTATAGAATGAAATAAAAAAAATGGCAGACATTTAGGCCAAAGTGGCGAAGATAAAAATCTGTCATTATTTTATCTTTGTTATTAAAAAAGAAGAAAAACATAGGCTACACATTATACAAATGAAATTAATAAAATGCTTTATTTTTTCAGCTACAGTAGGTGTATTTAACAGTAGCATTCAAGTAAAAAATTAAATGAACAAATATAAAAATAAAACACTAGACTTCACTGTATAAATTATACATTGATTCTTAATAAAGCTAATGTATTAAAGTCCTCGGTCAAGAGCAGTGGGTGATTTTCTCTTCAGGGATAATCAGGGATAGTTACCCCCCCAAAATCTGCCATAATTTACTCTGTCAAGTTGTTTTAAACCATAATGAGTTTCTTTCTTCTGTTGAAAATAAAAGTTATTTTTAAGGAGAATGCGGGTTAACCAAACAGTTGCTGGTCTCTATTGACTTCCATGGTAGGAAAAACATAGTCAGCAACCAGCAACTGTCTGGTTAACCCACATTCTCCAAAATATTTTATTTTGTGTTCTGCACAAGAAAGAAATTAATACAGTTTTGAAACAACATTACAGTGAGTAAATAATGACAGAATTTTCATTTTTGGGTGAACTATCCCTTTAAGGACAAGCGGCAGCATGGTTAATATTAGGCTGCTCTGTCACTTTAAAGACCTGCACGTATCTCTAATATACAGCCACGCATCCAATTTTCTCTCAGATGTTTACTTTCCCTTTAGACATAACCAACTATGTTTATGTAAACTTTGTGTGTATTTGACAGTATTAGAGCAATCGGACTCTAAAGATAACTTCGTAATCAGGCGCTGTTTGACAGGCTTTTAGCACAGGCTGAAAGAACTGTAGCACTATACTACAATATTTCTTCATAAACAGATCGTGGAGACATTTTAATCGTCCACGATCAAAAATCGTTATATCGCACACCCCTAATCAGTACATTAATTGATAGAAAAATCAATTAAACAATGAACAAGGATGATGTGGATAAACAGAAATAGGTCTGCAATTTGATCATTAAAAAAATGTAATCTTAGATGAGTAAATTGAAAGTATAATATTCATTTTAGTTCAGTACTTACCTATATTTAGTATATTCTACTTGTAAATATTATATAAATATTGGGATTGGGATATTCTGCCATTTACATATTGGGATTATCTGCAATATATACTAATGAATAGAATTGCCTTTAGGTCCCGATTAGGTCTGACCTTCTTTCATAATAGAAAATGCAAATATGTTATTACTAATCACTTCATAGTCACATGTCATTATTTCTATAATATCAATTTGGTAAATTATATTTAATTTACCAAATTGATATGTGCATTCATAAAAACACCAAAATGATCCCCAACCCCTTAACCCTTGTGTACTGTTGCGGGTCAATTTGACCCGTTTTGATTTTTGAGTTGTCGGAAACATCAGTTAACCTGTGTTCCATGCAATGTTTCAACACGCTGATGTGTTTTGACATATACACACTAAATTTTGCTTCCTTTGCTGATATATATATTTATTTATTTTTGTATCACGCATGTCCGACAGGAGACTGTGTATTACGATAGTAATGTTACGTGATTTAAAGAAAAGGAACAAAATGCGGCATCGTGTTTTCATATTCTTGGGAAGCCAAAATCAAAACCAAAACTATCACATTCCTAGTCATTAAAGGGTTAGTTCACCCAAAAATGAATTTTCTGTCATTAATTACTCACCCTCATGTCGTTCCATACCTGTAAGACCTTCGTTCATCTTCAGAACACAAATTAAGATATTTTTGATAAAACCTGAGAGGTTTTTTATCTCCCATAGAAAGCAAAGAAATTACCACTTTCAAGGTCCAGAAAAGTAGTAAAGACATTGTTAAGATAGTCAACATGACTGCAGAGGTTCAACCTTAATGTTATGAAGCGACGAGAATACTTTTTGAACTAACCCTTTAAATCATCTTTGAGAGCAAGGGGGCCCCCTGGTGGTTCGGGGGCACTACGCAACTTGCGTTCTTTGCATATATGGAGGACTGGCACTGCACATGGGCCCCCATACACTCCAGTGCTTTTTTTTTTTTTTTTACATGTATTAATTAGTGAAGTGATTTTCAAGAATTTTTTCCTCACCTTTTTTTTGTAGGAGACAGATGAAGATTTGACCTCCGAGATTAAGGAACAGGAAGTCCATCAGGATTCCCAACAGCGGCAGTTTCACGGCAGGGCAAAGCTTATTTCTATGGCAACAGAAAAACTTCAAGAATGTCAGCAAAAAGGAGGAATTCTGATGGTTGAGGGAAAGGCTGGAGAGGGCAAAACTGTGTTCATGGTAACTGAAACAAAAACATTTGTACAAATAGCCATCTGTATCTTCATGTATTAATGCCTAATGTATGATGAATTACTTTGAGAACACTGAAGTTCATCTGAATATCTCTCTGTATCTTCTGTTTTATTAAGGCTGCCCTGGCCCAGGCACTCAAAACCTCTGTCAAAAACAAGAAAGCACCTCTTTGTGATGTCATATCCTACTCCACAGATGCTAGCCAGTCAGCTTGCAGTGTTGAGCAGCTTCTTCGCTGTCTTGTTCAGTGGCTGAGGAAAATAAAAGATGATGTGGAGTTGCCTCCAAACACATCTTACAAGTAAGGAAGGATCTGATGTAACATGCATTGTCACATGCAGGGCTGCCAGGTTATCACAACAAAACTCAAAACTAGCCTAATTGCATTTTTAGGGGGGATCCTCTGGTAAAATTAGCATTCCAGAGGTTAAATATCACGTTATTTGGGGGCGCTTCAACCCAAGGACATGAAAAACAACCTGCGGCAACAGTGTTAAAGTAGCCCAACTTGACAACAGTGGTCAAATGCAAACACAAGCAAAATCATTTCTTAATTATTCTCTTGTTGCATTACAGAGACTTGTTGTCTGAGTTCCACTTGAACTTGAAGGACCTGAACAAAGAGAAGCCACTGGCCTTGCTTGTTGATGGGGCGGACCGTATCCATGATGGTCGAGGTCAAAGGGTGTCAGAATGGATACCACAGCACATCTCTAAGGTGTGACAGACAAACATGCACACTTAAAGGGGTAGTTCACCCAAAAATGTCGTTCCAAACCTATAAGACTTCCGTTCCTCTTCAAAACACAAGTGAAGATATTTCCGTCCCTCCACTGGAAGTCTGTTCACCCAAAACTCTGATACTTTAAAACATTCATAAAGAGATTATTAAAGAAATCTATATGAACTGAGCAGTTCCAAAAGAAACACGATTGCTTTATATGATGAACATACTTAATTTAGGCCTTTATTGACATAGAAACATTAATCAGCGAACGCACATAGAGCACTCAAATATGGTAAACGCAGGCTTAAGCATGCTTGCTTGATGTGTAGTCAATGTTTATAAACTTTCAATTAGACTGAAAAGTCTTTCAGTGGAGGAACAGAAATCTCTGAGACTTCATTAAAAAGATCTTCATTTGTGTTCTAAAGATGAATGAAGGTCTTACAGGTTTGGAACAACATGAGGGTGAATAAATTATGACAGAATTTTCATTTTGGGGAAACTAACCCTTTAAATAAGTGTAGTTAAACATTATGGAGCCTTCTCATTAACCAGTTACTGTTCTCTCAGGGTGTCTGTTTGGTCTTGAGTGTTACTTCAGAATCATCCCTACAAAACACTATTAGCAAAAGGAAAGGTGCTGTGTCATTTCCACTGGGGCAATTATCTTTACCTGACAAGAAGGAGATTGTGCAGAAGCAGCTTGTTGGGTTTGGAAAGAAACTGAGCGATTCTGCTTTCAATAACCAGGTGAACTTCCCTTTCGCTTTCTTGCTGTTGGAGTACTATACGAGAAAACAACTGTTTTTGCATAGCTAGTGAATTTATTGTTGTGTTCCCCTGTAGCTTCAGACACTGCTGATGAAAAAAGGCTCTGTGAGTCCACTCTACCTCCATTTGGCCTGTGAGGAGCTCAAGAATTATGCCTCCTTTGAGAAGGTAAATAATTGTTAAATCATTTCTTTTATAGTGATCCACATAATGTTATTTAGCTTAAAGGGATAGTTCACCCTCAAGCCATCCCAGGTGTATATGACTATCTTCTTTCAGATGAACACAATTATATTATATTATATTATATTATATTATATTATATTATATTATATTAAAATATCCTGCCTCTTCCAAGCTTTATAATGGCAGTGAATGGCACTCACAATTTTGTAGCCCAAAAAAGCACGTCCATCCATCATAAAAATTATCAGTACAGCTCCAGTGGGTTAATAAAGGCCTTCTGAAGTAGCAGGTTTTTGTAAGAATAATATCCATATTTAAACTTCATAAACTATATTAACCAACTTATGTCGCAAGTCGACATATACGGTGGAATTGTGAGCTTTGACTCGACTTATGAGGTCGAATGTAGGAGTAGCGCAAGCTTAGGTGAGAGTAGAAGCCTCACGTGATTCAAACAAATAGGGCCGTGCAACAAACTCAAGCTCCTTCTTTTATATCGAAATCTTCAGACATTTTTATTTAATAATTCTTGTTTTAGACTTCTAATTCGTGATTGGCGTTTTGTTTTGCTCTATCCTCTGTGCTTCCACGTTTGTCAATATGTCATGCGTTGCTTCAGGCGTTTGCCGGAAGCTGGTTAATATAGTTTATGAAGTTGTAAATATGGATATTTTTCTTACAAAAACGCATCGCTTGGAGCAGCATGGATTACTTTTGATGGATGGATGCAGTATTTTGAGGTTCAAAAATTGGTTTCTATTCACTCCCATTATAAATCTTGGAAGAGCCAGGATATTTTTTAATATAACTCCGATTGTGTTTAACTGATAGTGTTTAAGATAGTCATATACACCTAGGATTTCTTGAGGGTGAGTAAATCATGGGATAATTTTCAGTTTTGGGTGAACTATCCGTTTGAACATGATTTTGATGATGAAATTTGTCATTTTAGATGAAGGACAGCCTCGAGTCTCTTCCTCAGTCCCTTGGTGAGCTGGTTCAGCACAGTCTGCTGAGGCTGGAGACTGAATATTGCAGCGCAGGACTGGGATGGGCATTAGCTACTCTTGCCGTCAGCTCCAACGGTACAAGACATTGTATTTATTGTATTTAGGATTAGTTCACTTCAGAATTCAAATTTCCTGATAATTTACTCACCTCCATGTCATCCAAGATGTTTATGTCTTTCTTTCTTCAGTCAAAAAGAAAGGTTTTAGAGGAAAAATATTCCAGGATTTTTCCTGGAATTTGATGTACTTTTTAAACACGAATGCTCGTCTTGCTCTGCGATGTGCCACACATTATGTAATCAGATTGGAAAGGTCACGCGTGACATAAGCGGAAGTACTGCGGTATGGCGAAAAAATCCCATTTTCTCCTCCAAACTTCAAAATCGTCTGACATCGTTGTTTTACCTTATTTTGTAAAGGCTGTTTGACGTGGTCTTTGCATGTTCGCTTTGTAAACCCACGCGTGACCTTTCCAACGTGAGTACGTAATTCGTGGGGCATCTCAGAGCAGTGCAAGACGAGCATTTGTGGTTAAAAAAGTATATACATTTTAATTTCTTTAGAAAATGACAGATTGTTTCACTAGATAAGACCCTAATTGCTCGTCTGGGATCGTGTAGAGCCCTTTGAAGCTGCATTGAAACTGTAATTTGGACCTTCAACCCGTTGGTAGTCCACAATATGGAGAAAAATCCTGGAATGTTTTCCTCAAAAACCTTTCTTTCTTCAGTCGAAAAGACATGAACATCTTGGATGACATGGGGGTGAGTAAATTATCAGGAAATTTGAATTCTGAAGTGAACTAATCCTTTAATATAATGCTGTTTTTAAAAAGTTTCCTTAAGGTTGTCTCTACAGGGGACAAGCTCGAATTAAATTGTCCAGCCCTTCTCTCTTAAAATGGGTAACATGCTACAGTGATTAGTATCAAATAACTATATTAACATGGCACTGAATGATTCATATATCATGGTATTTGCATGGTACATACATTGAAAGCAGGATATTACCATGTCCAAAAATTCAGGGTTGTACCATGGTACTTGTTTTGCTTTTTTTCTATTCCAAAGATCTGTGGCCCAAACTTGAATGTGTATCAGTTTTATTAAAAAATGTCAGTGGTTGCACCTAGGAAACTAAAGGACTGAAATGCATGTTTGAACTGAAATCTACTTGCACTGACATCTTAAAATATGTCAGTGTCATTGTCAAGATGCACACCAATAATGTTTTATTCTAAGGCACTTTTATAAAAGCTACTTGAAGGCCCAATCCTGGATTAATCTAAACCCTGTCTGTGAAACCCAGACATAGAGTTTTATTGTAATATTGTTAGAAGTTTAATTGTATGTTTCTTTTTTAATTTAAATAACTGAATGAGTTAACATTTTTATTTAGATATATTGAAAATAAGTATTTCTCATCTCTAATCTGTTTCTTCGACAGGACTGCGTGAGAGTGATCTCTACACTATATTGAACATGTGCAATGATTTAAACTCCAGAGGTGGGTTGGTGTCATGGCAGGAAATTCTCCATATCGCGAGGCATCCACAGAGCCGTGTTCCCATGGCAGTATTCTCTCAGCTGGCACGAACCTTGCACAGGTACAGCACGGTGAAATATATGGACATAAGAAATAGCTTCTATTTTTCATGAATAATTTATTCTTATTGGTCCGCCAGTCTAATTGGACAGTCTCATGGTCAGGGGTCAGATGATCTCCTGACTTTGACCCATTCAGAGGTGAGGTCAGCCTTTGAACATCTGTACCTGTCTACTGAGGAGAGTAGAACCAGAAGTCATCTGATAATTGCAGGTAAAACAAGATGCAGGCAAATTGTGGTGCATTTTATGTGTTTTATACACTACAGTGTGGGAGCAGTGAGAATTTTTTTTTTTTTTTTTTTTTTTGAAAGAAATTATACTTTTATGCAGCAAGGATGCATTAAATTTTTTTTTTTAATTTTTTTTTTTTTTTTAAAGTGATAGTAAAGACTTATATTGTTAAGGAAAATTTATTTTTTCAAATAAATGCTGTTCGAATGAGAACGGTTTGGCCGGACAGTGGAAAAGCAGCTATTTTAAAATATATTAAATTAGAAACCACTTCTTTTTAATTGTAATAATATTTCACAGTGTTATAGTTTTACTGTATTTTTGGTAAGTGCAGCCGAGACTTCTTTCAAAAACGTACCGACCCCAGACTCTTGAACACTAGTGTTTGTATTTTTATATAATTGTTTCTATATAACTTTTTTTCCCAGCTCACCTTTGGGTCCGGTCAAATCCTCAGGGAAAGGACACATTTCTTCAATCTGACGCTGATATTCTGTCTCATCTCCCTGCTCACTTGGTCAGTGTCCCACTACTCTTTAACCTTTCAGCTTCAGTGACCAATGTGAGGTTACTAATATGTCTGTTCTCTCTCTCTCTCTGATCAGATGGGCAGTAAGCAGTGGGAGCCTTTGTGTTTTCTGCTATCGAGTTACTACTTCCTCTATGCTAATGTGCGGCTTGGACTTCTTCACCAACTTCTGGAGACCTACAGTTTGTTCGGTAAAGCTTCTGATATTTTGCAGTACTACATTTTTCTTTTTTTTTTCTGCTTAGTTCACAGGTTCTCATGTTAATTGTTTTTTATTTGATCCATTTAGCCCAAAAATATGGGACCAAAAAATCAACAGGTATTTTACTTCTATATTATTGTATGTTTATGAAAACCGGACTAGACTGACATTAAAAAGGCCTCAAAATAAATCTTAATGTGTACTAAAGATTATAGTGTTTGCAGGTAACCTATACCAAATTCATGTGTTTTTCCAGGTAACTTGAAGGATTTTGAAGACTGTCTCAGTTTTCTGAAGCGCCACAGCCTCCTCCTCTCCCAGTGGCCTGCTCTCTTTGTACAAACAGCACTTAATGAACCATGTGACAGCTCTGCACATTTGTGGGCTGAAAGCATGACAAGAAATGGAGGGGTGCAAGCTGTAAAATGGCTAAACTTCACAGATGCAACTGTAAAAGAAGTCAGGTACTAATATTGTGTCGGATTAATAGCATATTCAGTTATAAATCCAGATTAATGCCGGCTGACCTATAAAAACACAGTTGGGTTTCTGCAGGTCTTAAAAAGGTCTGAATTTGCCCTTACACAAAATAAGGCCTTAAATCAGAGCAGGTGTCTTAAATGTGTACAATCATGGCATTAAATGTTGCATGCTTTGCAAAAACTGTATATCTTCCTCAGTGTTTTTGTCCTGTTTTCCAGTACAAATCTCTAAACATCTTTCAATCAAGATACATTTATTTGAGATGTAAATGTAAAATTGTTTATGCCTGAAACAAGAACAAATATCTGTCAATGAGTTCCCAAAAACTTCCCTTTTGAATTAAGTTGATTTTTCTGAGCACATTGGCAAATATTTGCTCTTGTTTTAATCATAAAGTCACTTAATTTTACTTAATTACTCATACTTGATATTATTAGTCATTTTGCATCTCCAGTGAATCTCAATTTAAGAATCTTTAGTCATTTGCACTGGAAAACAAGGCAAATATTCCATATTCTAGTTGTTGGGAGTTACTTTTCAAGCTACTTTTTTGTAAAATGAATTAAAAGGTAATGGATACCTGTTGGAGTTGAATTTTCAACTCATTGTGCTTCTCCTTAAAGAACATATTAACATATTTTGTTCCCTTCAATTTATTCCTTACATTTTACTTGGTCTTAAAAAGGTTTTTTAAAAAAATGTACCGCCATAAAACTTGCAAAAACAAACAATACACTTATACATCTTTTAATTTTTTTTAAATCCTTAAATTTAATAATGTAGTTTCAGACTTCTTGGACACCACTATGTGCAAAGGTTGTTTAATCTAGAATTTTTCTATGCATTTTAATATTGTTTTTTCTGCTCAGTGAGCTGGTTTCCACCTTCCGCTCTGAGCCAAGTTGTGTGGTGGTGAGTCCTGATGGAAAACTTGCAGCAGTGGGAACCGGAGAGGGAACACTTCACTTTCTGCATACAGAGACTAGACAGGTAACAGTTCTAAACGTAAACAAATGTACATCTACTATGAGTTTTGGCATTTTTAGGATAATTCGGTGGACATCACAATTGGCTTTTTTTTTTTATAACTTTTTTCAAACAGGAAGTGAAGTCATTGATGAGCAGTGCTGATGGCATCTCTGGATGTATCTTCCTTAAGGAGGGGCTTCTGGCAACAACCTCGTTTGATGGGCAGGTGGAGGTGTGGGATGTTGCGAGTGGTTGCAGGTATTTTGTGTTTTTCTGGCTCAAATTTACTTAAAATAGCTGCGAGCAGCAATTATCAGGGTTCAAGTGCTTTAAAGCACATGCGTTATTACATTTTAATTAGCAAGCCTGTAACCATCTCTTTCATAGATGGAAAAGTATTTACAGCCAATACAGGCAATTTACCATAGGAAATATATGGTTTATAAAGCTTTTTAACAGTTATTGAGGTTGAGCCAAAAACCTAGGACTAGTTCGCCAAAGTTGATCCTAGAGGCAAAGTTGCTCAGAATGAGGAGTTCTACCGTGTGGTATGAATGTCGTGGGCGTGTGTGAAAAATCATGTGATATACAATCCTTTACACATGTGAAAAATCCAAAGGTGGCCCCCGGGGACCGATTTCTTTAGAATTTCTCACAGGCCTCTAGGGCCATGAATCGAACAGGCCCAGCGAGTTTCGCTCCGATCGACCTCCGTTAACCTTACAATAGCTGCTCAAAATTCAGTGGCTGACGGTGGACATGTTTTTTGAGATGCGTCAATATCCTCATAGACAATCATGGCACATTGGACGAAGACACTGCATGCCAATTTTCAAGTCGATCGGACTAACGATGAAGTAGTTATAGTCGTTTTCATGTTTTATTTCTTGTGCTGAGTTTGGTGAAAATATCTAATTTCATTCACAAGTTATAGCCATTTTAGTAAAAGTGGCTCCGCCCACTTCCAACGTTTTGCCGCCCCTTAGGGATGCTGAATGGGAATTTCAAGCTTTTTTTTTTTTTTTTTTGATAGCTATTGACAATCAGACTCCAGAGAATGTTGCTGCACTGGTTTGGTTCCGATCGGGTCAAAAACCTAGGACTAGTTCGCAAAAGTAGGTTTTTCAAAAAATGACGTTGAATAACGATATAAGACACTTGAGCCTAGGACTAACGGTTCAGGAGTTATGAGCCATTTCATACTTTTGACTGCTGTAGCGCCCCCATCAGGCCAATCGGGGCCAGCCTTGGTGATGTTGTCGATGGTGTGAGTACTACCATCCCTCAAAATTTCTACAACTTACAGTTTGGTCTGACAGATCACTTTTAGGGGAGAATTCTGATCCTTGGAAAATGTAACAATTACAATAGGGTTTTAGCCCTTTGCGCTTGAACCCCTAAAAATGAACCAAAGATTACTAACCTGTGCAAAATTTTCTGTCACTTTAAGAACTGCCCACATGAATGCCCACTCCAACAAGATCACAGGATGTGATGTCAGTCCAGACAGAAAACTCTTTGCTACGGTCTCATTAGACCTAAACTTGAAGGTAAAACTAAGAAAGAAATTATCTTAAATCTGAACTACGTGTGGTGTTGTACTCTTCTGAAATATTTATCATGTATGTGGCTCAGGTGTGGTCAGCGCAGAAGAGCACAGAGGTAGTCTCTCTCATTAACCCCTCCCCTCTGAACTGTGTGAACTTTGACCTTGAGGGCCAACTCTTGGCAGTGGGCTGCTGGGATGGAGCTGTTCGTTTGTGGAACTGGCTTGAACAGAAAAACGTTATGGTGAGGAACGACTCCAAAGATATGTTACCATGCCTGATACGCTAAAACTTAATGCCCCCCCCCAAATGCTTTCACTTTTTCAGACTCTGTTAGGTCATCAGAGTTCAGTGCGGAGTCTGTCTTTCTCTCCCTGCTCCTCCATGTTGTGCTCCGGCTGTCTGTCAGGAGAAGTGCGGCTCTGGTCAGTGGCAGCAGCTGCTTGTGTGGGCAGTTATCATGCTCACCACGGCTCCACGCAGTCACTAAACTTCCTGCAGGGAGGAAAACTTTTGCTGAGCGCTGGACATGACAGTGTGGTGAGGAATATGATCTTAGTCTTAATTTTCGATTGTCCAACAGGCATCCTAAAACACTCAGTATTGAGTCCTTTTTTTGTTGTCTAGGTTAATGTGTGGTCTGGCGGTCTTGGGCGATCTGTCGCTGTACTGGGAGAGGAAAAGGTACTTCATGTTCTTAAATTAGAATTGCTACTTGTTACACTTTTAATACTGCTTATACTACTTTTTATAGGTGTTAAAGGGTTAGTTCGAATCAGTGGTTCGGATCACGTATCAAAGTCACGTAAACCATTGAAATTTCGAAAACACTTATGACGTAACAAAGCCTCGTTTACTGAAATCATGTGACTTTCATGCTCCGTACCTCTGATTCAAAACAAAAGATTCGTAAAGCTTCGAAGCTTCATGAAGCAGTGCCCATCATTGAAAGTTGTTATATTTTCGGCGCACAAAAAGTATTCTTGCCGCTTCATAACATTTAAGGTTGAACCACTGTAGTCACATGAACTGTTTTAAATATGTCTTTAGTAGCTTTCTGAGTATCTGAAAGTTAATTATCTTGCTGTCAATGCAGGCAAGATATTTTATCAAAAATATCTTAATTTGTGTTCTGACGATGAACGAAGGTCTTACAGGTGTGGAACGACATGAAGTTGAGTAATAAATGACAGAATTTTCATTTTTGGGTGAACTAACCCTTTAAATTAAAAAATAAATTCAGCCTGAACTACTTGATGTTCAACCTGCCCCAATGTGTGATATATGTTGGTTTTTGTAAACTTGTATACTTGAATATGTTTTAATGTTATTTAGGCCTGTTAAAGGGATAGTTCACCCAAAAATTACTCACCCTCATGTGGTTTCAAACTGTAAGACTTTCGTTCCAAATTTTCTGAAGAGACACGATGCTTTATATGATGAACAGATTTAACGTAGGCTTATATTCACATATAGACCTGCTTGACTATAAGGATGGTATTAATTAATCATTATTTGCAGGTACCAGTATTGCAGCAGCAGCTAAAGAGCACCAGACGTGGAAATGAAGATGAAGCTAATGCTCTATGTGTGGCTGTGGCCAGTGGGTACGCTGCTGTGGGTTACCATGGAGATGGTATCAAAATGTTCAATTTGAAGTCGGGTAAATAAACATTTGCGTCCAGCATTTACAAACGTGCTCATTCAGAAATACTCACATTCACAACTGCTTCTCAATCTTGAGAAAAACATGAACGGAATAAAGTGCAAAAAAAACAATCCACTTAAAGGTGCAGTAAGCAATTTTTGAGAAACACTGTTGAAATTGAATCGGACCGAGCACCAAAACACACTTGTAGCCAATCAGCAGCAAGGGGCGTGTCCACTCATGAGGGGGGAGGTGCCTGTACCTCATAGCTTATTTGTGAATTTGAGGGCGGAGCTATCAAGATAGGGTGTGATCCTTTTGAGAGGGGCGTGTTTGTTTTGGTGATTTCAAGTATCAGCGTTTCTCAGATATTGCTTGCTGCATCTTTAATAATAATGAAGAGTACTGTGAGTAACCAGAAGTAGAACCCATCCCAAAATGCTTTGTGCTGTAGGAGAGAAGGTCTGGGCCAGTGAGGAGCTGCAGGTGTCCATGCTCTGCCTCATGTGGATGGAGGAAGAAGGGGCAGAGCTGCTGCTGTCTGGGGGCATGGACCACCGTCTCAGAGTCTGGGAAAGGCAAGGAGAAAATCCGGAAAGCCTTGTGTCAATAGGATCTTTTGGCGTTCAGAAGGGAGCTATTCTCGCCCTGGCTCAAAACTCCACTTGTGTGGCATCTGCATCTGGTCAGTGTACACACAGCGTTTTGTGGATTGATTTTGGTCCATATTGGATATTTAATATTTGCATACTCTTTCAACCTATTTTTGCACTTGCATTAACTTTACCATCATCTAAAAGCACTCATAATTTAATAACGCTGTAAAATGTAATCTTTAGCAAATCTCAATGAATATCCATTTTCATACTGTACATTATATATGTTATAATGGATTAATTAATTTTTTAACTTTATTTTTTATTTTTACTTTATTCTTTATCTTTCATTTTATTTTATTAAAAAATTTGTTTTAGATGACTTCACTATTGCTCTGTGGTTGAAGAGTGAATTGACTTCTAAGCCCTGGATCAACCCTAAGGTGATGTGTATTCTGAGAGGTCACAATGGAGGGGTCACATGCCTTGCCTTCAGTCCTACTGGGAAAGAGTTGCTGTCAGGAGGGAAAGATCAGGTACTTGTTCCACTCCACATCTATCACTGGAACGAATGGAAGAAAACACAATATCTCTCTCTCACTCAATTGTTATCATAATCTCTTCCAATAGGCTTTGATGGTATGGAACGTAAACTCCTCCCCTCCAGTTCTTTCCCAGTCTTTTTCCCATTGCCATGGAGATTGGATTACAGGATGTGCCTGGACATCATCTGCTGTGGTAAGAAAGCCATTTACAAAGTGCAGTTAGTTCATTTCAATAACATCTGGCTCTGTGTGTCTGTAACCAAATGCAAAACCTATCTCACACCTCAGCTTAGCTGTTCCAATGACTGTAAGCTGCGCCTGTGGGACATCCAGACAGGAAGTTTGCTCAGAGAGATCCTGTCTAGTTCATCTTTGAGCACATTATGCTGTTGGGTAAGGCAGTTGCACCTTAAAGCCTTGGACCACATGTCACAAAGACGTACAAAAATGGGAACCTGTTGATATTTATGCACTTTTTAATGTCTGTAGGAGGATCTTGTCATGTCAGGCACTACAGATGGACTGCTGATGGTTTGGAAGTGGGAATCAGGTGTACAAGTCACCAGGATCCAGGCCCACAAGTCCCGTCTCCATCACTGCACCGTTGTCTCTCAGCCAGGTACAGTGATTAAATATACAAATATACACACAAACAGCAGCTTGATTTCTAAATAGTGTATCTTGCTTA
Source organism: Elopichthys bambusa (assembly GCA_037101425.1). Lineage (NCBI taxonomy): Eukaryota > Metazoa > Chordata > Actinopteri > Cypriniformes > Xenocyprididae > Elopichthys > Elopichthys bambusa. The sequence continues at coordinate 3,953,731 of CM074437.1, read as the reverse complement.
CACAGATTTTTTTTTTTTTTTTGAATACAGATCTTGGAGAGAATTTAAAGCAAGAAGACTTAATGGTAGCTTCAGCATCAGAAGATGGAACTGTAAAACTCTGGCATCCACTGCAGGTAACCAACTCTCACATTTGTATCTTATTCATTAATAATTTAATTATATTTTATTTAAATAAAATGAGGGTATTTTAAATAATTCCCAGAGATTAATTCTAGAGATGCATAATATATCGATACCATATTGTTGATCAGTTGATACTGGATATTTAATTATAAAATAACTTCCTCTTTTTTTTTACGTACAAAAACACTAATTTAACACTTAAAAAAACACTAATAGTTAAATAACTGTTATAAATATAATCTTTAGCAAATCTCAAATTAAATAGCCATTTTCATAATGTACCTTTATAATGTTGTGATGCCTAAATTCACTTCTTGTGTTTAAAACAACTGGTTTTAGTTTATTGGTTTTTTTTTATATATATATAAAATGGTATACATTTCTGAAGGATTAGTTCACTTTCAAATAAAAATTAGCCCAAGATTTACTCACCCTCAAGCCATCCTAGTTGTATATGACTTTCTTCTTTCTGATGAACACCATCTGAGATATATTAATAAATATCCTGACGCATCCGAGCTTTATAATGGCAGTGAATGGGATCAACGAATAAGAGCTGAAGAAAGTGTCTCCATCCACATCCATCCATCCATCATAAACATACTCCACACGGCTCCGGGGGGTTAATAAAGGCCTTCTGAAGTGAAGCGATGCATTTGTGTAAAAAAAAAAAAAAAAAATCCATATTTAACAAGTTGTGAAGTAAAATATCTAGCTTCCACCAGACCGCCTTCTGTGTTGAACTTACGAAGAAAGTGTTTATTAACCCCCCCAGAGCCGTGTGGAGCACATGTTTATGATGATAGATGTGGATTGAGACACTTTCTTCAGCTCATACTCGTTGGTATCGTTCACTGCCATTATAAAGCTCGGATGTGTGAAGATATTTATTAATATTTCTTCGATCGTGTTCATCTGAAAGAAGAAAGTCATATATACCTAGGATGGCTTGAGTAAAGCTTGGGGTAATTTTCATTTGAAAGTGAACTAATCCTTTAAGGTTGGCCATTTCTTGTTATTGGCCATGAAATGAAAATAACTCATCTTATTTGCATCGGCCAGATTTTTAATATCAGTGCATTGCTAATTTATTCTCAAAAATTATGTTTTTATAGGTACATCATCACAATACTCTGCATGGTCACAGTGCAGAAATCCAGGCTTTAGTGTGCAAAGAGGCTGGACTGTCGGAGTTTCTCACCGTCTCTGAGGATCGTTCCCTCAGGTCATGGAGCGTCACCACGGCAGTGGGTACGGCAAGATAGTCATTCCCAGTTCACTCACCTAAACTGTCACACAAATCCTCAGAACATTTTGTTAGAGAACAAAAGTAGAATCTAAACTGATGTGAAAAGTGGCAACAACATTGCAATTTCTTATGAAACTACAGTTGCACATCCAAATATATATTTGATTGGCATTAATAATTATATACAATCATCCACAGAAGCTCCTCCTCACCAGAAAGGCGGTGTCCGAGCTGTGTGCTTCCTTGATACTGATGAACTCATGGTGTGTGGTTATGACACGGGCAGATTGGAGATATGGCATCAGAATTCAGTGGTTTACTGGAAGAAGGTAATCATGAGTTTATTATTTGTTGGTCAGTTAGTAAAAGTATAGTGTGAGGGCTCTTTACCTTCCTTCAGTTGGAAATGTCTGAATGAACGGCTCTGTGTGTGTTGCACTAAGGTCAGTGATGGCGGCTTAACTGCAGTCACTGGTATGACAGACGATCAGCTAGCGGTGGGTTGCAGCGACTGCTCTGTATTAGTCTGGAAACTGGAGTGGGACGCCAAGAAGTGCATTGTGGGGTATTGACTTTTAACCCTCTTAACTTTCATATTTCAGTTTTTCAAACTTGTTGCATTTTTAGAGAAATGTGCCATTTTGAACCAAGAACATTTCTTTCACGATTCAAGCTATTTTTACAACAGGGAATCAAAAGATTTGTCAACATAAACAATTTTTGCATTGTATGATATATATTTATTATAAATGTGAGTCTTGAAAATGCATTTTGCTCTTGAATTCATTCAGCATTTGGATTTGATCACTAAAAGGTAGTCTTTCAAATCTGATATATTCATCACAATTTATATTGTTTAATATAAATGGTCATGAAATGAAGAATGAGAATCTTCTGAGAATCTTTAGCGAATCTCAGAATGAATATCCATTTTTAATACTGTTATAATGTTCTAAATTTGTGTACATTTCACAAATGATTGATTTTAGTTTTGTTTTTAATTTATTTAAAGCTGCAGTCCGTAACTTTTTTTGGGTTAAAAATTATTCAAAATCAGTTTTTGTGCATGTACGTAACCAGCCAGCATTCAAAACTATCTCCTTACCTTAGCCTGATTCACAACGGTAAGCTTTTAATAATGTTTTCTAATTCGAGCGGTACTGGTGGGTACAAGCAGCCGTTCGTCTTTGCGTCATTACGTCATGTCTGTTTACATAAAAAACGAGTCCTAGCTAGTAGGCTATATCACATGTGAGGATGCTGCAGGTAACGGATCATTTATAGCCTTTTCTCAAAGCAGCTGGAATAATTAAATTTATCATTTTGATGGCGGATTGTAATCCAGAAAGGTCCAAATGACAATCATCAGTGACAACTGGAGATTCACCCGTAGTCAAAAGCAAAAGCCTTCGGACTGCGGAGTGGCTACAGAAACTGAAATCTACAGCTAACGCTAATACACACTAAATACACATAGTCACACAATGCTGATGTTGTTAACATTAACAATTTGAGAACAAAGTATAACAGTAATAATAATTTGCACAGTTTGACTTTATCCAAGCTAAGCGATCGTTAGATTTAATCACCATTGGCAGTGCGATTTTATTGTAATGTTTTTTTCCTCAGTTGGTCAGAACAAAAGTGTCAGATTTGTTACTTACTCCTCCTTACATTTTCTGGTGAAAATTCTTATTTTGGTCATACTTCCAAGACATACAATCTGTGATTCCAAGTACAGTAACATTAAAAATTAGATTCATCCGCGCTGAATTCAGCCGTGCCGATGCACAACCCATGTAAAGATGATAATTCCGCAAATAACTGCAATTGCAGGTTTCAAACAGAGATGGCGACAGAGAGTCAACTTACGGACTGCAGCTTTAAAAATAAAAATAGTATAAGGTATAATATATGCCATTTATCATTTATTATATCAGCCAGTGTCGTTTTATGTGTCCTTTTTTTCCACACTGTGGCTAAAGTAAACTAAGGATGATGTAATGATTGCTTCACTCCTGAGTGGTTGTCTGTAGCCAATGTAATGTTTGTCAATTTTACACAATTTGATGTGTGGATTTTATTTTGTTTCAGGCTCAATAAGATGTCTTCATACAAAGTGGAGACTCCCGTGAGCTTTTTGTTCTACTGTGGCAGTCTGTATGGAGCATGTGTGAATGGAACAGTTGTCGATGTGACCTCTACTACTACCTCGTGGACCAAACAAAGTTATTCGTAAATAAACACCATATCATTTTTACACATATAAAAGATGTCCTGCACTCTTCTGTTAGGCCTTTTTCTGTGATTATGTTAACATTACTTCATTGGGTAATAAAAAGTGAATGTACAGTATGTGTGTTTTGTTGTAGCTGGTCAGACGAGGTACGTCCTATCGGCGTGATGGCAAATGATAGTAAGAGCTTTTGGCTGTTGGGGCAGAAAAACGGTGTACTGTACATTGGCTTTGTTGTAAGTTCATCATCTATCATTATCTTGTGACACTGATATTGTAAAAACTGCCTGAAAACTAAATGATCTGAAATGGTCTGCCTTTCAGTTGTCTGTGAATTCAAATCACAGTCACTTCTTAACCTTTTGTGATGATGCGGTGGGTGAGAGGCCTGAGAATTTGAAGGCAAAAGAGGAGGAGCTGCAGCGGCAGGAGGAGGAGCTGCAGCGGCAGGGGGAGGACCCACAGGGGCAGGAGGAGGAGCAGCAGCAGCAGGGGGAGGAGCCACATGGGCAGGAGGAGGAGCTGCAGCAGCAGGGGGAGGAGCAGCAGGAGGAGGAGAAACCCAGCAAGGAACAGCTTGAACAGCTGCGAACTGCAAACCAGAAGGCGGCACAGATTAGGTCCTGGATCACAGCTGCTGCAGTGCAAAACGGTATACCTGTTCTTACACTTTAATATACAGCATAAATGAATCAATTTGTCAGAAGGTCAGTAAAACGTGAAGAGAGATATCTGTTCAAGTCCATTTCTCACTTTTATTGTGAGAATGAATTACTTTTAATTATATTCACAACTGTTTGAGGCTGTTTACACAGGACACATCAAGGTAAACATAAACTGGTACATTCGTCTTTGCAACGGGTGCATGATGATGTTGAGTTGAAGCGTCCATGGTGCTCCGCCTCTGCCCGCTACAGTAGCCACGCCCCAAACTCTCGCTATAGGTTGAGCTAAACAGAGACTGACAGATCTAAGTGGACATAAACCCATGAATGGCATACAAATAGTAGTTAATGAACAATTAAAGAAAACAAATCACACATACTTCACCTTTAACACAACAAAAAACTAAACAATGACCCACTGACCTTTTAGTGGTCATTATGTGAACTGTTCATGATTTGGTTGTTTTCAAATCATGTTTTATTTTCTCCTGCAGACTTTTTTGTGTGTGGTGATTATAAAGGGAACATATGGTTCAACCAGCCTCCTAATCTGTGCACCTGGACTGAAAGAAAACCGGTAAGTATCCTTTAGCTTTCCTGATAGATACAATGATGATATGTCATGAAGTCATGTGTTGCTGATAAACTGGGGGGATTTTGACTGGTCTCTAGGCACACACAGACAAAGTGAGCGTACTGCGGCTTACCGAGAGCCTCGTCATTTCAGCGTCTTACGACAGATCCGTCAAACTGTGGGACAGACACACTAAGAAACAGGTACTTTTATTCACAGTATATTGAAGGGGTGGATTTGTGATTATCTCCATTTCTCCAACATAAATATATTCCACTTCCTTTCTTTTTGCCACTCATTTTCTGTATTTCACAGGTTGGCATGTTTGTGTGTGGAGGCCCTGTCAAGGTGCTGGAGGTGAACCCTCGTGACCCCAAGGAAATCATTTGCGGAGATACGCAGGGTCAGCTGTACTTCCTGTCCTGGAGAGGTTGATTTCCTCATAGTCAGTACATTCTTCATCTTTAATCAGTTGTAATGTTGCATTCATTCTTCACATTTTCATTTACTTGCACGCATGGGATGCATTGCACTAATGCTGCTATTGCCTTAAACTAAACCATGATATGAAGAATATTTGCTTAGTTTTTTTTGTTATATGAAAATGACAACCACTTCATTTTATATTTGATTTTATTCTCAAGGAGTGTACATCCTGAGAAGCTTTTTTTTGGGTGAATAAACTGTCTGCAAAATCACATGGTGAAAAGCAGATGTCCACTGAATGAGCTGTGATGGTGTTCTCCATTGTCAAAAATCCACTGGCCAGGATAGAGATTTACATTTAATTTATCCCCTTCTTCTAGCAGCAGAGAGACTCCATTTGAAGAACTGATAAAACCACTTTGTTGGTGTCCATGTGTAGACATGACATGCTGGTCATTTTTAAACAGGCCTGCGGTAACGGCTTTCTGTGGATTTCCGATGCCCTTTGAGAAAACCGTGAATACATACGCTCCCCTCACAGGTGCTGTGAAGATTCCTGTATCGAACAAAGGTTAATTAGATCCATTCAAATGAGAGCATTATAGAAAATTACAGAGAGTTATTAACACTATATGAATTGATTCACCTGTATCTGCATCATAGGCATCTCCAGTGTTGAGGAAGACGTGTTTGTAAATCAGGGTGTGTAAACCATTAGGAAATGGTCCAACGTTTTGTGGTCCAAAAGAGGTCAACAGAGAGGCTGAGAAAGCCACTTTAGGAGCTAAAACATAGACTTATACATTAGATTACAAATTATTTCACTATATTTACACTACAGTTCAAAAGGTTGGTTTTTTTTTTTTTTAATAGTGTCTTAGTTCACTAAAGTTGCATTTATTTAATCCAAAATACTGTAATATTATTGCAGTTTAAAATAGCTTTTTTTATTTAAAAATGTCATTTATTTTATCGAAAAGCTGAATATATATATATATATATATATATATATATATATATATATATATAATCACAAAATTTAAAGTCTTTAATAGATGAATCCTTAACATTTAATTAAAACACACATGCACACACACATAAATAAATATATATATATATATATATATTTATGTAACACTGAATTACAATTTTGTTCATTAAATTTATGAGAATTAATTTATGAGAAAATTAATTTATCATTAATTTATGAGAATTATATGTTATAACAGCCTTTACATTTTTAAAAAGTGAGTTTTGATTTACAAATTATGATTTGTTACCTTGATTCTGCTTTAGTTCATCCATTTGGATCTTTGTGTCAGTCATTGTATCATACAAAATCTTCAGTTCTTTTGCTTGTTCTAAAATAATCATAATTGAGATGTTCAGTGCATACATGGACAGTAAATGAAAGCTGAAGAAATATATAGATTCTTGTGTCATGTAGGTCGGATCCTGTCACGTTACCTTCGTTGCATTGATACATTTTTTTTTTTTTTTTCTTCTTTTTTTTACTTTAATATTTGTATTATGGTAACCGTTTTATAAAAGCAATAAGCCCCGTGGAGGGCTTTAATTTACTTAAACATAATTTTGCCCAATCCTTCTTTTCTATATTGTTCTGCTGTAAATTATATTGGCCTGAGAATCTATGAAAAGTGAATCTTCCCGATTGGGTAGATTGGCATCCAGGGTAAGAACAAGGAAGTACGATTTTGATTAACAATACCACACGCGCGTCTTCCCTCTCAGTTGCAAACAAACAGCGTCAGCTGACGTGTGAGTGAGGTCGCTCCCGCGCATACGTCATTATGCGACAGGAAGCCCGCGCTTCAGAATGGACCGTTTGTCAAGGACAAGGATGTAGATTAGAGGTAAAAATGTTGTAAATAATGTTCAGTTTATTGTATAGACTGATCATTTCGCTTCTTGAGACCTCAATGTATCATCAGGAGCCGTGGGTGTTAATTTTGTTTTGTCTGTATATGTTGTTTTGGCACCTTATAAATGACTGCAGCCATTGACTTCCATTATATGAATCACCACTGACCACTGTTCTACTGAAGAAAATAAAGTCACCTGCATCTTGGATGGCCTGAGGCCATTTCAGTTTTGGGTGAACTATTCCTTTAAATATATGAATTTTTGTGGCTATTTAGTTACAGTAGCCCTGCAATTAAATGCTAATGCTAAAACATTGAGTCTTGTATAATTTTTAATGAACAAAATTGTAATTCAGTGTTACATCACCTTCATTTTGTTTTATTAGATCATCCATTTTTATCTTTACGTCATTTGTTGTTCCACGTAAGGTGTCCAGTTCTTTAGCTTGAGCTGAAATAATAATAATTAATGAACATTAATATATTTACATTAAACATTTCTGAACAATTGTAAGCTTTGAACTTTTTGATGGGCTGTTTTTAAATTTAGCCTAAATGTGTGAGATTTGTCAATGATGAAACTGTTATCTTTTGTTGCCTTCATTTTGTTTAATTAGTTCATCCATTAAGATTTTTCTGTCATTCATTGTAACATGAAACTCCAGCTTCTTTGCTTGTGCTACAACAACAATAATAATAATAATAATAATAAAAACAATCATTATCTTTTCAGTGCATACATGGACAGTGAAGACCAAAGATTTACCAATTCACTTTTAAATCATCCAGTGTTTCAGATAAGTTGTTAGATCAAAAAGCTATTGAAGTTAGAAGGGTTTTTGATGGAAACCATAGTTTTGTACTTTATTAAAGTCTGTGTTCTTCACATTTTGTCAGCAGTGTCACATTACCTGTGTTTTCTGTTCTTAGTCGCTCCATTTCCATCTCCATAGATTCCATCTTTGTTTCTATGATCTTCATCTTCCCCAGTTCTTCAAGGATGTTTATGTTTGGTGAAAATAAATCATCTGCTGGTATAGCCCACACATTGAGCATTAAAGCGGTTATAAAAATCAACATTATTTATTGTTCTGTCTGTTACTAGTGATGTATCAAATGAATAACAGTCTTTTTAAAGACTTTTAAAACTTGCGTAATTGTTTAAACAGACCAAGAGACTTTGGACTGCATTTTGAAGCAATAGTTTGTGTAATCCGTGGAATTCCCAAAGTGACGTAGCTGACAAAACACTGATAATACTGGATTATATTTTCCCACATCAATACAAAATGCATCATGTAATCAGATTGCTTTTTGATGTAATGAGTAAAGTAACACATTACAGGTATTGTGCATTACCTAATCGGATTACTTTTTTTTGATGTAATAATGAGTAAAGTAACATTACAAGTAACATGCATTACATAATCAGATTATTTTTTTGATGTAACTGCAAATTAGAGTCTAATAACACAAATACTTTTATTTACAGCCAAAAAAAAAGTTACTGCAGATGAAGTGGGGTCACAGTCATAGTATGAATTGTAGCTGAAATATAGCTAGTGATGCATGATGTCCAATGTAGTGGACAGATGATTAATCAGAATTTACTCCCAATTTTAAAATCAATACTTGGAAAAATAGAAATCTCTACTAGGATAGAAGGAATGGATGGATATTTGGAGCAACTTGACAAGTTTAGAGAAAACAAAAATGCCACATACAAAGGCTTCAATGATACACTAGGGTCCGCTGTAGTGGTTGATGTGCAACTATGCCTATCAAAACCCATGCCTATGCAAGGAATGGCTTTTTAATTCGCTGCCCACTGTAGTGACTTTGTGAAAGGGTTAAAGGTGCAATGTGCAAATTTTAAGAGGATCTTTTGACAGAAATGCAATATGATATACATAACGATGTTTTCAGTGGTGTATAAAGACCTTACATAATGAACTGTTATGTTTTTATTACCTTAGAATGAGCCATTTCTATCTACATATCTATCCATGTTAAGTCGCCATTATGCGCGGGTATGTTTATACAGCAGCCCTAAATTGACATACACTTTATACAGCGCCTTTCGTCACTGTTAGTATTCTTCTAAATCGATGCAAGGCAGCTTGCATCATCACTATGTTGAATACGCATGAAGAAGAAGTATTAGAAGCAGAGACCGTTCTTTGTTAGAAGTAAGAAGAAACCTCATTGCTTCACTGGCTAACGTACTCTCTGCTGTCTCAGACGACGATCTTTGTCTTGTGTTGGCCAGACGGCCACCGTAGCTTCTCCAAACGGGAGGGGTGCGAGGGCTGAACGCCGTTGGTTGCAATTCGCATCCTAACTGCTAGATGCCGCTAAAATTTACACATTGCACCTTTAAGAGGGATTCATTTTTTGTTCATTCGATAATTGTTTCATTCAGAGAAAAAATTCAGTCTTTACTAGCAATATATGACTTTATTCATGCATAATGTGATTTATATTTATTATTAATGAATAATAAACAAACAACATACAAAAAAATAGCACTATTTACACTTATTTTGATGCTATTTTAAAACTTTCTTGTCTTTTTGTCACTTTTGATTGTCTGAAGACAATTTTTGTCTTGTCAAGCATTGATATATTTTTTTTTTTTCTTTTTTCTTTTTTTCTTCACAGCTTCAAGAAAATTAGATTTTTCTGTTTTATTTTTTGTATCTCAATAAAACCCTGCATTTGAGCTCAATTACATGGGCAATAACTTTACATAGTAAAAAGAAGGTGTCCACTGAAGGTGTTTCGTTTCCACATATCTGTGTAGATACGACGCTGCTTTAAGAGCTGAAGATTTATCTGGTCCCCTTGTTCCAAAAGAAGAGTGACAGAGTTGCACGTAGTGTCCTCTGTGTCTTGACCGGGAGGGTTATCTGATGCTGTAACCACAAGATTTCCGTTCCTTAGCAGTGTCACACCGGTTGATATGGTATAAGGATTGAAGACCACAAAGTTGAAGAAATAAACTCCTTTTACTGGTGCAGTGAAGATTCCTGTTGATTACGGCAGAAACTTTGGTTTGTGAAAAAAATAACAATAAATAAAATTGTTAAAGCATTTCGTTTAGAATTTCTGTTATGATACCTGTATTGATGTCATAAGCATTTCCAATGTTAGTAAATGCATTTTCATACACAAGAGTGGTTGCTTCTGCATGAGGGCCAAAATATTTCAGGTCTGTTGAAGCTGACAGTGAGGCTGAAAAGGCTACTTTCACCCTTTCTGCAAAAAAGAGATGAGAAGAAAATGATCAAGCAAGCAAAAACAACAACCTGTAAGTATCTTTTAATCTATTTAATCATTGTAATGCTATCTCATGTTTTTAAGATCTGGGCTGACAATATGTTGCTGTCGGGATGGAAAGGATCTCAAGATGACTAGCTGAAGACTAGTTACTGCAGTTATGCCCATTAATAGACACTGTAATTCCTTTAAGCTAAATTCCAGCACAGCACTTTACAACATTATAGCACTATATGCTCACCTGTTTGTATTAAAAAATGCCATCCCTGCTTCACTTTTACAACATTTCAAATCCTTCAGTCCTCACCATCTCCGAAAAGGGGTACATACGAACAATATTAATTTAAAATATGTATAGCTTAGTGCGTAAAACAAATTGAATGTAATTTATTTCACTTCTTAATTTAATAATAATAATAATCTATGAAGTGAACATCATTACATTCTTTTCATAACTTAAATATTTGGAGATTTAACACTTAATTTAACAAATAATTACATTAAAGATGACTGAATACATGTCCAGTTTCAAGGGAGGACCTGATTTGTCACCACACCTGTGCAATTTTTCTCTATTTACGGATAGCAAGTTCCTGCAAAACTTCGACAGGTCTTAAAATTTAAATACTTATGATAGGCTTACCATAAATCAGGTTAAAATAACCCCATTTATAAGTGTGTGAACCATTGATTCTTAATACTGTGTGTGGTTACCTGCGACTGTTTGTTTGTTGTGTGATGGTTCTTCATGTGTCTCTTGTTTGTTCTGAGCAGTTAAACTGAGCTCTGTTCTTCAGAAAAAATCTCCAGGTCCCAAAAATTCTTCAGTTTTCCACCATCTTTTGCATATTTGAACCCTTTACAACAGTGACTGTATGATTCTGAGATCCATCTTTTCACACTGAGGACGACTGAGGGACTCAAACACAACTGTTAGAAAAGGTTCAAACATTCACTGATGCTCCAGAAAGAAAACATGATGCATTAAGAGCTGGGGGGTGAAAACTTTTGAACAGGATGAAGAGGTCCGAAATTTCGCTTGAATATTATTATTATTTTTTTTTTTCATTTAGTACTGCCCTTTGGGAGCAACAGAAGATACTTGCATGTTTCCCAGAAGACAAATACAATTTACCTTGATCTTCAAATTCCAAATGTTTTCACCCCCCGTCTATTAATGCATCGTGTTTTTTTTTCTAGAGCATCAGTGAATGTTTGAACCTTTTTTTAATAGTTGTGTTTGAGTCCCTCAGTTGTCCTCAGTGTGAAAAGACGGATCTGAAAATCATACAGTCACTGCTGGAAAAGGTTCAAATATGCAGAAAATGCTGGAAAACTGAAGAATCTGCAGGACCTGGAGGATTTTTCTGAAGAACAGAGTTCAGTTTAACTGCTCAGGACAAACAAGAGACTCATGAACAACCATCACACAACAAACAGTCGTAGATCATCCAGGTAACCACACACAGTATTGAAGAATCAATGGTTCACATACTTATGAATGGGGTTATTTTAATAAATTCAGCTATTTTTTTGTCTTGTGGATTATATGTAAACATCTTTTATGTAAAATATCTTACTCAGGACAGTACTAAATAAAAAATAACATGCATTTTGTATTATCTCCCTTATTTTGTTAAAATTATTAACATTTTCACAGATTCTGCAAGTGGTTCACATACTTTTTCTTGCAACTGTACCTTTGTTTTGTGTTCTGAGTAGCTCCATTTCCTTCTCCATAGATTTTATCCTTGCTTCCATCTTCCCCAGTTCTTCAAGGATGTTTATGTTTGGTGAAAATAAATCATCTGCTGGTATAGCCCACACATTGAGCATTAAAGCGGTTATAAAAATCAACATTATTTATTGTTCTGTCTGTTACTAGTGATGTATCAAATGAATAACAGTCTTTTAAAGACTACAACTTGCGTAATTGTTTAAATAGACCGAGACTTTGGACTGCATTTTGAAGCAATAGTTGGTGTAATCCACTTGGAATTTCCAGATTGACGTAGTGACTTGATAGTGCTGGATTATATTTTCCCAAATTAATAGAATATGGCAATTTAAAAGCACATCAGACATTTATATGGGTAATAACTTTGCATAGTAAAAAGGTGTCCACTGAAGGTGTTTCGTTTTTCACATATCTGTGTAGATACGACGCTGCTTTAAGAGCTGAAGATTTATCTGGTCCCCTTGTTCCAAAAGAAGAGTGACAGAGTTGCACGTAGTGTCCTCTGTGTCTTGACCGGGAGGGTTATCTGATGCTGTAACCACAAGATTTCCGTTCCTTAGCAGTGTCACACCGGTTGATATGGTATAAGGATTGAAGACCTGATGCCATGATAAAATTGTTAAAGCAGATTTATACACCTTTTATTATCAACCCTCTAATGGACTAAATGGAATTGGTTTAAAAAGGATTTTACACAAAACTTGTTATAGAACAAACATCTGCTCATGTGTCCTTCATAACAATTTAATAATTACAAATGTGAATTTGGTAAGATGAAAAGTTTCACATTTTTATGTGACTAAAGTTAACATTAGACAAACTGTGTGTGTGTGTGTGTGTGGTCTCGTTATTTTTGCAAAACAATGTTTTCAATTTATATATTATTATATTTATTATATATAATATATCAGAGTTGTTTGTGGTGGGGTAAATGAAACGTGATAAACGGAAACGTCACAATCGTGTTGCATTGTGGTATGTGGAGCTGCATGAAGTGTACATATAAAGTCAAAATCGAGGGAGCGAGGGTTTGTCCATATAAACTTCCCTCATCCACTTCACAAAGAGGAACGCACTTCAAAATGGCGGCAGGGATTCCCCTGAGGGGAAGTGCTTAGGGAAGCTTGCGAGTGTGTGTATAAAACTGGAGTGGAACGCAGCCAAACCCCCAATCGCTTCCTGGACGCCGCAGCAAAAATGGCTGCCCACTGCACTGGGTGTGTGTGTGTTCAATACTCACTGCTGGACATTGAAGATCTTGATGAAGATGTTTATTGCAGCATAGCAGTGATAAAAATACATGTAGCACCTTGGTTTCATCAAGAGTTGGAATGAACCCCGAACATCAAAATCTCAAACCTTTTACCATGTATTACAGTTTACTTCTCATGTAAATTAACCTCATTGTCTGAGATAATTCTCTGTGTCCCATGCCTATTCCCATTTTTCAATTGATGACTATTTGCATGATCGACCACATATCTTGGTGTGGAATCTGGGTCGGGGCAGACACTTGGATGGGTGAAATGCACAGCACAAATATGCATAAAGATGCATATGCATATCTACAGATCACTAATCAAATTTTGAGGACGGCTCTCTCGGCATTGCTTGAGCATCTTGCTGCGGATGCTCGCCTGAAGCCTGGAACGCACCAAGCCGACGGTCGGCCGCCGGGCAGTTTTTGTTCGTCGGCCGACTAAGTTTTCTCCGTGTGTTCCGCACCGTCGGCTGAAGTTGGTCCAAAGCCACTGGAAAGCAAGCCTGCATCCTTTAGCCAAAAAAGCGTAACAGCTAATGCTAACGCCCCGCCCCTGGCGATATGCAGGGAAGGAGACCAGAGGCTGTTTTTTGAATGGATGTCAATGGATGAGAGGCTTCACTATGCTGATTAAATCACTTTTTGTGGGGAAATAGCTACTCATTTAATTAATCGACGGCCTGTTTCCTAATCATCAGCATGTTTTACACTAAACAATACTTTCGTTGGGAACTATATGTAGATTTTAGCTTGATAAAAAAAAAATTTTTTTTTTTTAAGAGAAGGCAGACTAATGTCATCAGGTTGCGTCTGATGTCACTTCCATAAATATAATGTTCTATGTCAATGCAAGTGGATTAACAGTCATGTTTGCTATCATTTGAAATGTCTCAGTGCGACTGGTACAATGGTACCTCTCCCGGGTTCTCCATCCAAATAACCTCCTGTTCCTCAACAAGGTGTGAACTCCCCAAGTCTGTGATCCCAATCATTGCAAACTCCAGTTGTTATTTCATGCCTCCATTTGGAGAATTTTTGTCTTGGTCTGAGTACTTAAAGGGTCATGACTTAAAACATTTTTTTAAGATGTTAGCAGATATGTACTGGCTGCACATTGATTAAAACAACAATAGCACTCGTTATGTTTATTATTAAGTGAAAAGTGGTTAGTTTTGAGTTTTTTCTGAGCTATTTTGTTACGGTTTAAAAAGCAAAGTTAAACCGACGTGAGATATATGCGTTAATTCGGAGTACTGATTAGCTGCCACTGCTGGACAGTAAAAATGTACGTCAGCATGCTTCTGAGATTTTCTCTGCATTATTAATGAGAATGAAGTCGTCCAATAACTGTGCTGTATTACACATGAGATCACAAAAGACCGTTCCAGCGCTGTTCTGAAATTACTGTCTCTATAAGATTATAATATATCAATGTTTCCACAAATCTGCGTCCAGGGTTAAAGGGGTCATGAACTGGATTATTTTATGTTTCCTAATATTAGTACAATTTTTACATCAAAAATGTTCATAATTTAGAAATAAAAGGCATTTTTCCTATTTTAGCCCTCAGATTTGAACGCTCTGTTTGAAGGGGCGTGTCTGTTGTGAGACTTCGGTGTAAACGCCCACTGCTGTGATTGGCTAACATCTTTGTATATAAAATAGCTAAGCTTTACATGTGGAACTCTCTCGAAAACTTTTAGCACGTTTTTTTTTTTATTACAGCTCTCAAGATTAACTAATCGTGAAACGTGTTGATTATAGCATTATAGATGTATGGCATTATATTTAGTTCACGGCATGAAAGGTTGCAGTGATGAACATTGTAGCCGATCACAGACATGTTGAGTGCATGAATGCAGTGATCTTGTCATTGCAACTCAATTTTTTTGAGAGTCCAGAACTCAATCACTAATGAACTCGCACTGTTTGATTGACAGCTCCAGCGACTGTAAAGGGAGCGTTCTTTGATTGCTTTCTATATACATTTTAATCAGAGTTTAAATAACAGATTATTTTCATTCTACTAAGAGAAACTATGTGAAGTTGACTGTTTAGTCACTGGCAGTAGCGGCTCCTGGCCATAAATTTAGGTAGGACAAATTCTGGGTCTTAGCGTTTTAATCATTTTGTAAGCTTTATATCCTAATCGCTGAACACATCAGATATTCAGCCTGAGGGTGGCGCTCTAATGATAATTGACAGACTTTAGTATACACGACAGATATGGAGTTAATATTGTGCCATAATTAAACAAAAAATCCAGCATTTTGCAAACAAACACAATCTGCTTTGCAAAGGAAAACTCAGCTCGCAAACAAACAAAGTGATGTGCAAATACAAAGGTCAATTTGAGCGAAAACGCGAAGGAGTTACAAATATATGTAAAGAGAGAGATCTGTCTCATTCAAGTTCACTTTTACTTATTTTTTGTATTTGCTTCAATTAATGATTGATTCATTACTAATTTTATCAGCAACTCATTGTCATTGTCCATTTTTATTTTATGCTGATACTACTTGCATCAGGAATAATTTTAGCTCTGAAAGCCATGAAATATTGTTTGCTTTTTGAGTTTTCCCTGTTTTAATTTTCTCAATAGAGCTTTTAAATGCCTAATAAATTATATTTCACCCCACACATGACTGACACTGAATGAGATTGCTTCTTTGTCTACATTATTAAGTTTCACCCTTGATATCCAGTATCGTATATACATTTTAAAGCGTTTGTTGAATACCACAAAATACTCATTATGCAATTGTACATTCTCCCCTTAATTCCCAATCTGTCTAATTAAAAGACCTTCTTTCCATAACATGTCGTACGCCTTTTCGATGTCAAAGAGAACTCCCACTATTGCCTCTTTATTTATTTGTGTCTTTCTGATATCATCTTCCAAACAAAGAATTGCATCCAGTGTTTTGCCCTTTCCTAAAACCACTTTGATAATAAAATATTAGTCTTTTGCTCTCTAGCACGAGTCAGCCTATTTATGACCATGCGTTTGGAGCTAATGACTGTAAATTAGAAAGATGTCCGGCTCGATAAGAACAATATATGTACCGAGTTCGGTAAAACTAATCACCCACTTTAGTCAAAAGGGGGCGCTACTCAGCCCCCCCCAACGGCCATTATTAAGACTTTGCCTATGTCTACTGTCCGACAACTCTTATGTGTGTGTCCAGTTGCAATTTGAAGCATGCTAAGAGTCTCAAAATTACCTTAAAAAGAGTATTAAAGTTAGACGTGTTGTCATGACAACAGTATTCAAGATATCAAGAATCCTTTTGCAGGTCTACATCTGCAGTGTCTTGCAGTTTTAAGCAAATCGGTTAAAAATAAGAGAGCGATTTCAAAGCATTTTGAAAGAGACACACTTCCTGCTGCCAGTTGGTGGTGCTATGACTCACAATTGTCACATGTGTGTAATTGGACAGCTACTACGAACACGGCAAACGTTTATTCAAAATCGGTCAATGTACACAGAAGATCATACTTACCGTTTCCCTTTTTTCGCCATAAATTTGTTGCCTCGTCACGGCCAAACCGTTCCGAGATATTAAAAATCTCACAGTTTAACATCTTCAGTGACTTGGCTTCATGCTGACCGGGTTTGGTGGTGATCGGATGAATCACTAGGAGGAATAGATCAAATTCCAGAGCATGCTTTTTTCAAACAACCCATAATAGACAACTTCCTGTTGAGCTGGTGTATGTGCGAAAGTTGTTTGGCCCAATGTGTATGGTATGAGATCTATAAGTGTATGAATTTTGGTTACTGTAGGTGAAAAGGGGTGTGCCCTCAAATACATCCATATAACAGGGTATAATATATAATCCCCCATGTCAGCTTGTGCGTGGTCCTGATGGCCGACGATTCCAACGTGTTTGCAAAGTTTAAAGAGTTATTGAGCATGTTAAGGACCACTTTTTGGTCAAACTCTGCACACACACACCTTAGGAAAACAATAGGGCCCTAAAAGACCCACAACAACACTATAACTGACCAGCAGCAGCCTCAGCAGTGACCACTGACAGCAGTGCAGGAAGCGTGACTAGCCGTCCATGGATTTACCAAACGGGCACAGCAAACACAAGGGCGGAGTTTAATAACATTTCGATACTTCACACTGCGAGGCAAACTGCTGCACGTCAAGAGAAAACAAATAACATGGAAACATATTAATGTACACCGTTGTCTTTCATTTCATAGACAGACAACAGGTTTATTTTCCTTCTCGATACTCTTTTAACACATTTTTTTTTTCCCTCAGGGAAGGAGACGGTGTGCGCCTGTGCGGTAAGTTGAGCATGTCTCCTTGTTTCTCCAACTTTTAACGACTAATTTTTTTTTGTCAGTGTTTATTTGTAAAAAGAAAAATTGTACAAACTTTTTTCATAATATAATACGTGTGTTGGGAAAGCACTGCCATGTTCGGGAAACGCGCGGGAGAGGCATAGATGCGTTTATTATTATTATTATTATTATTTTTTTTTTTTTATAAATCCCGTGATTTGACTTGTTGACTTGCACGAGGCTACGGGACTAACAGCCGTTACTTTGATTTAATTTCTCAAATGCCCTTACACTGAGCTGTCACCCGTCTATTTGTCAATCTTTTACCTAGATGAATTTATATAAAGGTTGCTGATCTGGGGTCTGTTTTGCCACGCAGCATTCAGTGTTGATTCATGAAGGTCATTTTTCGACAAAAACGCCTTTGTTTCTCTGTCTCCTGTTTAAAGTGAACTTTCAGCATGTGATTATGTTTGGTCTGACCGCAACATTTTGAGTGTTTAATAGTCCTGTTTTTGACTCTCAATCCTTGTATCTGTTTGCTGGTCCTCCACTAGGTCATTCTTATAATGGACAGAGAACTTTTTAAAGTCGATGACAGCTGTGACGATCACTCCACTGCTGAAGTAAGTCTGCCTGGATAATCCTATATTAGTCTCTGTCTCTCTCACGTTCACCTTTCTATGTATAGTATGTTCCATGTATTGTGAGTTAAACCTTAATAACTGTCTCACAGACTTCATCTTTTTTTGTAATGTCATTAGTTCTGATAGGTGATAAAACATGTTGTAATATAAAGGCATCTGCTTCCCCAGCAGGGCATGGAAAAAGCACCACAGTTCTTGGAGTCCACTGAGAAACCTGACGTTAAACAGTCAAAATCCATGCAGGTGGGCATACTTTTTTTTTTTTAAAGATGTAACCCAGTTATTTGCCAGCTAAATTACAGCTCAGGTTTATTACACACATAATTGGATGGATCAGGACCACCTTTAACAATTGAATCTCAAAAGACAAGGGCATTTTCATCAAATTATTTCTCTTTTATACCAGGATATGGCTTCTGGTTTAGATGCAGAGGAGCTGGCTGATGTTGAGAGCCAACCAACCCATAAGCAGGTAAATACGCATTTTCATCTCTCTCTGGTTTATAATATGAGGAACATTTAAGTGCTGTTGATTTTACCAAAATGTGATGGTATATTATATTTTATTTATTTTTTATAATATTTTATTATTAAAAATATTATAGTATCATTATATTAAGTTTTTTAAAATTATTATTATGTTTTTTGAGATATCTACTCTTGTATTGTTTGATTATTAAAACGGGCACACGCAGTATTAAAGTGCCACTGTTATGGATTTTTGAAAATGACCTTTCATGTAGTGTGTAACAGCTCTAAGTGAATGAAAACATCTTGCAAAGTTTTAAATCTGAAAGTGCATTGTATATAAAGTTATTGTCTCTCAAAAGTAAAAGACGATTCTGAGTCAATTAAACGAGTCGTTTGTAAAACTAATCCCAAGCCGTTTTGTTGTGACGTCACTTATTGCGCGCGCAGACGCCAGGGAAAATTAATTTTTTCAACAATAACGCAGCTGTACAATCTTTTGTTGTGCTCCCGTCGTTTTACTGACGACTGCTTCGCAAACCTCGGGGAGTTTAACGCAGGATTCGCAAAACGCTTGGTCTTAAAATACAGATCAATGTGCCGTTTATTTGGACCAGCTTGCTCCTCTGAATCTCAGCCTGTAACTATGATTAATAATCGATGTTTATATTTTCTAGCGATCGTTCAAGATTCTTAGATTTGTATGTTATGTTGTGTAACGTACAACTAGTCTGTATGTCTCCTGCTAACCGGCTAACTCACGTTTCTGTAGTTCTGCTATTCAGATGTGGGTTCAATAAATGTGTCGATTAATGCAGCTTGTCTGTCTTATTACTTGGAGTAATGATCAAGGATGGAGCACGACTTTTGTTTACAAAGTGTAATACATTATCAGTTATTCACCTTTGTGCTCGGCTAACGTGGAAGTTTACAACATAACTGTGGGCTCAGTTCGCTTACATAACTGTAAAACAAACTATTCCTCTGCGTTTTATTATTACAGTAGTATGGAGCTCTATCTGTATTGTAATAGGATGTTAAGATGCTAGTCCATGCTAACTAGTTAAAGTATTCTCTCTGTAAACAGTAAACACCCACTGTAATGTTAAACAATGACGTGATATGACATTTTCTTTGTTAATAGTTATGCCGAAAAGTCTGTACACGTCTTGCCTAAACGGTTATCTTATGTTAGAGGTTTTCAGCTTCGCTTGGCATTCTGATACAGTTCCAAAAGGTGCACCTACATAAAGTATAACAGTGACGCTGCTATCACATCTTAAAAATAAGGCAAACTAAGAGAAACCATAGAGAAACGTCCTACTCCAGTCGTGATTGCGAATCAGTTTCTGGTTGATCGACTACTTCAGACATTTCATCGTCAGACTCGGGCTCGAATTGATACGGTAAAATCGATGCCATCTTTTCTGTCCATACATTGTATACAATGTCTTGCGAATTGATAGCTGTCATTCAGTTATAGCAATGGACACGCGGTGCGTGCAGTAGACCAATCACAAAGGATTGGGCCATCTGACCAATCAGAGCAGTGTAGGCTCACGGAAAGGAGAGGTTTAGAGAGACCGATTCTTCAAACTGCTTCTAACGAATCGTTTATCAATCATTGAGAACTGAGGTGAAATTAAATGTATATTATGAGAAAGTGTTTTTTTGACCTTGCATGCATGTAAACCTATTGTAGGAGACTCCCAAAACAATATTAGGAACCTTAAAAAAGGCATAATAGGGGCACTTTAACATCATCCATAAACTATGAGCTTCATTGAAAACATGTTGAAACAGACTAGTTGGATTGCTTCTGCTCATCTAGAAATCTTGTGCAAGTCCAACTTGGTATGGAAGCTGTTATCTGAACATACCTTTGGGCTTTTTCAGCAATACTTTTCGGTTTTTATTGGCCTAGCCCAAATAGCTATAACCAAACTTAAAAGACAAGCATCTACATGCACATCAGAATGCCTGGTGGAATATGACTAATTGTGCAAGATCATCTCGACAGGTTGAATAATGGAGCTCAATAACAAAGCAAGTGGTGATTCAAGTGGCACTTATCTGAAGCATGCAGCAATTGGTGCTATTTTGAATGGCAACCATGACAGATCATCTCAAGTTTTTTTAATGGCACGTCTGTTAGTTTATCATTTTATATTTTCCCATAATTCTATATTCTCTATATTTTTGTTCAAGGCCAAACACACTTAATAAACATACTTTTCTGAATCATAGGCTTAGGGTTCTTTGCATTCTACTCATTATTGCAGGGCGATAGCGATGAAGTCCTGGAAAAGATTCCTGACACAGTGGCTGAGACACCTGGAGAAGAGGAAAATACCAAAGTAATTGCACCCATCTTATCATTTGAAGTGAATACTGATTGCCTTATCGGTGCATTTTTCCAGAGAACCAAAACAGGTTGAACAGCTTTAAATGACATTTAAAAATGACATTTTCACAGCAAAAAGGACAAAAGAAGAAACCCAAAAATCCATTTATGCCCCAGATTGCAGCAAAGGTAAACAAGTATTTTTCATGTTTTGTTTTTTTTTTTTTTTTTTTTACATGCTCACAGTTGTTAGTCAATAAAATGATGTGCTGTTATTCCAGAACAAAACAACGCAGAAGAAGAATGGAAACCAAAATGGAGGCAGTGGCACTGACCTTGCAGAGGTGCTGAAATGACCTAGTAGTTCTTTTCATCAAAATAAAACTTGAGACTGAAAACAAGACTCAACCAGGCAAAGAATGAGAACTGAGAGACGTGGTATCCTAAATATAAAAAACCCACCTTCATAAACTGTTTTATGCTACAGGTCAGGTGGCAATAAATTAGTTTTGTATTCTGATTTAAAAAAAAACAATTGAACTCAATTACTTTTTCTTTTTTACATAACAAGGAGGGAAAAATTATCTCTCAAATTAGCTTCCGATTTTTATTTGGCAACTATATTTTATTGCACCAGGCACAAGAAATAGTGTTTTTTTGCAACCTGTGACAAAAACAAAACCACATGAACAAACTACCTTCCTATTTGACTCGCAACTTCTGCAATTTGTGTTGGTTTCTGTATTGGAATTTTCCCATCAAGTTCTCTTTTACACACTATTGTCTAATCTTCACTTGCCTGACATTATTTTCTGTTTTCTTATCAGACTAAAGGCCAGAAGAAGTCCCTCATGGAATGGCTTGATGAGTTCCGTTTAAGTGAAAATGAAAGAGAGGATGAGGAGGTTTGGTTCAATAAATATAGATCCTGTCCTTTGTTTTATAAAATTGGCTTTTTAGTTTTTTAAAATAGACCATTTTTTAGTTAACCTAAATGTATCTATCACAGGATCTTGATGGCCTCATGGATTGGTGGAGCACTGTGGAACGTAAGTTTTTCCCACCATGCTAGCATGAACGTTTGTCTCCCCCCCCCCCCCCCCCCCCCCCCCCCCAATCCTTTAACTTTTTAGTTTAAACAAACTAAGATCACCTTAACCAAGTTTAGACAGATGGCCCATCCTGATCTTGACTCCCATTTTGTTTTATTCCAATTCAGAATGGGAGGACATGCCCAAAAGTGACAACATGACAGAGAAAGAGGAAGCCAAGTAAGTCCCAATTCATTACGTGTGTGACATGAAAATAAAGAGAATTTGACAGACTAATCGTCTTTTTCTCAGGGCTTTTGCTGTAACTGCTGAGAAGGTGCAAAAAGGCATGCGCGTGTTTAATAAACTTTTCAACGAGCGAGCAGAAGGACTGTGGCAGCATGTGATCGACCTGCATGCCATTGCTGATGGCCTGGACCGATTCAACAAGAAGACTAAAATCGCCCAGATCACCGGTGGCTCCACCAGCGCTGTGGGAGGTGTTGCTACCATAACCGGCCTCATCTTGGCACCTTTCACCATGGGAACCTCTCTGATTGTCACTGCGGTTGGCCTGGGAGTTGCCATGGCTGGCGGGCTTACCTCTGCCTCTGCTGGGATATCCAGTACCGTCAACAACTCTATGGATCGCAAGAAGGTGGAGCGCATTGTAGAAGACTACCAGGCGAAGATGGCTGACCTTAACAAATGCATGAAGTTCATCAAGCAAGGCATTACAAACCTACGCAAGTTCAACCTGAATAAGATTAAGAAGCATGCCTATAATCGAGACTTCCCTTGTTTCGACAATATCTATGAGGACGGAGCCATGGCGGGCAAAGCTATTCTAACTAACGCCAATGAGATTATGCGTGTGATGCAGATAGCCAATGCAGCGGGAACAACTGCAGCACGTGCTGTGCAGATTGCTAGTATATCTACTGGTGTTTTGACGGGGCTTTTTGTTGGGATGGATATCTACTTTGTGGCCAAGGACTCTCATGAGCTGAAAAATGGTGCAAAGTCAGAATTTGCTGCCAAAATCAGAGAGGTGGCAGACCAGCTACAGGAGGGCTTAGTGGAACTCAACAGCATCCGAAATGAGTTGCACTTGACCACCACTCTGAAAGAAGACAAACCTCTGTAAACACTCCTCTCGACTCCACTAGATGTTTAAAAATTATATAACTATATAACTATACTGGCTTTCCTTATTAGACATCAAAGGAAATTTGGGATCTTAACTTGTTTTTATGGCTTTATCCACTGCTTGTTAGGGTATAATTAGGGGCCACGCCCCAAAGGGGCTGTGCTGAAGCCCTTGAAGTGTTATCCGTTAGTTTTCTTATTATTCCTCCCAAATGGGAATCTATGGTATCCCTATCAACAGAACATGAAAAAATGATTAAATTTGGCACACTTTGTAGTGATGGTAATGAATAGTGAATTTACCAATTTTGGAGTCTCCAAGACCAACTCTATAGCGCCACCACCAGTTCAAAAATTCACTTTTCTAAAGGTTACCTTTGAACCCTTTGTTCTGGAAAAATGAAACTTAGTACACCTGATTCCTTTCATGCTGATCACATTTAACATCTTACATTTAAGACTCAGCCCATTACAGTAGTGGCCATTTCGAAAAGTACAGGATTCAGTTTTTTTTTCACTGCTCCTCCTTCAAATTTTGTCCAATTCTTACAAAAATTGGCTCTAATGATCTTTGGCGCACAGGAACGACTGAACAGATTTGATGTCTTAACGAGGCATAATTGTCTTAACAAACTTAACGAGGTCGACCCAAAATTGGTCCAGGGGCTATATCTTGGCCAAACTTTGAGTAATCAAAACGGAAATTGGTACGCTTCATCGGATCCATGATCAGAGGGTCTATGCCAAATTTGGGAATAGTGCCACCTACAGGTCATAAAAAAATTAAATGGCTACGGTTTATCAGAAAATGAAAAGCTTGATGTCTTGTCATACCGAATCCAAGGATACCGAGGATTGAATGAAACGTTGGTCTGCCATGTTATATTTTTTCATAACTTACAATATCTTTTAAACGATTTCAAATATCAACACAACATTTGGTAGGTATCATCATCAGAATCTCTTGAAGGTACCTGAGAACACAGTTCCACCTATTGTTTTAGAGATATAAGGATTTTTGCAAAAAGGCAATAACGGTTCTGCCTTCAAAAACTCAAGTCTCTGTAAAATTAAACAAACCGTTGTATGAGTGGCATGCTGTTTGAAAGCAACAGGTTATAGTTTTGAAGATTGTTTGATCAAATGTGTAGCATGTGTTTAAACTTGTTCAAAAGTTTCCTAATAAAATCCAATGTCCAAACATGCCAAAAATGGCCATAAGGGGCTTGGCCCCGTAATTGCTGCTAGCAGCTATATTTTATTTCTGCTTTTATAAAACTAAAAGAATATGAACTAATATGGGCCTGAACTCATGGTTATCCCTAACATATTTTGTAAATATTTTTTCCTGATAAAGAACGTTAGTTGTTTAGACATTATTTATTTATTACATTAGTTATTTCTGTCAGCCAGAATCTTGTAATAGTCACCACAACTGTATCTTAAAATGATTTAAAAAATGTATATAATGAGTTTTCAAACAAAGAATATTGTAATGGTTTATGCTTATTTGCTTTTGTATATTTACACATTTTGTATTTTATTCTAAAACTTTTTCAAGGCAGTTTTAATGTGACCTTTATATAACAAAAAAGTTGAAATTTGTTATAATAAACCTGGTCTGAAGAAACACCCATGTGTTCTGTTATTTGTTTAGTGAATGTAAAGAGAATCATGACTACCGTCATATTGACACCATGTTAAACCGTCTCGCTGTGATTCTGTTATTACTCAACAGATTAACCGGGCGGGGCTTGACAAAGTTTTGACAGACAATTTTTGTCTGTAGCTGTACACATGGGAGCACAAGGTAGGCAAAACAGTACGGTGAAATATAGTCGCAGTTGTCAATTCTGTATGTTTATTATATAAACTAGAGCAAGTTTCGGTAAAGTCTACTTCCTGTGTTCGGCTCGTCATGCTAGATCAGACGGTTTGTCTCAGACTAGAAAAATCCACAATAACGGAATGTCAGTTTCGAAAAAGAATCCTACATTGTTTTTGAAAATCAAAAATTTATAAAAAGTGACCAAAGTGCATCCTAACAAATAACATTCATGAAGCGTCGAGAGCGCGAGGCGTTGACGAGTGAGATTGTGTTTGCTGTTGTTTGTGTTCATGAATGATGATGTCAGTGTTTTTTCTTAGGATTGTTTTACAGTACACTCCTGCGCAATGTTTATAATATCAATCATTTTAGGTCCTATGATACATACATTGTGCAAACTTGTTTTCTTTTCTCCCCCTAAGTTAGAAATGGAGAAGTGCAGTGGTTGACTCCAGAGGGAAAACTGAAGCAGAAGCTCGGACCTCCCCTACGCTAAAATGAGGTAATATATGAGGTAAAATCACTCTGAAAATGAGTAAAAATAACTCTTTGTCAGTTCCAGGGTGACACTGCTCAAAAATTATAATTTATTTAAACATTTGGCTATTTTAAAATTAATATTAAGTAAATATAAATAATTGTAAATAAAATAAAATCTAAAATGGTAAATTTTCACCAAATTGGAGACACTAAATTATTCAAGGGTGTGAGTCTCTGTGTGTTGGCTCTCTCATTCGCCCGGATTGCCTGATAGCACACGCACATCTCGGAGATGTCTGTTTGATGTGCATACGTCTATATGTCAGATGTCAAATAGACATTTAGAAAATGTCTTTTAGATGTTTATGATTTAGAATGTATGTAAAACTGACATCTTAAAGGGTTAGTTGTCTATAGTAGTCATGAATTACTCATCCTCATGTCGTTCTACACCCCTAAGACCTTCGTTCATCTTCTGAACACAAATTAAGATATTTTTGATAAAATCCGATGGCTCAGTGAGTCCTCTATTGAGAGTCCTTTCTCAAGATCCATAAAGGTACTAAAAACATAATTAAAACAGTTCATGTGAGTTCAGTGGTTCGACCTTAATATTATAAAGCAACGAGAATACTTTTTGTGCGCCAAAAATAAATAAATAATGACTTTTCAACCATATCTAGTGACGGGCGATTTCAAAACACTGCTTCTGAGCTTTACAAATCGAATCAGTGGTTCGGAGCGCCAAAGTCACATGATTTCAGCAGTTTAGCCGTTTGATAGGAGATCCGAATCACTAATTCGAAACAAGTGATTTGTAAAGCTTCATGAAGCAGTGTTTTGAAATCGGCCATCACAAGATATTATTGAAAAATCGTTATTTTGTTTTTTTGGCGCACAAAAAGTATTTTAGTCGCTTTATAATATTAAGGTTGAACCACTGTAGTCACATGAACTGTTTTGTTGTTAGTTGTGATAATTAATTTTAACATCTGTGGGCCTGGTCTGACAGAATAATGTCCATGGACACAAGAATATAAGAGTCCATCCTAGAGAATGACCACCTAGGCAATGACATAGAGTAAGAGAAAAGTTGTATTTTTATTAGTTTAGGTTTGAATGTGAGATATTGAACAGACTGTATGTTTAAAGAACTATGGCACAATGTTTTAGAGTTATTCTAAATAGTAACGCATACTGATTCGTAAGTAATAGTAAATATTCCTATAGGTGAAGTTGACACACAGTGACATGATTCAGAGAAAAATCATTCAGGTGAGCAATGTGTCACACAGTTAAATATTCAAATACATTTTAGCAGCCCCATGTATAACTGATCTCAAAATTTGTGTGTGTTTTTGTCTCTGCTTGTGCTAAAGGAGAAAGCAGATTCAATGTCCAGCCGATCAGACGCTGCTGAACGCTCATCTGAGGCGAGACAGTACATGTTTAAGGGTGTAGGAACTAGAAGCATTCACGCTAAGGTAATTATTTTAATGTAGCCTGACTCTCTTGTGTAATATCTGTGCTTTTGTTTTCAATGGTTAGTTCAGTTGACTATTTTTTGTTCTCTAGGATGAGAATATTGAGCATGGTGGAGTCACTGGCTATAATGACGGTCTGTTAGAGAACAGCAAAATCCAGGTCAGTTTCCAAATGTATAAGTTCTATCTTTAATGCACTTTTAGAGTTGATGTTATAGTTTGATTCTCAGAATAACATTTTGACTCTGCTTTACAATTTTGGAATACAGACAGACTGCAAAAAAGGAAGAATCTGATTTAGTATTGTAATATGCAGAAGATAGCAATGGTATAATCAGTTAACATCTTTTCCCAGAACATGCTAACTGAGAATGATCAACAACCACACAACAACAACCCGAAGGTCTGTCATCAAATGATATTCTTGACTTTTATCATAAATGGTGTATATTTATATCCAATTAATTGTTTTTAATGTGTTTTTTCTTTTTTCAATGTTAGTAAAATGTACATTTTCTTCATGTGTCAGGGGAAAGCTGCCGTTTTCAGCCAGTTGTTTAAAAGAACTTCTAAAAAGTTGACGAGTCTCCCTGCACAAGAGGTAGAACATTAAAATAGCAAATTTAAGCCAATATTTTTTATTAATGACAGACAACTGAAGCTATTTTATACAGTCTGTTGATGTACAGATGCTAGCTGAAATAATAAAATCATAGTGTAATTTAAGCAAACGGCCTGACTATGAGATTGAACAGCAATTAAGTATTAAAATGTTGCTATCATCCATTGTATGTTTAATTTTGGTTCGGGTGTCCAAATACTTTTTGGAACCATTGTGTCTTACTATGCTTTGCAGATACAAATATTTTTTTTTTACATTACATCACACAGTTGGGTTAGGCCATGAAAGTGTACCCTCTTTTACCACTAGGGGAGGCAAGAGACTTCCTCAGTTAATTTGTTCACACATCATCCAAATGCTCAGGAGATGAATCACATAATCAAATGAGATTTGCCTGTAGAGTTGCATATACATTTTGAGCTATTGACTCTGATGTGATATGGAAGATAACGCAAGCTTTCTGTTTGCCCCAGAATGGCTTCGCTGCCACCACTGACAGTCTGTACAACCAACACAGCAATAAGGTCTGTTGTAATTACAGTACACTTAACATCACTTGACATCTTAAACTGAATATCCAATGTGAATCACAGCTTTTGTAATGACGCAATAGGTTTGGATTAAATAGGGCACCACAAAAGCTCAGGTAATCCACCCTGTGTCCACATATTCAAATTTATTTAAATAGTTGTGGTAAAGTTTTTTTTTTTGTTTTTTTTTTGCTATTTGATGTTACACATTACACAGAATAATGCTTCCTGCAAGTTTGGTTTAGCTCACACATACTGTACAGTGTCTCCTCTTTTCTTTCTTAACAGACAGAACTATCATTACAACATGGAGAACTCTCAGCCGGCAATCACAACCAAACAGAAAACAACAACACCAAGGTGTGGCAAAACGGCAATCTTGTTCATGCAGTCATTTATTCTTAAATTAATGTCTTAAAGTTTACATTTTGCCATACTGTCTAAATTATGATATAATTTGTTTAGCTTTGTATAATATGCTGATCTTCTGTCCATTTACATTTTTCAGCCAGTGAGAGTCTTGTAAGCCACAATATCAGTGTGGGACCAATCACATTGGCCATATATCATAAATTCAAAGTCACACAAAATGTATATCTAATTCTCAGATTCATTTCTTTAGGATGGAAATTCCCTGTTTAATTTTCTCCAAACATTTCCTAGAGGAACTGAGGACACATCTGAAGAGGTACTGTATATTGCTACAACAACAACAAAATATTTAGCATATGAATGTCTACTTTCTTTCTATTGTGCTTATTTGTGCATTTTTTGCTATGGTACCCCTATCTTACAAGCTTTCTTTTTGCAGGACAGCCCACCATTACACATTAAACTGCTGGCCAGTAATGACGATCTCTTATATCTCTCTTACAACAACTTAAAGGTGCTTATTACTGCTCTTTATATTTTATACAATAGAATATATTTATAATATATATATATATCATTGTAATTGCTTAGTCATCTGCTATTTGCAATTACTGTCCCTTTTGTGCAGGATAACTCAGGGAAGCTTAGTGGCACTTTCCGCAGTTCCCCAAAACCAGCATTACGTTTCACTGCTGAGACGGTAACGCAGCCTCCCCCTTTTATTGCATGTACAATTAGCATTTACTTTTATACCATTTTTAATTAAATTAAAATGATTTTTATAATTTCATATGTAGGATCCGCTAAGTGAGCACAGTAAATGTATTGACTGGGATTACAGCTTCCTGGACTCTGGCACTGAAAAGGTACTTTACCAAATCGGTAATGATCTGAAGTTGATGAAGTCGTGCAACACATGCTGAACTGTTTCCTTTATGTCTTAGAAATCTATTGCAGTGTCCAGAAAATGCACAGCAAATGATGATATGAAACTTTCTAACCGTAATACCAAGGTGAGCCTTTTTTTTTTAATGCAGATGATCACTTGTTTTCTCTAGGGTATATACAGACAGGAATATTCTACAATAAACTACACATATAACTGCTTATCATTTTCATCATAATGCCCTAAACCGTAGTAAATTTGGGCTTTTTGTTTGCACTTGAAATGATTTAAGGTGTCAGTTCAAATATTCTGCTTAATCTTCTTTGCTATTCACATCCTTTCAGTTTGTGTCATTTAGAGTGAAGAGAACTCTACCTGAAATGCCCACATTTTCACCCAGTACGCGGGTAATGTAACACTTTAAAATATATATATATATATATATATATATAAATAATATGTTACATCAAAAGAATATACTCTAAAATCTTTCTATAGTGTTCCGATCAAGAAGATATCATTGAGGAGCCATTGGAAATGCAGCAACTTCAGACAACGGAAGTGAGTTATAATATATATATTATATAATATTATATAAGAGTATATAATATTATATACATATTGCAAATGATTTTAATTCTTATTTCACATATTTTTATGCTGCTTCTATGGTGCATCAGTATCACATTATGCAATCACATAATTCAAATAATATCATATTCTCTGAATATTATAGGATTTTGAAATACTGCCAGTGGAAATGGCTGCCTACCCTACAGATTTCAATTCTTTAAAGACAGATGAGGTATATTTTATATATATATATATATATATATATATACTGTATAATGCATTAATGTTAGATTTGGCCTGTTATGAGGTCTGTTTTAACCTTCTTTTTTTTATCTCTTGATCTCTGTTAATAGGATGATGGCCTGATGGATTGGTGGGAAACTGTTGAGGGTGAGTTGGGTCAAATTATTGAAACACATTATGGATCTGACTTGTCATGACTCGACTAGAAGAATAGTCTGCTATTCTGTTTTAACCCTTAGATGCATACCTTGGGTCTTTATCGACCTGGGATGTCATTCACCATCGTTATTCATTTTTTTAAAGTTAGACATCAACCGTCTTAGTATTCCTCAGTCTGTTAATTCTAAACAATATAACAAGAAAAATTATTGTTTTTTAATTAATTTCTAATTAATTTTGTGTTTAGTGTATTGGGTCTCTATTGACCCTAGGTATGCAATATTGGAAGACTCAAAAAGTGCAATTTACCTTTATTCCTCAAGGTGGCAATGTCTGATACTCAATGATGACGTGATGTTTCACTCATAATTACCGCAGGCATAAAACAAAAGAATACACAAGTGTCATCAGCAAAACTTGAAAAGGCTCAGCAATTTACTGCAGAGCAAGAACTGTAGGCAAACAAATATTAGTGTCACTGTCACTTGATAGTGGATCTGGTGAAGAAACTGTCAGCGTTCAAAATATTGATTTTGAAGACGTTGAAATCAATAGTCTTGAGTTAAGATCGTGAATATGAACCAGATGCTGAATGTACTGGGGAAATGAGCTCTGACGTTGAAAGTGATGATGGTAAAAAGCATCTGCTCAAATTGAACCCCTCTAGGTAATGCAGTATGCCTTATTATATTCTTTTATAACTGTTATTAAAATATAAAGAGAGTTTTATACTATTATGGCAGTTAGAGAGCCATACGTGTTAGATCCAGGTTGCTAAAGACCCGAATATGTAATAATGATTGGCAAAAGTTTCATGCATTTAAGGTTTAAAGAAGCCCTTGTATAATTAGGATAGTTTTAATTGAACCTGACCCGTTTCTTAAAGGGATACTTCACCCAAAAATTTAAATTCTGCCCTCATGTTGTTCCAAACCTGTAAGACTTTCGATGAATGAACACAGATGAAGATATTTTTAATGAAATCTGAGAGATTTCTGTCCCTCCTTCTTGCAGAAGATAAAACGCGCTGCGTAACACGAAATTGAACCTCATTGGTTCTCACACGTCAAGCAAACATGCTCGAGCTTCCGTTTACCATAACTGATGTGTAAGTTGATGAATGTTTATATGTGAAGAAAAGTAACCTAAATTAAATCTGTTCATCATGTAAAGCGAAAATTTGGACTAAACCACTCAATTCAGATTAGTTTTTTAATCTCTTCATAAACTTTTTGAAGCGTCAAAGTGGTAGTTGTGTAGCTGTCAATGAAGGGACAGAAATTGCTCAGATTTCATTGAAAAGATCTTCATTTGGAACGACATGAAGGTGAGTAATTAATGGCATTTTTGGGTGAACACCTTTTATGGGGCATAAGACATGTTCAGCTGCACAGAGCATAATGTAATACTACAGACACATTGTATAAATTTAACCATTTTAAACTTAACACAGCGTCTTAAAAAGCATGTCTTAATGGCAGAATACTGAAAAAACAGTATAAGACATGACGCATTGGCCTATAACAGACATCTGTATGTGTGTTTGTAGCTAAAAATATAAAATTACTACTAAAATTAACTACTTGTCCTCACTAATCTTCTATGACTTACTGATGTTTGACAGGTTGGAGTGAATGGAATGAAACAGCAAATTTTCAGGAGAATAAGGAGGAGCTGTGAGTAAATTTGGATTTTTTAAAAAAAAAGAAAAGTTGTCTAATCGCCTCCTATGACTACTGATCTGTCAACGTTTGTCTCTTAGGATTGTCGAGGCTGCTGCAGACCGTGTGTTCATGGCAGCCCGTCTCTTTGTCAGTCTATTCAACCAGCGCGGAGCCTCTCTGCAACGTCGCATTGTAGAGTTGCTTGCACTAGCTGACACTGCTGACAGCTTCCATAAGAAGGCCGTGAGCGCAGCTGTCGGAGGGGGTGTGGCTAGTGTGGCTGGGAGCATAGCCACAATTACTGGCCTCATCCTGACACCCTTCACCTTTGGCACCTCCATTATCGTTACTGCGGTGGGTATCAGTGTGGCAACAGCTGGAAGCATCACCTCAGCCACAGCTAACATCACGGATGCGGTTCAATCCAAGATGGACCGCAAGAAGGTAGAAAAGATGATCCAGGGCTACCAGAATGAGATCAATGACATCAGAGATTGTCTGGAATTCATGCAAGTATGTTTAGCATTCTATCTATCTATCTAGATAAATTATCTGTCTGTCTTATCTATCTGTCTCACTTGTGATTTTGTCTGTTGTGTATGCAGGAAGGAATGAACACCCTGCAAGAATGGGATTTTAAGGAGTACTCTGAGAGTGTGGTCAACACGAGTCTTAGCCGTAACATAAAGCATGTGATGAAGGAAGGTGGGCGAGCAGGTAAAGCCCTCATGATTAACACTGAAAGGCTTATCAGCACTGTGAAAGTACTAGGTGTTGCTGGAGGTGCCGCCAAAGCCGCCAAGGCCATCAGTATCACCACAGGGGTCATGTCCACTCTCTTTCTTGCCCTGGATGTCTTTTTTCTTGCTAAAGACTCCAATGAACTCCGCAAAGGTGCCAAGACCAAATTTGCTTCCAAGATCCGAGAAGTATGCAAAGAGCTTCAACACGGCCTACTAGAACTAAACAAAGTGAAGACTCAGCTTCAGAAGACCATAGATGGAATTGAAGTGGAAGAATATGAAGAAGAGGAGGAGGATGAAGACAGATGTGAGTCAGATCCTATTAATCTGGCTCTACTTGAAAAAGAACTTGATCAGTTGGAGGAGAAACTTGACCAGAAAACTACACATGAGCAAATGAACAAAAGCAAGACAGGAGAGGCTGAAAAAGAGACCACAAAAAAGAAAGAAAATGAGCAGTCAAGGAGCAAAAAGCAGTGATAAAAATGATATTAAAAAAGTGAGTCTTAAAGGTGCAATGTGTACAGTTTGGGAGGATCTATTGACGGAAATTCAGTATGATATACATAGCTATGTTTTCAGTGGTGTATAAAGATCTTAGGTCCCCTTACATGTTAAGACGCCATTTTGTGCCGGCATGTTTCTACAGCAGCCCTAAATGGACAAGCTGCTCTACAGAGCGCATTTCGTCACTATTGTGTTCTTCTAAATCGTTTGTGTTTTTAGAGGCAGCTTGCATCGTCACTATGCTGAATACGCATGAAGTAGGAGTAGTAGTAGTAGTAGTAGTCGTCTGGATTATTAGAATCAGAGACCGTTCTTTGTTAGAAGTGAGAAGAACCCTCATTGCTTCACTGTACTCTCTGCTGTCTCAGACGACGACATCTTTGTCTTGTGTCGGCCAGACGGCCACCATAGCTTCTCTGAAAGGGAGGGGTGAGCTCTGTTGGTTGCAGTTCGCAACCTCACATGCCACTAAAATTTACACATTGTACCTTTAACAGTGAGCTAACATATGGAAACAACAAAAGCAGGATGGTTGCTAAATCAAATTACACAGACATTAAGGGGCTGATCACAGATTATAAGAGTAACACTTCTGGGTTAAAGAGACAGAAAGAGGAGAATTTAAGTACAAGGGGAATAAGATGTCTAGAAACATTCATGTGTTGTTTAAGCAAACTCAAAAAAGTGACAGATGATACAGTATATAGAGAAGTAAAAGAGACAAGGAAGAAAAACCACTATATTTGCATTTCCAGAAGTAAATACCAGTGAATGAGATTCATGTTTAAGCTTCAAGTAGTCACGTTTCAGGCTTTTGATTCTGTGTAAATCAAATACTGCATTATGTATGAATTTTGTTTTCTGTGTGCTATACACGAGAATCAAAATGGCAACTGTAATGTAACCTGAAAGTTTTAAATATATACACACATATACACAATTCAGTATATGCAGTAGAAAATTTAAAAATGAATTTCTATATTTAGGGTTGTGAGCTCAGAACAGACCACTAAACTTTGATATTTAAGGTATATCAGTACAGTTTTGTCTATAATAAATAAATTCTAGAGAATTAGTGTGAAAAAAGCACACCAGTATATTGATCTAAGAATCGGGACTGACCCTTAACATGTTCACTGCGACCTGTGGCCTATAATGTAGATTTTCAGAATTCTCTGGTGTGGTTTTGAACACCAAAAAAAAATCTGTTTCAGTTCCTCAGCATTACATATGGGAAGCATTCTTTTTTTTTTTTTTTTGGCTTTACATTAACCAAACACCTTAAACCAGTGCTGGCAGAGTGCACTAATGATCATATGTAGGTAAAAGGGCATTTGAAGATTGTGGTTTTATTCTCTTTCTGAGTGTGAAAACCGTGAACGAGCAGTTGTTGGAGCCGATCCTAACTCTGGGGCATGTGCAGGTGTCGTACGTTTGGATTCTGATTCAATCTCCTCTGCTCCCTAAATAAAAATAGCCAAAAATAATAATAATAAAAAAAACGTTTTTATGCATCATAGATGTAATATATTTTGATATGTTCTGTATTATTTATTTTTAAGAAACTTTTTTTTTACGGTTTTAATGTTTTTCCACAAAATGTTTTGTGTGGTTCTTTTTTCTATGGATTTGTGCAATGCATAAAAGTGGTTTATAAATAAAATGCAGAATGAGTTTTATTTTTACTGATTCATTTTGTTAGAATATACTCTTATAAAACAGCAGTTTACACTATTAAATTCAAAATGAAAGTTGCTGAAATTGTCAACCCGTGGCAACAACTTTTTTGCTATAATGCTTGAAACTCTCTTCAAATCAATAATAGAAGTAGTATAACTATTAAAAAGTATATGCTCTGTCTCAGGACCTTTTCAGTCCGAATGCAATGATACAATGTCATACCTGCCTGTCAACCAATATATTTCCATACCTCCGTGCACACTGCTCGCGCGGACATCACACATCATCAGCGCGCTCCATGATGCGGCTCTGCAGAGTTGAGGACAGTCAACGAGCGCCACAAACAAACAACAGCCACCTTTTACAGTCTACAGTCCTGAACCAAAACAACGAGTTTAGGCTGCTTTCATGTAATTACCGTAATTCGTGACGGAGCTGTTCTCCCGACTATTATGCGCTTCTGTGGCAACACTATCAACACGGAAATGAGCTGCACTTAGGTGGTACAATGTCTGTCAGTGTTAGAGCTCTAAGTTGTTTACATTGTTATTGTAATGTTATGTGATTTGACATATGGGGTAATTTGAAGTCCCCCTGAAATCAAAATGCGAGTTTTTTTTTTTAGCTTTTAGTATGAATATGTTAGCCTTAAGGTTATAAGCTGGTGTGTTCCAAAACAATGACAAAAATCACATTCAGGAGATATAATTCGCTGCATGTGTTTTCCGCCGACTGGCAACCCCGGCGGGGAAACACTGTTGGGTAATTAGCAAGGTGCGGTCTTGCAGAGACCAAAACAAAAACAAATTCCGACACGGAAAGCTAATTTTAAAGTAAAATAACTGGCTGTAGCACTGGTTTTCAGAGAAACGAGTATGTGAACTGAGCATATTTAATAAACGCAAACATATTATGGTGTTTTTATG
The DNA here is from genome assembly GCA_037101425.1 of Elopichthys bambusa. NCBI lineage: Eukaryota > Metazoa > Chordata > Actinopteri > Cypriniformes > Xenocyprididae > Elopichthys > Elopichthys bambusa. Next base: position 3,917,658 of record CM074437.1, on the reverse strand, counting down.
CTTTAGTACAGTCAAAAACTTAAATAGAGCCCCTTTAACAGGCGTGAGTCTCGAAATGTCTCGTTCGCACAGCAACTTACAGTAGCGTCTGGATGTCCATATGAATGTGCAACGAGACTCAAGTCCGTATTCTCTTACTAGTATCCATAACAACAGTGACCAACGTAATATAAGATGGCGACGTCCATAAAACTGAAAAGTATTATCACTTTTCACATGACAAGATACTAACTGAACCTTGAGTTCATCCATCAAAACTTCATGTAAACATGCGCTAGCCGCGTGTCACGTCCTTTGCGACATCTCGTGCATGACACGGCATTTGAAAAGAAACACAAAACTGACATGAGCCGCTCCGGTGGAGAACAGTGACTGGATTTAACATCTCCGTCGCAGTAAGTTACTGAAAGCGAAACCACACACAAAACACCTTAGAAGAGCGGCTCTCTCGCACTGTATGACATGACAGACCAACTAGTTGTCCAGTCCTGTTCCGTTCACACAGCGCGAATATTCCGTGAATGCGGTTTTGAGTCCTGAAAATTTACGGGTGTGAGTTCGTTTATAGAATGCGGTTGTCACTCCCATAAATAACCGTACTGTGTGTGAACGCAACCATATTAAGCACTCAAAAACAGGACTGACAACCGTATCCTGCTGCTGTGTGAACGTGGCCATAGTGCACTATATAGAGGACGGGGAACGATTCAGACAGTAGTGTAAACATGCTGTCCATTGACACGAATTAAGTCCGTTTCTGCGTTAGTGTCACGTGAACGGCCGCAGCAGGAGCGCAGTCTGCTCCTGTCCAGAGACATATTTTTAAAGAAACTTTTTAGTGCACTTTTACTGGTTTTAATGTTTTTCCACAAAATGTTTCATATGTGCGAGTCGGCACAGTCCACAAAACGTTCGGACACATTTGATTTCTACAAACAATGCTATATTTTAAAGCAATATGGAGCAGAAACGGTTCGAGATTATGAGGAAAATGGGGTTTTACGAGCTTAACGGCTCTGGCCGAGCTGTGATCTAGGTGAAATGCTATTGGCTATTTTTTTTTTTAAATGGGAGGGGCTTCTAGGTTTATCCCACCCTGTCTTCCTGTTTCATTGGAAATTACGTCAACACAATGAATAAAGCTGCACGTTCTTTAACACCATCTCTAGTGACGCAGGTTCTGCACTGATGTGCATGTTTGTGTGTTTTGAAGGAGGCGCTAGTATTGTGCTTTCGATACTAGCTCTCCATTGCTAGCCTCTCCAAAATTGCCTACCCTAACTTTAAAAGTAGCCCAGTTCTGTGGGAAAACCACAGACTTGGCAACACTGGCTAAGATTGGAAGAAAGAGAAAAACTGCCCTCTGCTGTTAAAATAATAGTATATGTTTTTATAGTTTTTAAAGACCGTTTCAGACTAGTATCATCTCTCGCAAGATTTTAGATTGTATGATGACATATACACATCCTGTCCTACACATATCGGCAGGTACCAAATACAATTAAGCGTGCATTCTTTAAATGATCTTAATACTTCATTACAGGAGACAGCTTTTTTTTTTTTTTAACCATTCATTTCACTTTAAACCTGCATTAACTATTTTAGATCGAAGGTTAAAAAATACTGCAACCTACTAGTAATAATTATTGAAGTTGAGATATGGATTTACATTGAAATTCAATATGTTTGATAGAGAAAAGGCAAACAAATGTTATATAATGTTCTTTACTTTATGTAACCATCTACTCATTGCCCCAAGTACATACAATTCAGGTCAGGACATACAATTCTTTCTATTGAAGCTCTGAGTCACACTGAGAAAAAAAAAGAAACAAGTGTAGGATAGAGCACTCAAGCACACATGATTACACACACATAGAGGAAAAGAAGTACAGGGCAATACAGGAGGAGATAAATGTCTGCCCAACAGTAAAATGTGTAATACTTAATATAAAATGTACAGAATAATAACAGATTCAATTATTGCGTTGCCAGTGGTTATCTGAAAACGATCAAGCACAGATGACATTTTTATCACACCTATCTCAATGCAATTACAGACGTAATTTGTCCCATTAACTGCAAGATAATCATGAGTGTCTATATACTGCTCTCATTATTACGAGCTATTCTGAGAGATCTGTGGAGACCGCTTTAATTATAGGGGAAGGAGAAAGACACTTAAAATAGATCAAAATGTTACACTTTCCTTGATAATCATCTTCATTTCAGTCACCAGTCTCCAAAAATTCAAGGATATCACTGCATGCCTGCGACTTCTGGCAATAAAGCAAAAAATTAAAGGAATTTATGCTAATTTAAGCGAGTATGATGTGACTTAACAAGGTTCTTGACCTTGTGCTAAATTCAGCCAGTAATATACTGAACAAAACTGTTAAACTTTCCCATTTTACATGTATTTAAAGGCCATCTGCCTAGTTTATTAGGGCTAATTTAAAAAAATAACAAGCTATTTAATTTAACTTCATTAAATCCTTGTCCAAAATGCATATATATGTATGATATTGCTATTGCTAATTCTTCTGAGAATGTTAAGGTGTCATATATTTTTGTCTGTTATCAAATTATGATTATTTGGTCTGTTGTCGATATAAAGATTTCTTAATTTTTTTAATCACTTGTCACTTTAAAGAAAAAAACAATTAACAGCTAACTCTAAGAATACATTTACAACTAAGCTACTTCGCATCTATAATACTGATTCACGCCGACATTTTACTGTAAGTGCGGTGCAACATTTGGTCATTTACTGCCCTTTGAATTCTTAAGTTTATATCACTTACATTTGTTCTTTTGCATCAATGATACTAAATACATTAAATGACAGATGTGTGTTGCACATGTCAGTAACTGATGTTCCTATATTTATGTCTACAGGAGAGGAGAAGAAGGATGGAGACAAATCTAGACAAATATAGTGAGAACAGAATCTGCCATGTCTTTTAAAGTGAAAATCCTGCCCTATTCGTATGTCCTAAACTCTAATCAACCCAGCATGTTGATGCCACAGGGCTATCATTTGTTTTCCAAACCCCTAATTTCCCACCCACCACCTCTGTCTCTTCCTTATTAATTCTCTTTTCATGGTGAATATTGTGGAAGGCGTTTTTGTCCACCGATTCCTCTTGTTCAGGCTTCCCTTTTCTACTTCTTTTTCTTCTGGAAGCGTCTAAACTGATTCTGTATCGCCAAAGCTGCTTTCTCTGTCTCTGGCGCCTCCAGATCAATGTCGATCTCTTCTTCGGGTTCTTGCGTAGGGGGCTTCCCCGCTTTGTCCGCCGGTTTCTCCTGGGCGGCTGAGGGGCACGCAAATATTGACAACATTAATGGCATAGGAAAAGGAACTGCAATATTTCTCACAATTTTGAAGCCACTGCGTCCCAATTCAAGTCTTAAATCATTTTAAAGGGTTAGTTCACTCAAAAATGAAAATTATTCCATGATTTACTCACCCTCAAGCCATCCTAGGTGTATATGACTATCTACTTTAAGAAGAAAACAGTCAGAGATATATTTAAAACTATCCTGACTCTTCCAAGCTTTAAAATGGTGGTGAAGAGGGGGTGCGATTTTGAAGCCCCAAAAAAGTGCATCCGTCCATCATAAAAATAATCCATATGGCTCAAGGGGGTTAGTAAAGGCCTACTGAAGCATTTTTGTAAGAAAAATATCCATATTTAAAACTTCATTAACTAAAATAACTAGCTTCCGGCAGAAGACTGTACACATACTGCGCAAGTCGACTTCTGCCACAAGAGTGACCCCTGACACGATGTATAACTCAAGCTCTTCTTATATCGAAATCCTCCGACATCTCTCTTTAAAAATTCTGATTTTAGACTTCTAATTCATGACCGGTGTTTTGTTTTGCTTTGCTTTATCCTCTGAGCTTCCGTGTTCGTCATTACGTCATGCGTCGGGTCAGAGGTTACTCTTCCGCTGCAAAATCGATGTGTACGGCCGTCTGCCGGAAGCTAGTTATTATAGTTAATAATGTTTTTAATATGGATATTTTTCTTAGTGACCCATCGCTTCGCTTCAGAAGGCCTTTATTAACTCCCTGGAGTTGTATGGATTACTTTTATGATGGATGGATGCATTTTTCTGGCCTTCAAAATCGCGCTCCCTATTCACTACCATTATAAAGCTTGGAAAAGCCAGGATATTTTTAAATATATCTCTGATTGTGTTTGTTTAAAATAAGATGGCTTGAGGGTGAAGGCCCCGATATACTTCAAGCAAAGTTCTTTTCCGTTCTTGGTTTAGGGGTAAAACGAAGTTTAAAAATACGTGAGCAGCTACATCTGACGCCACCCACAATGCTGAATATGTAAATATACACTATAAATGAATATGTAAAAATGTTGCGCGCATTCCTCTCAGTAACAAAATAAACACAACAAAATTGAAAAACTAGCAAGGACTTTTTAATAAGGCATAAGAAAAGCATCTGATCATGGCAATGTGGATATGTTTGTTTGCACGAGCTCTGTAATTTGGCACTTCAGTCACGTCGTGTTTATATTATAACACTTTATAAAACAGATTGCTCAAAATCAAGCAACTTTATTGTATTAAACACGAAAAACAGTGTCAGTCTTTCATTTAAGCTCTCCAGTGTTCATGTTTTCATTTGCGGACGTCTGACTTCTATGGACTTGAGAGGAGAAATTAACTGGAAAAGATTTTCCGAGTGAAAGAAGGCGGAGCCTCAGTGCACACCTACCTTATGTATTGGCCACGGACCAATGGTAGTACGAAGGTGTTTACCAGCCCAAGCGAATTTTTCCAGAAAGTTCACTTTGGCGAACTTCAAAAATGAACTCCAAACAAACTTCATTTCAGGCTGATTTTGTTCGAAATAACATCACATCAGTTCGTTCTTCGATTTTGTTTGAAGTATATCGGGGCCTTGAGTAAGTCATGGGATAATTTTTGTTTTTGGGTGAACTATCCCTTTAAATTGTTATACATGTACATACATAAATTGTTTATACATTTTCATACCACAGAACTGTAAAATATGTATTTGTTCTAATATCTCTTAGCAGTACAGTGCATTTTTTTCTATTTGTTTAGATGTAAAAACGTTTTCTAGTATCTCAGCTTGCAGAGACAAGATCGTCCTCTATGGATGAAGTAGTTTTGTAGACCAAAACACAGAAACGAGTATTTTAGCACTTCCTGTTTCATCATCCCAAAGTCAATGGGGTTTTTTGAATGGGTTTTTTATTAAATGTCTGAAATAAGGTCTGTGGTTTACACAAGCTCAATTTTCACATTTTATTCTTTGACATAAAATACATCAGTAAAAAAAATATTTTTTTAAAGCTCTTCTTGTCTTAAAAAGGCAGTTGCAAACAAGTGGCTAAATGGGACTACAGAGGTTGTCGAGAACATTAAACGTCATCAAGCCGAACAGAAAAACTCATCTACTCACCAGTCTGCTTTTACAGCTTCGTGTTTATTATTCGTGCTCTTGCAAACTGTTTTTATGACCGTGATGTAGTTCGTTTATAGCATACGTTTAATTTTTTACTTCTGCTGATTGTATTTATGCTTCAAAATTCATAAAAGTTCTGTTGGTCAGAGCTTATTTTCTGCAACTATCCAAAAGCCAAGGGGAAAATCTATCTCAGCTAATGCTGTAAACTATATACAGGGAGCCCTTTCTTGCACATAACTATAATATTAAAGGTTAAATTCAGTTGCTATTTAATTTTAGATATAATAATCAACACTCAAATTTAAAAAAAAAAAAAAAAAAAAGTAAATTGGACATAAGGCAGGTTTTGCATTCACTTTTAAATCTAATAAAAAAATTATTGTTCAATTATTTTTCTACTCCAATTAATTTTTGAAATATAATCATTTACATAGTTAAGGCCTATACACACCGGGACGAATATCGTGCACGATTATCGCCACCGTTTAACGGCTCGTGACTAAACAAAGGGCGCCAAAGTGAGTGTGCACACCAATGTGAAAAATGCCAGGCGTAAAAGCGTAATTTTTTAAAAATGCCTCGGGTTCGTTTTTTTGGTTTGATGCGCCGTGTTAAAAACTGGCCGACCAATGAGATTGCTGCTTTTGTTCATGTGCCTGGAGCTGCTGAAGTTACAGTAAAACACCACTTGGTGGTGCTCAAGCACAAAACGGTCTTGCCGAGCACATATTGATGCCAAGACGATGAAGAGGAAGTAAGTAGACAAGGAAGACCCCTACAAACTATGAGTGCTCTGCCAGTTCTTGACCACACCAATAGATGTGTGTTATATGCCATCTTGTTTCTGTATTTTTATTGTTTTTTCTTTTACATTCAAGAAATATAGTTGAGAATGTCTATTTCATTTGTTTATTTGCAGTACTGTTCACTTGCACTACTGTCATTGTGACTTATTTGCACTAGCCTTTCTGACTACCATCTCCTCATGTCATGTATATGCCATTTTATATCTGTATTTTTTATCTTCTTTTATGTCATAAATATGTTTATTTGCACTACCGTTCAACGCACGCGCCATATACTGTCGGGGAGTGAATCTGCACGTTCACTCAGCGCATCGCCAGTGAAAATCACTTGGGTATGAACACAAAAAACACTAGCGATAAGCATGCGCCATATTCGTCCCGGTGTGTCCGAGGCTTTACTGTCATAACTTGTTTTCGTGACTAATTTATTTAAACATGAACATGAAACATGAATGAATATATAAGCTAATATAGTGCATATATTTAGTGAAATGCTTTCTCTAGAGTTCATTTCTCTAGTGAACTAACATGCTGTGGACACTAAATGACTTGCCTGAGGTAAATGTAATGCTACGCGAGATATTATTCTCAAGCTGTTTTATTGATGTCTTTCCACGGTTGAAACACTGGTTGAGAGATTACATATAAACATATATATGCATAGATCATCTGTTCTTCTTCTTCCGAGCCTTTTCCTGTTGTGGCGGTTAGCAAACACCGTTGAATTACCACATGCGCCCCCTTCAGGATTGGAGTGTGAATCGCCTGACTGACTGTATTCGTCGTCTGACTGTATGCACCGAACCTTGACGATTTGGGACAGATACATGTACTGTTACACCCCTACTAGATATGCAATAAAGAAGTGAATGCTGAATAAACACGGGCTCGTATGGGTACGCATGTGCATTTTGTGTTGTTGTTGAGAGTTTGGAGAGAGAGAACCAAACAGATCCTTTAAGATAAAATAAAAATCAGCTAAAAATCAGATAGACATCTGTTTTGTGGTAAGCACTGGAGCAACGGACAGTTCTGATGGAGAACAAAATGTGGAGTTTTCAAGAAGTAAATTATGAGAAATTCAAATATGCTGTAATGAAACGCATAAACACACCTTTTCCATCTGTGGCGAGCCCCTGAGTGCTGTTGGGAGATTCAGATGAACTGTTCTGCAAGAAAGAGGCAGAAGCTTTCAGGTTTATTGCGAGAGAATTCAAGCATTCAGTACAAACAAAAATCACAGCATCTGTGAATTTTTTATTTGGTCTGCCATCAAATTAAAACCTGATATGGGCTTTATCAAGCGTGTGTTAGGACACCGAGTGATAAAGACCCCTTAATCCCCATCAGTTTAATCCCCCTTTTTCAATTCTGTGTGCAATCTGGAACAGTGGCACTCAGCCCTGGAGAGGATCCCCATCACATGCAAGCTTAATGTGTGTGTGTATATTTTATATTATATATATTTTTTAATGAATTTATCCCTGTTGACATTTGATAGTTGAAGTGCGGGGTTATTAAGTCCGAGCCACACAAATGTCATGTAAAATTGTTCAATATATGTTAAAGAGTGCGGTTGTGTAGAGACAGAATCCGTCACCATCCTTATGTTCAATGTGCACAGCATGAGTAAACTACTTGAGGCCAAAATACATTCAGTATATCTGTGACCTTGCTTCTTCAATTATGAGAACAAATTAGCCTTGAGATGATGCCCTAGATTTGAGTTATTCATATAGACATCCAAAATGTGTCATGTATTTTTTTTTTTTTTGTGTTAATCATTTCAATGTGTAATTTCAGCAAGGAATTGTCATTTAAACCTGTGATATTTGCTTTAAGCTCCTGATATACTGTAAATACTTCTCACATATTATCTTTTGAGAACAGAAAATGTCTTCAAGGGAGATGAAATGAAACACTGACACACACTAAACACACACACACTCACATATACACTTATTATTCTCTCTTTCTTGCTGCAAGGGACTCTTTCAAATGCAAATCGCTGCAGACCTTCTTCGTTAAGCCTTTTTTTTTTGTTTTTTTGGAATGAAAGAGCATCTTCACCTTACCCTGAACTCTGAACCAGCCTCGGCTTCCTCTCTCCAGTAAGTTTTAATGCACCTTATACATCCACCACACTCTGTCAGATAAAATCCCTTTGAGCATTAAAACGACAACTTTTGTCTTGAGCGAAGACTTTTGTGTGTACATGCCATTCTGTTGTTTATTTTCTGTCTTGCTAATATGAGTATTATGGAGGTAAGACTTCTCACACTTCTGTCTTTCACACTTAAAAGACATGACGATGAGGGGGTAAGAAAGATCCCATTCGGCCAGCTGGCTCCCAGTGTGTTGGCCATTACTTTTTCTCTGCTACATTACCTCAGACAGCACTTTATTTTCACTCTCACACATCAATTACACACAAGCCTCACGGCACCATCCCCATCTGCTAATTAGTCAAGCTCATATCAGCAAGGTCAAGCTCCCCTGAGCCACTTATTAATTGGCAATTAATGGGACACACAAAAAGAATGTAAAGCATCACACTTTCATCTTAAACCAGGGAAATCTAATGATTTATATATATATATATATATATTATATATATATATATTTTAATTTAGTAAAAAGCACTGTATAATTCAAGAGATGGTTTAGCTGTCAACCAACCTCTAATTAGTAAAGATTAAAAACATAAAGGAATATATTTCTCATCTTTCCTGACGAGAAACTAGAGATGGGTTGACTGCTACGCCATTTTAATATCCTACCACTTGCATAGTTCATAGGATTTAAATTATTTTATCCCTTTTGTCTCAACAAAGAGTGCATTTACATTGAACTGGGTGCTATACATTTATATTATTTTATTATATAAATCTTCGAATCAACTTTTAAACTAGTCGGGGTTATCAGGCAGTAAAATAACAAACGAGAACTCACCTCACTCATAGTTGTTTCTGAGAGATGCAGAATGTCCTTTTCGGTTCGCGGTTTAATTTGTAGCGTGACTTTAAAGCCTCAAAGAAATATAACCGAAATCTCCTTTTTTTTTTTTGTCAGAGTGCTTTGAAAATATGTCAGAACAACCGAACCGAGAATATTATGAGGAGGACTGTATCTCCATCTCTCATCTAGGGAAAAAAAAAAAAAAAAAAAAAAAAAAACACGCCCCTGCGATTGCTCTCTCTCTCTCTCTTTCTCTTTCTCTCTCTCTCTCTCCCTCTCTCGTTCAGGGCAGTAGTAATAACTTTGTTAGCTTATTAATAGTGAATAATAATAATAATAAATGTAAATTTGTATTTTTATTTTTAATAAATTATTTCGTAGCTTAAGTAGATTTTTAAATTATGAATATTAAATTAATTATCATTGTTATTATTTGCATGTTTGACTATTATCATTAATTAATATTATTATGATAATATTATTAAAAAGTCCCACTGAAATCAAAATGTAAGTTTTTTAGCTTTTAGTATGAATATGTTAGCCTTAAAGTCCCCGTGAACCGGAAGTTGCAAACGACTTTTCTCCAGTGTTGTGACTTATTTCCAAGTGAAACGTAATATTTAATAGAGGGCAGGGTTTTACTTTAGCGCTCCTCCTCTCCATCTCTCGCTCACAGCAGACTAAAGGCAGGAACACACCAAGCCAACGCCGACGAACTAGTTGGCGAAGGAAGCAGACTGCGGGGTTGGCTCACGTCGGCATCGTCTGGGTCCAAAGTTGCCCTGATACACCAAACCAACGCTCGACAGCCAACGGCCAAGTAGCACGTCCGTTCTGCGCCTGCGTAAGATGAAATGCCTTTCTGTACCAGCAAGTGGCAGTAGCTGAACAGCCAATCAGAATGATCAGATGGCCCGACGGACCGACGACCTTCAAAGCCAATTCAACATGTCCAATCAGCTGAAAAAAAGCCGACAAGGACCAACTTCAGCCGACGGTGCGGAACACACTGAGAAAACTTAGTCGGCCGACGAACAAAATCTGCCCGGCGGCTTGGTGTGTTCCTGCATTAACGGTGGAAGGGGAGTGGTTTAAGCGTTTTCAACCCAAGCCGTCAAACTGACGTCATCAGAGAAGGAACGCCATTCCAGACCGGAAGTAACTTTTCAGATTTTGATTAAAGATTACCATGACAAACAATTTTTTTTCTGTGTATTTACTTGCACGGATTAATTGTTCAACACAAGACTAGTAATATCCACTAACAAAGTAAATAGGGTCAATTTTGATTTCATGATGACTTTAAGGTTACGAATAAGCTGGTGTGTTCCTAAACAATGACAAAATTCACATTTAGGAGATATAAGCATTCAAAACCTACAGTCTCTCACTTCCCTAAAATGGATAAGGGATTTTCATGACATCACCGCGACTTTTATCTTCTTCTGTCCAATCAAATACTCTCTAGAATCTGAAATCCTGCCCCTGTACACTTGAAGCTGCGGCTGAAATCGATCATTTGTTCACAGATATAGTTTCCATATGGTGAATGGCATACTGCACTGTAAAGAGGTTAGGAAATGAGTCAGACAGTGTAAATATGCTTTCCACAATATGCATACAATCGACGCGGAAGTATAAATCAGCCTTGACGCAAACGAAGTCCGTTTTTGCGTCGATTGTACACCGTAGCTACAGCATAGGCTGTGTGTACCACGCATAGCCTACGACGTAGCCTGACGTGCACCTCTTGAAAAATGTAACAATGCGTCAATTCTACGCGGACCGCAAGCGCTGTGATTGGTCTGCTAGAACCCCTCCCTCAGGTCAAAAAAGGCCACTTCTCTGCCACTTCTATTTGTAAGCTTCTCTGACAACGTACATGACAAGCTGCTTCTTCTTCGGCTTTTGCCTTGATACTCAACATGACCGCATTCACTGCCTACTAGTGGTCTGCATGTACGTCGATGCGGACAACGACGCAGAAGTATAAATGAAAACAGAGGCATAGCCTACGGCGCAGAGGCTCCGCGTAGGTCCGACGCAGAAGTATAAATGAAAACAGAGGCATAGCCTACGGCGCAGAGGCTCCGGCGTAGGTCCGACGCAGAAGTATAAATGAAAACAGAGGCATAGCCTACGGCGCAGAGGCTCCGGTGTAGGTCCGACGCAGAAGTATAAATGAAAACAGAGGCATAGCCTACGGCGCAGAGGCTCCGCGTAGGTCCGACGCAGAAGTATAAATGAAAACAGAGGCATAGCCTACGGCGCAGAGGCTCCGCGTAGGTCCGACGCAGAAGTATAAATGAAAACAGAGGCATAGCCTACGGCGCAGAGGCTCCGGCGTAGGTCCGACGCAGAAGTATAAATGAAAACAGAGGCATAGCCTACGGCGCAGAGGCTCCGGTGTAGGTCCGACGCAGAAGTATAAATGAAAACAGAGGCATAGCCTACGGCGCAGAGGCTCCGGCGTAGGTCCGACGCAGAAGTATAAATGAAAACTGAGGCATAGCCTACGGCGCAGAGGCTCCGCGTAGGTCCGACGCAGAAGTATAAATGAAAACAGAGGCATAGCCTACGGCGCAGAGGCTCCGGCGTAGGTCCGACGCAGAAGTATAAATGAAAACAGAGGCATAGCCTACGGCGCAGAGGCTCCGCGTAGGTCCGACGCAGAAGTATAAATGAAAACAGAGGCATAGCCTACGGCGCAGAGGCTCCGGCGTAGGTCCGACGCAGAAGTATAAATGAAAACAGAGGCATAGCCTACGGCGCAGAGGCTCCGGTGTAGGTCCGACGCAGAAGTATAAATGAAAACAGAGGCATAGCCTACGGCGCAGAGGCTCCGGCGTAGGTCCGACGCAGAAGTATAAATGAAAACTGAGGCATAGCCTACGGCGCAGAGGCTCCGGCGTAGGTCCGACGCAGAAGTATAAATGAAAACAGAGGCATAGCCTACGGCGCAGAGGCTCCGGCGTAGGTCCGACGCAGAAGTATAAATCAGCCTTTAGTGTCACGCGAACAGCCACAGTGAGAGCACAGTCTGCTCAGGTCCAGAGACACAAGAGCATAGAGCGGATCATATGTGCCAGTCGGTACAGACCACAAAATATTTGGACACATTTGATTTCTACAAACAATGCTTTATTTTTAAGCAATATGGATGAGAAACGAGAGAAAAATGGGGTTTTGCGAGCTCAACGGCTCTGGCTAGCTGTGATCCAATGAAATGGGGAGGGGCTTCTAGATATATCCCGCCCTGTCTTCTTGTTTTATTGGAAATTACTTCAACACAATGAATAAAGCTGCGCGTTTTAGTGGACCTTTAAAATAATATTTTGATGAAATATGGTTAGATATCGGGACATATTTGTACCTTTATAAACAGACTATGTTGCTTTTTTTTTTTATAACTGATGATGAATCTGTATCATAATAATAATAAAATATTTTGTAATTATTTTCAAACTATTATGAAAAGTTCGTTATTATAATTATTATTAAGTGTGCTATGTTGTGTTTTGTTCTCATTATTATCATTATAAATACACCAAAATGGCGTAGTCATAATCAATAATCAGAGCAAATTCCTGTGTGTGTATTTTAGCGTGAACATAATTTATCAGTATCCCATATCAGCGCGTACTGTAAGCGCCGCTTTGTTTGTGGATCCAGACCAACTTCCGGAGAACGATCGTCTTGCCGGAAAAAGAACGAGAAAAAAAAGGAAAGAGAAAGGAAAAAAACAGAAGTGCTAACGAAGCAGATCAGTCAAAACATAAACAGTGCGGGTACGGCCAAAAACGTGACCTAAAACTGCGGTGTTTTTTGGATCGCCCGTCCGTGAGTGTGTTGAGGGCACATCTCACTAATGTGTCGAGCTTTTGTTTGCGCGTGACTCGAAGGTGAAGGAAGGAAAATCTGCGCAGAGGATTAACAAGTGCGGAGACTTTGGGCCTACAGTAGAGGTAACACCGCTCGCTAGTTAGCTCTCCATTTTCTCGCTACGACCAATGTTTACATGTTGTCAGCTTGAGCCAGCACTCCTCACAGACCCGTTACTGACGCGTCGAACTCGTGTTTCTCCTGCACGACACACCACACGATATTTACTCGTCGGTACGTCTTTGTAATCTTGATAATATATCTCTCTTTGTTCAAAACTGAAGAGCTACAACTTGCCTGCCAAGAGCCGTGTGAGCTTGCAAAACTAGCTTGCAGCTTTTCTATTTTTGACCAGGGTAATGCCACAAAAGCAATTGCTAAGATTAGTTAGCACACTTGCTAGTCGCAGCCAGTTTACTGCGCACTGTCAAGTTTTTATGTGGCATTGCCACTAATGCTCGAACAGTGTAAGGGTCGTTTGCATTTGGACTCACTTGTTACTGTACAAGGTAATGTTGTGGGTATTGCGATTAGAGGCAGGTATTTACCATGCCAGCAGGCTTATTTTGCCACCTTTAGCTGATGTCAGGGATCCTGTCAGCTAACTGGCTGGGTCAATCTGAGAGCTCAGCACCTTTTAAATGTGTCATAATGGCAATTATGTATTTTAATGTTCGTGCATTTTGATTAGAACTCTAGTAACCACTGATTAGAGGATATACCAACGTTAAGTGATCTCTCAAGCAAAATATATCGTCTTATCAATATAATCTAGTGAACATACAGTGTGTGATTTGAAGTAAACTCTTTTCACTTTTGTTTTTTCAGGGTCTCTTCTGTTAGGAGAGACAGTCAGACAGAATGAGCGATACAGATGGTAAATCCAGTGTCCCAAATGGTGAGTAAACAACTTGTCTTAATAAAGTAATAGTTCATGTTTTTCAACCCCCCTTTCTAAATGAAATATAAAAGAAGATCTTCGACAGAATGCCTCATTCTCTGTACGAGGACAATAAAAACAGTGATTTGTACTGCCATGTTATCACCATATAATATTGTAACAATAGTCTGTCTTCTGAAGTCCAACATTTCAGTCATTATTAACTGATAATCATCCCCTCTGTATTTTTCAGCTGTAATTTTATGGCTTTTCTGTCAGATTTCACTTCTGTTTTTTGGTCAGTAGCAGCACTGACAATATTCTTAACATCTCATTTGGTGTTTCATGGAAGAAAGAAAATAAAATGGGGTCAATATGAAGAGAGTGAATAAAGTCTTGGGTGAAATACTCATAATCTCTCATTATTCAAATTATGGCAAGTACAGCTAATACTTTATGCCTGGGGCTTCATTTACCAGGTGGTTCTGATGATCCAGAACCTGGAGAAGGAAGAGGAGAGGCAGATACATCTGCAGCGCCAGAGACCCAGACCAGTCCTGAGTCAGGTATGGAAACAAATACAGTCCAAACTTTGTCATACACATTTCCGATCATAAGTTTGTGGTCGGTAAGATTTTTTAAAAGTCTCTTATGCTCACATAGTCTTCATTTATTTGATCAAAAATACAGTAAAAACTGTAACATTGTGAAATAACATTACAATTTTGTTTTAAAATGTAATTAATTCCTGTGATCAAAGCTGAATTTTCAGCATCATTACTCCAGTCTTCAGTGTCTTCAGTGTAACATGGTTTGTGCTGCTTAATATTTTTGTAGAAACCATGATACCATGATTTTTTTCACGATGAATACGTTTAAATTCCTGATAATTTAGTCACCCCCATGTCATCCAAGATGTTCATGTCTTTCTTTCTTCAGTCGAAAAAAAAATTAAAGTTTTTGAGGAAACATTCCAGGATTTTTCTTCATATAGTGGACTTCAACGGGTTGAAGGTCCAAATGTCAGTTTCAGTGCTGCTTCAAAGGGCTCTACATGATCCCAGACGAGGGATAAGGGTCTTATCTAGAGAAACAATCAGTCATTTTCTAAAAAAAACATAAAGATTTATATACTTTTTAACCACAAACGCTCGTCTTCCACTGCTCTGCGATCCGCCAGGAAGATCATGCATGACGTAGGCCAGGGGCGTCAAACATACAGCCCGCGGGCCGAATGCGGCCCCCAAAGGTGTCCAATCTGGCCCAGGGGATGATTTTAACTATAACATAAAAAATAGAGATGCACTAGTTCACTGGCCATAAATCCAAACGTTTTTTAGTTTTATTTTGGTCAATCTTTATTCCGGGCTTGCAAACAAACTGCTTTGTAATAATGTCCCAAAATTTCATTTGTGTGAAAATATTTACGAAGTCTGTAAACAGGACGTTAACACAGGCACATGCTGAATACGGATACAAAGAGGAGAACAGACGCACCAGCAGAGAAAATACTGTATCATGCACAAGCTCACTTTTCGTGAAAAATGGGAAGAATAATATAAATATTGAATTGGGGTTGATATGAATGTATCTCTGAAGGGAACTGTCTTCAGAAAAGTTTTCATGGCTTGTCCTCTTATCTCCGTATAAAGTAGTAGCCTGTTTATAAATGCAGCTTTGTGTATAGCAGTGACCATAGAAATGCTATATCACTGCTGTTCCATATACGCCATTTACTTTTAGAGAGTTATTTTGCATTTTCATTCAGTCCATCTGCTGATTTTTTTTTTTTTTTTTTTTTGTGTGTGTGCAAGTGTCTTATGTAGCATAATTTTACAAAGCTAAAGTCAGACCATGCTGTTTTTGCGTTTAGTCTTGAAATTATACAATAATTTAAATGAAAAACAATGCTCATGCATACATAACATTTTTGTTGGGATTGTGATAAAAATGCAGTGTTTGTGTTTTTGAACAAACAACAAATAAATTTGCTTTAAAAAAAAAGAGTCTGTAACCAGTATCAGAATTGACCAATTTGCTTCTAAAAAAATTGGAATTGGCAAAGAAAAATCAAAATAGGTGCATCCCAAATAAAAAATAATAAATAAAGCATTATTTTATAGTGTTTTCGCTGTAGAAACAAATGCAGTTTTAAAGAGCAGTGTTCTAATTTTTTTGCAAATTAATTTATTGTTTAATATTAATGCAACTATCAGCACACAAGTTTTTTTTAAAAAAAAAAGGTAATTCGGCCCTCACCCTAAAATGAGTTTGACACCCCTGACGTAGGCAGACGTGGGTGAAAAACTCCATCTCATTTTCTCCTCCAACTTCAAAATTGTCCGATATCATTGTTTTACCTTTTTTTTTTTTTGTAAAGGGCGTTTGGCTTAATCTTTGCATGTTTGCTTTGTAGACATCAAATTTGTACTTTCACCTACGTCACACATGACCTTTAACGTGATTACGTCATGCGTGGTGCATCGCAGAGCAGTGCAAGATGAGCATTTGTGGTTAAAAAGTATATACATTTTTATTTATTTTTTAGAAAATGACAGATGGTTTCTCTAGATAAGACCCTTAGTCCTCAGCTGGGATCATGTAGAGCTCTTTGCTGCAATTTGCTGCAACTGCAATTTGGACCTTCAACCCATTGAACCCCGGTCAAGTCAAGTCATCTTTATTTATATAGCGCTTTTTACAATGTAGATTGTGTCAAAGCAACTTTACAGTGATAACTGGTACATTAAGTCCACTATATGAAGAAAAATCATGGAATGTTTTCCTCAAAAACCTTAATTTCTTTTTAACTGAAGAAAGGAAGACATGAATATCTTGGATGACATGGGGGTGAGTAAATTATCAGTAAAATTTTTATTCAGAAGTGAAATAATCCTTTAAAAGAACAACATTTCTTTGAAATAGAAACATTTTGTAACATTATGAGTGTCACTTTTGTTCAATTTAATGCATCCTTGCTGAATAAAAGTATTCATTTATTTCTAAGAAAAGTCTTACTGACCCCAAGCGTTTGTGTATATGTGGTGGAATATTAGGATAATTTTGGAGTCACCTTGACAGTGAGATGGAAATAAGCAATGCTCCACCAATTTTTCAAGTTTTCTCTTGACAGCAAATTTGAGTTCAGTCCCAGAGGGCAGTGAGGGTGGTCAGGACGGGCCCATGGCAGACTCTGAGCAGAAGCAGGGGCCGGGAGAAGAGGAGGACACTGACAGCATGGATGGCAGTGGGCTGTACTCTCTCACTGAAGAAGGAGAGAGAGAGAGTGAGGGAGGAGGGAGGGGAAAAGATGAAGGTAAGAGATCCGCCAGGAAGAGGAATCGACCCAGCGGCGGAGCCACACGTCACTCTTCCAGTTCAGACGATGATGATGAAGATGATGAAGATGAGGAGGAGGAGGACGTGGAGGAAGAAGACGAGCAAGCCATGGAAGCGTGGCTGGGAGCAGACCTGCGCGACCTGAGTCGTCCTTCATGGTGCGCGGTGCCCTCGCTGCGTGCCCGGGAGATCGGCCGCGATTCGCACCAGTTTGTGAGGAGGGTGTGCGGGGCGCGGGGTCTGGTGCAGAGGCTGGAGCTGCAGGGCCGCCTGGAGAGACACACAGGCTGCGTGAACACCCTCCACTTTAACCCCTCCGGCACCCGTCTGGCTTCCGGCAGCGATGACCTCCGCGTGGTGATCTGGGACTGGGCTCGCAGAAAGGCGGAGCTGGAGTTTGACAGCGGACATAAGAGCAATGTGTTTCAGGTGAGGAAAAACAGTTCAGCTGACTGCAGATGTCTGAAGCTTTAAAATCTTTGCATTCTAATTAAACAGCGGCACATTGATGGGAAAACTAAGAGAGGGACATGGTTGGGAAAACTGTTCCTTTAACCTGTTCTTTAATGCTGAAGAAGGCGACATTTAGGGCTTTTGAAACGCAATCAAGGCTAGATTTTTTGAGTCTTATTTTGACACTTGCTCAGACTAATGTACTATGCATACGTTTTATTATTACACTACTGTTCAAAAGTCTTTTATGCTCACCAAGGCTGCATTTATTTTATTTTTATATATGTATATATTTATATATATGTAAAATACATATAAAATAAAATTCATTCCTGTTATGATATAGCTGAATCTAAGAGCCATTACTCCAGTCTTTACCGTCACGTGATCCTTCAGAAATCATTGTAATATACTGATTGGTGCTTAAGAAACATTTCTTATTTTGATCACAGTTGAAAATAAGTGTGCATGATTAATATTTTTGTGGAAACCATGATAAATAATAATATTTAAAAAAATGGATCAGTTTTTAATGCAATTAAAAAAAATCTTACTGACCTCAAACTTTTGAACGCTTGTGTTTTGTAGTGTATAGTATCTCTACACATTATTAAACACTAGATAAAAGCCACATCAATAGTTTAGCCCCTGTCCTGTAGGCTAACTTGACTGTAAATTTTGTTTCAACTTGTATATGATTTGTTAAATTTGTGCTTGGTGTGTTGGACAGAAACCATTTTTTCTGTTGACCCTCTAAAGGTGTTTTGAAGGGTTAGTTCACCCAAAAATGAAAATTCTGTCATTAATTACTCACCCTCATGTCATTCCACACCTGTAAGACTTTCGTTCATCTTCAGAACACAAATTAAGATATTTTTGATGAAATCTGAGACATTTCTGTCCCTCCATTGACAACTACGCAACTACCACTTTGACGCTTCAAAAAGTTCATAAAGAGATCATAAAACTAATCCATATGAAGTGGTTTAGTCCAAATTTTCTGAAGAGACATGATCACTTTATGTGCTAAACAGATTTAATTTAGGCTTTTATTCACTTGGTAGTTGTTTAGCGGTCTGTGGAGGGACAGAAATCTCTCAGATTTCATCAAAAAGATCCTAATTTGTGTTCTGAAGATGAACAAAAGTCTTATGGGTGTGGAACGACGTGAGGGTGAGTAATTAATGACGGAAATTTCATTTTTGGGTGAACTAACCCTTGATCCTGTGAACATCTTAATTTCAGATGTCCAGAGGAAGATTTTAAAATGTAGAAATTTAAATCAGTGCATCCTCTTCACTCATTATTCTGTCCGCAGGCAAAGTTCCTCCCACACAGCGGTGACTCCACATTGGCCATGTGTGCCAGAGATGGACAGATCAGAGTGGCCGAGCTTTCTGCCACACAGCGTTGCAAGAACACCAAAAGAGTGGCCCAGCACAAAGGTGCAGCTCATAAGGTATGATTAACCATCAGAGTTTTTTAATTGTATATTTAATAGGAATAATTTGATGGTGTTTCAAGCTGTGTGTGAATTAATTGTTCTGGACTCAAACCTCAAACCAAACAGGTTTTAAATATGTGACTAGTTGGAACGTTACAATCACACGTGTTGATTAATCAGCAGCTTGGAACAACCAATCAGAATCAAGCATTCAAACATGCTGTGTTGTAAGATCAAAGAATATATTTCTGTGTAATATCAGAACTGATAGGTTTATTAGTTTATGGCAACATATAAAAAGATTTTACAATCAGTGTGTGTCACATGCGAATGCTTGTGAAAAATACAATTTAAAAATAAGATTTTTTCCCTCTCTCAGCTTGCACTGGAGCCAGACTCTCCCTGCTCTTTCCTCTCCGCTGGTGAAGACGCAGTGGTGTTCGGCATTGACCTGCGTTTAGACAGACCTGCCAAGTGAGTGCAAAGTCAGGTCACAAACAGGGGACAAGACAATAAGCTCTTCAGCAAAGTGCCACAAATGAACAGTATAGTAGTAATGCTAAAATACTCATTAAGTAACAGCATGGCATACACTACAACTCAAATGATTGACATCAGTAATTTTTTTTATTTTTTTTAAGAAATTAATACTTTTAAGTAGAGATGCACTGATATTAAATTTCTCTGCCAATACCGATAGCCGATTATTCAGAATGATATCGGCCAATACCGATAGTTTGGTTTTTCTTAAGAAAAAAAAAATCTCTCCAAATAATGTCACAAACTATACAGGGAACCCTCTCATTTGGTACACTACAATATTAGAGGTTACAATTAACAGCAGAGGTATTATAATTAGCTGCTGTTTATTTTTAGATATAATAATTACACTGAAATAAAACTTGAAATGTTTGTATAAAAGTATCACATAAGGTAGTTTTCATAAGCACTTGTTGTCTTCATGGCAAATTTACACAAACATATAATTAACAGTAAATAAGCTCCTCTAGTGTTTTTTAATAAATAAATTATATATATATATATATATATATATATATATATATATATATATATATATATATATATATATATATATATAATGTGTTTTAACGTCTCTATATTTAAACTGTTAATGCGTTAAAATTCAGCACGAGTGATTTTCTTTACACACAGTATGTATGAGTTGAAGTCTGACAAGTTTTTCCGCACCCTTTTGATTGACCGGATATAATCGGCCCTGATCGTCGGCAGTTTTTAAACAATCAGCCGATACCGGTTGTTGTCCGATACATCCGTGCATCTCTACTTTTAAGCAGTGGAAATGGGAATAAAGACATTAATAATGTTACGAAAGATATATGTTTCAAAATATTGGGAAGCACAACTATTTTCAATGTTGAAAATAATAAGAAATGTTGCTTGAGCACCAAATTAGCATATTAGAATGATTTTTGAAGGATTATGTGACACTGAAGACTGGAGTAATGAATTTACCGGCATATGCTCAGTTATATTGACCCACATTTTTCTTTGTTTATTTTTTTCAGCAAACTGGTGGTGGTGAAGGAGGGTGAAAAGAAGGTTGGGCTGTATACCATTTTCGTGAACCCAGCCAACACGCACCAATTTGCTGTGGGTGGTAGAGACCAGTATGTCAGGTGAGACAAACATCTTCACTGACATGTCACCTCCTTTGCACCAAAGTCATGCTTGTGCATTTGTCTGTAGCTGCTTTAGGAGTCTAATGAGTTTTGAAAACATGTCTTAACATCCAACATCATTTTATTTCTGTGTCTTTGATATCACAAGCTGCTTCTGATGCAGCTGTCAGACTTTATACCCATTACAATTGTTTCACCAAAGGGCAACTGTTGTCCTGCATCACTCACTATTTCTCTCTCTTTGTTCCTGTTTTTATATGTGATAGGATCTATGACCAGAGAAAGATAAATGAACATGATAATAATGGTGTTCTAAAGAAGTTTTGTCCCTCTCACTTGGTGTCCAGCGAGTCCAAAACAAATATCACCTGTTTAGTGTACAGCCATGACGGCACAGGTAATAAATAAACGTATAACTCTCAGAACGTGACCCTTGGTTTCATGGTTTCTTGACTTTAATTAAAAACTTTACATGTTACATGACCTGTTGTAGCAACATTCAAAGTGTGTCATGACTGAACTTTCTTTCAGAACTGCTGGCAAGTTACAATGACGAAGACATTTACCTTTTCGACTCCAGCCACAGTGATGGGGCGGATTACCGCAGGAGATACAAGGGTCACCGTAACAATGCTACAGGTAAAAGGCATATATTGCATTTTGAATGCATGTTATAACCAATATAGATTCAGTTTTTGTGAAACCATCTCCCCTTTTTTTTCTCTTTCCATCTGCTATTGGAACATCCAGTGAAGGGAGTTAACTTTTATGGTCCCTGTAGTGAGTTTGTTGTCAGTGGCAGTGACTGTGGACACATCTACCTGTGGGATAAGAACTCTGCTCGTGTGGTTCAGTTTATGGAGGGAGACCGGGGAGGAGTGGTAAGACACTGTCACTTCACTGATCTAGACTGCTGGTTTACAAATTGATAGAGAAGTGTAGTAGTATTCTTTACCATCCCAATAATAATCTCTTTCTATGTCCAGGTGAACTGTCTGGAGCCACATCCTCATCTTCCAGGTTTAGCCACCAGTGGTTTGGACCATGATGTGAAGCTGTGGGCGCCCACTGCTGAGAATCCCACAGCATTAAAGGGACTTAAAGAGGTACATACTTTACCACTGAAGTTATGTTGCACTATAATGCATGCAACATGAAGTTTAGTGGTCTTATTTGTGTCAGATGTACACTACTGTTCAGAAGTAAAAACTAATATGAAATATTACAATTTAAAAAGATAGCTGCAAGCATCAGTTAATGGGCTGAGCACAAAGAAGGCATGATAAGTCATGCCACCATGGCTGGAAGCGTCAGACCAACTGCAACAGTGAGCAATTAAAGATATATTAAGTTGATTTCAGGCAAAATGGCTGAAATGTGATTTAATGGTTTATCACTTTTAACCGATAGTTGATGCTGTTACGAAACTGATGTGGTGTGGTCACAGTAAGGTGACAGTGACACAAAGTTTAGTGTCAGTATGCCAAAGCATTGCAGAGAGACATCCTCAGTCGCTGTGGCTTCATGCCTTCAATTTTGTTGATGCGGTATACGAAAGCGGTTTCGTCTATCGACACAAAACGTTTTGCCGGCATGGTCTGAAGATGTTATGATTTTGGTGAAAATAGGATTAATGGTTTAGGAGTTTGAAAAAGTAGGTTTTTAAAGAAAATCAAAATGGTGGATAGGAAGTTCGGCCAACTATGGCAAAATTGGTGTCTATGTTCTCAACATGACCCAAGGAATCTATTAGGACAAGTTTAATTTCAGCAGAAAGTTATTAGCATTTTTGGTTATTTCATTATAAATTGACCACTAGGTGGTGCTGCCCTGAAACTTTTTGAGTACCTCCAAGGCATGGTGCTGATGTTTCTCAACAATGATTCTCAAACGATTAAAAACGGGTGCAAATCAGAGAGTTAACGTGTTGATCAAGACTGTCTCATATGAAAGGGTAGGTTTAACAGAGAGAGATAAAGGGCCAAGACTCTCCATTTCCAACACCAGCAAGAGCCAAAATAAGTACTTCTGTTTTTTCAGCAATTTTGTCATCCAATCTTTTATGGGATAGACAATTTTTTGTAATTTTATGGGGCTTAAAAGAAATATATAATTGAATATTATCTACATAGCATGGTGTGCATAAGAGACTTTCAAAAACAAAATCTTAGCGACCCCAAACTTTTGAACGGTAGTGTAGCTAATATTTTGTTAATGGCAAAACCATTTTATTGTGGTTGTTTAGGTAATGAAGAAGAACAAGCGAGAACGTGATGAAGACAGTGTTCGTCATGGTGACCAGTATGACACACAGCTTCTCTGGTTCCTGATGAGACACATGAGAAACCGAAGACCTCAGCGGGTGAGAATTTGCACTTCTAACATATTTTTCACTACTAATATAGTCTTATTAGTTTGACTATGTATTTCATTTCAATACATTTAAAGGGTTAGTTCACCCAAAAATGAAATTTCTGTCATTAATTATTCACCCTCATGTCGTTCCACACCCGTAAGACCTTCGTTCATCTTCAGAACACAAATTAAGATATTTTTGATGAAATCCGATGGCTCAGTGCGGCCTCCATTGACATCAAGATAATCAACACTTTCAGATGCCCAGAAAGCTACTAAAGACATATTTAAAACAGTTCATGTGACTACAGTGGTTCAACCTTAATGTTATAAAGTGACAAGAATACTTTTTGCGTGCCAAAAAAAACAAAATAGTGACTTTATTCAAGATGGGTGATTTCAAAACACTGCTTCATGAAGCTTTATGAATCTTTTGTTTTTCGAATCAGTGGTTCAGAGCACATATCAAACTGCCAAAGTCACGTGATTTCAGTAAACGAGGCTTCGCTACGTCATAAGTGTTTCGAAATTTCAATAGTTAACGTGACTTTGGCAGTTTGATACGTGCTTCGAACCACTGATTCCAAACAAAAGATTCGTAAAGCTTCGAAGCTTCATGAAGCAGTGTTTGAAAGTGTTAATTATCTTGCTGTCAGTGGAGGCCGCACTGAGCCATCAGATCTTATTAAAAATATCTTAATTTGTGTTCTGAAGATGAACGAAGGTCCTACAGGTTTGGAACGACATGAGGGTGAGTAATTTCATTTTTGGGTGAACTAACCCTTAAACTTCATGCTCCATGATCTGATTTCTTCATAGCCATTTGAAAACTGTACACTGAAAGCTTTCTCAACGTTTTTCCTCTTTAAGGCCCGGCGAGGGGAGGGAGGAGAGGGCGACACAGATGAATCCTGGAGCTCGCCAGATTCCTCTGATGAAGAAGATGGAGGGCCAGACCATGTGCAATGCATGTCCTCCTGAGCCACACACCTACACATGCTCTTTGCCATATATTTAAGCACATACATACTAGTAACACACTGGTACACAAACAGACACTGAAAGGCCAGCAACAAACCCACACACAGCTTTATATATACATACACACACAGTGTGAGGGAGAGGGAAACGATTGTCAAAATCTGGCTTTATGCTCCACACACACACAGACATCACTTAGGGGAAGAACTGATACTGAGATACATATTTTTTTGATACATTTGCAACCACACATGCAATTAACCACTGATTTTATGCGAACATGGACACGGGCGCCTTTCATTCCCAGTTTTACAGCGCATCACATGAAAGACCACAGCCGATGATCGAGAAATATGCTGCCTTAGTTTACCAACAACTACGAATCTTAGAAGCAGCGTTTTGTAGAAGAGGACATTTCTCGTGTGTGCTGTAGCAAACAGGCCCACTTTAAGTTTTTCTTTCGCAGCGACAAGACGGGACAGTGCGGACACTCAAAGCCAGTCCTTCTGCAGATTACTGAGATGATGAGTGTTACTTGTTCAAAAAAACCAGCACCATCCTTCACCGGCCTCATCAGTTTTCTCCGGTGATCTGAACTGCCTCTGTCTTCAAGCGAGACTGAGCTGACGTTTGTTATTTTCGGACTGCAATCTTTGTCTTTTCATCGCATTGATAGACTTTCATCGGCGTCTGGCCGTCCAATCCTTCTCGTCTTTGTTCTCTTCTCCTGTGTGTGCGTGCGTGCGTGCGTGTGTGTGTGTGTGTGTGTGTGTTTGCCGAAGCCAGGCACAGCAAATTTTGCTCTCTTAGATCTGACTGAAGACACAGAAGATGAGCCAGAGCTACTTAATCTGGTTTTAGAGCTGGCTTTTTTGCTCCGTTCCTCTCTCCCATGCTACTGAGTGCACTTTAATCAGGGATCTGCTTTGAGTTTTGAATCTCTAAGACGAGTGTGCGCTTAGGGGGCATGCAATACTTGGATTAAATGTGTTTATTTTGCTAATTTAGTTTTTTGCCCTGCAATTCCCCAAACTTATTGTGGACTTCTAAATTGAATACAGAGATTTGACACCAGCTCTTTGGTTTTTTGGATTTGCACTTGGGTGGAGATATTTGATGAAGAAATTCCAAAAGGCTAAAAATGTAAGTCTCCATGGACTGCTGTCGTCTTCTCGGCCCTGTCCCTTAGAAATTGAGAGCAAAGACGATGTTTTGTTGAATCCTTGTATCTTCCTCTGTCTTTTGTTTGAATACACACATCCTCGAGATCTTTGCCTAACTAAATGGTGAGGATCAAATGTAGCAGGATGTTCCTTGTTTGCCTGAAGAAGGCTAAGCCCTCTCGCAACCCATTTTTCATAAAAATGGTGGCTGTTCTTTGTCAGTATTTGGATTCAGCTAGTTAAAAGCAAACATGGGTGGACTGTGACCTGTTGCAGCTTGCATGTTGAAAAGAATGATGGGTCAGTGGCAGGGGATGCAAAGCACTTGTGGGGGTAAGAAGCTTGAATTACTTTGCCCCCTTTTTCCTTCTTCTTTTGTGAGGGGAATAAAGTCTCAACTTTTCTCTTTTTGTATGAGAAGAATAACTTAAACGACTATATGTATATACAAATATATAAAGATATTATATATATATATATAAATATTAAATACCTGTAAAAATCATCTTCAACCATTACTCTTTCAAAGGGTGTCTAAATTTAATTGGTATTGATGCAGAGGTTTATATTGTATAAGACAAAATACTTTTAAATGAATGAAACATTGGATTTTTTTTTTTCTTCTTACAACCTTAATTGTCACTGAAGTTAAAAGCATTAATGTTCATTTTCTCATTCTCACTTGTCTGCTTAAAATGTCTGTCCTATCACTGGCATGTATTTTTCTCTTCTTTTTTTCCCTTCTTTTTTTTAGGGTTTTGATCCGAGTTATCCCACCGCTGCCTAATATTGTTCTTTCAGTTCAGTTCAGTCAACATGTACGATTTGTGCAGTAAAAAAAAAGAGAGAAAAATCTGTTCTTTTGTTTCTGACCAAGTGCCTTATTATTTCAAGTGCCTTCATTTACTGTAAATACAGCCAGTTTCAGGCCGTCATGCTATGTAATCATAGTTTATATACAATTATTGCTATTTAATTAGTTGTATGGGTGGTGGTAACATAGTTACTTGTTTTCTCTTTCACTATTTGTTCATCCTGTGCTTAGACAGGAAATAAATGACAAATAAAT
Organism: Elopichthys bambusa; assembly: GCA_037101425.1. NCBI lineage: Eukaryota > Metazoa > Chordata > Actinopteri > Cypriniformes > Xenocyprididae > Elopichthys > Elopichthys bambusa. The sequence goes on along the minus strand of CM074437.1, from coordinate 3,891,200 downwards.
TATATAATAGAAATCAATTATTTCCACAAATATAACTAAAAATTGTGTAACATATTGTGTAATAACAGCATGCCATTTGATTAATTGGCATACAATCTACCTTAGCATAAACCTAAAATGTTTACAAACTATAGATTTTATGGTAACACTTTACAATAAGTTTTTTTTTTTTTTTTACTTTAATGCCTTCGCATAACACCAACTCAGAATAAGCTTTTTAAAGCATTTAATGTTATTTAAAGGTGCAATGTGTACATTTTAGGAGGACCTATTGACAGAAATGCAATATAATATACATAACTGTGTTTTCAGTGGTGTATAAAGACCTTACATAACGAAATATTATGTTTTTATTACCTTAGAATGAGCCATTTCTATCTCGTACACCGCGGGTCCCCTTACATGTTAAGACGCCATTTTGTGCTGATGTTTTTACAGTAGCCCTAAACGGACAAACTGCTCTACAGAGCATTTGTCCGTTGTATTGCTACTCTCTGCTGTCTCAGACAACGACATCTTTGTCCTGTGTTGGCCACCGTAGCTTCTTTATATTGCAATTTGCAATCTCACTGCTAGATGCTGCTAAAATTTACACACTGCACCTTTAATAAAATAGTTTTTCAGGTTAGATCTTAATGTTGAGATATAACTTGATTTTAAAAAAAAATAGTAAATGTTGGAATTCACATTAACTAAAATTAATAAATGTTGTATAAGTATTGTTCATTATTTAATTTTTTTCGTGTTAACTAATGTAGCTAGCTAACTTATTGTAAAGTGTTACCGATATTATTACTCTACTGCTGTTTTTTCTCTGCTATTAGGCTTAGTAGTCATATTCATGTCCTGATTTCTTAATGTCCCTTTTCAGTTGCTGTTTGAGCAATTAGCATTAAGGCATTAGACAACTGTGAAACTTTCACAAGCAAACGCATTTCAGGAAAAAAATATTATTTGAACTGACACTCTTTATTTAAAAATTAAATGAAACTACACAAATAAGCCTTCTGACCTTCTATGAACATCATTTGATCAAGAATTCAACCTTAAAGTGAATGGAGCAGTACAAAATAAATACAAAGAAGGAAAAGACTGAGAATCACTGCAAGTCTCTTTTTCCCCAATTTGTATACATAATTTGTTTAAATTCCTCTGGCCCGCTTGATTTTGAGGCAGATTCATACTGTCTTGCTTTTTAGGACTACTGTCGAATCATTATTTATTATTACAATACAGATGTATGTCTCATTGGTTCAGTGTCTTTAGGCCATAGTAAAGAGCTTTACAATTAATATATTTCAATCCCTCTAATCGGCCACTGAGCAAACCAACGGCGACTTTGGCGAAGAAAAACTGATGTTTAGGTATTGCAAAAGACCTCATCCTCCTCTGTCAACCATTTAATGTTCACATGATTTCCAGACATCCATAATAGGCTACATTAAAAATGTTAGGTGATGAGAAATAAGCAAAAACCATCAATCATAGAGGCACCCAGCAGACTGAATGCAAGTTTGTGTGTGAAGGGCGCGCGACGCGACCCTAAAGGTCATGATTCTTTCAAAATACAAGCCCTTACTCATTTGTCAATTGACGAAACTGCGACTTAATATCACAGTAAACTTCATAGAGCGTTTCTTTATATTGTATAAACACTATATAGGTCAGCATTACGTGGTTTAGAAGAGAAGGACTTAAAAAAAAATAATAATAAGACTTATGACTTTTAACTTGAAAAATGAGTGGCCAGCTTCATGTCGTAGCAGATTGACTGCTCGCGGCGAATTCATACAGTTGTAGCCTTTTTGCAGGCAGTGAAAGATTATTAATCCTTCTTAAATAACACATTTTAAACTTTTGGTGAGTAGTTTTTGTGTTTTATTTATTTTATTTTTTAAATCAACAATGATCTTTGCATATTTTTCGTGCATTCACAGAAATGTCTATGATTGTCGAGGCCCTGTAGAGCAGAGCGGTTTGTCCCCATTGTCTACTTCGAGGATTACATTTCATGAATTTGAATTTCTGCACGTGTGTTGGGTCATGGTGCCTCGAATCAATCATTTCTATGAAAAGAAACCAAAGCGCGTTCGTGAGTGTGAAAACGGGAACATTCAAACTCGATTGTCTTGTTCTTTGCGATATCGCGACCACAATGATGAATGAATGAGGCATTTATATAGCGCTTTACTATGTATTACCTTACATCCAAAGCGATTTACACTCATATGAGGGGTCTCTCCTCAACCACCACCAGTGCGCAGTATCCACTTGGATGATACAACCGCGCCTCACCACGCGCCAGCTCTAGGCAGTGCTGCTGGGTAGGAGCTGATTACATGTAAAATGGACTGTGTAATCAGTTTCCAAAAGTTAAGTACTTGTAATTAGATTACGTTTATAGATACTCGTAATCAGACTACAGTTACTTTTTATTGATTACATGTTATTCTCACAATGGCAGTACATTGTTCATAATTCATTAATTCTATTTCTTTATGTTTTAAATTTTTCTTTCTATGAAAGTCTGCTGTTTATATCCGTTCAGAAGGTCTTCCAGGTTTGTGGAATTGCGCACACAGACCAGCCACTAGTCATGTGACTATAGCTAAAAACTGCGACCCACAACATTTATTCACTTCACAGAAATCATTTCACTTGTAAAGGTTTAGTACACTGAAAAATGAAAATTCTGTCATTAATTTTTCACCATCATGTCGTTCCACACCCGTAAGACCTTCGTTCATCTTCAGAACACAAGTTAAGATATTTTTGATGAAATCTGAGAGGTTTACGACTCGTCCATAGACAGTAATATAATCAACACTTTCAAGGTCCAGAAAGGTACTAAAGACATCATTAAAACAGTCGACGTGACTGCAGTGGCTCAACCTTAATGTTATGAAGCGACGAGAATACTTTTTGTGAGCAAAAACAAAATGAACTTTATTCAACAATCTCTTTCCTTTCATTATCCTTACGCAGGTAAGGCTTCCGTGTTTACGTCTGAATGCCGGCTCAGTATTGGCCAAAGCTGATCATGTGAGCAGCACGATGCATGCGTGTAAGCTGGCATTCGGACGTCATTTCATATTTATTTATTTATTTCATATTTTTCAGCTGAACCTCTTTGACCTAATATATTTACTTGAAGTCCCCCCTGAGATTTTAAGTTAAAGGTGCAATTAAAGACCTTACATAATGAACCGTTATGTTTTTCTTACCTTAGAATGAGCCATTTCTATCTACATACACCGCGGGTCCCCCTTACATGTTAAATCACCATTTTGCGCCGGCATGTTTCTACAGTAGCCCTAAAGGGACAAAATGCTCTACAGAGCGCGTTTGCTTGACTGGCTATTCTCTTCTGTCTCAGGCCACATCCACACAAAGTCAGAGCTTTCTTTTTTTCCTTCGTCTCAAGGAATATCTGCGTTCACACGAAACCACTGAAACTGACTCAAAACGATGTAGTATACATGCCAGATCAGTATGTGGCGCTACACTAAAAAAGAAGAAGAAGACTTTGAGAATGCGCAAAAAAACCCCCGGCTGTACACATGACAACTCAAGGGTGTCATTTTCAGATTTATCCATTCTGGGACCCGGTTTAAAAAAAAAAAAAAAAAAAAAAAAGTGGTTTCAGGCTCCCAAAACGCTGGACCTTGTCTGGACGGAACGCTGACATGATAAAGATTTTTTTATGTATACACCTAAACGCATCTCCATGTGGACGGGCTCTCAAGACGCTGATATTTTTGCCACTGTAGCATCTCTATAATCAATTCACAACCTCACCGCTAGATGCTGCTAAAATTTACACATGGTACCTTTAATAAGTTAGGTCAAAAATAAAATTGTCAATCACTTTTAAAAAAAATAAAATAAAACGATGTTTGTGAGATTTAGCTGTTTAAACAGATATTTTTCTTTATTTTTTTCCCCGTTCCCTCTCTTTTAATAATTAATTCTTACTTTGATTTCCACTGATAGAATGTTCGCCATTCAAAATATTTGCATACTGAATTCTGATTGGTGCTCTTTCTTATGTATATTTAAATACTGCTCCTACATCTATTCAAAACAGAATTTCAAATGTATCAGTTAAAACAAAACTAACCATGTCCAGATGTAATGTGGTGTGTTTTTGTTTTCAGTGTAACTGTTAGGAGCCAGGTGCTGGAGTTGTTGTTTTGGCTGAGAGAAATCTGCACTTTGGGCTACTCACATTGACAAACAGACAACTGCCCTGCAGTGACGCCATGGAGTGAGTCGCAGTCATCAACACTTCCTTTCCATGTCAAATATCACGTGGTTTCTGTGTGCTTTTTGAGGAATAGTATTGTCCTTTTTGGGATCATCCACAAATTAGCAAACACATTCCTCAGCAAGTAGCAGATGTCAAAAAAGTAGTATAGGCTCAAAGTTTTGCTAGCTTTCCCCTTTGGAAATATACTAATTTCCTTCCTTATTTCTCTTTTCACTGCCCTAGTCGTCCTCCCAGCGCTAGTCAGCTGATAGCCAGCAACGTTACAAATAAGACCGACCCACGGTCACTGAACTCAAGGGTATTCATTGGAAACCTAAACACTATGCTGGTCACCAAGGCAGATGTTGAAGCCATTTTTAGCAAATACGGCAAGATTGTCGGCTGCTCTGTGCATAAGGGCTACGCCTTTGTCCAGTACGTCAACGAGAGGAACGCACGATCGGCTGTAGCAGGAGAGGACGGCCGGATGGTCGTTGGACAGGTGCTTGGTGAGGACATTAAAAATCGTATTGTTTAACCTTATCATTTAGTTCTCTTTTAACTGAACAATTGCCTTGTCTTTCAATCAGATATTAACTTGGCAGGAGAGCCCAAACCTCACAGGTCAAATACATCAAAGCGATCAGCTGGAGATATGTACAGGTAAGGAATACATTTATATATTCACCCATTTTATTGTTTTATTCAAATAAACCAGTTTTATTGTTGTTAAAATCTCCTCTTTCTTATAGTCTCTCCAGCAGTAGTTCTGGTTTTGAGCTTGATTATGATTTCCAGAGAGAGTACTATGACAGGTAAGACCTGCAGTTATTGATGTGTTGTACAAACACTTTTCTAGTGGATATATATAAATGTGTACACTTTTTGCTGACACCTCATTCTGTGTTGTACAGAATGTATTCGTATCCTTCCCGTGTGCCCCCGCCGCCACCACCTCCTCTGTCACGGGCTGTGATCCCTTCCAAACGTCCACGGGTCAGTATGAGTGGGGGAACCAGCCGCCGCACCAAGTCCAGTTTCTCAACTTCTTCCAAGAGCAGCCAGCGGACGCCCTCTCGAGCCCGTCAGTACCTTTTTCTTTATTTTATATTTATCTACCAGTGACAAATGCGTTAAATTTTGGTTGACATTAAAGTTCCCCCAAAAATGAAAATTCTGTCATCATTTACTCACCCTCATGTCATTCTAAACCTATAAGACTTTCGTTCATCTTCTGAACACAAATGAAGATCTTTTTGATGAAATCTGAGAGATTTCTGTCCCTCCACTGACAGTCTGCGCAACTACCACTTTAACGCTTCAAAACGTTCATAAAGAGATCGTGAAAGCAATCCATTTGAATTGAGCGGTTTAGTCCAAATTTCCTGAAGAGACTCGATCGCTTTATGTGATGAACAGATTTAATTTAGGTTTTTATTCACAGATAAATATTGATCAACGCACACATTGGTTGTGGTAAACAGAAGCTCAAGCATGTTTTTGACGCGCAAAAACCAGTGAGGTTCATTCTCGTGTGTTACGCAGCACGTTTGAGCTTCTGCAAGAACCAATGAGGTTCATTCTAGTGTTACGCAGCACGTTTGAGCTTCTGCAAGAACCAATGAGGTTCATTCTAGTGTTACGCAGCACGTTTTTTAGCTTTCACAAGAACCAATGAGGTTCATTCTTGTTACGCAGCACATTTTTTAGCTTCTGCAAGAACCAGTGAGGTTCATTCTCGTGTTACGCAGCACGTTTGAGCTTCCTCAAGAACCAATGAGGTTCATTCTAGTGTTACGCAGCACGTTTGAGCTTCCTCAAGAACCAATGAGGTTCATTCTAGTGTTACGCAGCACGTTTGAGCTTCCTCAAGAACCAATGAGGTTCATTCTAGTGTTACGCAGCACGTTTGAGCTTCTGCAAGAACCAATGAGGTTCATTCTAGTGTTACGCAGCACGTTTGAGCTTCTGCAAGAACCAATGAGGTTCATTCTAGTGTTACGCAGCACGTTTTTTAGCTTTCACAAGAACCAATGAGGTTCATTCTTGTTACGCAGCACATTTTTTAGCTTCTGCAAGAACCAGTGAGGTTCATTCTCGTGTTACGCAGCACGTTTGAGCTTCCTCAAGAACCAATGAGGTTCATTCTAGTGTTACGCAGCACGTTTGAGCTTCCTCAAGAACCAATGAGGTTCATTCTAGTGTTACGCAGCACGTTTTTTAGCTTTCACAAGAACCAATGAGGTTTATTCTAGTGTTACGCAGCACGTTTTTTAGCTTTCACAAGAACCAATGAGGTTTATTCTAGTGTTACGCAGCACATTTGAGCTTCCTCAAGAACCAATGAGGTTCATTCTAGTGTTACGCAGCACGTTTGAGCTTCCACAAGAACCAATGAGGTTCATTCTAGTGTTACGCAGCACGTTTGAGCTTCCTCAAGAACCAATGAGGTTCATTCTAGTGTTACGCAGCACGTTTGAGCTTCCGCAAGAACCAATGAGGTTCATTCTAGTGTTACGCAGCACGTTTTTTAGTTTTCACAAGAACCAATGAGGTTTATTCTAGTGTTACGCAGCACATTTGAGCTTCCTCAAGAACCAATGAGGTTCATTCTAGTGTTACGCAGCACGTTTGAGCTTCCACAAGAACCAATGAGGTTTATTCTAGTGTTACGCAGCACATTTGAGCTTCCTCAAGAACCAATGAGGTTCATTCTAGTGTTACGCAGCACGTTTGAGCTTCCGGAAGAGGTTTGTTCTCGCATGTCAAGCAGGTTTGGTTGAGCTTCTTTTTATGTTCGCTGATCAATGTTTATATGTGAATAAAAGACCAAATTAAATCTGTTCATCATATAAAGCGATAGTCTCTTCAGGAAATTGGACCGCTCAAATCATATGGATTAGATTTACAATGTCTTCACAAACTTTTTGAAGCGCCAAAGTGGTAGTTGTTTAGCTGTCTATGGAGGGACAGAAATCTCTGATTTCATCAAAAAGATCTTCATTTGTTTTCTGAAGATTAACAAAGGTCTTACGGTGTGGAACGTCATGAGGGTGAGTAATTAATGACAGAATTTTCATTTTTGGGTGAACTAACCCTTTAACATTGCATTTTCTGTCTTTATTAGCTTTACTTTACATTAAATTTGACATTTTTGACATTGGTTGGCTTGTCAGTTTGTACTTGCATTCAGGGTTTTTCTTTTTCTTTCAGTAAAAGCAGATGACCTCCAAACTATAAAGAGAGAGCTTTCTCAAATCAAACACAAGGTTGACTATCTGCTGGAGAGTCTGGACAGGATGGAGAAAGACCACAGCAAGAAATCCGGTAACATTCATTCTTTTCCTGAGTTTTTGCAGCACGGTCCCCATACATGACCTTAAAATGGGCCCGTATACAATAATCGACAATCCGTAGTATTTGTCAAAAATAATACTATTTTAAAATACCATTAAATCAAAACTTGTATTTGTCTTGAACTACATTATTAGAATGATTTAATAATACTGTTGTTATATTATTACATAAGAATATCTATCTGGATATATGGATGTGTGTGTGTGTGTGTGTAATATATAATATAATATAATATAATATAATATATTATATAATATAATATATATATATATATATATATATATATATATATTTGTTGTGAACTGTTTATATTTATTGTTATATGCATGTTTCTTTTTCTTCAGAGGGGAAGAGTGTGAAGGCAGAAGTGAGCGAGGCTTCCTCCCTGCAGCATTCCAGCAAGAAAGACAGAGAGAGAGAAGAGCAAGAGATAAACGATTCTGAGGAGGAGAGAGATCTGTTGGAAGAAGAGGAAGAAGAGGTATGTGAAACTGAATCTATTTGCATAATTTTGAAGGTTAAGATTAAGTGAAATTGGTGCTGTCCTATCTAGTTATTAAAGTATGTTTTCAAAAATGAACATAACTGCTTCAAAATCTGCATTTTTGCTATGGGTGTCTGTAATTTACATTGTAGAACATCAACGTCAAAGTATAGTCGAGTTATGTTTTATAGTCGAAAACCCCCATTATAAAACCCTATAGGAAAATTTAGAGAATTAGACTAATGACGTAATATACCTGCTCCACTATTAGTGTGAGGACATGATCTGAGTAAAGATATCTAATGTTCTGAATGTTGTTTGGGTCTCCAAGATTTGTTTCTAACTATAGCAATACACTGACAATTTTTTTCCCCCTCTCAGGTTAAAAGCCAGGGAGGAGAGAATGAAGAAGAGGAAGAAGAGGAGGAAGAGGGAGAGCACGTGGAAGGGGAAGATGATGGTGACAGCGTTAATGGCGATGACTCATAGGTTGTTTTAAACACCAAGGATACCAGACACTCAAAATTCAGCCCTTTCAGTTCTTTTGAAAGGTTGAAGCCAGTCTTTAAAGGATTTGTCTATTATGATGTAAATGCCTGCACTCCTATAATAACTGACACTACAATTACATCAGTTTCACTGATGTCAGTTTATTCTTAATGTAAGCATGACAACCTTTCAGGCTTTTGAAGTGTCTGAAACTATTACATTCTCCACTTATTCTTCATCAATCCGACAAGAACCAGAGAGGTTTTTATTTTTCAGAATATGAAGAATATGTCCATTATGCATTCTCAGAGTAAAACTGGTCTGTTCCCTGTTTCCCTGTGTCTCTTATGGGAATTTTCTTTCTGTGAACAAAGGTAAAATTTGTATTTTTAAAGGGAGAAACTTGAACGGCTCCTCTTCAGAGAGACCACAAGCTTCCATCAAACATCTATGTTTGTATTTACCTGTCTTTTTTATATTACCCTGTTTCAGAATAATTCTACAGGAAAATTTCAATAAAATATTAAATTAAATGTTTTGTTTTTTGTTTTTGTTTGACCCTCATGCAGGCTTTTTAAAACCATGTTAACCTTGGCAAATATTAGATCATGTGAAAATGTTGTTTTTAGGTTAAGTAGTGAGAATTGCCATTTAAGTTAGTTTTTATTATTACTATTCATTCATATTAACAATAAAATGAATTTGATGTGAAGTATGATTCATATTTTATCATTTAACTACACACTATGAGCTTTAAGCGTCTCATTTTTGACTGTTTATCATTGACTTTCTGATTCTTTGCTGGTGTCTGGACATCTGGGGGTAAGAATGCAAGTGAATCATAATTTGGTGACATGTTTGGTTTATTTTCAGACTTAAACATATCGTAACTAAGAAGCATACACAATGATCTCCCTTTTGTTGTCCCTATTTGCTTTTATTTATTCAGATACAGTTCACTTACACAGGAACAATTAAGTTCCATAAAATTGTGTTTTGCATCACGTCCAGCACTGGATATGAGTTACAAAAGATTCAGATGTTCACAAGGGGAAAATCAGAAAGCCACTGAAACTAGTGTAACCTGCAGAGTCATCATAAACCCAGGTGTTCTTCCAAAGTTGTGTATAAATCTGATCACCGATCTCCAGTGTGAGAACGACACCATTGCTGGCATTACCACTTTTAGGAGGCGTCCAGTCATGCAGAGAGCACTGGATTTGACCATTCTTCAAGAGACTGACTGCCATTGTGTTTCCACTATGACAATGACCGTAAAATCGGAAAAAATAGACCCCTTTTATTGGTGCTGTGAAAATACCTGTAGGCACAGAAAATGTCATAATGTGGGAACAGGTTAAAAACTGCATGCTGTTAATGGTATTCTCTTTACAGTACTTACCGGTATTTGAGTCATAGGCATTTCCAACATTACTAAAGACTTTTTTGTACTCCATAATTTTGTCAGTATTAATGGGCCCGGTTTGTCTTGTTCCAGAAGCCACAAGTCCAACTGAGAAAGCAACCTTTTTGCCTGGAAATAAGCAAATCGACTGATGTAAAATGTGTAATTTAAAACATTTATATGAAGAAGAACATGTCTATGAAGAAGAAATTTAACATTTACATTTAGTGATTTAGCCGACGCTTTTCTCCAAAGCGACTTACAAATGAGAATAGTAGAAACAGTCGAATCAACATGAGTACAGTACAAAAACAGTACGTAAGTGCCGTGTCAAGTCACAGTTTTATCAGTAAAGTGCTCGTAGTATTGGCAGCCAATGCAAACTGATGAAGAGAGGTGTGACATGCGCTCTCTTGGGTTCGTTAAAGACCAGTCTTGCTGCAGCATTTTGGATCCGTTGTAGGGGCTTGACAGTGCATGCTGGAAGGCCTGCCAAGAGAGCATTACAATAGTCCAGTCTAGATAGAACATAAGCTTGGACAAGAATTTGTGTGGAATGCTCCAATAGGAAACTGAGAGCAGGGCAGTCTCAGTTGAGTGGCCACTCTTGAAGCCAGACTGGTTGTTGTCAAAGAGGTTGTTCTGTGTGAGATAGGTAGACAGTTGGTTGAACACAACTCTCTCAAGTGTCTTCGCAATGAATGGAAGAAGGGATACCGGTCTAAGTGCTGGATTCAGAGTGGGTTTTTTACTTTCAAGTTTTATTATTGAAAGAAGATCAAATATTTTTAACAGAAGAAATATGTGACAAATAACACACCAAGGTTACGGACAGATGAAGAAGGCTTACCATGAACCCGGTCAATATCAAAGGTTAGATCCATCCTTTTGACTGAGGTAACAGAGCCAAACAGAGTCATCAGTATTTCAGTTTTGTTATTATTTAATTTAAAGGTGTAATGTGTAAAATGTAGGCAGATCTATTGACAGAAATGCAAGATAATATGCATAACGATGTTTTCAGTGGTGTATAAAGACCTTACATAATGAACCATTATGTTTTTATTACCTTAGAATGAGCCATTTCTATCTACATACACCGCCGGTCACCCCCAAGCGGCAACCTCCCCCAGTTTCTCGTGAAGCTAATACGGAAGTGACTTAAACTGCAATTCATCAACTGGCCGCTAGGGACAGGCTGCAAAAGAGAGCAGAATCTCATTGAGATTGGCCGATTTCAAAACACTGCTTTAGGAAGCTTCGGAGCGTTATGAATCAGCGTATCGAATCATGATTCGGATCGCGTGTCAAACCGCCAAACGTGACTTTGGCGCTCCGAATCGCTGATTCATAACGCTCCGAAGCTTCCTGAAGCAGCGTTTTGAAATCGGCCATCACTATATAAGTCGTTATTTTGTTTTTTTGGCACACCAGATATATTCTCGTCGCTTTATAATATTAATATTGAACCACTGTACTCACATGAACTGATTTAAATATGTTTTTAGTACCTTTATGGATCTTGAGAGAGGAAATGTCATTGCTCCCTATGTAGGCCTCATGGAGCCATCGGTTTTTTTAACAAAAATATCTCAATTTGCGTTCCGAAGATTAATGAAGGTCTTACGGGTGTGGAACGGCATAAAGGTGAGTAATAAATTACATTATTTTCATTTTTGGGTGAACTAACCCTTTAATACTGGCTTGTCTAATGCCTTGAACATGGGCTGGCATATGCAAAAGTTGGGGGCGTACATATTAATGACCCCGACTGTTGCGTCACAGTTATGTTGAGATTCACCTGTTTTTCAGTGGTCATTTGCACAAATTAGATTTACATAAGAAGGAGGAAACAATGGTGTTTGAGACTCACTGTATGTCATTTTCATGTACAGAACTCTTATTATTCAGCTATGCCAAGGTAAATTCAATTTTATAATCTAGGGCACCTTCAAGGAAATTCAAGGACATCCAATGCTTGATATCCCTGATACATGCAGTAAGTGTCTCAGGCAGGGATTGCCTATCAGAGCTGGTGGTAAGGTAAATTTGAATGTCATCAGCATAGCAATGAAATTAATCCATGGGTGTCTATGATGTCACCATGTGGATACAAAATGCTTATCTTCATTCTCTTTTTGGATTATTTTGGGAATATGGAATACACATTGATATGACAATGTTACAATATTGCTAAACAATGAATTTAAAAAGATGTGTAAGTTGTAATGTCTTTAAAAGAGTTCATAAATTATACAGTTTTCCCACAATGACATGTTCAATACAAATCCACCTTACCTTCATTCTCACTCAATACTTTGGCTAGTGTTTCTTCTAGTTTTTGTATCCTTTCATTCATGATTTTTATCTTGTCGAGCTCAGCAATAATGTTCACAGTTAGTATCGACAAATCTTGAGCAATTGAGCTCCCAGCGCAGAGCAGCAGTACCAGCAGCAGAACGGCCATTTTCTCGCTTTTCATTTGTTTTCAGACACTCAGAATACTCCTGTGATTATTGCACAAGTTTGTAAACATTTGTACTTTAGACTGTTGTTGGAAGGGTTTTGTTTATTTTAGTAGTCCACTAGGGCGAGTCAAATATAGAATTGAGTACACTGAAAGTGCATTTGTAGCATAATATATGCATTAAGGATACGTAACCATCCAATAAATCACAATAAGATTTGTGGTTTGTTGCTTTTGATATGAAACAAAGTCCCATATTTCAAATTCTGCCCATTTTACTTTGAAATAAAAAAAACATATACCGTTTTGGCACTCTTTAATGTGGCGTGACAGATCGCTTTAGCCCAGGGGTGTCCAATCCTGCTCCTGGAGGGCCACTGTCCTGCAGAATTTAGCTCCAACCCCAATTAAACACACCTGAACCAGCTAATCAAGGTTTTTAGGCATACAGGAAACTTCCAGGCAGGTATGTTGTGGTAACCAGGACCGAGTTTGGAGCCTCAGTTCAAGAGTTGCGGCAGTGTGAAGCGCACGTGAACTGATCCTCTCTGCTTTAATACCAGTTACAGCACGAAATAAGCATGAGTGATCATCTAAAGGCATGTTAAAAGATACAGTAGTACAACTTAACGAAATCCGTATCATGTCTTAATCAGTGTTTTAACCGCGGAAAGACGTTAATAACAGCTTGTAAACAATGTCACATAACGTCACATTTAGGCTACCTCAGAACAAACATATTCAGTGACCATAAACTCGTTAGTCAGCTAGAGAAATGATCTCTAGAGAGGAGCATTTAGCTAAATATATGCACCATATTACATATTATTAATTATAATTTTTAATGTTCTTCAATAGCCTATATAATGCATGTTTGAATAAAAAAATCTGTCAAGTTGACAGCCACCATTTTGTTTATATTTCAATTTTTTTTTTTGAAAAGTTAGTAGGCTTATTATAACTTTATTATTATAAAAATTTCCTTAAGTGTAATTTAAATTTGCATATAAATCAGTTCATTTTAACTGTAATTTTAATATTATTTGAACATTATAATATTAATGTAGTACCAACTGATTCCCATGTATATTTTACAGCATTAGTTGAGATATTTTTTCTTTCTTGAGAAAGAATGTACTGTAGGCTACCTGATATACAGTATATCTAAAATAACGAATCGAATTGCAAGTTAGTGAATTGAATTGCATAACTATGATGACAGACTGGCAGGAAATGGTGCAAAACAGAAAACAAATTCCAAACATGGTAATATTGTGACACACTGAAAAGCCTCATCTTTCCATTATTGTTACACTCTAAAAAATGCTGGCTTAGAAACAACCCAAGTTGGGATGAAAATGGACAAACCCAGCAATTGGGGTATTTTAACCCATGGGTTGGGTTAAATGTTTGACCAACATGCTGGGTAGTTTTATTTAACCCAACTATTGTTTAAAAATTACTATATGGCTAGCTTAAAATAAACCCAAAATAGGTTGGAAATTAAAAATCAGACACATAACTACTAGAGGCTGCAATAATAATTAAAAGATGAACATTTATTAATAAACAACTTAATAAGTGTTTATTGTTTAATTATTATATTTAATATTAATAAATGTGAATTTCCAACATATTTTTGGTTCATTTGAAGCAAGCAATATTTACACAATAGCTGAGTTAAATAAAAACTACCCAGCAGGTTGGGCAAACATTTAACCCAACCAACTGGGTTAAAACAACCCATTTGCTGGGTTTGTCCATTTTCAGCATTTTTTTTTTTTAGAGTGTAATAGTTGCAACTTGCTTAAATGTGCATTGAAACTTGCCAGCTGATAAAACTTATGCTCAAGGGAACATATTCATATAACACCTAAGTAGGGTGACCAGATGTGTAAGTTGTAATGTCTTTAAAAGGCTTTTTAGGCTACAGCCCAGCATTTTCACTCCTTGTCCCGCACGTCGCATATTGAGAAAATGTCCTGCATTTTCATCAGTCTGTTGGTTTTTAATGATAATATTAAGAAAACGTGAATGCGTTCTTTTGCCTTTTTAGGAAAGCATTTTATTTATTATTTTTGCTGCGTAGTTTTTCACCTATATTTAACAGCGCTTCAACAGACGTAACATCCACGGTCACTAGTAGGTTGTGATGGCTGTCAATCAAAATGTGGAGCGGAGTTGGACTTGGTCAGAACGGTTTAAAAAAAATAGTTATCTTCATGATGCCTGCTGCCTTTGGGCTCAGTGATGTTGAATTTATATTACATCTAAAATAAAGACATGTTACATTGTGATGTAATGGTGTTTTCTGGAAGGGACTAAAGAACAAAGTATTTTTATCAGCTGAAAGGCAGAATACAAATATTTTTATTAAGTTAGATAGACATTATATAACAGCTTCAGGTTGTGTTTTGGTGTTGGTAACATGTCCCACATAAACTTAGTAATCATCCCACATTTGGTTTGTTTGATGGTGGTCACTCTAGTTATAACATGACTTTACAAAAGCACATTACATTACAAAAATATAACAACATAAATATAAGAAGATAAATAGGCTATAAAACGGCATTTAACAAATATTTTTTATTGAATTTAATATTTTAATTTTCACTAGCTGTTTTTAGCTACTGTATACAGAATTTACTTTTAAAATTTTTTACTTTTTAAAAAAAAATTTTTTTAGTATCTTGAAACCGATAACGATGTTTATTTTGACATTATTACAATAATGGCGCTCTGCTCTGGTCCAGATCCAGATTACGTTCCTCATGAAGTTGCGGCGTGCGCGCGACCAAGTGAAGCTGCACAGCCCCCTCTGTTGGTAAACATGATCACTACACAGTTTCTCCAGCAGGCTGCTGTATGCTCCTCGGGCTTTTTGCGATGTATATGCGGGTTGTTTTGAACGACCTATAAAACGGGGACATTTCCGGGGACAGAAAACCAAAAACCGGGACTGTTCCCGGAAACCGGGGACATGGTCACCCTATTTTTGAAACCGTTCTGACCCAAGTCCAACTCCGCTGCACATTTTGATTGACAGCCGTCACAACCTACTAGTGACCGTGTTTACTCCTTTCTTTTCAACCATTGGATAGGATTTAAAAAACGGCTGTTGTATTTGTTTAAGGCGGGATGTTACGTCTGTTGAAGCGCTGTTAATTATATGTGAAAAACTATGTAGCAAAAATAAAATGCTTTCTTAAAAAAGCAAAAGAACGCATGCACGTTTTATTAATATGATAATTAAAAACCAACAGACTGATGAAAATGCGGGGCATTTTCTCAATATGCGACGTGCGGGACAAGAGGTAAAAATGCTGTGTGGCACAACGCACCCTAATTCTGATTGGCTCTCAGTGTTTTATCGCTTAACTGCTGGGAAAAAATCGTTCTGAAAGTGATCCCAACGATATCGTTTCTCTGTATCGTTATCGTTATAGCTGTGGTGTGGACAGTGCTATATTTAGCATCTGTTATATTTAGAACGATTTTTAGAGCTTTATCGTTATCTTTAGTTATCGTTCTTGGTGTGAACGGGCCTTAACACACAATAAACCCTTTTCACGTTTCCGGGTTTCTCAGAAGCGGAAGTCGTCATAGTTGGGTAAAATTCTATTCGGTTGTTAAGTCTGACGTCACACAGCAGCGCTTCCAGGTCCAAACGCTCTATCTCATACCACAAGAAAAACAACAAACCATGCTAATATACACACACAATGTGGTGTAATACTACAAAAAATATATATAATCATAACCTTTATCTCCATACCAAAATTCCAGATGGCCAGACAGTGATTCATCTTTTATAAATCGTTAAAATATTAATGTCTGTGGCGCTGTGAGCACGGAGACTGTTGTGTAGACTGTAATTATCTAAAATGTTTAACTTTTTAAAATGTTTGATGTTTAATATGAATAAATAGCGCTCATAAACGGCCGTCGATGGCATTTGCAAGTGAAACGAGTTGAGGCTTGGACCCAGAAACAGCGTTCCTTACATCACGTGGATAGCGGTGAATGAGAGAATACATTGAATATATTTTTTGTGTTTCCATTTGCTCAAATAGCAAAAGAAAAACTCCACAATAGTGTTTTCACAACTTTCAGAAAGAGGAAAAAAATAGCGATTCTTCGGCAGTCAGAAGAGAGAAAGATGTCATTTTTACCGACACTCCCATAGCCACTGTATTAGAAACACCCTCACAAACTACAAAAAAGCTACAAGCTTGTAGCTTTTTTGTAGTTTTCCTTAGCTTGATCCAGCCTGAAAAAAATACAGTTTTTTTGTTACGATTCGAGCGTTTAGAAACAAAATTTATGAGACAGTTTGTTGTCAGATTTCATTGGTGATTTCAAATCTGAAATTTAATCGAAAGCTTGGCAAACAGCTTTGGAGAATTTGATGTTTCCCCATTCAAAGAGATAGGAGCTGCACTTGCATGACCGAGAGACGTTTTAAAGATGGCCGAGAGTGAAATGACTTTGCTAATATGAGCTGATCCAGTTGTGATTTACAATGTTACAATGTACAAAGTTCTCATCACGTTCCAGAGACGTACTGTTATATATGTCGCCACAATGAATATGGTAATCACAGAGTTGCATCGCTGCAACGTTATTTGGTATGTCACTACAACGAATATGGTCCGGTCCAGTTTCGTCGTCACAACGTGTTAGCTGGGTAGTCACTTTCATAAGTTGTAGTGATGATTTCTTTTCCCAGAAAGAATGTGAAACATATATATTGGTTATATAATTTTCAGTTTTTAAATATTTTTTAAATATAATTTAAATTTGTTTTACACACTTAAAGCAATAACGTATCGCATTATTTAACAAGGTATCACATATCGCATTTTTCTTCAATATCGCACAGCCCTACTGGGCATTGATGTGTTAGCTGCAGATATGCCATTACATTAATTGACTACCACTCAAAATGGCCAGAGGTCGCATTCGCACCTCATGTGACTACGTCTACGGTTACCAGTTTTCTGAGATCAGTGTTCAGCCAAAAGGGGAATCAACTGGACCTCAGTTCCTGCCATCTGAGCTCAAACATTTCCTGCAAGAAAGAGATATCAAGCACATTCGCACCTCCATATACCATCCAAAAGGAAATGGAGCTGTGGGAATGAGGTACTGAAGGATGACATTCTGACTGCGGAGAGAGAGCGGGCTCCATGGACATCATTTATTGTAGAATTCTTGCAAACGTACAGAGCTACACCCCGTGCTACCACAGGAATTTCTCCTTTCAAACCCTTGTTTGGGAGGAAAATAAGAACAAAATTGGATAGTCTTTCCACAGTGCAATCTGAACCCGGACATGAATGAACTGAGAACAAAAGTGATGCAAAATCAACAAAAGATGAAATCATACCTGGACACAAAGTGTAAAACAAGGATTCCGAAGCTCAAAGAAGGTAGCCTTGTAAGGGTAAGAAAACCTGTGGATGTCAGGAAAGTGAAATCAAAATTCAGCAGCCCTATGCAGATTATACGTAGAAAAGGAACACACAGTTATGAGCTGAATGATGGACAAACTTGGGACGTGTCTCATTTGGCACCCCTACCTACAGATTTCACTCTGGCTGAACAATCAGTTTCTGCTCCACTACTGGAAAGTGTCAACATCCAAGCAGAGTATGGCAAGCCGTTTTGACTTTTATTCATTCACAGGATTTGAATTCTTGATATTAACAATTCAGTTCTTGATATCAGGAATTACATTTCCACTAGTAACAATGTTAACTCTTGATATCAATAATTCAATTTTCACTAGTTAAAATGCTAATTTTTGATATCAAGAATTAAATTTCCACTAGTAAAAACTATAATTTTTGATATCTGTAATTGTATTTTCACTAGTGAAATGTCACCATAGGCTGCCATTCAAATTCAATTGTTGATATTAAGAATTGATTCCTTACTAGTTGAAATTCCAATTTCACATATCAGAAATACAGTTCTTACTAGTAAAAATCAGAATTTTCGATCTCATTAATTACTTTGTTACTAGTGCAAATATCTATTCTTGATATCAACAATTGAATTGCTACTAGTAACAGTGTTCATTTTTGATATCAATAATTTGATTGTCACTAGTGACAGTGTTAGTTTCTGATATCATGAATGTGATTGTTAGTAGTAAGAAAGCCATTTTAGATATCTGAAATTATATTGATATCAGAAATACATTTTCAGATATCAAAAATGAACATTTTTACTAGTAGCAATTAAATTGTTGATATCAAAAATTCTGATTTTTACTAGTAAGAACTGTATTTCTGATATGTGAAATTGGAATTTCAACTAGTAAGGAATCAATTCTTAATATCAACAACTGAATTTGAATGGCAGCCTATGGT
Source organism: Elopichthys bambusa (assembly GCA_037101425.1). Classification (NCBI taxonomy): domain Eukaryota; kingdom Metazoa; phylum Chordata; class Actinopteri; order Cypriniformes; family Xenocyprididae; genus Elopichthys; species Elopichthys bambusa. The sequence continues at coordinate 3,872,369 of CM074437.1, read as the reverse complement.
GACGTTTCACTAGTGAAAATACAATTACAGATATCAAGAATTATAGTTTTTACTAGTGGAAATTTAATTCTTGATATCAAAAATTAGCATTTTAACAAGTGAAAATTGAATTGTTGATATCAAGAATTGCCATTGCTACTAGTGGAAATGTAATTCCTGATATCAAGAATTGAATTGTTGATATCAAGAATTCACATCCTGAGAATGAATAAAAGTCTAAACGGCTTGCCATAAGCAGAGAGGCATCGTTGTTGAAGGAAGTAAATGTGGTTGAAAGACTATGTAACCTAGTCTCACAGTAAGCAAAAAGAAAGTAATGGTCAACTAAAAGTGAGAAATTCTTGTTTAAAGTTAAAGGGTTAGTTCACCGAAAAAATAAAAATAATGACATTTAATTACTCACCCTCATGTCGTTCCACAATAATTCGAAACGAAAGATTCATAAAGTTCAGAAGCTTAATGAAGCAGTGTTTCTGCCCGTATAGATATTGTTGAAAAGTCGTTATTTTGTTTTTTTTAGAGCACAAAATTTTAATTTTTGGGTGAACCCTTTAAGTTGAACTGTATTGATGCACATATAAATGTTCGTGTACATGCTTGGTTATTAGGGCATTGTTCTTCATTTGGTGAAACATCAAAAAAATCATATCAAAATTACCGTTGAATTAACTGAGAATACTGTTTGCGTCAGTGGTAATGTTCAGTGAAAATCCAGTATAGATGTAATCAATTAAAGCATTAGTTCACTTTCAAATGAAAATTACCCCAAGCTTTACTCACCCTCAAGCCATCCTATATGACTTTCTTCTTTCTGACGAACACAATCATAAATATTAATAAATATCCTGAAGCATCCATGCTTTATAATGGCAGTATGCGTTACCAAACGAGTATAAGCTGAAGAAAGTGTCTCCATCCACATCCATCCATCATAAACATACTCCACACAGCTCCGGAGGGTTAATAAAGGCCTTCTGAAGCAAAGCGATGCATTTGTGTGTAAAAAAAAAAAAAAAAAAAAAAATTAACAAGTTATAAAGTAAAATATCTATCTAGCTTCTAGCTAATCCTTTAAGTCTGGGGGAGATGTTGTATTCAATTAACAATGTTGATTGGTAAATGTCACTAGAGGGAGTTGTTGTATTATGCGGGAACTGGTATGCATGTAAAGGGAAGAAGATGTTAAGAAGTAAAGAAACCATATGAGTTACCTGAATGTGATCTCTCTTGATTTATATAACTACACAACAATTAGCTATTGTGAAGGGTCATTCATTTCATGGTTGTTGTAGTGCTGAGCTGGAATTTTTCAAGGGACTCATGTCTATTAATGGGTAAAGCTACAGTCTTCAACTAGTCTGATTTTGATCCTTTACATCTAAACTGGTTATCTAAGCCTAGTAGTGAATATTTTATTAGCAGTAGGTAAACCATATTTATCCATAGAGCCAAAGCACAACCAAAATTCACAATGTTCTTCCGCAAAAAATGCATGCAGTTTTGTTAGACCTTTAAAAAGGCTTATAAATCGAACAAAACATGTTTTTATTTAAATCTTTCTATGAATGTTAGAAAATATTAACCTGATATAAAATCAGTGGAAGTCTATGCAAGGTCCTCACCAATAGTGAAACAAATTTGTGTGTGTTGCTGCGTCTCAATTTGCATACTATCCGCCCTAAATAGTAGGCTATTCGAAAGTATGTAGTATGTTGAAATGAGTATTTCAAAGATACCTGGATGGTCTACTTTTTCCGGTCATAAATGACAGAGCCATCATATCAATATATGTGAAATACTCAAGCATATCAATGACATTTTGAATAAGAGCTCTATGCATATCAACATTCTTGTCTTTAATCTGTATCATTATTTTTACCACTAGATGGTGCCATAATGAAAAATATTGATTAGTTTAGTAATCATTTTAAGCCAGGTGATCAAAAACAAGATCTAAATGTTATCACTGTGACGTAATCACTCTAGTTTACTTTTTTCACATGGTTTACCCATTTATCATTTGTACATTTACCATCCAAAGTGATTCAACATGTAAAATGTTGTGTACTTTATATAATTGTATAATGAGGTGGAAGCGGCGTTAGAATCCATATGCAGTTGTTTAATAAAATCCACAGCAAACAAGTCTAAATCGACAGGCAGATAGCATAAACATGAGGCAGGCAGAGGTAGATACACAATAAGGCAATCCAATCCAAACAACAGATCAAAGGGGTAATCCAAGAGGCAGAAACCGAACAAAACAGGCAATGGTCATACACAAGATAGCAAGGCAGTGATAAATAAACGCTCGGTAAGGCAGGTAAACTGGTAATACTTCGCTCGACAAGGGCGTCCCCATGGTCATGGTGCTGGACGATCGGGTCTGGCTTGATGAAAGTCCTTGATAAGCGATGGATCCAAGATGTCGTGGGCAGCTACCCACAATCTCTCCTCAGGTCCGTATCCCTCCCAGTCCACCAAGTATTGGAGCTGACCCCCTATCCGTCTAGAGTCCAACAACTCCTTTACCAGCTATGCAGGAGATCCATCAATGTCCAGCGGCGGAGGTGACTCTCGGTGGATCTCCTGGTTCCTGATAGCCCTTTGCAGACGTACATGCGCACTGTCCCACACCCTCTCACTACGATGAATCCAGTCATCGACTGGTATCCCAGCACACATTGAAATTGAGTGAGACCAGTGGATGAATGCCTTAAAGAGTTCTTTGCATACTCTGCCCATGGTAGAAACTCAGACCAGCGAAGCTGTTCACGACCACAGTATGACCGTAGATACCTGCCAATCTCTTGATTCAGTCTCTCCACTTGACCGCTGGACTGGACATTGATGTCCAGCTGCTTACAGAAGGCCCTCCGTACTTGTGAGGTGAATTGTGTTCCTCTGTCTGAAACAACATCTTCAGGTATGCAATACACTCTGAAAACATGTTGAAAAAGTGCTTGAGCGGTTTCCATGGCAGTGGGGAGGCCTTTCAGAGGTATTAAATGGCAAGCTTTTGAGAACCGGTCAATGATAACTAGGATTGTTGTAAATTCGTTTGATGGAGGTAGATCGGTAACAAAGTCTATTGAAAGGTGTGACCAGGATTCTTATGGTCTGTGATTTCCTGGAATGGGTGGGCGGAACCCTCCAGCCAGTGTCTCCATTCTTCGATTGCAGCTTTCATAACCTTTTCATAAGTCCTTTATTGCAAACATTGTAGTTACGTTCAGCATCAGTGAGTTTCTTGAAAAATATGCGCATGGAAAAAGCTTGCCTGGCTGTCCGTGGAGTTGAGAGAGTACCGCACCAATTCCATTGTCTGAGGCATCGACTTCTACAACAAACGGTAGGTTGGGATCTGGATGTTTGAGAATGGGTGCTGTCGTTAAGCTGTTCTTGAGTTCAGTGAAGGCTTGGGTGGCACTTTCAGTCCATTTTAATTTTGAAGGTTTACCTTTCAGTAGGGATGTCAGTGGTGATGCTGTAATGCTGTAGTTGCGGATGAAGCGTAGGTAGAAGTTAGCAAAAGTGCTGAAGTTCTTTGACTGGTTGGTTGGAGCCATTCCGTAACTGCTGTGATCTTGGAATTGTCCATTTCAACACCTTGATGGCTGACATTGTATCCCAGAAATGAGGTTCACTGGACATGGAATTCACACTTTCCAGCTTTCACATAAAGTTGATTTTCCAACAGTCTTGATAGTACCGTCTTGATATGTTCCTTGTGTTCATCTTCTGACTTGGAGTATATAAGGATATCATCAATGTATGCCACTACGTACTTATTCAAGATGTCCCTAAAGATCTCATTGATGAACGACTGAAATACTGCCGGTGCATTGGCCAGCCCATAGGGCAAAGGGGATAAGGGGATAAGGGGATAAATCTTACTTTTGGGAGGCATCGCATTGGGCAGGAGGTCTATGGCACAATCCCAGGAACGATGAGGTGGAAGCAGGGTAGCTTTGGTCTTGCAGAAGACTTCTTGCAGCTCTTGCTAACACGATGGGATGGTGACCGGTTTAGCTTCAGGACTTTCAATACTTGTGGTTAAACAAGGCTTAGTAGCTATGGCGCTCAAACAGTGTGTAAAGCAGAACTGTAACCATTGCGTAATCTCACCATGGGCCATGAGATGACTGGGTGATGAACAGATAGCCATGGGTATCCTAGGATGATTTCATGGCGTGGGGAGTTAGTCACATAGAATGAGATGGATTCCAGATGGAATAGTCCCACCTGAAGTTGCATGGGCAGAGTTTGTTGAGTGATGCCATCTCCAATAGGTTTATTGTTAACAGCGTTGACCTTGAGTGGTGGATTGCAGGGTTGTGTGGGGATGTTGAAATTTTGGATGAGGTCTTGATGGATTAAATTCAAAGCAGATCCGGAGACAATCAACGTTGTGAATTCAAAAGAATCATTTTCAGTAGTAATCTTGACAATGGTAGTGAGAGACTTGGCAGTAAGGAGAGAAAAATTGTCAACACTCACCCAGCTGCTAGCATTGATGTTCCTCCAGGCCTTTAGTGGACATACGGCGTTGAGATAGTCTGCCTCTCCACAGTAAAACCACAGATTATGTACCAGCCGTCGTGATCTTTCTTCCATGGTAAGCTTTGTAACTCCTAGCTGCATGGGCTCTGGGTTGGTTTGAGCAGTAGATTGGATTGGGTTGAAAATCTGAAGCATATGCTAGGTTGTCATGGTTCTCATTGATGGAAACTTGGATTTAGCAGGGTTATTGCGCATAAGGCAGGTAAACTGGTAATACTTCGCAATGGTCAGATAACCGAGCCATGCTTAAATGTCCCACAAACAGGAAGTGACTCATGAAGCAGAGTGAGTGGCACCCAGTCAATACTCGGGAGAGGGCTCCCTCTGCTGGCGTGATGTTACAAATTGGTGGTTTTAGGTTAGGCATATATATACATATATATATATATAGTTCAAAGTCCAATCAATTTATGATGGATAAAATTCCCATCCTACATTTTTTTCTCAGTGAATATCATTTGGAAATACATAACATCAAAGACATAAAATAGGTGGTTAACAGGATTTCATACTGACTAAGAGTTCTGATTTGACATCAAACAAATGGTGTTACCATTTAATAAAGGACTATGCTAAATGTGCTGATGCTTTTGACACAGTCAACACCGGATATGCAGTGATATCCAAGCACTCTCCTTTTACTTACGCCCCCTTTTCATCACACCATCTCTCTCTCAAACACACCACTTTGCTTCATCATGAACCACTAGTTGATGACTAAATAGGCATTAACTCCACAGGCCACTAAATAAAGAGGCTGAAGGGAAGAGAACATGTAAGATCATGTTACGTGATTTTTATTAATAACTCGCCTCTCGTCTTTCAATTTGTAAAATAATCTTTAGCTATTTAGCTACCACGCGCAACACAGATAATCTTGGGCATACTCTTACTGTAGTGTCCCTCACAGAGTTTAGGCATGTAGGCCATCAAAAAAAAAATGTCAGCGCTGATAAACACACTGAACATGAATGCGGTCGGGCCACATATCAAATGCACCATTATGGGACAGAGAGAAGTGCAAGCCAGAATTGATAGCCCAAAAAGCAAACTGACATCTGTGAAACCTAAGGAGGTGCACCAGTCTTGTCTCTCCATCATGTCCTGAAGTGACCTAGTGCCACATTCTAGCACCACGGATAAGCCAAGTGCGGCAAACAAGACACCCCCCACCCCCTACCCTCGCCGCACGTCCGTCTCCATGCTACATCTTGTATTTTTAGCCAAGATCCAAGCTCTGTATAGCTTAAAGGATAAGTTCACCCAAAAATAAAAATGACCCCATGGTTTACCAACCCGATCTCATGGCAATTCGTACGTATTTTGCGAGGTGGCTAATTCGTATGAATTCATACGTTTTTTACTAAATTGTACATATTTTACAAGTTGCCAAAAATTATATGAATTCATATGAATGACCTAACCCTAACGCCGCCCCTAAACCTACCCATCACTGAGGTTAGACAAATAGTATGAATTCGTACGAGTAAGGTCGTACGAATTAGCCACCTCGTAAAATACGTACGAATTGGTTGTGAGATAGTCATCCTCAAACCATCCTAGGTATATATGACTTTCTTCTTTCAGACGAATACAATCAGAGTTATATTAAATAATGTCCTGGCTTTATAATGCTTTATAATGGCAGTGAATAGAGGATGAGATTTTAAAGCCAAAAAAAAAAAAGTGCATCCATCCATTATAAAAGATATCCATATGGCTCCAGGGGGTTAATAAAGACCTTCTGAAGCGAAGCGATGCGTTTGTGTAAGAAAAATATCCATATTTAAAATAACTAGCTTCCGGCAGACGGCTGTACGCATCGATTTACGGCGAAAGACTGAACACTGACCCGACGGATGACGTTTTGACGAACACGGAAGTGCAGACGAGAGAGCAAAACACCGGTCGCGAATAAGAAGTCTAAAACAAGAACTTTTAAAGAGAAATGTCGGAGGATTTCGATATCGTGTCAGGGGTTGCGTACGGCCGTCTGCCGGAAGTTAGTTATTTTAGTCTTTAAGGTTTAAAATATGGATATTTTTCATACACAAATGCATCGCTTCGCTTCAGAACATCTTTATTAACCCCCCGGAGCTGTGTGGATATCTTTTATGATGCATGGATGCACTTTTTTGAACTTCAAAATCTCATCCTATAAAGCTTGGAAGAACCAGGATATTATTTAAAGGGTTAGTTCACCCAAAAATGAAAATTCTGTCATTAATTACTCACCCTCATGTCACCCGTAAGTTTCGTAAAGCTTCGAAGCTTCATGAAGCAGTGTTTTAAAATCGTCCATCACTAGATATTGTTGAATAAAGTCGTTATTTTGTTTTTTTGGTGCAAAAAAAGTATTCTCTGCGCTTTATAACATTAAGGTTGAACCACTGTAGTCACATGAACTGTTTTAAATATGTCTTTAGTAGCTTTCTGGGCATTTGAAAGTGTTAATTATCTTGCTGTAAATGGAGGCCTCACTGAGCCATTGGATTTTATCAAAAATATATTAATTTGTGTTCTGAAGATGAATGAAGGTTTTATGGGTGTGAGTAATTAATGACAGTATTTTCATTTTTGGGTACAAACTCCGATTGTATTTGTCTGAAAGAAGAAGTCACATACACCTAGTATAGCTTGAGGGTGAGCAAATCATGGGGTAATTTTCATTTTTGAGTGAACTATCCCTTTAATATGGCAGGGAAAGCCTTCCTGTGTGCCTTATGATCTTTCATTCACGCTTCAGATTTTGTTGTCCAATGTTGTGCGCAAACTTTGTTTCCTTAAAAGTTGAACTAATTCTATACTTTGCCTTGCTGTGATCTCCAGTCTGGCTTACTGCATGAAGAAATGTCTTTTTTAGCAGCCCCCTCTCTCTCATATCAATCTCACTCTCTCTCTCATGCACCCACCTGATCCCACCCCCTAAAACGCTCTCGACCCTGTTGCTCGTCTCTTTTACCCGTGTGTAGGGGTTTCATACAGGGGGCCTCAGGACTTGGTCTTGTCTGTTCTGGGTGGCGGGGATTACAGGTCCTTTCTAATTTAATTTTATGAAGTATTTAGTCGATTTGTTTTAAATTCAGTGGAACTACAGTTTTCTCTACTTAAGTATATTGAATCATGAAGTGGAACCTAGTGTTCCTTGGGCTCCTTCTGACCTTCGGGCAGCTGTCATGGGGCCAGAAAGGTATGGACATCCCCGAGTACGATGGAAAGGACCGCGTTCACGAGCTTAATGCCAAGAATTACAAGTCTGTGATGAAGAAATATGACGTGATGGTGGTGTACTACCATGAGCACGTAGGATCCAGCAAAGTCGCCCAGAAACAGTTTCAGATTGAGGAGCTGGCCCTTGAGGTGGGTTTGACTGAGAAATCGGACAAAAGGGAGGGGTAGTTATTGGGAGCAGCTGGAACCAGTGTAACTTTGGGCAGTTGTAAAGCACAGATGCTAATGAAAATCCTTTACTCAAGTAAAATGTGAAAGGACCAGTTTAGATGACGAAAATCAAAGGATTTGACCGTTAGAGAAGGATTGTCAGATTTGTTGTTGCTTACCGAAATAGGAACTTAAATGCACACTTAAAGTAACTAACTTTTAAAGTCTTCACTCTAGCGGACATATTATTTGCAGTGTTTAATAAGAATGTCAAATGTCAAAACCATTTTTTGTTAACTAAAACGGATTTTTGTTAATTTCACTGTTATAAACTTAAAAAACGTAAACATACATTTAAGTACTTAAATGACTAAAATTGAAATAAAAATAAATTAAAGCCTAATATTAATATTTTTTAAAAGGTTTTTCTAATAAAAGAAGTCAAAATGTAAAACTAAAAAATATATAAAAAATAATTTAAAAAAAAATATTAATAGTATAGTATACTAAAATAAACCTTTGTTGTATAAAGTCTTAATTGAACTCTTGTCAAGTACATCTTAAAAATATATCCAACCAACGGACGGATGGACAGACGGACAGATAGATAGATGATAGATAGCAGGTTAAATTTAACCATAATGCAAAACTACATATTTAGCTAATAGTCAAATGAGATGCTCCTTGAACGGTGTCAGTCAAAGACTTGTGAAGTCAAACTAGTAAACTGCTGATCCAGTGCAGCAGGAAAGTTCATCTCAACAGGAATTACTGTGCAGCTATTTATAGCATGTAGTCTTTTACTTCCGGCACTTCATAGTTCTGCTCTCATAGTTCACGGAAAGTTACATTGACAGTAAACAGAGTTGCATGGCACTTTGAATTTGTTGTTTGCACTGATGTCTTGATTTTAACCTGATAGCCTTTATTAGTAGCCATTGTTTTAGATTTTTCAACCTCGATAGAGGACAATTATAAACTCAATTAAAAAACCATATAGACTTTCGGTGACTTTGTTCTGGATCAGAAGGAAAAGCTCTCCACCAGAGCCTGGGGAATGTGTGGCCTGTTACACCAGCCATGGGAACAATCTGGACTATGGCATCTGTCATCAGAAAAGTGCTGATGCACCACACAGTAAATCTGCACCCTGGGCATGAGCTCAGATGGGTCGTTTTTCAAAGGAATTTGCTTTTTTGGTTTAATCTCAATACATTTTCACTTTGGGTTTGTCGACAGGCCCATATGCGGACACTGAAACTAATGCTAAAAAAGGATATGTAATGTAAGATAGCTTTTTGAAGCATCAGTTCTGATATTTTCATGCTGTGTCATTGGTTCAAAGATTGAAAACATGTAATGAGTCTCATGTTCTTACAGTGTCACAGCAGCTGTGTGTTTATGCTATACGTAGTACATGGTATACATCACCAAATTGTCAGCTGCTGGCTTTTGCTGAATAATAATAGTACAATATGTATAGGGCCTGAATGACAGATCATGGGTAACACTGTATTAGATTGCATAAGAGTAATTAGCTATTGACAACAGTGTTTGTTATTGTTAACTATAACTATTACTATTACTAAACTTTTAAAGGGATAGTTCACCTGAAAATGAAAATTCTTTCATTAATTACTCACTCTCATGTCTTTCCAAACCTGTAGGACCTTCATTCATTTTCAGAGCACAAATGAAGATATTTTTAATGAAATCTGAGAGATTTCTGTCCCTTCATTGACAGCTACGCAACTATCACTTTGACACTTCAAAAAGTTCATAAAAAGATCGTAAAACTAATCGACGTGACTCCAGTGGTTTAACCTCAGTTTTATGTTTGTTATTTTGTTTGCACAATAAAAAAACATAATTGACCACTTTATTTACAAAATATTAAAGGGTTAGTTCACCCAAAAATGAAAATTCTGTCATTAATTAATCACCCTCATGTCGTTCCACACCCGTAAGATACATTATGATATTTTTGATAAAATCCGACTATAGTGGTTCAACCTTAATGTTATGAAGCGACGAGAATACTTTTTGTGCGCCAAAAAACCAAAATAATGACTTTATTAAACAATATCTAGTGATAGGCGATTTCAAAACACTGCTTCATGAAGCTTTGAAGCTTTACGAATCTTTTGTTTCTAATCAGTGGTTCGGAGCGTGTATCAAACTGCCAAAGTCACATGATTTCAGTAAATGAGGCTTCGTTACATCATACGTGTTTTGAAATTTCAATGGTACACCACTGGGGGGCGTGACTTTGGCAGTTTGATACAAGCTCTGAACCACTGATTTGAAACAAAAGATTCGTAAAGCTTCGAAGCTTCATGAAGCAGTGTTTTAAAATCGCCCATCACTAGATATTGTTCAGTAAAGTCGCTATTTTGTTATTTATGGCACACAAAAAGTATTCTCATCGCTTCATAACATTAAGGTTGAACCACTGTAGTCACATGAACTGTTTTAAATATGTCTTTAGTAGTTTTCTGAGCATTGAAAGTGTTAATTATCTTGCTATTGAACGCAGGCCTCACTGAGCCATCGGATTTCATCAAAAATATCTTAATTTGTGTTCTGAAGATGAACGAAGGTTTTACGACATGAGGGTGAGTAATTCATGACAGAATTTTCATTTTTGGGTGAATTAACCCATTAATCTCCAACGCGCATACTTCACGCAAAGTCTGGTCTCACGTCAACAATTAAATGCCAGAACAATATCAGCTCTGCTGTTGAAATACCAGTAGTTACGTTGTACAATGAGGATGTTGTCATGTCACCATCAGTATCCCAATGTTTGGCCTCAGTCCTTACTGTCCTTACCAGTGCCCAAATTCACGTACAAAATATACTGATTCACGACCTAGGGAGCTATAGGGAGTTGATTGAGACGCACCCACAGCCATCGGGCCTCTAAACAGACAATACATTTTTTTAAATAGGCACACCTTAATCTCACATCATAGGCCTATCAAGAAAGTTGTGTATAATGCACTGATGATATATTATAATAAACAATGTTAACAAAACTGTTAAACTCAGGAACCAAGACTGCTTTTATACATACATTTTAGCAAATAAATAATAATAATAATTATTATTATTACAAACACCACTTTATGGTGAAAATTAAAAGGTCAGGGGATAGTCTGTTCTTGCCCTTCTCCCAAAACACAACGTCCAACAGAAATCTGTCAGCATTTAGACTGAGATTTAGCCTTACAAGTACTTACATTCGCTCATTTAAACTACTAATCCCACACAACAAACACAATACATCAATGTATTGTGAGACCTGCACACAAAGTTTTTAATAACAACAGAGCACTGTTGAGTCCAGGAGGTGACAGCATGGCTAAACGATGGTGTAACCTTTTGACCACATGGGGTGGGTTCTGCCTGCTGAGAAGATGCTGATGTTTTCCAGTGTGCTTGACTGGTATTGCCTGTGGCATTGTCCACATCACAAGTAGTATGATTACCTGAAAGGTTGGTTTGAAATTTAAGTGAAGTTTATAGATTTTCTTTATACTTGTAGTGTTATTTTAGTATTATTTATATACTATTATATTATATTAATATTTAAAATGAATTAGCGTTATTTTTATTTTTTCAGTTTTCGTTTTAATTGTAGGTTAAGGGTACGTTTACACGATGTACTAAAAATGGAAACGTTTTTTCTTTGTACAGATGGCAACGTTATCAAAACTCATCCGCGAAAAATGACTAAAATGCTGTATTTACCCATGCCAGACAAGTTTAGCGACGTCACTTTGTAAAGAAGGATTACGCGCCTGCGCATTCGCATTCTTTCTTGTAATTTAAGCAATTAGTTTAAAGGGATAAATCACCCAAAAATGAAAATTCTGTCATTAATTACTCACCCTCATGTCGTTCCACACCTTTAAGACCTTCGTTCATCTTCAGAATACAAATAAGGATATTTTTGATGAAATCTGAGAGATTTCTGTCCCTCCATTGACAGTCTATGCAACTATCACTTTCAAGCCCTAGAAAGGTAGTGAAGAAATCATTAAAGTAATCCAAGTGATTCCTGTGATTTAACCTCAATCTTATGAAGCGACGCAAGTGCTTTTCACACAAAAAAAATAATTTACCACTTTATTTTCAAAATAATAATCTCCAAAGCTCATTCGCTAGATCACCACAACGCATGGGTGTTATGTTATATAAAGCGCATTATGATGAATACTTTGTTACATGTAAAACATTTTAGCCATAAATTAATTATAAATGTTAGCTAGAATATGTACCTGTTTAAAAACGTATCTTTATGATGAAATATAATTCATTTACGGTTGGTTTTTGAGTTGAGTTGGCTCACGTGATTCATGTTTCATGCTTCAGAACTTTAGTTAAAGGGATAGTTCACCCAAAAAAAAAAGGAAAATTCTGACATCATTTACTCACCCTCAACTTGTTCCAAATCTGTCTCTCTTCTGCTGAACACAAAAGAAGATATTTTGAAGAATGTCTGTAACCAAACAGTCGATGGACCCCATTGACGTCCATCAACTTTTTTCTATACTATGGAAGTCAAGTCTATGGAAGGCCCATCAAATGTTTGGCTATTCTTTAAATTATCTTCTTTTGTGTTCAGCAGAAGAAAGAAATTCATACAAGTTTGGAACAACTTGAGGGTGAGTAAATGATGACAGAATTTTCATTTATCGGTGAACTAACCCTTTAAGAAGACATAGTGGTTTTCACGGTGGATTGTAGCGGCGAAAGTTTCAGTGTACTGGGTGGATTTTGCAATTGAGACAGCCCTTAAAATGGCCGACTCCCTAATCAGTGCCCTGACTACTGAGCTAGTGAGCACCCTGTGCACTTTTTGTATGTGGCTTTGCTCCTGAATACACAGTAGTCCAGCGCTGTTGTACTGTTACGTGAGTTACACTAACAGCTTAAGTGCTGCGTGAGCTCAGGAGGTCCTAGCATGAAATCTGCAGTGTCGGAGTGTTGGGCGCAGTACTGTACCTGTCAGCGGATCCCAGGAACCTGAACGTCACCACCACCTCGCCAAAATAGTCCCGGTTGGTCTCTGCAGCAGCTCTAATTATAGACGGCTCTGCTGTCATAGCTGTTTGTGTGGCACAGGCCGCTGTGATGCTTCATAACTAAAGATCTGCTTTCTGCCCTTATAGAAACACTTGTATGCTCTCATTTACACCAACCCGGCCTAGGGTGTTTCTGGTTATATTTCCTTAATAAAACAACAAATATTTATGGTGGCTAATAAATACTCTGAGAGGACTCAGTTATAGAGTTTGTTCTTGGGAGGCCAAGTTTAGATTTAGTGGTTATTTTATGAAAAATGTTGTTTTATTGCATTTATGAATTGATACACTGAATTGGAAATATATGACTGGAAGAGACGGAGGGATGTAAAGAGGAAGAAGAAAGGCACGTTACCCGTGGCTGTGTTAATGATTAAACGTCTGATTTGTCATAAGCAAACTCTATCTGAGCTTCATTGCAAAAATCTTCTCTTGTTGACTCATGGCTTTTTGTGGGTCACCTTATATAGCCGTGGTCTATTTGGCCTTTAGCTGAGTTTAGCCTAAGGAGATGTATAATTACCCCCCTTTAATGCTAATATGTTGCACTGATGCATAAGACTAAACTGATAGGAAAACCTTGAGATCATTCTAAAGGCTGAGACATTATCTTATTATCGAGCAAAGACAAGAGTTATAACTCAAATATTGCTGCAAATATTACAGAGACAAACTGGAAGAACTTGCATAAAATTCTCAGACAAATCAAAATTAAAATGATTTCGTTTTCTCACCCACAAGTTGCTCCAAATCTGCGTGAATTTCCCCCTGTGGAACACTAAAGGACTAAAGCTTCGAAAATGATAAAAAGTCCTAAAACTATTATAAATGCTGTCTATAAAACCCATGCACTAGATTTCAAGTCTCAGACTGAAAATGTAATTCATTATTCAAAAAGTTCTCCTTGGAATGTTAATGAAAGAAAAAGCAACTTATGATTCATGTATCATTATTATCTCTTCAATGATTCAGTTGATCTGGGTGATGTGAAGGATTCGTTCTGATTCATTTACTTACTTGATTTGGTCAAAGTTAACACGTAGATATTGCATAAGGTGCATTACTGTCTGCCATATTGGAACTGTCAAAGCCAGTCTGTGAAGAGTTCTTTGCAAGCTGACTTTGCATGTTCACCCCAGTTATTTACACCTAGGAATATCTATATCTGCAATAATAGTCTTTAGCAGATAATTTTCACAGGATTTAGTTCATCATCAACTGCGGATGAATTGACATATCTGAAGTAGTTGAATGAGGTACCCAGCTAACAGGGAACATTCTCAGAACTTTGGCTAACATTCTAGCAAGGTTCTTTCAAAGTTATGAACATTCTTTCAGTAACATTAATAGAACGTTGGGACCCAGTTATCTGGTCTTTAAAAATGTTACCACAAAAACGTTATTTATACATTGTTCATAAAGCATTTATATATATATATATATACCTTTTAGTTGGATGTCATGTAATGTTTTTTTAATGTTTCAGAATTTTCTGAGAACATTAAAAAGTAACATTCCCATAATTTTTTTGCAAAATTACAAAATGTTCCCTTTAACACCTGCAGAAAAAAAAGAAGATTTAAAACATTTGAAAAACTGGACATTTTGAATGTGCAGAGAACTTTTAGAAATAATGATTTTGTCAACAGGTATGTGTCAACAGGTAATTTTTTTTTATCAGTGAAAAACCAATTAAAGTTCAGTCTGTTTTTCATGCAAAGCTATGATGACATCAAAAGACCTCAAATACAGTGTGCATGTCACATGAAACATGTTTAGGATATGTTTATGCCACTATTGCATCATTTTTTTAAGTTTGAGTTAAGGTCTGAGTGTTTTGTAACTGCATGGAGAAGAGCTGCCAGCGCATTGTTTCTCCTTTTGTGTTGCATGGAAGAAAGAAAGTCAAGTTTGGAAGTTATCCTATTCTACATACACTACTGAATTAATAACTATTTTAGAGCAACACGTATGGAAAAAAAATACTCAAAATGAAGACGGTGTGTCTGTTTGAATAGGAATGCAAGGGTATTTATTTCATTTGTTTCAGGAATGGTTTTGTGCACCTGTCACCACCAGCACCCTGTTACTCCGGCTCAGCAGGCACATGTAGCACTGCGATTGGTGGAGACAGCTGTCCATCATACGGGGTCAAGTTTCACACCGATTTAGAAAGTGCAGGGGCAGCGCTCCTGATGATGGCTTTTATGGATGTAAGACTGTGGAAGAAACTAACTACAGTTCTTACAGCAGAGCCTGAAATATCTGTGCAGTCCGAAAACAAATGTGCTGTCCTTGTCCAACACAGTGTGTTTGTACTTAGCTACCAAAACCAGCTCTCAGTTTGATAATAAATACATAATGTTTGGGCTGACAGAATGCCATCCCCAAGAAAGATTAAAACAAGAAGCCACCTTACCTTAGTGTTTCCACAGGAACTTCTGAAGAATGCCCTCTCAACACAGTTATTATTAGGGGGACAACTAACAAGCTTTTAAACATCTTAACTAAATCACACATGCTGTTTGAAGAAGCTGAAGGACAATAAAAATTTTATTTTTTGTTTCACAGCTTGCTGCACAAGTCCTGGAGGATCTTGACGATGAGGACATCGGAATTGGCCTACTCGACGAGAAGACAGACAGAGCTGTTGCCAAGAAACTAGGTAAGCACCTTCAAAAAACACTCAAATATGACCATACTTGTCATGTGACATGCTGTACATAATACACCGATC
The DNA here is from genome assembly GCA_037101425.1 of Elopichthys bambusa. Taxonomy (NCBI): domain Eukaryota; kingdom Metazoa; phylum Chordata; class Actinopteri; order Cypriniformes; family Xenocyprididae; genus Elopichthys; species Elopichthys bambusa. The sequence goes on along the minus strand of CM074437.1, from coordinate 3,856,598 downwards.
AGGCATAACATTATGAGCACTGACAGGTGAAGTGAATAACATTATCTCTTTATCACGGCACCTGTTAGTGGGTGGATATATTAGGCAGCAAGTAAACATTTTGTTCTCAAAGTTGATGTGTTAGAAGCAGGAAAAATGGGCAAGAGTAAGGATTTGAGCCAGTTTGACAACTGAGTCAGAACATCTCCAAAACTGCAGCTCTTGTGGGGTGTTCCCGGTCTGCAGTGGTCAGTATCCATCAAAAGTGCTCCAAGGAAGGAACAGTGGTGAACCGGCGACAGGGTCATGGGCGGGCAAGATCATTGATGCGCGTGGGGAGCGAAGGCTGGCCCGTGTGGTCCGATCCAACAGACGAGCTACTGTAGCTCAAATTGCTCAAGAAGTTAATGCTGGTTCTGATAGAAAGGTGTCAGAATACACAGTGCATCGCAGTGGGCACGTGAGCATCAGAACTGGACCACGGAGCAATGGAAGAAGGTGGCCTGGTCAGATGAATCACGTTTTCTTTTGCATCACGTGGATGCCCGGGTACGTGTGCGTCACTTACCTGGGGAACACATGGCACCAGGATGCACTATGGGAAGAAGGCAAGCCGGCGGAGACAGTCTGATGCTTTGGGCGATGTTCTGCTGGGAAACCTTGGGTCCTGCCATCCATGTGGATGTTACTTTGACACGTACCACCTACCTAAGCATTGTTGCAGACCATGTACACCCTTTCATGGAAACGGTATTCCCTGGTGGCCTCTTTCAGCAGGATAATGCGCCCTGCTACAAAGCAAAAATGGTTCAGGAATGGTTTGAGCAGCACAACAACGAGTTTGAGGTGTTGACTTGGCCTCCAAATTCCCCAGATCTCAATCCAGTTGAGCATCTGTGGGATGTGCTGAACAAACAAGTCTGATCCATGGAGGCCCCACCTCTCAACTTACAGGACTTAAAGGATCTGCTGCTAACATCTTGGTGCCAGATACCACAGCACACCTTCAGGGGTCTAGTGGAGTCCATGCCTCGACGGGTCAGGGCTGTTTTGGCAGCAAAAGGGGAACCAACACAATATTAGGAAGGTAGTCATAATGTTATGCCTCATCAGTGTATAATATTTGTACATTTTTCAATAAAAATCATGTGATTAATCATTTTACAGCAGTAGACAAGTCATTTTGTTTGACCTGTCATGAAAGTGTAATTGGATCTGATCTGTGTGTTTTCTTGTGGAAATCCTCAAAATTAGTTTTTGCTCTTTCAGGCTTTATTTTGTGCTTTTTTTGATGCCCTTTGTATAGATTTTTTGTCAAACTTTAGCATAGAAGAACAACTATGACCTCTGGTGGACATTTCTCAAACCCAGGTTCTCACAGGTTCATTTCCATCTTTGTCCTCCTCAGGTCTAGAAGAGGCTGACAGTATCTATATCTTCTTTGAGGATGAGGTCATTGAGTACGATGGAGAGCTTGCTGCGGACACACTGGTGGAGTTCCTCTATGATGTGCGTGAAAAATAATTAGACCTCTCTCACGTTTTCAGTTTACTTCCCGCTCCTTCCTTTTTCCCCCATTGTTCTCCTTCTTGTCTTACTGTCTTTTCTGATTGACTCTTTTCCCAGGTCATTGAGGATCCAGTTGAGATCATTAGCAATGTGCGTGAGTTGAAAGGTTTCCATAATATTGAGGAGGATATCAAGCTGGTGGGCTTCTTCAAGAGTGAGAAATCTGACCGTACGTATCCAAATGGGAATACATTGTTTTACAATTTTTTCCACGAAAATTTATATAAGTCAGCTGTTTTGAGAAGTTCACCTGTGGTCTTGTGATTTTAGACTACCATGAATATGAGGACGCAGCAGAGGAGTTTCATCCACACATCAAGTTCTTTGCCACCTTTAGTCCAAAGGTAACTAATCGTAGTTTACACATCCCTGTGTACCTACAGAAATCTAGTTTGACCAGTTAGACTGGACTTTCTCTGTGATTTTTAGTTTTCATATCTTATCTACAATCAGTGCTGGGTAGATTAATTGTAGTCGGTTACTGATGCCAAATTACATTACAAAGATTGTAGTTAGTAATGTAATCTAGATTACTCATTTTAGGTAATGTATTCTGACAACTTTTTAAATATTTTATGGGCATCCACAGATGATTGTAGCTGTAATGTATAACAATATTTGTACTGAAATGAAAAGTAAATCCACATGATTCATTTTCAAAAGCAGCTCCTTTATTTCTATACATGTCAATTTACCCTGAAGTAAAAAAAACTCTGAAATCGACAGTCGATCAAAGCTATTGCAATGCCTGTTTGCAGGTTGCTACAAAACTAGGCTTGAAGTTGAATGAGGTGGATTTCTATGAGCCTTTCATGGATGAACCCGTCGTCATCCCTGGTAAACCCTACAGCGAGAAAGAACTTGTTGAATTCATTGAGGACAATGACAGGTGTGTTGGCTGATGTGAAAAGTGCTTTAAATTGAGAAAAGAAACCAACAGTGAACATTAATGAAAATGTCTCCGCAGGCCAACACTGAGGAAAATGCAGCCACACAACATGTATGAGATCTGGGTAAGCTGAAGCTGTGTCAGTCAAACAATCGTTTTTACGGTGCTTGCAAGGCAACGCTGTATTGATATTGCTGAAACATTCTATTTTTCTTCTTTTTTGACAGTTTGCTACACTAAATTCAGCTCGAACAGACTCTTTTCAAAGTTCATCTTGTAGATAATTTCACTCTGCCATTGAGATGAATGGGAATGCTAATGGATAGCTCTCTCCAGGTATTACAGACCTCCTTGATTTAGACATCTATAATTCAAAGCAGGGCCTAAAATTAACACTCGCCAAATGCGAGTAAAGATCAGTGTTGGTGAGTATATGAAACTGCCAATCGCCAGTCAGCCGGTAATATTTTTATGAATATGAACATGAACAGTGCTCAGGACAGTTGACGGGCCAGTGTTGCTTTGTCACAAAAGTTTAAGCCTTGCCAATTTAAATATTCAAGCGTAAGAAGACGTGAAAGTTCGTTACTTGCGAACTGCGTCGGAAGTTTTCTGCGTCCAAACATCCGAAGCGCACGCCCAGAAATCCGCGTCTTAGACAGCACACAATACTGAATTGAGCTCTCTTTCACGTCTTCTTGAGCTTGAACGGAGATATTCAAACAAAATTATGTCAAAATGTCCGTCTTGGCAAGTATACTTGTATACATAGTCAGTTATGTCTTAAGTGAACATAAACAGTATATTGGATCAGTGCATTTGCTCTTAAAGTGACAGCAGCCTATTAATCCTGCTGCTGTCTGTTTTTAATCTTAATAAAACCGCAAAAGACAAAGAAAAATCACTCGACTAAATAACTTTTGTAACATTAATAAGGATTAATCTATGTTTCATGGCTGGTAAAAAATATTTTTAAATCACTGGCCATTAACAGGTGTGGCAAAAAGTTAGTTTTAGGCCCTGATTTAAAGTATGTAATGAAAAGTATAGTGATACAAATGTACGTAAATGTAAATCTTTTTAAAGCTAGACTATGTACCTTTTTTATAAAGAATTACAAAATTGTATTAATGTAAAACGGTTACATACATAGTGTAGCTTTAAAAAAAAAATATATATATATATATAATAAAAAAGCTAGATTTAAGAAGGTAATTAATACAGAAATGCATCATCGCAGTCTGTGAAAAGGGTCCATATCATTCAGCAAAGCCTAAAACTTAAACTTTTTTTTTTTTTTTTTGCTGCCTTGCAAGCACTGCTATTTACACATGTAATATAATCACAGGATTATCTATCAGAAACATAGACATGATGAAACTAATGTACAGTTATATTATAAATCAAAGCAAGGATATTGATAAGGTATTCCAAGATGTGATCTCATGATTTGTAGTAGTTCGTACACTATTTTGATACTAACAGAAAAGCATGTTCTGACAGGCGGATGCTCTTGATGGTGAGCATATAATTGCTTTTGCTGAGGAGGGTGACCCAGGTATGAGATCTTTTTATTATGCCGCTTATATTGTCACTTTAAACCATAATAAAACTTTATTCCTCACTTGAATGTGCCTGACATTTTCTTGGGCTTCTTTTAGATGGCTTTGAATTCCTTGAAATCGTGAAGGAAGTGGCAGAGGATAACACCGAGAATCCTGACCTGAGCATCGTCTGGATCGACCCCGATGACTTCCCTCTGGTAACCCTATGGTTTTTATTGCTCTAAGAAATGCATAGTCACTGGATATTCCAAATATAATCCTTGTTGTGAAAGTAGATACCAAAGCTTAAGGATGTCTCTGTGGCTTTCAGCTTGTCCCCTATTGGGAGAAGACCTTCGACATTGACCTGTCCTCACCTCAGATTGGTGTAGTGGAGGTTGATGATGTAAGTTTTTCACTGTAGGATTTCATTGTTGTATGTTGCGTCCTTCGAGACCCAAACTGAGCTGTTGTATCTTCTGCAGGCTGAAAGTATCTGGTTTGATATGGATGATGATGATGACATGCCAACAGTTGATGAGCTGGAGGATTGGCTGGAGGATGTGCTATCGAACAAAATCGATCCTGATGATGACGATGATGATGATGACGACGATGATGACGATGATGATGACGATGATGATGACGACGACGATGACGACGATGACGACGACGATGACGACGACGACGATGACGACGATGATGATGATGACGACGATGACGACGACGATGACGACGACGACGATGACGACGATGATGACGACGACGATGACGATGATGACGACGATGATGATGACGATGACGACGACGATGATGACGACGATGATGACGATGATGACGATGACGATGACGACGACGATGACGACGATGACGACGACGACGACGACGATGATTAAACTTTTACCATCTTACATGCTATGTATTGTCCAAACTAAATTGCGACTGTCTGAATCATCAACGTTATAAAAATTCCTTTAATATTTTTTGTAGGAAATCACGAGGTTAAAAATGTCACCTTGTTCCACCATATCTAGGAATGCACTCACCATTCTATCTCCCATTGACCCAATGATTAATTCAAAGACCATGCTCTCTCTTAGACCTTCAGATATTCACTTCCAAAAGTTGACATCACTTATAAAACCAAAACAATTAAGCAATATTGCTTTCGGTTCTTTGCCATCCATTTCTTTCATAAGGACATACTGTAATTGGCCGGTAAATAATACATTTGGGAAAGGACCTGACTTTCAAGCATAAAAAAATGTAACCAAAAATTTGTAAGATCGTCAGAGAGAGCAGCAACATTATTTGAAGTGTACATCCATCTGTTGAATTTGTTGTTATTGTCTCAATGTTTATTTGTACTAATATGTGGATGGATTGTTTGTCCCACTGTGATAGGACCTAAAGGTGCTAAGCAGGCTTTTCCTCAAGGTCATTAGTCATACCTTCTTTCTTTGTTAAGACAGGATGTGACCTTATGTGACATTAGCCGGAGAAGGGATTGTCCAGCCTTCCTTCTGTGTCTAAAAAGTGCAGTAAATCACAAACGTTTTCTACTGAAAAAGAAACATTGATATTTTATTTTTTTTTAACGAAGACAACTTGGTTTTACTCTGAAGTCTTAAAATAAAAAACAGATTGGAATAAAGTGATGTACATTTTTATATGATTTTTCATATGACGTTTTCTTTATATATTCAGCACAGGTCACTGTAATTGTCTTCTCTGTACCATGTAGTGTCATGTGAGGAGACAGATGTTCATATACCAAATGATAGTTTTGGTGCAAGGTTTTCCTCTTGCGGTCACAAGGGTTTACTATCTCGTATAGAAATCGTAAATGTGATGTGCTTTCTGATTTTTTTGCCTCAATATCTTTCATTGCTCTTCTGGTTTAAATGCGGCACTTTCCACAAATAGGGTACCAGTACACTGATCAGGCATAACATTATGACCACCTTCCTAATATTGTGTTGGTCCCCCTTTTGCTGCCCTGACCCGTCGAGGCATGGACTCCACTAGACCCCTGAAGGTGTGCTGTGGTATCTGGCACCAAGATGTTAGCAGCAGATCCTTTAAGTCCTGTAAGTTGAGAGGTGGAGCCTCCATGGATCGGACTTGTTTGTTCAGCACATCCCACAGATGCTCAATTGGATTGAGATCTGGGGGATTTGGAGGCCAAGTCAACACCTCAAACTCGTTGTTGTGCTGCTCAAACCATTCCTGAACCAATTTTGCTTTGTGGCAGGATGCATTATCCTGCTGAAAGAGGCTATAGCCACCAGTAATACCGTTTCCATGAAAGGGTGTACATGGTCTGCAACAATGCTTAGGTAGGTGGTACGTGTCAAAGTAACATCCACATGGATGGCAGGACCCAAGGTTTCCCAGCAGAACATCGCCCAAAGCATCAGACTGCCTCCGCCGGCTTGCCTTCTTCCCATAGTGCATCCTGGTGCCATATGTTCCACGTGATGTAAAAGAAAACGTGATTCATCAGACCAGGCCACCTTCTTCCATTGCTCCGTGGTCCAGTTCTGATGCTCACATTCCCACTGTTGTCTCTCTCGGCGGTGGACAGGGGTCAGCATGGGCACTCTGACTGGTCTGTGGCTATGCAGCTCCATACGCAACAAACTGATGCACTGTGTATTCTGACACCTTTCTATCAGAACCAGCATTAACTTCTTGAGCAATCTGAGCTACAGTAGCTCGTCTGTTGGATCGGACCACACGGTCCAGCCTTCGCTCCCCACGTGCATCAGTGAGTCTTGGCCATCCATGACCCTGTCGCCGGTTCACCACTGTTCCTTCCTTGGAGCACTTTTGATAGATACTGACCACTGTAGACCAGGAACACCCCACAAGAGCTGCAGTTTTGGAGATGCTCTGACCCAGTCTCTAGCCATCACAATTTGGCCCTTTTCAGACTTGCTCAAATCCTTACAAATCCTAATATATCCCACCCACTAACAGGTGCCGTGATGTAGAGATAATCAGTGTCATTCACTTCACCTCTCAGTGGTCATAATGTTATGCCTGATCGGTGTAGATCTTATTGTGAAATATATATATATATATATTTTTTTTGACCTTGTAATGTTTAAACAAAATGTCATAAGTGGATCTTCAGGTGAAAACTTCCCTATGATGACATATGCAAGACTTATCCAATCATTTAGTCCGCTTAAACCCCGCCTCTGCAGGCTTGCGTTCATCTGCCTCCATAGGTGCAATGCCCTCAAAATCCAACAACCAAGTCCCTGCATTTTTCCTTTTTAAATAATCCATTACACTTTTTTATGAATACATCACAAAGACAACATCTGTTGCTACTTCATGATTTCAAATCCTGTAATTTTGCCATTTTTTTATACAAACATAAAAAATAGACAAAATATGCAATTAAAATATGATTAATTTTGTAATTTAACAAATTAATTTAGTTATTTTGCTAAAATGCACTGAATATCAGATCAACATATTGTGATGTATACATTTTATGTACGTGTATTTATGTGTTTTGCATATAAAATAATGATGTCGCTGTATGACTTTAATTGGTGGATATAGCCTGGAAGATCAAGACCTCTGACATGGGCTACACACATCTGATGTGTTTAGTTTTATCTATATATAATGAAATATACCCGTTTATCAAAAATTTATAATAGGTCTTACAACAAAAACATGGGATATGTGGCTCTAATGGTTTTTAATTACTAACAGGCCATCAAAAGGTCCATGAAATGTGCTAAACTCAAATTATAGAGGCTTAATTAATTGGTTTGTTTAGTTTATTGTCACTCTGGCCACGTAGTATTCAGTGGACCAAAATGTAATAAATAACCAAATGAACCACAGCATTACATGAATGAAAAAAATTTCCTTTCTCTTTTTTTTTTTTTTTTTGCAATATTCCCACGTAAAAGCGACGTCTGGATTTGCCGCCACCAGTGTTTAGTACGTGCATACGTCATCGTGGAATGTCAGCAGACACGCCCATTACTTCCATCTTAGCCATGTGGCTATGACCACAAACGACTGCACGACCGATCCGTTTGTTTATGCATTATAACTAATATTGTGCATGTTCAGACCGAGAGCAAAATGTCGCAGTCCGTGTCCAGGTTTCAAGCAGAGGTGGCGGCCGTTATGGAGGTGTTACTGAAGGTGGCCGTCGTGGAGATAACGAAAGTTTTCGAAGGACGCGCATTGGAATCCCATGGCTGCACGGTCGACAGAGAAGCTCAGATCAAAGAAGATCTGGTGCGCGTCCCTGACATCAGGGCTCATATGGAAAGTGCATTGACTAATTTCTCGAACAAGATGGTTTGTAGCGTCGGTGTGCAAGTGGGAGAGACACTGCTGTCCAACCATCAGGGTATGTTTATGTGTAAACAACAGCCACTTCTCTAGCTGTGCATGAGCTGTGTAGCTTTACTTCCACATTTGTTGAATTCAACAGGAGTAAACCGGAAGAAGGCTCTATCGTAAATGGCAAGCCATTTTAATATACATTGCTTTAAAACGAACTAGTGTTAGTTTTGTGACCGGTACTTATTTTATAATTTCTAGTATATTGTGGCCCTTTTTTTTTTGTTTACTGTTAATTAAAATCATGTACTGTTTGTCTTCCTTTGCTATTAGTCTCTATTTAAGTGTTTAGTATTTAGTTAAAGCGATAGTTCAGCTAAAAATGATTTATTCTCCCTCAAGCCATCCTAGGTGTATATGACTAGCTTCTTTCAGAAGAACACAATCGGAGATTTATTTAAAAATATCCTCCAAGGTTTATAATGGTTGTGAACGGCTGCCTAGATTTTGAAGACAAAAAAAAAAAAAAAAAAATGCATGCATCCAAAAATAAAAAATCACAATGTCTTAAGGTTGTACACTAATATATCCTACACTATAACGCATAGTATATCATGTCATTGTGTACTACGTCGTGGAAGTTATCACTTTTTGGACGTACATCGAATGCGTATGGGTTATTTTGCTTTATAAAGTTTTAAATAAGGATATTTGTTTAAGACACATGCATGGATTAGCTTCAGAAGGCATTTATTAACCCCCTGGAGTCGTATAGATTCATTTTTTTTTTTTTATGTATGGATGCATTATTTTGTCTTCAAAATCTGGGCAGCCATTCACAACCATTATAAACCTTGGAGGACTAAGGATATTTTTTAAATATATCTCCGATTGTGTTCGTCTGAAAGAAGATATTCATATACATCCCTTTAAATTTTACTAGGCTTGTACTAGAACCTAATAACTGTTTACACCAAATATATAACCAACTATACCTACTGAACATGATGCTTAATATTAGTAACATACAGCAGAGAAGAGAGAGTAAACACATTGATTTGTCATAGTGTGTTAATTCAAGCCAAACATATCTCTTGCAGTTTTTCTGTGTATATCAGTGAAGTCTGTTTATATTTATGAAGTCTATGCAAGATCTGATGTTGTACTCTAAACTGAAAGACATGAGGAAATGGTGACTTAAGTCACTGTTGGAATAAGTACTACTATTTAATGAATAGTACTGAAAAGGTAATATTTATTATTGAATTGGTTAAAAAATTACATGTAACAACAAAATAAATACTAGTTAGCTTTAAAGAATAAATGTTAAAATGGTTTGCCATACTTTGAAAAGTAGTTGCAGCATTAGTGTTGACTGATATTTCAGGGTTGAAGTCCGCCTTTGCAGATGTTTGAGTTTTGCAGACCATTGCTTGGTTTTCATGCAAGCAGTGCAGTTTGTTGTGCCTTTGACTTGCCATAAAATAAGAAATAATAATCATAATATGACATGTTTGATCAAAAATTTTTATAAACACAGGTTCTTAGACTTCTGCACCTTTCAAAATTAAAAGTTTAAATGATTTTCGAAAGGACAATGTACTCATAAAAACCCCAAATAATGTGCTCTAAGAAAACTATCAGCACTGTAATTGAGACTGACTGGGTTTCTGATGTTTCTAAATTGTAATATATTGTATTCTCTCCCACCCCGAAACCCCATTCAGATCTGTGTGTGTCAACTGAGAAAGACGGGATTTATCTGCAGGAATCCAAAGGAGAGGAGGGGCTTTCTCCCTCTGAAAGTCTCTGCAAGGAGTCTCCAGAAGCAGTGGATTTGCAATGCATGGTTGACCTTCCATGCACAATCTTCAAAGAAACTGTAGGTGGCGCTGATTTTTAACTTTCGCTTCTTAGATTTCTATCGACTAGATACTTCGATGAAATAATGTTCGTTACACATTTTAAAGATCTTTTTTTAGTAAGTGTTTTCCTTTTTCTTTTGTTATTTTACTTTAAAGTAGATATAAACCTCTTTATTTGTTTTAGTCTCAGTCCACATTCACACTAGTGTTTTGGGGAACACAATTGAATGTAATATTATTGTTATTTTAACTTAATTCTAAAATTGACGTCAGAAGTATAGTACTGTTGTAAATTGCAATTGTACTGTGAAGTAAATGGATATTTAGTTTACACTAAGTTACGCTAGTAATATGTATGGGTTACACTATTTTAAGGTGACGTAGTTACATCAAATAAGTATTGAGTATTATTCATTAACTACATGTACTTACTATAGAGTTACAGTTAGGGTTTGGTTTAGGGTTAGTTACTTGTAATTATGCGTAATTTACTGTTATGACTATAGTAAGTACATGTAGTGAAGTGTAACTACGTCACCTTAAAATAAAGTGTTACCTATTATGTTTTCTAAAAATTATAAATAAATAAAATAAAAAAGTAATCTATATGTAGTCACTTTCAAAGCTCAAGCTATTTAACATTTCAAATCCTCAAGCTTTTATTTTGGTGGTATACTGGGGAAATGCTGTCCACAAAAATGTTGGAAATTATGCGACTGTGTAAATAAAGTAAACCGAGATGCTAAAACAACAGATCACGAGCTGCCCGTGTTTCAATCTGAAGTACGCAATCACCACTATGTTGCAATTATCTTGCAACCTTATTTATTTATTTTCATTTTATAACAGGTACTGTATAATTAATTATTAGCTTTTCATCAACTCTCAAACCCTCTGCAGTTCCCTGACTAACCCTCATTTGGGAAACCCTGACCTAGAGAACAAATTGATATTAATACAGGGTTCCTACACATTTTCCATTTCATACTTTTCCAGACTCAAATTTCCAAACCTCTCTGTAGATTTTTCAGACCATATTTAACATAAATGGTTCATACAGCATTATTTTCAGCTTTATATTTGGTCATCTGTAAATATTATTTTCTCAGGGGTTTATTCATTCATTTTCTCAAAGTGACAACAAACAGAGCCCCTAAAATTAAAATTAAAATATTCACAGGAATTTTTTTTTAGTGCTTACGCTTTACAATTTCTAGTTTTATATATACTGTAACCCATTTCCTTTGTCATCGCTGCCATCTTACTATAAAGAAAATGAGAGCATGGATGCACATGAATTTATAGACATCTATTTGCTCAAAAAGAGGCGTAGTACCTCTAATATCAAGGCCTAATGTCCAATTTAATGCATCATTTGTGACTGCGGAGGAACCATGACACGAAATGGGCTGATGGCACAATGCGGCTGTGTGCGTTGTCCTATTTTCTAAGTTCAAGGTTCTATAAAGCAGACTGGTACTGTAAAAAGTGTTCAAAATTTGGCTTTTGTCAGGGCAGTATGTCATATTTCTAGGCCTTAGGTTTGCTTTAATGCGTATACTCTGTGGCGGCCAAGAAATCACACCGCGAAATGGGCTGATGGCGCAATAGGTGGCTCAGTGTGCATTGTCCTATGTGTGATCCTGGAGCACAAAACCGGTCATAAGTCGCACGGGTATATTTGTAGCAATAGCCAACAAAACATTGTATGGGTCAAAATTATCGATTTTTCTTTTATGCCAGAAATCATTAGGATATTAAGTAAAGATCATGTTTCATGAAGATATTTTGTAAATTTCCTACCATAAATATATCAAAAATGTATTTTTGTAAGTGAATATGCATTGCTAAGGACTTCATTTGGACAACTTTAAAGGCAATTTTTCTTCAATATTTTGATCTTGTTGCACCCTCAGATTACAGATTTTCAAATAGTTGTATCTTGGCTAAATATTAGCCCATCCTAACAAACCATACATCAATGGACTTAAAAATTCAGCTTTCAGATGATGTATAAATCTCAATTTCAGAAAATTGGTTTTGTGGTCCAGGGTCACATATGTGAAGTTTAATGGGTTCTCATGCGCATGCTCTGTATATTTTTTATTTTTTGCAAAGGTCCTTCTAGAAGCTCTGTAATATGGTGCTAATTGTATGAAGAAACCCAAAACGCTTATAACCTGCATTTTTGCGTAATGAAAAAGTGCAACTTGAATTCATTCAGTTGTGTTTGACAATCACTTAAGAATCACTAAACAGCAAATTCTTAATTTTCTATTATAGAAAACTAAATGGGGCAATAGTCTGGAAATGCAAATATTTTTCCATACTTTTGCAAAACTGCGTAGCAACCCTGTTGATATGAAAAGTAAATAAAAATGTAACAGTTCTATTTCTTTTTCCTTACTGACCATGTCATATATATATTGTTTTTCAGGGTATTGTTGTGGGGAGAGGAGATGGCATAATTCATGAAACCCCATGGACAGATGACTTAAAGAAACCAGAGACAATTCAGGAAAATGGTATAAAGAAACTAGATTCATAATCCTTTATATTTTACTGTACAAACCATACCAACTATCCTGAAATACATAAGCTGAATATATAAAATGCATTTTTTTTTCTTCCTAATCTATCTAGAAATAAACTGATTCTCAAAAAAAGTAAATGTTTTATTTACAAAAATATGAAACAAACTTTAACAGTTAATGTAAAAACACTAGAGAATGAAAACGATTTTCTCTCTTTTTTTGTGGTCTATTAGGTCTTCAAGGACTTGACGCTCTTGAGGAACCTTCTTCACACTCTATAGTAGATCCAGAGCCTCTTCCGTTCAGCTCAGTTCTAGGTAACATTCCCAGCGCTGAACTTTCCACGGACAGTCTGAACCAGTGGGACCTCGGCCTTATGGAAGTAAGTTCTTCGCTGTCTGTTGAAAAGTCACCTCACATAGAGCCTCCTCAATCCAGCAAAACCCCAGCGGAGGCCACTGAACTCAGCCAGGCATCAGGTAATAGTGCTGCGAATGCAAAAAAGGTGCGTTTCCAGCTGAGCCAAACGCCTTTCGATTGCAAACTGTTACGGCCGTGTTCTGTGCAACTTGTGAACCTCCTGATGCTGTCAAGTGAGCAAAGGGCGAATGGATCCAGCAAAAAATGCTTCTCTACACCCAAAGATCTGCGAGCCCATCAGCGTGTCCACACGGGACGTCGGCTGTGCTGCTTTAAAGAGTGCGGGAACGGCATTTGGCGCCTGCAGGGCGTCCTCTCGCACGGGCATGCTCATGTCTGCAAGATCTGCGGCAAAAAGTTCAAACGCAAGAAGATTCTAAAGCGTCACGAGCGTTTTCATACAGGTGAAAAGCCGTATTCATGCAGAAAGTGTAAAAAGACATTCGCCCTGCGGAAAAGCTTGCGAAGGCACGAGCGCTTCCACACGGGAGAGAGACCTCACGTCTGCCCGCACTGCAGGAAAGGCTTCCGTCTCAAAAACAATCTCAAAGCTCACCTGCGCTTTCACACTGGGGAGAAGCCCTTTGTTTGCAACCTGTGCTCGAAGGGTTTTAGGATCCTCAAGAACCTCGAGAAACACAGACTCGCTCACTCGGCGCCGGTTAGCTTTCGAACTCTTCAGTAGCGGAACAAACATTTGTGTGACCTAAACCAAACGCCATATTTCTACCTCGCATCAGAACCACTGGATCCAGACGGTAAATATAGCAGGATAACGTTTTATGTTTCTTCTTGATATCATGTTGTAAATGTTTTTTTTTTTTTTTCATGTTGATTAGGATTGTTCGTGGACCGTTTTCCTCTGTTCTTTAGTCTTTGCCCTTGACTGCATCTGTACTAATCATATATATGCTTTGAAAAACAAGTTTTTTGTTTGTTTCATGCCATTAAATATAAAACGTCTAGGGCATTAAAGCGTTCAATCACGCAGTCCAACACAACCAGACTTGACTAATAATTGCTTGCTGTAAATACTAAAGTCATACTTGTAGGATGCTTTTAAACTCTTTTATTTGTAAAACTGTTTTAACATTGTCTGGACTCATTCAAGAGGATTTTTGTGTGGTTGAACACTGGAGATATTTGGATGCTGCAGGATTCACAGGGCTTTATATGTCCGTTTAATCACTTTTAAAGCGACATACTTTACAGAGTCTTGTTGTTCACTACTTGTTTAGCACGCTTTGCTCACTTTAGGCGTAATTTTAAAAAGCTAAAAAGAAATGCTGTTTAGTAACACTATTGCTCTCATTTTCACATTGTCTTTTACATGTGCTTTCTAACATTTAATGTGATCTCTTTGTATGGACCAAGCAAACATTTCTCTTTAAATATTTTTAAATTTTCAGATTGTTGCTTTTTATAAACATGCTTGCTTTCTTTCTTTTTCTTTTTTAAAAAACATCTGTGCTGTCAATCACATTATTTTAGTTTGATATAAAAAAAAAACATGTAGTAAGATTTGTGAGTTTATAGCAAACAAAAGAAATGTTTTCAAACTGAGCTTTTGCTAAACATAGTTTTTTAACCATTCCTCAGCCATGATGACTAAGCTATAAAGTTTCTTTTTGAATAAACAGTAACCTCATATATTTGTTTACTGTGCTGCTTTTTTTTTTTTTAAGGGTCATGCATATATAATTTTCTTGCTGTCGGAGAATATATCTCAATAGAAAGATTAGTATGAACAATTATCTCGAAGTGCTGCAGTCAACTGAAAAACTTTACTCAACCATGAACATGCCAATGTTAAATTATTGAAATATTAAAGGTGTAATATTGACAGCTAGTGATTGAAATGGATACTGCAGTCCAAATTCAAAATATTGGAGAGTTATTTTCCCCGCCCCCTATCAGACTCGTTGCCAGCAACAGGAACGAGTGGAAGGTGTAAGTTGAGAAGTTGATTTATCCGCGTTTTAACATGCTATCATTCATAGAGATTTTTAGATGGATGCCGAGGCTTTTAAGTCGGACAGAATCTGCGATATCTGACCCAGTTTGTTTGCTGACTTCAATGGCAACAATACAGTGTTTTCCGCCAACTGCCGTGTCTCATTATTGGGTATTGGCAGTGGGCGGGATCACACAGACCAAAACAAAAACAGACATTCAGACATGGAACGTTTAAAAGTAAAGTAAAATAACTAGCGGTAGCATTGTCTCTCAGAGTAGCGAGCGTGCGATCTTCGCATGTTTCCTAAATATTTGCATATGATAGTCAAAAAATTACACATAGCACCTTTAATTTAAAATCTCCGGGGGGTAACATTCTTTTTACAAATGGTTTGCTAATCTTTTTTAATGCATCAGTCAACATCAAATGTCATGTTCTGTGGCAATTTTTTTTAAAGGGTTAGTTAGAAAAGTCTGTCATTAATTACTCACCCTCATGTCGTTCCACACCTGTAAGACCTTCGTTCATCTTCAGAACACAAATTAAGATATGTTTGATAAAATCCAATGGCTCAACGTGTCCTGCATTGACAGCAAGATAATTAACACTTTCAGATGCCCAGAAAGCTATTAAAGACATATTTGAAGAAGTTCATGTGACTACAGTGGTTCAACCTTAATATTATGAAGCGCAGAGAATACTTTTTGTGCGCCAAAAAACGTGACTTTTCAACAATATCTAGTGATGGGCGATTTCAAAACACTGCTTCATGAAGCTTCGAAGCTTTACAAATCTTTTGTTTTGAATCACTGGTCCGGAGTGCCAAAGTCACATGATTTCAGTAAACGAGGCTTCATTATGCCTTTCGAAATTTCAATAGTTCACATGGCAGTTTGATATGCATTCCGAACCACTGATTCGAAACAAAAGATTCGTAAAGCTTCATGAAGCAGTGTTTTGAAATTGTCCATCATTAGATATTGTTGAATAAAGTCATATAATTTTTTGACACAAAAAGTATTCTCGTCGCTTCATAACATTAAGGTTGAACCACTGTAGTCACATGAACTGTTTTAAATATGTCTTTAGTAGTTTTCTGGGCATCTGAAAGTGTTAATTGCCTTGCTGTCAATGCAGGCCTCACCGAGCCATTGGATTTTATCAAAAATATCTTCATTTGTGTTCTGAAGATGAACGAAGGTCTTACAGGTGTGGAACGACATGAGGGTGAGTAATTAATGACAATTTTCATTTCTGGGTGAACTAACCCTTTAAAGCTTGAGACTTGTGACTGAAAAAAGCACTTTTACATTTATATATTTTTTATATTCAAAATACTTGCAAACTAAATTGGCTCCATACTGGCAGTTTCTTGTTGTAGTTACAAAGCAAAACAGGGACCTCTGCAGTTTTTGTAGTGCACTGACCATCTAAATGTCACTTAAATTTTTTTTAAAAAAGGTTGTTCGCAATGAATTCTGAAACTTAGTCCATTTTGGTTGCCTTTTATTAATACTGGAGTAATTTCTCTAACACAATCTAAAAAAAAGTTGGCAAAACCCCATAACTAAGGCAAAAAGATTTTACACGAGAGCACTTGTGAACACTGATCTAAAACACCGTCAGCACATGAGAAAACTGAAAATATAATAGATTGCATTACTGTTTAAGGGTTCACTAATAGCTCAATTTTGTCATCAATCAAAATTACTGCATTTGAAAATAATACAATGGTCCAGATTTGTCTCACTTGGTCACATTAACTAGTAACATACAAAAAACACTGGACCAAAACTGAGTGGAAACAATACAAGATCAAAAAACAAACAAAACCCCACAATATTCACTGCAGGTCCTTTTCTGACAGTTTCAAAGGGGAAAATAAAAGTCAAAATGTGATGTTTGTAGTATATTCATCAATAGTTGTAACAGACATAATTTGTCCTCTCTCAGAGTGTTTTTTTTCTACCGCTTTTTTCATGCCTTCGATATTTACAACAAAAACACTGTACCTTCACTAGCAATTCCAGTAAAATTCTGTTGTGTTATTATAAAATACATGTCCAGGCATGCTAAGACCCAGAAACGGGGATTTCATTTATTTGACAGCGGCTGAGTTCTGGCTCTTGATTGAACACCAGGCCATGAAAATATCCCTGTTAAGAAAGTAAAAAAAACAGGGACAGTTAGTAAATGGAATCGGACTGTATGCAAAACACTTCACAAAACAAAAAGTTTACACATGCACATACACAGAACAAAAACACACCTGCAGTGCGTGGCCACACATTCATTGCTGCAATACTCCTTATCCCAGTCTCGACTCTCCACAGCCGGGTTTGTGCATCCCGCGCGGACACAGAGATTCGCGGAAGCAGCGGAAGAGGAGACAGCAGGAGCAACACTTACCTCCATCTCCATCTGAAAAAGCAGGATAAAACATCTCTGAATAACTTTGCCCAGTGCTTAACTTGTGTTTGATCTCTTAAGGCCCAGATATAAATCACAGCGTAGTCCTTTGCTTAGTGGTAAAAAGAAGTTAAATACCTGTGCAGCGGTATACTGGCAGCGAACGTAGATGAATATGTAAATATGTGCTGCGTGCTTTCCACTTAACAACAAAAATGACAGCAGAGAGAAAGCATATGATCAATTCCACTAGAATTCTGGAATCCACTGCCGTTTCAATGTATATGTAAATGAGTGATTTGTAATGAGTTAATATTTATTTTTCAAAAAAGATTTTTCAAAAACGCTGTTGGACATTGTTGATATTTGAAATCAACCCAAACAAACCCACCCCTCTCTTCATTGCTCCGCCTCTAAAACTCACACTCCAATCCTAACCACCCAGTCTCAAACCCCAGCCCCATCGCTGCTGGCATGCGAGGCGAGTGCACTGACATTGACGCTAAACACCTAATTCTCTAGCGATCGCCAAAATGTGCAGTGGTTTACCTGCACAAATCTCACTATCTGGCCTCTGTTACACACGCAGTGCGAGAGTGGGTGTCTGTTTATCACAGCTGACGCGCAACAAAATAATGCTTCACAAAAAACAAAGCGCAGTTGATGAACGGACGACAAGGAAGCACAAAAAAAATGAATGGATAGTACACAAGAGTAAATACAAACAAGAGTTTGTTGTTAGTCGCAAACAGCGCAGCAGCTCCAGGCAATCATGACACCCAAACCTAGTTAATCACATGTGAAGCGGGATCAAAGCAGCCTCCACGTCTGTTTTCAGGCCTTCCCGCTCAGCTCTCTCCAGCGCTGGAAAGCTTTTCTAATATAAACGTGGGTCCTAAAGTGCTTGCCCAGTCTTAAACCTTCATTCCAGTGATATTCTTTTTAGCTTTTTTTTTGTATTGTGTCTCATCTCTCTTTCTGCACAAATCTCCCTCTTGCTCATTCTCTCTCCTCGACCGTCATACGCCCCCTAATGCTGATTGGCTTCACGTTTGTTGTTGGTGTCGGTCCGACTAGCTTCCAAACAGTGTTTTTGAAATATCGCTTACCCCACCTTTAATGACTTCTTCAAGCTTATGAGATTTACTTAGTCTGATTACTGGAATGTGCTCTCTCTATGTTGTTGAGAGAGGCACCCAACATATATTTACTCTTATAGCTGGTCAAGACAGCCAAGGTCACTGGGGTCACTTCAGCCTGTCACCTATGTGATCACTTCTTAGTTAAAATAATTCATTAAAAAATAATGAATATGTCTGTACCTCTTACTGTGAGAAAAGTACAATTTATCAGTATGTTTTGGAGAAGTATACTGTTTAGAGTTAGAGCTCGTCCAACTTCAACCTTGAAGAAACTATGTATCTGTGTATTCTTGTTGTAGATCAGTATCAGATCAGTAGCAGCTTGAGTTTGTTGCCCAGCCCTATTTGTTTGAACCACGAGAGGCATCTACTCTCACCTAAGCTTGCGCTACTCCTACGTCAAACGCCATAACTCGACTCTCTCAGGAACTCGCGGACGGATGTTACCAGAAGCTAGTGATTATAGTCTGTAAAGTTATAAATATGGATATTTTTCTTAGAAAAATGCATCTCTTCAATTCAGAAGGCCTTTATTAACCCCCTGAATTACTTTTATGATGGATGGATGTGCTTTTTTAGGCTTCAAATTCTCGGTTACTATTCACTCCCATTATAAAGCTTGGAAGAGCCAGAATATTTTTTAATACGACTCTGATTGTGTTTGACTGAAAGAAAAAAAAAAAAAAGTCATATACACCTAGGATAGCTTGAGGGTGAGTAAATTATGGGATAATTCTCCCATTTTTTGGGAGAACTGCCCCATTAAATCTCTTCCTATATGATTGTTTACAGTGTCCTTGTTACATATTTTACATGTACTTAATGTTGTATAAACAGTAAATCCTATTCCTAACTAGTTAAGTACAAGTTAATAATATTACTTGGTACTTAATTGTATAATTACACTGTAACAAAGACACCTTAAAATAAAGTGTAACCACAGTAGCTCTGTTGATGTTAATTATGGGAAAAACAAACCTCTTCGGGTTCCTCCGTCACAGCCTCATCCGTCCCAGTGACTAACTCCTCTTTGGGCTCCTCAACTTTCAACTCAACAGGGGCGGGATGTGCTGAGGCTGAGATGGAGGATGAGGAAATAACAGGATTGGCACTTGTTGCTGTAGTAACAATAATTGGTGTGGACAGGTCAGAGTGTATAGAAGCGGGCACAATCTTTATCTGAAGAGGTGGTGGAGGCGTAGCTGTGACAGCCACAGCACTTCCTACCCCTCCACGGGGCTTGGCCTGAAGAGGAGGCGGGGCTTGGGTTTGTACCATCTGCTGCAGACGTGGCGGAGGTGGGGTGCCCTGCATCTGCTGCAGCGGTGGAGGCTGTCGTCCCGCAGAAGCCGGCTGCACGGCTCGAACTCCGGCCGGAATCACCGTCACCATGGACGTGGGGATCTGGTGGAGCTGAGCACCTCCCTGCAGCATCTGCTTTGAGATGATGATTTTTGTGACAGTGGGAGTCGGGCTGGGGTTAGGGGTCGGGGGCTGGCCGATGGCCAAGGGCAGAGAACCTGTGCGGGAACGGGTGGTGACTTGAGGCAGGTCGAGGATAATATTGGACGCGCAGATGTTGGTGATGGTGTTCTGCTCAGGGATGGGGGTCAGGCGTGGACGGGCAGGGGCAGCAGGAGCGGTGGTGACAGGTGCAGGACAGGGCACGGAGGGAGGAGTAGGAGGAGCGCTATCCTCCACCTCAGTAGATGGCTGGATTAGAAAAATAATGGAAAGAAAGTTGAGAAAGCAAATAATAAATAAATAAATAAATAAATAAAAACTAGAAATTCACTCACTTTTGAGAGTTGATTTGCTCGGTAAGCTGCTAAAGCTTTCAGATAATCTTTCTTAGCTGCCTCTGTTTTCCTCTTGTAAACCTGCAAAAGGTCATACAAATTCAAAATTACACAAAATGCATGTGAATGTGTGTAATATTTAAGGATGGAAGTAGTAAATATACCACTTCTAGAATCCAGTTCCTTAACAGTTCAATAATACTCCTAAAGAATATTTGTAAAAATGAAATGCAATTCCAAACAAATTATGAAATAATTTTATAAATCTAAAACAAGTTGTGTTTACAGACTTTTTAATGACTTTTCAGTCTGTTTAGACGTAATTGCAATTGCAATAATTGGCCTTAAGTATATATAAGCCAGTGGCGTGAGTTTTGGGTGGGACAATCTGTTTATCCAACCAATGGAATGTTAAACAGTTGTGCTGCTTAATATTTTTGTAGAAACCGCAATACCTTTTTCATTGTTTAATGAATAGAAACTTCAAAAGTACAGCATGTACAGTATGTGCTGTATATATAAATAGAAAACTTTTGTAACATTAAAGGGTTAGTTCACCCAAAAAAATGACATTTCTGTCATTAATTACTCACCCTCATGTCACCCCAAACACTTAAAACCCTTGTTCATCTTCAGAACACAAATTAATATATTTTTGATGAAATCCGAGGATTTCTGAAGCACACATAGGCACCAACATCAATGCACCATTTGAGGTCCAGAAAAGTATTAAAGACATTGTCAAAATAGTCCATGTGACTACAGTAGTTCAACCTTAATCTTATGAAGCGACAAGAATATTTTGTGTGCAAAAACAAAAATAACGACTTTATTCAACATTTTGAACTGTTGTTATACGCAGTTTAGTGCTTTTATGTTTACGTCAGAGCGCCGGCTCATTATTGGCCGACGCCGTTCATGTGAGCAGCACGAGGACCTCAAAAGGTGCATTGACGTCGCTGCCTAAGTGTGTTTCAGAAACCCTCGGATTTCATCAAAAATATCTTAAATTTGTGTTTCCAAAGATGAACGAAGGTCTTGAGGGTGAGTAATTAATGACAAATTTCATTTTTGGGTGAACTAACGCTTTAAACATATCTTTACTGTCAAGTTTGATGATTGTAATGCATCTTTGTTGAATAAAAGTATTCATTTCTGTAATAAAAAACAAACTTAATGACCCCAAATCTTTGATTAATAGTGCATATTTGAATTGCATTGCACTTTTTGCAAACACTATCAGTCTTTAAAGAACTATACTCCACCTGTTTTTGTTCTTCTCCGAGGCTGTCCCACATGGAGGCCACTATCTTGGATACCTCTCCGAATGTGGCATTGGGGTTCTGGCCTTTAATGGCTGCCTGGGTGTCTCTGAAGAACAGAGCATAGGCTGACACTGGCTTCTGTGGTTCATTGGGATCTTTTTTCTTCTTTCCTTTTTTGCCTCCGAGCGTTGCTCCCGTGTCCACTGTGGTCACAGGCACCATGGCCGGCTTACCACCAACCCTCCTCACCACAGCTGGAGGAGCAGAAGAGAGCTGTGTGGAACCCGTCAAGTTGGGGATGTGTGGTATGATCGTCGCAGAGGCTGAGAAGGAGTCTACCAGCATGGTTTTCTGCAACGAAAATGGGGATAAGGTCGCAAGATGGAAAAATAAAGATAACGTGCCACAAATCAAGCTCATAACTGAAAGACTCACTTGTCTGAAGTCCTCCATGTCTTCATCCTGCAATGAGCCAGCAGGAGATGGTGTGGTTGACAGCTGTTGGTCAGGTGACTTGGCTCCACCACCAAGGCTGAGACCTAACTGAGCACTTAGATCTGAATGGTCTATGGTGGTGAGCTGATTGTGTCCTAAGAGACTGTGGTTCATGTCGTTTATTGGAACATCGATAGTCATGGAGGGGGAGCTATTAAAATGGGAGCCAACAGAATGGCCAAGATCCTATAAAAAATGTTTTAAAAATCATTATCTGATGTGCCAATCTACACTTTACTCAAGATCTAATTACATAACAGCAATTCAAGTACCCATTCTCACAAGCTGAAAGCATAAAAATAAATTATTACTGACAAAAAAACAAAAAAAACAAAGCTTACCACACCCAGAGTTGAGCTCAGTAGTGCACTTCCCCCCGGCTGGTTAATCACACCCAAACTCAGATGCTCTATGCCCTGAGAAGATGGATTCATGAAAGCAGAGGCAAAAGAGGGATCATTCCCCCCTACTACAGTATTACTGGCAAGACTATTTGCAACTCCAGGACCCCTTGAGCTCTCAGCCTGTTCGGCCAGCTCTCCGAAATGGGCCTCCACATCCTCTATGGTGAGCGCAGAATCTGGATCCAAGGAGATTGGGATTTCAAACTCTTCATCACCCAGACAGGGTGTATGGAATGTTTTCTACAATAAAAAGTAAACATAAATAAATAAAACAATAATAAAAATAATCATACATACATGTTTCATCGAGTTAATTGTGACCAAAAGTAGCAGCACCACCTCAAGAAAATGATGACCAGGTCCACTGATGGTCAGGTATGACTCACTGGCGCCTGCAAACTAATAAACAAAGGTTAAAAGGTGCATTATTTACCTGCAGACATCTTGAGCAAAGGTACACTACATGACATGCTGCTTTTTTAAATAAAATTATACGTCTTATATCAAACTAAAGATGATTACTACACAAAACAGTTAAGATTTACCTTGTTCACGGAATCATATCCATTGTAAGACGAGTTTTCCATAAACTCGGAATCAACATGTTGACCAGTCCCGTCAGAGAGATCCGAGTAAAAATTCAGATCCATGAGGATAATATTAATACTAAATAAATAAATAGATAAGTTAAGTCTTTTGGGATTCTTGATATGAGAGAGGCGGTTGACCTTGTAACAAGCCAAGAGCAACAAATAAAAAAATCAAAGAGCAAAGTCATCTAAGACAAAATAAAGAAAATAATGCTATTCACTAAAAGAAAAGAAGCAAGAAACACGACATCTTGTTCTCGGTATTGTCCAGCATATGGTATGTGTCGTTCGGCTGAATAATGCCAGTAAACTTCATTACACGATCCCACACGCAGCGCAAGTATTACCTGATTTGTTAAAAAAAACGTTTATTAAGAGGCTTACCAATTCAGCCAGCTAGCAGCAGCTAACGTTAACTGGCTAAGTGGTGCTAGTTCAGATGTGCTGCTTGTTAAACCCAACGTGAAGAAGATTCATTCATACCACAGGCCTCGCGGAGAGAGGCTTTTGGTATTTGCTATACGTAATATCCAACGTCTCATTAAATAACACTATAAACTGTATATTCTTAATATATATTCAAACTGAATGATCAAATTTTGTATTAGAGTTGCACTAGCAAAGACAGTTGCTGCCAGTGATAAAAATGGACCGATTCGATCGGTGCTCTGTTACGTTTGTCTGTTTGCATCCACAAGTCACATTAATCGCACTCCGATCGTAGATTTATTCGTAACCCATCAACTGAAACCTTTTTTCCTGAAATACTTAACGCGACTCACGTTGTCTCTAGTTGGTAATACAATTTACGTTTAAATAACGGTTCTTCTGTTTTGACCCTTTACTCCCTATTACCAATTCAATAACCGCCACACTTTTTTTTTCCAGAGAGCCGCTGATTGTCACACGGCGGTCGTTACTTTTTAAAGCGAAGGTCAAGCTGGACCAATCACAGTCGTTTATGATTGCAGGGGAAGGAATCTTTTTTAATTTTTTTTTTTTTTTTTTAGATAAAAGCAATGGAGTTCAATGTTTAAATCATGAGCCCATTCTCACAAGTGTACTAATGTTTTCAATTGTTATGTTATTTGAATGCATCTCAGAAGAGAATATTGAGGTCACATGTGCCCCCTAGAGGAAAATCACTTCTTTTTTTACTTAAAGCTCCTGTCCATAACTTAAACTTCATTAGCGAGTACATCATGAATCCATTTTCCAAAATGTGTTTTTGTCTTATCCTGAATCACTACGGTACACTTATAATAAGTGTTTATATTCGGACTATTTTCGACTGGTTCGGGTCGTACCGCTGCGGAAAAATTACAGACTGCAGCTTTAACCCTTTCATATGCTTCGCATTGGTTAAAAAGAAATTAAACTCATACTTTTTAAATAATTACAGTATCTTTTTACTTTTTAAAGTATTTCTACACCATTTTACTATTCTGGTTTGAGTGGTTTCCATTTTGGCCATGTCCCAGGGTGCAATTCTTTCATTTTCTCTAAGAAAACGTATCAAACAAAACTTTTTTTTTTTTTGGTAAATGTTTTAATTAGTAATTTCAGCTCTCTCCTGTGTCCTGACACTTCTTATTCTAGTCTTTTGTAATATCCCACCGCAAGTGACATTTTTAGTGGGTAAACGTGGCACAAACATGACCGAATAGGATTTGATTAATTTAATCCTCCTTATCTTTTTAATAGATAAATGTAACAGGCATATTAACTTTAAGTTACAAAGCTCCAAAGGCACCACATAATAGCAATCTATTTGTCTCATACTACAGTAATACTGATCGCCCAATGGTAAAAACACATGCAAAGGCAGTTTGCACAAGTAAATTCAGTTCTAAAATGTAAAAAGCCACATTATATATGCAGTTTTTAGGATGTTTGTGAGCTTTACCAAGACAAACATTAATATTGTTTGTTGCTGCTAGCGAATGACCATGATAAATTGTCAAACCTTACTTACCTCCAGCAGGTGTCAAGAAATATTAACCCTGCTGCATGCTGAATTTCTGTGATTTTTGTCTCTTTCAATGTGTTAGTTTCAGCTTTACTTGAATTGCTATTCTAAATTTGTGATTTAATGTCAAATGATGTCAACTAAAGCTACAAGACAGCAAAATTGCTTATTCATTAAAACACAAGCGTTAGTGATATTTCTCCACATCCAAGTATAAAGTACGAGAGAGCGAGAATAAACTTGTTTTTCTACTCAGCATGTATTCCAGGCAGTCAATAAAAAGAGCCTTGAGTGGTCATCATTCAAATAAATAAACACTTGATGAAATGAATTCAACAGACATCAGTTTCCACTGTAGACTGCTATTCATATTTATATCACAGAGACAGTTGGAGTCAGTTATTGAAACGGGAATAAACGCATAATTTTTGCATCATTGCAGGCATAAGACCAACTCTACTTTGTACAATACAGCCATCATCTGTCTAACATTGTTTCAGTAACTAACCCTAAACCCCAAGTCCTACCCCGTCCCCACCCCCCCGACACACACGCACAAAAAATGATATACATCCAACAAAAACTCCATGTTCTTCACCAGACCGAGGCACCACGATGGCTCAGCTCAGTGCATGACAATGGATCCTCCAGCACACTGTTGAACAGTTCAGCCTGAGGGTGAGACGAACGGCTCCTTTCCCAGCCAATAAAGGACGAAAGGGGCTTACTGTGGGTATGTGAGACAAATTCATATTTCATCTGGAATTAAACACAATGTGCTGAATGAGGTGAAAAAAACCAACAAAAAAAAAAAAAAAACCTGTATGTTTCCTCAATCTATGCAGAACAGTCAAGTACAAATCCAACCCAAGAAAAAACAAAACAAAAAACAAAACCTGTTACTCCATATTTTAAGCAATAACATCAATAATTATAAAAATAATGAAGGCAGAATATAATAAAATAAAAGACTGTCATGATCTCGGTCTACTACATCTAACGTGAGATTTGGTCAATCCTCGGAGCTCGAGGAAGAGTCTGAATTTTTCGGTGCCATAATGACATCATCCAAAATGGCCTCTCTGTCTGAGCTATCATATCCACCTTGTGACAAACTGTCACCACCGTCCATATCAAGAGCGCTTGGCTCCATCTTCACATCATAGGCTGGAGTAAGGAAGTGGTGAGATGACGTGAGGTGACCGCCGTCTTCCAGCTCCTCATCGTCCATCATGTACGCACCATCGGAAACTAACGTCTCGCCTTCGCCACCTCCGAGTAGAGGGTCGTCAGTCGGGATCGAAGGGGTGGAGAGGTAATGTCGATTCTTTTTGGGGATTGAAGCGTGGGGACTCAACAGTCTGTGGAATAAACTCTCAGGCAAAAAGCCCTGAGATGAAAGAAGAAAAAAAAAAAAAAAAAAAAAGGGTCACATTAATTTCCATAAAATTGACCACTGACTTTGATTGGCCTAAAATACGCTATACAACCAGGGTAGATGAGGGTGATAACCATAGACACACTGAGCTGATACAGGAGACACTAACCGAATTGCGAACAGTCTCGGACCACTCTGGTGCTACAGTGTGGTCAGGATTCTCCTCCAGGTGCTCTCTCAGGTCCTGTAGTGCAGGCCCATATATTCCACCAAACTGAAAAGCAGGGGAGTATAAACCAACTGAACTGCACCAAATCCATCAACAATAATTGTCCCAAACAAACCACAAACACACTTCAGCGTTTCATCGATTTTTTTGCACTTTCCATGAATACCCAAACTATGTACACTACAGTTCAAAAGGTTATTATCAGTGTTGAAAATAGCTGTTGCTTAAAGGGATAGTTCTGTTGAACACAAAAAGATATTTTGAAGAATATGGGTAACAGTTGCTGGTCCGTATTGACCATCAACTGTTTGGTTACTGACACTCTTCAAAATACTTTTCTTTGTGTTCAACAGAACAAAGAAACTCATACAAGTTCATTTTTGGGTAAACTATCCCTTTAATGTTTGAATTTTTTTTTTTTTTCAGGATACTTTGAATAAAATATTCAAAAGAACAGCACTTGTTTGAAATAGTTAAGACATTTATAATGTGAAGGGCTGCCCTCATTTAAAGATTCTAGTCGACTAGTTGTTGTTCATTTAAGCAATTAGTTGACTAATCGCGTGTTTATGTTAATAAACCATATAAATAATAATAATAATAATAATAATAATAATGAGCCCTTAATCGCCTATATATATATATATATAATACATAGCCTAATCCACGCTCAAGCGCACAAATAAAGCTTGCATAAACGTACTGGCAAACAGAAGACTGTCTGAACATTTTAATAATAAACTAGTGTTTTGTGTGGTTTCGGCTGCACTCCCTTCATCTCCGCAGTAGTGGACGCGACTTTATGCACGTTTCATATGAATTACATAATACAAATGATAGCGCACACTTATCTACGTGAACATTGGAGCGTTAGACTACTTACATGTTTCAAGTGATAAGCCATATTTGAAGTCGATGAATGATGAATGATAGGCCAATGTTTGGATTTCCTGCCGTTAACGATCTGTCCGTCACAGACATTGTAATTTCGCCACTTCTTGTAGAGGTTTTTCTGTTTCTGCGACTAACCGACTAATACCAATTTTGGTCAACTAAGCCTCTTCCCGTCGACTAATGGTTAGTCGAATATTAAGGGGCAGCCCTAATAATGTGACAAAAGATTTGTCACTTTTGATTAATTTAATGCATTCTTGCTGAAAGTATTAATTTCTTCCCAAGACTCAAAGCCTTTGAATGGTAGTGTACATTTTACAACCACATTTGATTATATATCTGGTCAGTCTCAATTATGGCATAACTCCCAAATGTCCTCCCTAACCTTCTTGCCCGTCCTTATGTCTATGACCTTCACTCTCTCACTGCCAGTAAGTGCTGCTCCTTTCTCAACCCTCTTCCTCCTCCTCTTCCTTTTGGTCCGGTTCACCAGTAACTGCAACAATGAGAGGAACATTATCAGATGTGTCAGTCCAAAAACAAGAGCTCAATCTGAGTTTTGCACTTACCTCTAGCATGTCTCCCTCTACTTCATAATCTGGGTTTTCTTTGAGCCAGTTGGGAAGGTCCCTCCTGCGGGGAGCATGGAGAACCCCTTCAGCATCTACCAGCTAAAGGTAAAAAAAAGCACATTATACATTATACAGCTGGACATATATAATGCATTTCATGTAAATTTAAAGGTTACTTCTTATATCATTTGAATTCCTAATTTCGATTCCAATAAGGTTAAAAAAAAATCTTGTTTTAAAACATTTCACGGTAGCTGAATACCAGCAGGCTAAAGAACATTTAACACAAGGAACTTCTGCCTATGGTTTAAAAACACCATAGCAAATCAATTAGCCTAACATACATTTCAAGCATTAGACAAGTAAACAGTAATTTTAAAAAAAGAACAAAAACAAATTAGAAATAGCACAAATAAACGATTGAAATATACACTATTAAGATTTTCAGGTATTCAGGTACAAAAACTAACCCAATGTAAAATAACACTGCACTTTATAAATAAAATATACATTGCCAATATAGTTACAAAATTCTCTTTGTCTTTTGTTGTTTGATTAACTTTATTTTAGAGACGGCAGCAGGTATATTAGGCTGCTGTCACTTTAAGAGCTGCACTGATTCAATATACTGTTACACATGCGTTTATTTCTCAACTGTTTACGTTCGCTTAAGACAACTGACTGTTTACACAAGGATATTTTGACATTTTTCTGTGTACTTCACAGTTTAAGTGCAAAAAGACACGGAAGAGAACTCTGTTCAGCATTGCACACTATTCAGTATGAGAGGCAGCTTTCTATGTGCACGTTTTAGATGTGCAGGTCTACTTGTGTTTGAATGGTTTAAAATCATTAAAATACACACAAAGGAATCGATAAAAAGAATCAATTTTAATTTTATACTCTCTATTTTATAAGATCGAGAGTATTCGATTCCAGAATTTGAATCAATTCGATACCCAACCATAGTTACTTCTTCCCCAAACTTAGTTAGGCAAATTTAATGAGGCTGAATTTCTGTACCTCATCATGGTCCCTTCGCTTTTTGCGTGCACTCCCTTCACCGTTTGGCATCAGAGCCTGCTTAGAGAATGTTAGCTTCAGCCCCTCCTCCTAAAGAAAATAAAACAAACGTTAAAGCAGAAGAAAAAGACACCATTAAGGTTCATAACGGTTCCTAAATGTCTAAACACCACCTTACCTTCAGGAGTTTTACAGTGAACTCGGATTCTTGGCCTTCAAGAACGTCTGCAGATAGGGCACTGTTGCTTTTGCGTGCCACTCGGGGGTAACCCAGGTCATCGCTGAGGTCACGCTCTTCAGACAAAGCACTGAGCTGAATATCTGAGACGTAGCGGCGACCTGACGGCCAGTGCCCCATAATAACCAGCGAACAGAGGTTGTCTATTCGGTTTATCAACACACGGTCTTTGGGCCAGTCAACTCTTAGAGGGTCAGTGAGGGACTCAGGTTGGGCACCTTCTTGAGATGGTGTGAATGAAAGGATGCTGTTTTCTTCATCACCATCACACATCTTAAGAGCTGTTGCTGAGGGATCAGAGTCATTTTAATTACAAATCTCAGACAAATCAACTCAAATTAAGAATTAGTTCACTTCAGAGTTAAAATTCTGATAATTTACTCACCCCCATATCATCCAAGATGTTTGTCTTTCTTTCTTCAGTTGAAAAGATATGTTTTTATAATTTTTTAAAATATTTTTCTCCATATAGTGGAGTACTTATCGGTACTTCCGCCTACGTCATGCATGACCTTTCCAACATGATTACATAATGCGTGGCGCAGAGCAGTGCAAGACGAGCATTTGTGATTCAAAATGACTGATCATTTCGCTTTTCATCCTCGTCTGGGATCGTGTAGAGCTATTTGAAGCTGCACTGAAACTGACATTTAGACCTTCAACCCATTGAAGTCCACTATATGGAAAAAAATCCTGGAATGTTTTCCTCATTAACCTTAATTTCTTTTCGACTGAAGAAAGAAAGACAAACATCTTGGGTGACATGGGGGTGAGTAAATTATCAGGAAATTTTAATTCTAAAGTGAACTAATCCTTTAACCATTACAGCTAGGCAAAGAAAAAGTGTAAATATTACACACAGTGACGATTAGAATGATTGAGAAAAGTTTCAAATTTTGTCCTTTTTATGTTCAATGGAAGACAAAAAGTAATACAAGTTAAAGTGTTTTATTTTTGAAAATTTAGATGATTTTGGGTGAACTATTCCTTTAAGCTTAGGTAATAAACAATCTTTGAGCTGGCAAGTTTGATTTATTTCTCTGAATCTTGAAATGGTTTCAAAAATGATAAATCAATTTGAGTCACTCAATTTTTTAAGGAAGCTCCTGCATGGCATTTTTCATGTATTCAAATGTTTTAAATGGTATTGTTCAAATTTTTTAAAAATGTTTTTAAAATGTTTTTAAAAGCAATCTCTTATACTTACAAAAGCATTTGTTTGATCAAAAATACAGTAAAACACAATTTTGTTATAATGTAAATAACAGTTTTATATTTTAATATATATGAAAATGTAATTTATTCCTGTGATGGCAAATGCATGATTTGTATGATCTTAGAACAGTACATTTTTGACATATGGACATTACTTTGACACGGTCACCTCTGATAACAGATTACTCTAAATTGTAATGTAGAAACAGGCTGCTTTGAAACGATATGTATTGTGAAAAGTGCTACACAATTAAATGTGAATTGAAAATGCTGAATGCTAAATATTTTTGTGGAAAATGACCATTTTTTTCAGGTTTTTTTTGAGGAATAAAAACCATCCTAAAAAGAACATTATTTTTGGTCATCAAAAGGCTAAAACACTAATAAATAATATTGTAAGCTACACTGCTGCAGGATACCATAAACCCCTCACCTTGTTCTCTCTCTGCATCACTGTCTCCGCTATCATCCGAGCTGCCCGAATGACGGGAGGAGGAAGACGAGCCAGAGTCTGAATCGGAATCTGAATCTGAAGGACCTTCACCTCTCTCTCCTCCTCCTTTTCTCTCACCCGGCCCATTGTTTTTGCTCTTCTTCCAGCCCCATCCAGTCTGAACTCCAACTTTTCCCTCAGAATGGGAAAGAAGCATGGCTGGGGAGTCTGACGGACAGAGGGTCTCCACCCCTAGCAGCCGAGACTCATCATCTAGGCTCTCCTCTTTGATACCGGTCGAATCCTGTGACTGACTTAACGCGTGAATCTGTGAAGCTGCTTGAGCTTGCTGGTTCTGGAGGTAGTCGAGACGGGCCTGACTGAATGAGTACTGTGGGTCAGAGAAGATCGAGAGTTCAGTGCGGCTGACGCCATGTCTAGCGGCAGCTAAGAGCAGCTCGTGGTCGTGCTGTGGGATGCTCCACCAGCTGGGCAGGTCGGAGCTGGGTGGTGCCAGACTGAGGCGCTCCTCTAACGACGGGTGGGGAAGAACATGCTCACGTAGCCGACACAGCAAGCTGACCCTGTAAAGTGTGCGCGAGGCTCGTTCTTCTGTGATGGGGGCCAGGGATTGGGACAGATCTTGAGATTCTAATAGAGGAAGAAGAGATAACAGTAGGAAAAAAAAAAAAAAACTGTCACTGTAAACCACAAAAAAAAACAATAGTTTTGGGAGCCTTATAATTAATTTAATGTTATGACCAATACACATTACCCAAATTTGTCTAAATAAAAGAAAAAGAAACAAAATAATTCAAATGCTACAAGAGAATTTAGGCATCATAATGCATTTAATGTTATTTAGTATTATTAATATATTACTATGGTATTAATTACCTTTTATATTTTCAGTTCATTTCATTTTTAATTTTAGAACTTATGAGATGTCATTTTTATTAGTTTTTTTTATATTTCTTAATAGCTTTATTTTTATTTCAGTTTTAGTAGTTTTAGTACTTAAAACTTCATTCAGTTAATTGTAGGGGTGTGACGAGACAGTTAGCTCACGAGACAAGACAAGACTGAGTTCACGAGAACGAGACAGTATTTTTAAGAAATCCTCAATGACAAAACACATGACTAGAAAAATAGTCTGCAGGTGCATTTGAAATGTTTTAACTAATCATCTTGTAATGAATGTCATTTCAGTTCTACTTTCTGAGTATGAATTATCATATGCAGTAAAAGACAATTTACTTCCGCTTTCACGGTCGCACGTACTCTTAATAGGGAGCGGCGGTGCTGACATTTGTCAGACACTTAGGCTCTTTGTGCAACAAATCCTCCGCCATGGTCTTGTCAGTCATCTCATCACTTACTCTTGCCACATGATCAGTGAACTCTGATTCCTGCTGCACTACGTATGACCCTGCTGCTCGTGTTGGATGAGCTGGATGGAACTGAAGCGACTGTTATTCAACTGAATTAAATGGTTTTTATTTGTATAAAAAGTAAAATGACAGCGGAGGCGTAACGTAAACGTAGCGGTGGCATATTCTATCCTAATTTTACCCTCACACTCCATCATGGCAATATCGCAAGACAGATTTTCACCTCAACGAAAAATCGTGTCACATTTTAATCTCGCGAGATCTTGCGGCCAAGGCAACATTCCTAAAGTTTTTCATCTGATATTTACATTTTACTTTAGCTTTTAGTTGTTGAAAATTATTTTTAAGAGTTTTAGTTTATAATAACTGTATATAATTGTATAGTATTAAAAATCGTCATAGTACAACAGCCAATCACATTACTTTCCGGTGTTGCATGAACGCGATTGGCTAGAGTCTGTGGTCTGATTGGCTGCGCTGCCGCTTAAAAAGTTGAGAAATCTTCAACTTCTGCCGCGAGCAACGCGAGTAACGCGAGTGAAGCAAAGCAAGTGAAGCAACGCGACGGAACCCACAATTCTGTTCGGCAACACATGACGTCACCCATTGAAAGTAAATGAGAAGCATTAACACAGACGCCCCGTGTGAATGTGTATATTACTGTTTTTAAATATTAACTTTAAGTGATCATCAGATAATGGCAAAAATAATCGAAACTTAAAAATAAGAGAAATACGTATTCACAACTAAATTTAGAATATCATATCAATATTATACAGATATATTCCACATCCCTAATCCAACCCAATTTCCACTGAATTAAGCCAACTTAAACGCCAAACAGGTTTCTCATTCAATACCTTCTCCACGCGCAGGCCGAAGGTGACACACTCTCCGGCACATGGACATGAAGCACTTGAAGTAACGCGTCAAGCTTTCATCCGTTTTCTTATCAAGTCGAGCAAACGAACGAAAACGATTCCAGTCCATATGATGCTCATCCCCTTCTTGAGCTTCTACCTCTTTCTTTATCCTTTCGACACCAAAGGTGGAAACCACCCTGTAAAAATCACACTCCTCCCTACGAGTCCACCTGAAACAAAGAAGCTTATGAGAATGCTGGATATCAAGGCTGAAGAAGAAGCTTCAGTAACCGGTTTCTTGAGGAGCGTACCTTTGTTGTCGTTCTTGTCGGGCTATCTCTTTGAGTTTAGTGGCTTGTTCACAGCGTCTTCGTCTACGGTCGCCCTTCTCTGCTGCCTCCATCTTAAGCTGCTCTCGCCTGTAACTGCGTTGGTAGGCTGTGATAAGACGCCGTAGTCTGGCTGTAAGCGATGAGCTCGTCGGCCAGTAACACAAATCTGATGGTCCAGAAGATGGCCCCTCGACCTGCACAGGAGCAGAGCGATCCTCTACACAAATCTCACCATCTGCATTCACCGAATCAGCCTGAGGAGCACAATATCCACATTTATCATTACATTTAAATTCCTAAAAATAACAACACAAGATAAATGTGCCAGAATTACACAATGTGCATACCTCCTCATATACTTCCTTAGTGTGTCTTGTCGCAGGTTTAAATTCTGGATCTTCAGAGTACTTGTCATAGTCTCCACTAAGACACAAAAAGAAAAGAAAAAATTACAAGAAAATCAACAATACCCATCTAGAAGCTTAAACATACCAGTCAACCATATAAGCTGTAATATTATAATGCATGTGTAGAAATCAGCTCTTTTTGAAACTGACCCCTCTCCGAGCTCTGGGTCTGCTGCTTGCTGCTCCGCATTAATGTCCTGCTCATTTGGACGGCCACATCGCTCAACAAAACACAAGCAGGGGTCAGCACGCATGGTGGTGTACATTTCATATCCTGAAATGGCAAGATACAAAGAAGAAAAACACATCAGTGATCTGCAAAACTACATATTTTTGTTTTTGGCAGCCTTAGATCTAGACTCTCTAATACACCTCACAAAGACCAAATGATTTGTTGTCGTAGATGACTAAAAACATCAGTTTTATAAGAGCAACATGGAAGCAAAACTCTAAGGAAGTTCTTCTATAACTGGACACCCTTGAAAATGACGAGGTAAATAAAGCCTACACATACCATGCTTATAGACTCCGATAAGCAAACAACGATCAGCTTCTGCATCCCACCAGCCAGAAGGAACATCTTGCTGCTCCATTTCAGGCAACCAGATATCAATATCCCTGCAAGGAAACACACTTTCTAATTTAAAGTTGAAAAACTGTGATCAATGCATTAAAGAAAACCTAATATTCAAGCTTGCTAGGCATATAGATCCAAGAATCCAAGAAAGATTTAGTGACAGCTGTTTAAGCATTTAGCAGATGCTTCTATCCAAAGCAATAATTTCTGCATTCAGATGAACATTAATGCATTTAGCAGAGACTTTTATACAAAGTAGTGTGTTGTGTTGTAACTTCGATACAATACCTTGAAAAATATCGATATTAGATACCATGGGGAAAGCTGCCATTTATGCTGTCAGAGATAAATCATCATCTCAATTTTTTTATAATTTGAGTCATTTGCAATAGCTTACACAGAACTGGGAGGCTTTATTTGAATCGCTGAACTAAAGTTACAAAAAAAAATGATAGCACAAATACAATAGTATAAAGAGACAAGTGAAATAAACATGGCTTTTCAGGTGGGTCTAACAGTAGTATTCAGGTAAGAAATACTACAGAAAGAAAAGTAATCAAATGTAAAATAACTGGATAGTTTTCATTGTAAAAATTAAATAGAGATTAATGCTTACAATTAAAGTTACAAAAGTTATTAAAGAGCAGAGAGTGATTTTCTCTGTCTTTTGTTCTTTGATTAACAGCATCAGGTTTATTAGGCTGCTGTCACTTCAAGAGCTTATGCACTGATCCAATATACTGTTACACAATATGAATTTATTTCTCAACTATTTACGTTCCAAAACTGACTGTATTTACCTAAATACTCAGCAAGACGTAATTAAAATAAGTAGTAAAATAAGCCACGAAAAAGAAGTCAATGTGGTACTCGCGAGCTGTTTGAAAGGTGACTTTATGTGTCTTATATAGATCAGTGGTGCGAAACCTGTGGGAATTATTAAAATTATGCACAATGCAGGCACTATTCACAACCTGAGCGAATGAGACAAGGAATAAAGGAGGAATGTGTGCCACTTCGCCGTTGGAGAGGAGAGAGAGGGAGAGAGGGAGAGAGGGAGAGAGAGAGAGAGAGAGAGAGAGAGAGAGAGAGAGAGAGAGAGAGAGAGAGAGAGAGAGAGAGAGAGAGAGAGAGAGAGAGAGAGAGAGAGAGAGAGAGAGAGAGAGAGAGAGAGAGAGAGAGAGAGAGAGAGAGAGCAGCTGGTATCAGGGTATTGATACTGATAAAAAGGAGTATTGGAACCATTTCAAATATTTCAGTAGATACATAAAATATCGATATTTTTGACGCCACCACTACAAAGCAATGAAGTCAGATGATGACTATACCTTGCATCAGCTCCTCTTAATACAGAATCAGCATGTTCTCCAATGACCTCCTGCTTCAGGTAATACAGCATACGTACTCTCAGCAACACCCTGAAAAAGAGTGGAATTAAGACACTCAAGCTAATATTTAGTTCAGCATAATCAAACAGTGTCCCTGATGTGTCTAACATACTTGTTGCACTGGTGTTTGAGGTGTTTTCGGTAACTGTCATCAAGCAGTAGACTGTCAGGATTGTACTTGCGGATCCACTCAACTTTCTGCACATCAAAAGAGCTCTGAGCTTTCACTCGTTTCCCCTTCCTGCCACGAGGGACAGGGATGGACAGACCTAAAGGAAAGGAAAAAGCCATTATAGACCTTTATAAAAGAGTATAGACTGCTTAGCATGAAACTAATACTGTGTTTCAAAACCTACATAAGCTGTTGAATTCTAAAGCTCTTTTGCATTATCTCCAACAAACGACAGAGCGATAGTCATTTATTTCCAATGGAGAGTAGTACGGTAGCTGCATGGGAGTTCAGATCATCTGCATTATGCATATGCAGAATTTTCAGATCCAATTTGAGTTTTGAAAGCTTTGAAATATTTAAACTTTTGCGGCTAGATTGTGCCTGACTGGACATGATGTATTTTAAACAAAACCATGAGCGTGAGATGGGAATTACCAATATTTTTGCACTAAGATAATTTCTAATAGGGCTGGGTATTGAACATTTTCATGATTCGATTCAATTTCTATTCACAAGCTTTCGATTGGATTCCGATTAGATTATTTTGGATATATCAGATACAGAATATGGCAAATTTTCTCGAAGGAAAAAAAAAAAAAAAAATCTCTCAACTAATGCTTTAAACTATAACATGGAAGTCAGTATTACATTACTATAATATTGAGCGTTAAAATTAACTTATTTATATACAAACACTTAAATTACACTCAAAGATGTTTTTTTATAATAAATAAAGTTATGATACTAACTTTAGAATTAAATAATCATTTTCTACTCCATTCGTTTTTTTTTTTTAAATATAAACATTTAAATCGTGGCTGTCATAACTGATTTATTCAAACAAATATTATGTATGTAATATGGTTCATATATTTATCAGAATGCTATTCTCTAGAGTTAATTTTTCTAGCTGACCAACGAGTTCTGGTCACTGAATATGGTTTTTCTGAGGTAAATGTGACATTAACATCTTTCCGAGGTTGAAACGCTGATTGAGCGATTACATGTGACATGATATGGATTTCGGTAAGTTGTACTGCATTTTTTAACATACCTTCAGATGTTCATTCATGTTTATTTTGCACTGTAACTGGTATTAAAGCAGAGGAGATGATCGGTTCACGTGTGTCGTGCTGCTGCTTCTCTTTAACTGAGCTGCGCTACAGCGATTTGTCACGACACATTAAACAGCACCAAAATGGTATTCATTTTTTAATACCATGTACATCATTTGAAATCTGAGATTTTGTTTCATATCAAAAGTAACAAAGAACAAAGATTATTACGATTTTTTGGATGGGAGGCGCAGTACAATGTTCCGTTCATTCATCAAATGAAAAGAGACTAGACTAATTGTTTCTTGGGATTTAAGAATCGATATCGTTTCGTAAAAATGAGAATAGATTAAAATCGAGATTTTTTTTTTTTTTAATACAGCCCTAATTTTTAAACAATTCCTGTAAAATGAGCTTTTAGGAATAAACTGAACAAATCATTTTATAATTATTACATAATTATTTGCAGTGATTAGCCCTATAAAACCAACTATGCTTTTCTTTCAGACATATTAGCGGTCAATAATTTTGTGTGGATATTTTCACACATTCATTGTTCATTCATTATAGCATGGCAAATAAGTGGAAGGTAACGGCTGCTTCATCACCAATCTAAAAAAGTGAGAAATGCAACAATCAAAGGCAGATGTCGGAGACAGTGGAAAGGCGGCTAAAGGGAAAGTGTTGACTCTGAAGACCTCTACCACTATGTGAGGGTCCTTGCTGGTAATATCAAAGAGTGTTAACTAAAGATTATAATGAGAGAAAGTCATACCAGAATGATTAAGCAGAGCCTGCGGTTCTCGTCCATTCTCTGGAGGGGTGATTAGTTCCCAGATGAAGCTCTTGATGTTCTCATCTCCACGGTAATGTATCAGACAGAAAACTAGGATGACACGGCAAATGGTTTCCACATCGCGTTCACTGAGACGCCGTTTACAGCGAGCATGAGAAAGGATATCCCGCCAGCGGCCCCATCTGTAAAGAGAAAGTCATGTTAAAATGTAACCATGAACAGGTAAACTTAAACCAGTTTCTTAAAAGGTGCAGTAAACGATTTCTGAGAAATGCTGTTGATATTTAAAATCACCAAAACAAACACACGCCTACCCAAAAGAATCATATCCCTATCTTGCTCCGTCCCCAAATTCATAAACATGCTATGCAGAACAGGCACCTCCCCATCATGGTTGGACACGCCCCTTACTGCTGATTGGCTACAAATGTGTTTTGGTGCTCAGACCAATTCACTTTTAACAGTTTTTTTTTCAGAAATTGCTTACTACACCTTTAAGAACAACTACATATGATAATGAAGAACGAGTTCACAAACCCATAAACAAGTAGGTGTTTCTCGACTCTGAAGCAGTCTGTGCGCCCGTAACCTCCACCAGAATGCCGATCTGAGCGTCGAGAGGTCCGAGATTGACGGGAATTATGGGGTGGGTAGTCGTCATCGCTGTCCAAGTCAGACAGATCACCACCCTCTCCACGCAGGCTGGAATACTGACGCGTTTGCTTTCTTACTCTTGGTGTGTCAATCACGAGAGTATTCTGCGCAGAGTTCACAAAAAAAGAGAAATTAAGAAAGGGAAAAAAGAAAAAGAGAAAAAAGATAAAGCAACCACATTTTAAAGACGCTACACTGTACCTTCCTGTTGAGAGTATCCATGTCTATGTCTGCTTTCTTGGCCCACTTCTGCCAGAACTCTGGATCATCCAGAGCAATATCTGTGCGGTTCTCAGACGCCACAAAGCTGGCCTTGGAGAAGGTGGATCCTTTGCCTTCACTCTCTATAGTGATGGTAGTTGCTCTTCTCTGAAGGATCTGATCGATGTCCTCCTCACAGAAACGGCTGCCCTCGTCGTTCTCATCCATTATGGCTGCATAAGCACCTTTACGAAGCAAATCCTCTATCTCTTTCTTGGAGAACTGCTGGATCTGAGGAAAGTTTATAGCACACCACTGAGTAACGATCCACCACAAATGAACTTTTTCGGTCTGAACTTGCATGTTTTAGTCAATTTAAAGCAATAACTTGCCTAAACATGCAAGTTTTGAAGAACAATTTTCATTTCTGGGCATTTCTTCAAGATTTATTTTATTCTTACCCCATTAACGCTGCTGTCCTTGTTTCCACTCATGCTTTGCAAAACGGCTCGATCAAGCCCCAGTTTCAGACTTGCTTTGTCCAACATCTCCCTCTCATAAGAATTTCTGGTAATGAGACGATACACCTTTACCGCTTTAGACTGACCAATGCGGTGACAACGTGCCTGAGCCTGTATGGAAGAGAAGACAAATTATGAAACTGAACACCTGGGACAGAAATCTTCTTTAATGCATTAAAATCACTATGAAGAAAAAGACTGTGTGAGATCCTCACTTGAAGATCATTCTGTGGGTTCCAGTCAGAGTCAAAAATGACACAGGTGTCAGCAGCAGTCAAATTAATGCCCAAACCTCCAGCCCGCGTACAAAGCAGGAAGACAAACCGGTCTGAATCAGGTTTACTGAACCGATCGATGGCTGCCTGTCGCAGGTTTCCTCTGACCCGCCCATCAATGCGCTCATACAGGTATCTGATCAGACAGAACATCTAATTTTAGACCCATCTTACAAAACAGATGGTAGAATGTCAAACATTTAGATAAACAAACATTTATTCTAAAACATTCCATTACAGCTGAATAACATGAACAAACATTAGCAGCCTACAGAACACTAAGAGGAAATTTTGCCTATGGTTTTAACAAAAATACCACAGCAAAAACAACTAGACTAATATACATTTCAAACATTAAATGGTTAAAGACAACAAATAAATTAGCAATAGCATAACTAAATACAACTGAACACATTTCAAGTATAGAAATTCAAATCAAATGTAAAATAACACTGCATAGCTTTCTTTTCAAAAATGAAATATAAATGAATCCTCATTAAAGTCACAAAAGATATTCAGTCAAGATCAGTGAATGATTTTCTTTTGTTCTTTGATTAACATTAATGACAGGCAGCACATTTATTAGGCTGCAGTCACTAAGACTGAACGCATGGATCCAAAATACTGTTATTGTACACATACACATGCGTTTTCTTTCTCATCTGTTTACATTTACTTAAGACAAATCTCACTGTTTAAGAGGATCTTGACGTAATTTTGTGCATATTGGTCCATTCAAGCACAAGGAAACTTGAAAGGGAAGTAAATTCTGGCCCTGAACTACCTTTTCTGCAGTAGAAATGTGCAAAATAGGGCTTTATAAACACATACATGTATATATTTAAGAAAAAAAAAAGAAAAAAAAATTATATATATATATATATATATATATATATATATATATATAATTTTTTTTTCTTTCTTTTTTCTTATATATAATATATATAAACATTTAAATTATATATAAATACATACATGTAAATTTTTTTTAATATATACATGTACGTTTTTATAAACACAAAATAAATATGCATAGTACACACAAATTTTACGTCAACAAAAACTTTTATTTTGGATGAGATTAATCGTGATAAATCGTTAAACAGCCCTAAAGCAGAACGGTTCGAGAACAGACACAGGAACACACACCGGAACAGTGGCTCTCTGTGACTGAGCTTCAGATGTGTGCGACTGCACGGCACACGAGTTCTCTTTACGTATTCTTGCACTTAAATGGTTGAAAAATCACATTAAAATGCGAACACAGGATTCACAATGAACTTGTCTTAACAAATCCCCAGTTCTTGGAAATTTGGAACCGCTTCTCGACACCCAACTCTATTCTCAAATCACACATTTTACATTTCTAAAGCAGTACCTCTTGTGTATGAGGTAGTCCTCAAGGATGTCGAGGCACCGCACCATCTGGGAGAAGATGAGTACTTTGTGCCCACCAGCCTTGAGGCGAGGAAGC
Source organism: Elopichthys bambusa (assembly GCA_037101425.1). NCBI lineage: Eukaryota > Metazoa > Chordata > Actinopteri > Cypriniformes > Xenocyprididae > Elopichthys > Elopichthys bambusa. The sequence goes on along the minus strand of CM074437.1, from coordinate 3,815,357 downwards.
AGCTTATCCAGCAAGACCAGTTTCCCTGCAGAGCGCACCAGAGCCTGGAGATGAAAGTCTGGAGCCAGAGGATCATACACCTCCCTCAGCTCAGACACTATCTTCTCCTCAGCACCTGCACAGAGGGGAGACAAAAAGCAGAAAGCGAACAAGTGATAAATAAACTGGCCAAGTCAGTATAGTCAACCAATATGCAGGAGTTTTTATTCATGTGCTACATGACCAAAGTTTTCACATAGGTGAAGTAAAACAATGCCCTCAACAAACAGGAGGGACTACAAGTGAACAGCCATAAACTCTGTACCTGTAATGAGGTAAGGGTGGTTGCAGCACTTTCGAAGTTCCATCATTGTATTGAGGAGATTGGGTACATTGCTGTTTTGTGTGGCTCCCATGCTAAGGAAGCTGAAGTTGCGCTCTAAAATAGCACGGTAATACTTCTTCTGTACATCAGTCAACTCCACCTGGGGACCGCAGAAATTGATGCATTCAAAACTTACAAAAGCAGAGTGAATGAATCATCTTGAAACAGTCCTGTTGCTCTATTATACCTCAATAATGGTTTCTTGTTTTGGGGCGAGGTTCTTTTCTACATCTTCCTTCAGTCTACGCAGCATCATGGGCTTCAGAATTGACTGCAGTTTCTGGACCTGATAATCACAGACGGTAGCAGAATGGTGAGAACTGCTGATGCTCTTAAAAGTGAAAATGTTACTTGCCAAAAAAATGAAATTAAAATCACAGCGTTTCTCTACCTGCTCCTCTGTTTTAAGATCTCCAAACTCGCGCAAAAACTCTATCTCCGAGGGGAACTGGGCAGGTTCCAGAAAGTGCAGCAGACTAAACAGCTCCTCTACTGTGTTTTGAAGTGGAGTGCCTGTCAACAACACTTTATGCTCCTGAAAAGGGAAAAATGAGAGAGCTGTCAATTAATTAACAACAATTAATCTCTTTTTTTGTAACACATTTATATATTCAGTTTCTTTTAAGGAAAGCAAAAAATAAAAGGCGTTAAACTCTTACAAGGTCGAGCATCTTGAGGCTGTCGAGGAGTTTGCAGTTTCTGTTCTTCAAACGGTGAGCTTCATCAATAACTACACAGCGCCAAGAAATCTCTCTCAGCTCTGGGCAGTCTGATAAAATCATCTCAAAGGTTGTGATCAGAGCTTCAAATTTATAGGCCCCTGGTATCAAGTGTCCCTAGAGATTACGCCAAAAAAAAAAAAAAAAAGCACAAAGGAGAGAGGAAGTTAGAATCGGGGTATCAAAATATCCTACTAGTATAAACAGGGGTGTAACGGTACATGCATTCATCCCGAACTGTACGGTACGGACGTCACAGTTCGGTTCATGCAGTTAGACGACGAATACAGTCAGTCATGGGTGATCCAATCCAATTTAAACTAATTTTAGATAATATTAACAACATTCCTTCTCAGTAATGATCAAACTGATGAGAAAGAAACACAGAACGCATCTACACCAACCTTGTCATCTTTGCAGTACATTTCATACTGCTGGATCATCTGTCTACTGGCCAGACTGCCATGGTAAACTATAGCATTCATATCAGTCCAAGTGGAAAACTCTCTTTCCCAGTTTGTGATAGTGGACAGAGGGGCAATGATGAGGAATGGCCCCTGGACCCCTGTAGCAAACACCTCTGACAGCAGGGCTATGGACTGAATAGTCTTCCCCAGACCCATCTCATCTGCCAGGATGCAATTTTGCCTGTGTGGGAAGTAATGAACACAGAGAGGGTATAAGAATTGAACAAAGAGGAACAACATTTCTCCATAAAAAAAATAAAAAATAAAAACAGCTGAAGCCTACCGTTTTGCCAATCCATTCAATCTCAGCACTGAAATAACTATTACTGACTTTGAAATTGTTTGATAAATACAATGTGTGACGACAGATTGTACCATGGACAAAATCAATTAAGAGACTTCATAATCAATCGTGGTGCATTTCTCAGCACCATCTTCACCTACGCCTGCAGTCCTGTCAGAATCAGATGGTGATAAAGAAGAAGTAAGCAATTTGAGTAAGGATCCCAGGGTGACTGTTCTGATATGGACACCCAAGATCATCATCAGGAGGCTGTTGATCTATTCAAATTGTACGCTGTCAAAATATTGCAATACGTGTGTTTATTTTGTCCACTACAAATACATAAGCCTAAAGATTCCTCAGAGCTAAACAACACAAAACTAAAAACTGAAGTGATCTTTAAACATTCACCAATGTGGAAGGATCTTTAAAATGCGTGGAAAGTTAAAACATTTTAAAGGGGACCTATTATGCCCCTTTTCACAAGATGTAATATAAGTCTCTAGAGTCTCCAGAATGTGTCTGAAGTTTCAGTTCAAAATAGCCCACAGATCATTTATTATAGCTTGTCAAAATTGCCCCTATTTGGGGGTGTGAGCAAAAACATGCCATTTCTGTGCATGTCCCTTTAAATGCAAATGAGCTGCTGCTCCAGGCCAACTTTCCAGAAGAGGGTGGAGCTTTAACAGCTCACGCTTCGGTTGCTCAACAACAACAAAGCTGGAGAATCTCACGCAGCCAAAATAAGGGATTGTCAGTAACGGTGTTCAGCCTTACATTGTTCAAACCGGAGTCGACACTGATGGAGAGACTCAGGAAGAAGTTACAACTTTTAGAATGAAACTGGACGTTTCTGAAAGGTTAGTGGATAAATTTATGTAGTTGATTCAACTCATCGACTAGCATGTGCAGTCATGTTAATCTTTTGTGCAAATCCAGCACTGAATTGACCCTCGTTTGTGAAGCATTCTGGCGTAAAATGATTTGCGCAAATATATAACACTTTACTGACTTTCTTTGCCACATTTCTTTCATAAATGAAATTCAATATCGGTGTCCTCAGTGGCTCAGTCTATGGAGACTCTTATGTTCATTGGTACATCCAATAACAGAACATATGTAATGTTTTTTGGCACAGACATTGTACATCTCCAGCTGCTACAGCGAGGAAACAGAAATAAAGGACTGCAGCGGCTCTCTCAGGGCGATATCTATGCTAATAGAGCAGATCATCACCAGTCATGGTGATATGTCATGGCTTAAATACTCTTACTTAAGAGTAGGGTGAAATCTGGAACCGCTCGTTTGGAGAGACTATGATTTACGGGGATTATAAAAAAAAAAAAAAAAAGAGTGGGTGGATTTTTACCATTGTAGGCTGGTTGTTTACACACACATCTGTGTTCAAAACACCTTAAAAAAAGTGAATTTTGCATAAAAGTTTTAAAAGGTATGAATGTCTTGAAATTTGAAGCTTATCAATAAAACAGTTTTTTTAATCACATCTTTGTGTATCAGCAGGGTATTTACCTGTTGTACCAGTTAAAAAGCAGCCAGTTAACTCCCTCCAGCTGATACTCTCGGAGCTGGTTTCCATTTTTATACTCTCTGGACTCATCAAGCTTCTTCCAGGCACTTGCAGCAGGTCGAGGCTGATGGAAGAGGAAGTCTTGTTAATAATTCACCACTGTCTCGTCTGTTTCTTAATGAAAACTAAAGAACACAGACAGGGTGAAAATGCTCTGGTGAACAGGCACTGAGAGGAAAGAGGAAGAGGCACATAAAATGATATGCAAAGACCGAGAGTGTGACAGTATCTCACAGTTCTCTTGAGTCTGGGCTGGCGACTTTCAATCTTCCTGAATTCTTCCACTTTGCCTTCATCAACATCCTCCTTCAGCTCCCAAGTAGCATCTTCATAGGGCAGAGAGCACCACTTCACCAGGTAGTACACAACCGGCTGGGAAAGTGAAAACAGTGTTTTTGGCAGTCATGTGCGCAGTTTGAATTAAATGTGACTAGATAAGAGGAGGAACCAAAAAACAATACAGTAAACAAACAAAATATCTTTAAAAATCACACTGTCCTTGCTGGTCACACACAGTAGACCAGTGTAGTTTGGTTTAAGAACAAATGACTCTTATAAATGAATCAAACAGACACACACATGCATTATCGGTTTGAATAAGCAAGTTTTTCATTTGATATTTGAAAATTGGGTCTGTGGTTAAGAAATCCTTACCTCCCCATTGTCTTTATCAACACTATGTGACTCATCCAAAATTCGATCAACCTCCACATAGTCTGGATTGAAAGGTTCCTCATCCTAAAAAACAGGAAAGTTCCAGATATACTTATAAATCCTCCTCAAAATTAGCAAGATTTCCCAAAGCCATATGACTTAAACTACCATCCAAACAAAGTAATATTTGCGCAATTTCAACTTTATAGGGCCTCACCTCTTGGAATATGTTCCTCATTTGTGCCTGTTTTGTCTTGAATCTTTTCAGCTTTTGGTGGATCCTCTTGTCCCTCTCCAGCTGCTCAAGACTGGCCCATTCACAGTGCATGTACGAGCTAGAAACGCATTGCAATATTTTAAGGGGATAAAAATTACATTTCCACAAATGAGGGTTGAGAAAACAGCTGATGACTTACTAGTTTTTATATTTGACAAAAAATTCCTCCACATTAGTATACTGTCCTGGAGACACCTGCATCAGGACAAGAAAATACCGTGAAGGCTCAGTCAGAATAGAGATTTCACAAGATTTTTGATAACGACAGTGAGTAGCATGAACAGATACTTGCCTCCTTTTTGGTCACCCGCATAGACAATATTTTATCAACAATAGCAGCATCCTCCTCACTTGGGTTCTCCTGAAACAAATCAGAAACATGCACACACACACACAAAGATAAAGAGAATAGTCCTACCAAAGCTACATACATATAAGCATGATTTTTTTATGACTGGTGGCATTGTGTCAACAGCTGAAAAATTCTGACAGAACCGGTTATAAAAAAAAAAAAAAAAAAAAAAGAGAAACAAATGGCAGTAACAACCACAAATGCTCATCCCGCTATTACTAGTGTGCTGACGCACCACAAAAAACTGCATGCTTGGAAGACCATCCCCATCCAGCTCCTGCTGGAGTTCTGCTCCCATGGACTGGACATGCCCTGCAGCGGACACAGGAGTTGTGGTCACATCAACGTCTGCGTCCATTTCATCTTCATCATCCGTGATTTTAATGTCCAAATCCTCTGTGTACTTCTTCCGCTTCACCTGACGGTTAGAACGTCGCTTCTGTTGGGAGAACGGAATTACAGTTGAGTCAATGAATCCGGTTTATGTTTTTGTTCTGATGCTATTTACTCAATTCTACGTCACAATGCTCTTTCCATGCCTACCCACATGTACAATATTTCAATAGCTTAATATGAGTCCTATGAGTCAGTAATGGGTAAATGTGTAAGTAATACCTGTGACATTTCCTCCTCCAGTGTGCGGGGCGAAACAGGAGGGCTTAGATCTACATCTGAGTGGTCAGAGGATGGATTTCTTTTCCTTTTCTTACCACCCACTGGAGTGATGGTGCTATAGAGAGAGGGTATAAAGTGTAAGAACAAAAACAGGCAGAGGCAAATACGTCAATGAGTCAAACTCTTCTAGGGAGGATAAGAAATCATAACTCACTTGAGCTTAATCTTGGATTTACTTTTACTGCCTCCACCTCCAGCAACCAGTCCTGGAGTCTTCGCCTTGGATTTCTTGTCTCCTCCCACCACCACTTTCCCTCCTCCCAAACTTGGGCTTTTCTTCTTGCTCCCTCCACTACCACCACCACCACCACCTCCTTTCTTTTTTGCTCCAGCAGCCCCTGCAACGCCCTCTAGGTCTGCCGAGGTCTGTCCGGCAGGCAGCTCGTCCTGGTTGAGCACACGGGGGATGTTCCTTTCGCCCCTGGCTTTGGCCCGTGCGATGGCCTCAGCAACAATGCGATTTGCTTTCTCCTGCTTGCACAGGGTTTCTACTCTCCGCACAGGCTCCTGGGCCTTTGCCAAACGCACACCGGAAGACGCAGCTGTAGTGGTGGTGCCGGAAGCTGAGCCGGCAGCCGAGGTATTGATAACTTTAACCACAGAAACGGCTCCACCAGCACTGGATACCGTGTTTGACTGCAGGGAAGAAGTGAAATTTAATTTCAAGCACTATACTTTGTCAGCATGTCAACAAAATGGTTAGAAACAGAGAACCAGTTCTTATTCAGAACTGGTTCCTTTTTCTTTAAAATGACTCTAATAAGACAATGACTATGAGTTACATACAGTTTAAAGGGATAGTTCACCCAATAATATCCCATAATTTCCTCACCCTCAAGCCATTCTAGGTGTATATGACTTTCTTCTTTCAGTCAAACAATCGGAGTTATATTAAAAAAATATCCTGGCTCTTCTAAGATTTATAATGGTAATAAAGTAACCGAGATTTTGAAGCCCAAAAAACCACATCCATCCATCCATCCATCATAAAAGTAATCCATATGACTCCAGGGAGTTAATACAGGCCTTCTGAAGCAAAGCGATGCATTTTTTAAAGAAAAATATCCATATTTATAACTTTATAGATTATAATCACTAGCCTCCGGTAACTTCAGTGCGCTCACGATAGAGTTGATTTCTGGCGTATGACGTAGGATATAGGAGTAGCATAAGCTTAGGTGAGAGTAGATGCATCGCTTTGATTTAGAAGGCCTTTATTAACCCCCTGGATTACTTTTATGATGAATGGATGCACTTTTTTGGGCTTCAAAATATTGGTTGCTTTTCAGTTTCATTATAAAGCTTTGAAGAAAGCTTATTTTTTAATACAACTCTGATTGTGTTTGGCTGTAAAAAGAAAGTTATATACACCTAGGATGGCTTGAGGGTAAGTAAATGATGGGATAATTTTCATTTTTGGGTGAACTATCCCTTTAAGTCTAAGACTTAAATCTGTCTAGTTACTGCCTGGTTGTCCATATGACAAAGTGTACTTAAATTATACATAATATCAAACCTTTTAGAAACTTTAAAACAATAATTCATATTATATTCCAAGTGGTACACAAATAATAGCATGAATTGTGTTATTTTTTCAGGATTATAACACTAAAGAACCTCAGAGCCACAAAACAGACGTGAGGAAATGTCCTACCTGTGGCTGCAGCAGTAGTTTAAGAGGCACTGCTAGTCTCTGTCCTCCTTGGCCTTGAGAAATCTGCACCACCTGAGGGCTGCCACCAACATTAGCTGCCCCAGAAACCAACTGAAACTGTTGCAAACACAGAAAAAGCTTCCCATCACCACCAAGTTACAAGGAAAAGCACATCTTCCAATGCAAACGACTTGTCCTTTCCCTCACCTTGGCTCCCTGTTGGTTGGGTTGCTGTTGAACTTGCAGCTGAATGGTGAGCACTTTCGGCTGTGCACCCGTTTGACCCGCCTTAGCTTGGGCGAGAGCTGCCAGCTGGCCACCCTGCAGGACTAACTTCCCTGGCAGAGAGCCCAACACCAGCCTGTGCTGCTGGCCCTGCTGACCCGCCCCTGCAGCTGAGGTTCCCCCTATCGTCACCGTCCCAGCCTGGCCAGCTCCACCTTGCGAGGGCTGCTGTAGCACCAGAGTGATCCTCTTTGCTTCCCCCCCCTGAATAGAGAAAGATGGGCTATTAGGATTCTGAAAGCAAAAAAAAAAAAAAAAAAAAAAAAAAAAACAGCTACAAAGAGTGCAGAGACCAGTGTTATTATAGTTTTACTGATAAACTATTAAGGTTGATTCATACTTCTGTGTCAAAACTACATCATAGGCTGTATGTAGCACGCATAGCCTACGGCGCAGCCTGACGTGCACAAAAATGTAACATGTTAATTTCTACATGGTCCACAAGCGCTGTGATTGGTCTGCTAGAACCCCTCCCTGCATGTGTAATTGCACGTCGACACGGACAACGATGCAGAAGTATAAATGAAAACTAACCCGTAGCCTACGGCGCAGAGGCTACGGCGTAGGTCCGATGCAGAAGTATAAATCAGCCTTAATACTTTGAATCATTCAATCAATTTAAATTTAATAAGTTTCAGTATTCCGTTTTATTAAAGGGACAAAATGTAGTTTTTCGACTAGAGGTCGCCTATTCAAAACAAAGGCATCGCTTGATGATGTTGAGATTGAGCGCGGAATCTCGGGATATTGTCTTCACCTCACAGCCGGTGGAAAATAATCTGACAGGACTCGGGCAGAAATCATGTTAATGGATAAGATTATTAACTTTACTGTAGTATGAAGCAGAGCAGGGTCGAGTGCTGTGGGAGCTGAACGAGGCCGCTGGAGCGATTGCTAATGAGAGACGAGCCTACACACTTTTATTATGCCACAGTCGCTGCTTCTGCTTCTTCCGGTCAAGCGTACGTGGGGTAATGCAGTGCTGTTTATCATATTAGTTACATTTGAGCGTGTTGAAAATGATGCTATAAAGTTACTCTGTGCGTTCACTCGTCGGCTGCTATGAGAAACTTGTTGCACACTGCAGCAAGCTAGATCGATATTAGAATATCATATTAATAAATGCTGGATGGTTTGTACTGCTAAATGGCATGCGATTCATTTGAAAACATATTGGATGATGGAAAAGAATGCTGTTTTACTGTTACTAAAAATAAAGTTGCATCTGTTCATGCTATGTTAGCCACTTGACAAAATAGTGTTTTTCTCTCAGGCATAGTAAAAACATGGTAAAATCAAGAAAACACGATTCAAACAATAAGACTAAACGTGTTGAGCTATATAACATGATTAGTTTTCTGTCGATGAATGTATCCAAACAGTTGCTCACCTGTCTAATAAAACACATAATATATTAAAGCTTCTTTGGCGTTTCCACGGTTTCTACAAGATAAAACCGGAAATCGAGGGTAACACGGGTATGATGTCATTGATAGGCGATGCACGGACACGTTTTTGAAATTAAATATTTTATTTCAAGGAACCAAAGTGTTATTTTTATGATAACCCTGGCGGAGACTGACCTGCTGTGGCACTGCTGAAAGGGTGACACCTTGAGGTCGGACGGCCGCTGCTGTCGTTCCAGAGGATGTAACAGTCTGCGCTTGGGCCTGTGTTTGTACTGGGGTTTGTAATGCCATCTGTGTCTGAGGCTGCACCTGCGCTTGAACCTGTGCCGGCTGTGATGGTGACTGCAATTGTGTCTGCGCAGGTATCTGCACCTGCGATTGGGTCTGGGGCATCGAGGTCAGTAACACCTGCTTCATCGGGCCATTTGAAGTCTGAACGAGCCTTTGGACTCCAGTGCCCACTTTGACCTGCCCCTGCCCAGGTGACGTCGCATTTAATACCGTCCCCCCGGAAACAACCGCCATCCCTGGTCTAAGAGGGGTCCCTGTCAGAACTCTAGCAAGAGTGACTTTGCCTGGAGAGCCTGTGGCTCCTGTGACACCCTGCAGAACTTGAGTCTGACCCTGAGGGCCTTTCAAAATTACAATTTTTGGAGCTGACTGCCCTGCCGCCTGTTGCGTAACAGCAGCGATTTGCTGAGTCTGCAGCTGCTGGGTGGCGACTTGAGCCGCCGACACAGGTACTCCAAGAGGGGAGCTCAGAAGGACCGTTGCCGCCCCACTGCTGTTACTGGCCACCGAGAGAGAGGGCTGAACGGAAATCTGAGCCGGGTTAACAGAGACTTCATGCGACATCTGGGTGGCCTGCTGTGCTGGAAGAGTCTGCAGTGGGACGGAGACAGGAGTTGCGACAGGTGTTGGCATTAGAGCTGGATCATCACTGAGCACAGGGACACCAGGATCCGGTGTGGGGTCCGTAGGTGGGTCCACTTGGCCCAGTGCCAACTTCAACGCCTCCTCGACCGGGTCTGAGGAGCCCTGGGAGAACGCATCCTCCGGCAGGGAGTCCAAATTGAACAGTGGTGTATCATCAAAGAGGTCCATAATTGGGTCTGCCATATTGTTAAAGAGTTTGTGAAAAAAAGCAAAGAATGTGAGATATCCAGTGTCTGTACAAAAACATCCAACAAGTCCGAAGAGATTCTGTAGGTATGCTGTTGAAGAAAGGAAGTGAGAGAGATAAACTGTAAGCACCTTCATCAAGATTTTTTTATATACATTTTAATTATTTACATAAGGCCAGTTACTGTAGTTACTGTTATTATATATATATTTTTTTAATTATTGAATTTAAATATTCACATATATAAAATAATCATATTTTTTCCTTCATTTTATTTACATTTATGCACTTGACATACATATAAAAGACTGAAAAGTTTTTTAAATCGGTGCAAACGTACCTTTTGCAAGCAACTTCAAGCCCAAGATATCCTACATCACTATCAAGTTCACGTTTATAGATCATAACACTTCTAGCCTGTCAAATCTATCAGTAATGCAAACATCCATCATACCTAATACTTATTCAATTCTACTGTATGACAGGTAAACTTACCTGAAACGAATGATCAGGGAGTGAGGAACAGGAAAAGAGAGAGTCCACCGGTTCACCCTCCTTCACTCTCTCTCTCTCTTCCTCCCCTCTATCCTCTCCTACTCTCTGGAGTTACTTTTTGCTTCTCTGGTTGGAGTGAACACTAAGAGATCCATCAATAAATGTGTGTATTGATGCCCTGGAGAAAACAAGAAAAGCATAGGATAGGAAAACACATTAATTAAGTAATTAAAACTAAATAGTTGCCGCATCTTACTGAATAGCAGTGCCATCACTTTACATAGCATCATGTCTGACTGATCTGTATGTCACTTAACAGGTATCATAACGTAGTTTTTAAAAGTTAAAGAGTGCAAATTTGTATCGTCTCTAATGGCATGTTCTTTAAAGTCAACCGCAAATCATATAAATGATGTTTAGATAAACGAAATCAATACGGTCTTCCTTGCCTTGCCATCAATGTGGAACAACAGTCCTAAACCAGACGCTCGACAAACCCCATCAATGTTCACAATGGCGATTCCTATTGCTATAAATGCTAAATATGTGCTCGATCATTTTGTTTTTCTCTGACGGCCGATTTAAGCTGTATCAGTGAGTCTCCATCATTCATAATACATCTCAGTCTCTCGTTCGGACTCTCTTTCAATCTCTCTCATCAACAAACCGGACCAAACCAAAGGCAACGTGCTACAAAAACCATAGCCCGACTACGAACAGACATGGACAAGGCCGCAAAGCTGTTTCGACTTAGCTAGGGCGTATTTTCTACTAAAATATGCCCTAATAACGCTGCCATCCACTGCCCCAACTTTCCCCGCAATAATTTCGGGGTGCTAAATTTACCTTTGCATCGACACACATGGCTTTCTCCGTCTCACAACACTGTACGATTACAGGAAACGGCCAGCGTAGAGCAGGAACTAACTTCTTGCCAGAGCTAGGTCGAACGCGCAGCCCCCGTTCTCATCTGCAGTTCGCTGATTGGCCCATCCTCAGAGTGGCTGTCAAAAGGTAAACATTCCATTGGTGGAACAAGTTGTCTGTCATTCCGGTGTGCGGAATTACAGGGCGGGAGACATTAATGGGTATCGGTCGTACGGGTAGTTTGGTTGAGGCTGCACTAAATGCGGCCTACTTGTTATCACCGGGTTTGAGATGCTCGCTTGGTAGAATTTAAACGGCAACGGATTTAATTCCATAGTACTATTATTTAGGGAAAAACAATAGCGTGTAATTTGTACAAATGTATCCAAATGTCCCAAATATTAAAGCTTGTGATGCTAAATAAATCGCATTTTATAGTACTACAGTATTTAATTAATTTGTCATAGATGGATACAAAGGTATTAATAAATTTAATTTATGGGTTTAGTGCTGTTTTTATAAGAGATATCTATCGATTTTAATATTAAAAAACATATTGCAAATGATGATATGATTAAAATTATCTTTATTTGCCACAACAAAACACATGCGGATGATGTTAAAACGCTTTCAATAATATTTGCATTATTCATTCTTTTGATTAAAACAAAAATGTATATTAAAAACAATTAATATATAAAGCTAATTATAATATTAATTTGTTCACTAAATTACACTTGTGTTTGGACAAATTAATGATAAACAACTTGATTAAATGATTAAATTACAAATGGATGATGTTAAAAACATTTTCAATAATATTGAAATTATTCATTCTAGTGATAACTAAAATTAATATGCAAAATAAATATATATTAAACATGTTAGGACAAATTAATCATTAATAACTTCCACATAAATTAATTTCTTGTCATGATGTGGCCTTCCATTCAATAATAAATGCTCAAAGACAGGTTAGAAAAATAAATTACTATTGAATTAACATCAGTGATTCTTTCTTTTCTTTCAGTTTTCTTTTCTCCATCTCATCATTTGCCTGCTCCCTTTCTCTCCTTGTTTCGTATGTGTGAATAAGTGTGTCTTTAAACCAATGCAGCGTAACTTATCGACTGTGACAGCCCACCCCGCATAGTCCATAGGAGTCCAGCGTGCACTTGCACTTCTGCTTGCCAAAAACTCCATCTGCCTTACTCGACCAGTGCCACTGTAGTTCGTATCCGTTATCCATTATGCCTATGCTGCTATCCGTGATGATTCCTGGTAATCCATGCCAGCTCTGATGCTGAGAGCTATATTTACAAACAGCTGTTGTTACAGGTGAAACACCTCATTCAGAGAAGGAACACAGACTGAGGACAAGTCATATTACATACCACACAGAATAAAGTTTTTAGTTAAGGAACTCAGTTTAATGAGATGTATCTTTACAAAGCATTGAAATATACACACACAGCTCCATAAGCAGGCAAACATAGACATGAGAAACAGAAACCTCACAAAGATAAGCTATATTTAATTTTTCTGTTTCATTAAAAGCGATTTCAGAAATTGAATTTTTGGCCAAAAAATTGAAATACATAATTTTTTAAAGATATTAGGACAGTCCCATCAATGCCAGTTTTTAGTTTAACCATACACTCTAAAAAATGCTGGGTCAAAAACAACCCAAGTTGGGATGAAAATGGATAAACCCAGCAGTTGGGTTAAATGTTTGCCCAAAGTGCTGGGTAGTTTTATTTAACCCAGCTATTGTTTAAAAATCACTATGTGGCTGTCTTAAAATTAACCCAAAATAGGTTGGAAATTAAAAATCAAACACATAATTACTAGAGGCAACAACAATAATCAAAAGGTGAATGTTTTATTATGTTTTAAATTCTTATTAATTAAACTTATCAATAAATGTTCATTTATTAAACATATTAATGAATGTTAATTTCCAACATACTTCGGGATCATTTTAAGCAAGAAATACAGTCATTTTTAAACAATAAAAACTACCCAGCAGGTTGGGTCAAACATTTAACCCATCTGCTGGGTTAAAACAACCCAGGTTTGTCCCTTTTCAACCCAACTTGGGTTGTTTTTAACCCAGCACTTTTTATGAACATATTATCTAAAATACATTATAAAAAATAAAAATAAAAAAAACACTAAAACAAATTTTTAAAACTTTTTTCTTCAAATCGTGTTCACCATAAAATTTAATTATAATATTATAATAACAATATTTCTAAATGATGTAAATGATAAAATATAAATAATATTCCCATTTTCTGCATATTCTCTGTTCTGACACCCGTTAAAAAGAGAGGAAGAACAAACATGAACTTTTCTATGGCATTCATTTTCCTAACATAAATCCTCATCCTCGCTCTTTCCCGTCTCCCACCTCTTCTCTTCCTCACACGGCTGCCTTTATAAGGGGAAGACCAGGAAGCCTGAAAAAGTAGAGTACTTCCAGCCTCCCATTAAGTTGCCCCTTTCTAGCTTGAGGTAAGCCTTGTCGCCTCGCTCCATGATCACAAGCCCTGCATTCGTGGCTGCCTCCCGTGTCACATCCTGGTCTCCAGCAAAAGCTGAGATCATCGGCCATCCGTTCAACATCAAACTCACCTGTGAATGGAAAACACTGTCACTGCTTTGCATTAATTACTTATTATTTACAGTTGTTATGTGTCTCTTTCTGCCTATACACTCTTAAAAATAAAGTTTCCACAGTGGTACCATAGAAGAACCATTTTGGTTCTCCAAAGAACCAGTTCATGTGACTACAGTGGTTCAACCTTAATGTTATGAAGTGACAAGAATACTTTTTTGCGGCAAAGAAAAAAAAAAAAACCACTTTATTTAACAACATCTAGTAATAGGCGATTTTAAATCACTGCTTCATGAAGCTTTACGAATCTTTTGTTTCGAATCAGTGGTTCGGAGCGCGTATCAAACTGCCAAAGTCACGTGACTTTTTCAGGGGGGGCGTGACTTTGATACACGCTCCAAACCACTAAAACAAAAGATTTGTAAAGCTTTGAAGCTTCATGAGCCAGTGTTTTGAAATCGCCTATCACTAGATATTGTTAAATATGTTTTTTGTTTTTTTTGCCGCAACAATAAGTATTCTCGTCACTTTATAAGATTATGGTTGAACAACTGTAGTCACATGAACTGTTTTAAATATGTCTTTAGTAGCTTTCTGGGCATTTGAAAGTGTTAATTATCTTGCTGAGCAATCGTATTTTATCAAAAATATCTGTCTTACGGGTGTGGAACGACATAAGGGTGAGTAATTAATGACAGAATTTTCATTTTTTAATGAACTAACCCTTCAAAGAATGGATTTTAAAGGTTCTTCATGGACCCACAGATGCCTATAAAGAACCTTTATTTTTAAGATTGAAAGTATGTACCTGTATGGTTTGTCTGTTGTACGCCTTCACCACATGGAAATTGAAGCTGTACACCCCTCGTCTCGGAGCAAGGAAGATACTGCTTTCTTGGTCAAAATGACCGCCAACGTTCACCAAGATCTGACAAAAACTGACTGATTAAACAGAGCTAAACTGCATAAGTGTATTTTTTAATGTGGAAAGATTGCTTACCTGGTCAAAATAGATGATCATGGTGCGGTTGCTCATATCTGTGGGCTCATGGTTGGTTTGGCGTGTGGCGGAAAAGGCCACACGGCCGGTACCCGAACGCACAGACATTCCCAGCGCATTACCTGCTGGTTCTGAGGAGGGCGTTGAGTCACAGACCACCAGGCATTTTCCCTCCAGTACTATGGGCTCCGTGTCGTTTTGCCCTCTGACCACTAGAGGGACGATTATCAGAAGTAGAGCTAGTATTGGCAGCCCAGAGTAGGGCAGCATTGTCTTATTATTATCTCTTGCGATATCTCAGATGAAATTAGGTGCAAATGCTCTCAGGTCAAGTATGCTGTCTTCAAGTGAACAATCCTGAAAAACTGAGATGTTATGAGCTATTGTAAAAGTTATAGATCTTTAAATCCTTGGCTGTCTTTCACCCTTACTCTCTCTCTCTATTTTGCAGTCGCCCTCCTGTCTGTCACAGTTTCCTGACGAAGATCTACTTCTGTGCTATCTTGTTAAATTGCCTGCAGGGGACCAAAGGCAAGGACACTTAGAGGTTTCTCATCATCCCGAAAAAAATCCATCATCATAGCCAACCTGTGAGAAGACAGAAAGAGAGAGGGGGAGTGAGAGGAGCTCTGCAAGCCAACAGGTATGCTTGTTGTGTGTATGGGGGAGGAGGAAGAGGAGCAGTGAAGGATGAAGATCATGAGGTAACACTTTGGATCGCATTCAGCTGAGGGGAGCAGCATCCAGGAGAGAGTGAGAACAAGAGAGAGAAAAAAGAACAACTCCACTGAGAGACCATCTGTCTTTAACACGCTCTCACTTCCCTCCTGACGTTCCACAACATGCAGGACCTTTCTCTCCTACACAGATCCTCTGTCCCTCTCTCCTTTGCTCATGCGTATTGGCCGAACCCTCTCTCTCTCCTAGGTGCTTTGGCACACAACGGCAACAAAATGCAAGTCTTGAAACTAAAGAATGTACATCTCGGAATATATTTAAGGTACAGTACATGTATAATCAGGTCTTAATTGGCACCTCTCACCTCGTTAATTTACTATTCAAGTCATGTTTATAGTCTTTATAAAGCAATGACATTTACAAAGGTCAACCTTCTTTGCGTCTAGTCTTGAGTGAAACCTCAGTGTTTGAGCGCTTTCAGTAAGAACTAATTCTGCTCAGTGCAGTTCTGACCAGCTTTATTTTCTTCACAAAATTTTAACACATTACATATAATCTTTTTTTTCTTCAATATTCCTTTTAGACTCTGAATCACCTTACACTGCAAACAATCATTTTCTTAAGCAACATTTTTGCCTTGTTTTCATGTAAAAATATCCTTAAAACTTAATAGTTTACTTGAAAAGTAAAAGATTTTAAGAATTATAATGTGTAAGATTATAAAACTTTTTTTTTTTTTTTAAATTATAATTTTATATTTCTTCCCTTCTTGGCAAATCATTTGTATTTATTAAAGCATAGATCTAACAAAGGTTTCAAGGATATTTAACAGGAAAACAAATCAAAATACACAAGGAAATGATTTTTTGTGTGTGTGCTAAACAATCTTTTACTAAATCCTCTTTCCTAGGGAGTAACAGTAAGATTAAATTAAGTTCATAAGCTTTCGTAATAGGAAAAAATAGCAAAATCACCTGATTTAGTGGGCTGTTCCTCGGTTTCCCAGGTGTAATGATGCGAGGTGTCAAAGCTTCTGTAAAGAAACAGTGAATCTGACAGATCTTCCTACTCATCCTGTCTCTCAAGACCCTCCCCTTCCCACCCACTCCACCTCTCTTCCTCCCTCTCTCACTTTCTCTAATAATCCTAGCCATGTAATTATTCTTTGATGTAACCAGCATGGCCAGGCTGGCGTTGTAGCTGTAAGTGATAGCCAACAGTCAGCGGAAAGCATATAGAACAAAACAGGAACCATAAAATGAGTTTCCCGCAAAACATGATTGATACACATGGATCGCGAACATCAAAGGGCACAAATGTTAATATCACAAAAGAAAAAAATAGCAGAATAACTTTCAGATTTCACAAACATATATTTTTTTATTTTTTTGGAAATGTATCACAAAACATGAAACCAGTGAATAAAATAAGAATATTATGCGTACATTTTGTAAAATTGTGCATGCATTTTAAAAACACTTTTATGGGTGCACTGTTTTAGTAAGCAATGATTTGAATTTCTGAATTTAGTTGTTGATAATACACAAGGGCTGCCAACAATGAAATCTATAACATCAGGAGAAAGCTAAGAGGTTAGCATTCCCTTTCATGTCAATGGCAGTTTATCAGCTGGCGCAGGACAACTTGGAAGTACATGATTTAAAACCTGTCATCTTTGCTCATGGGAGCACAGAACTTTTTGAGCCAATCATATGAACTGTAAATGAAATCTGACAGTGCTGATTGGCTGATGGCACCACAACAGTAAACACAATTCCAAAACAATCACAAAGCCTTCACAAATGACTGTGAAGTAAAAGGCTTCCTACAGGGAAAGATATAAGTCCATGTTATGCATTTAAAAGTAGGGTAAGCAATTTTTTTAATAAAAACATTTCGTTAGAATGGTAAAAAATAGGGCTGCGCGATTTAACGCGATTATTTAACACGCAGCTTGTCAGAGCTTGTGATCAGTAGTAAATGCTTCTCCATCTGAAAGCAAGAGGGCGCTCTTGCGCAGAAACTCCAAATATGCCCTGCCGCAGAAGTAGATAACACACATCATATCTTCTGTAGCTGAATAAACAGAAGATTGAAACGCCTGTGACACACTATGCTGTTCTCAGCTCCAGTTTTGCAATTTAGCGACCCCTAGTGCACACAGATGATACCAATCTCCATCCACACTTCATTTATTCTTGAAAAAGGCATTGTCTGTAAGTGTTTTTTAAATGAATGTTTTTTGGTGTTTTCTTATAGATCATGGTGTTGTATTTGGAGATGTTAGATGAGTGTACATGTGTATATATAGGCTATCGAGTACTCTTCAGCTTGTTGGATTCATGTTGTAATCTGGGTATTTATTGTCAAGAATCTTTCAATGATGTATTTTAAAGCTTGTGTGAACATTTGTATAGTAAGGGAAATGTAAGCTGTGTGCCCTGTAATGTTGTTTACGCTATTGCTATGTATGCTGTGCTATTTATCATTGAAAATGGATGTATTAGAAGTTGCTTATGCTCATCTATGGTTCAGTTGTTGCAGTTTTACACCACTTCCATTAAATTGCACTTGGATTTAGTTCAAGTCTTTTTTGGAGGAGTGTTAAGCTTGCTGCATAGCTATACAGGTGCTGGTCATATAATTAGAATATCATCAAAAAGTTGATTTATTTCACTAATTCCATTCAAAAAGTGAAACTTGTATATTATATTCATTCATTACACACAGACTGATATATTTCAAATGTTTATTTCTTTTCATTTTGATGATTATAATTGACAACTAAGGAAAATCCCAAATTCAGTATCAATACAAAGAAAGGATTTTTAGAAATCTTGGCCAACTGAAAAGTATGAACATGAAAAGTATGAGCATGTACAGCACTCAATACTTAGTTGGGGCTCCTTTTGCCTGAATTACTGCAGCAATGCGGCGTGGCATGGAGTCGATCAGTCTGTGGCACTGCTCAGGTGTTATAAGAGCCAAGGTTGCTCTGATAGTGGCCTTCAGCTCTTCTGCATTGTTGGGTCTGGCATATCGCATCTTCCTCTTCACAATACCCCATAGATTTTCTATGGGGTTAAGGTCAGGCGAGTTTGCTGGCAGATTAAGAACAGGGATACCATGGTCCTTAAACCAGGTACTGGTAGCTTTGGCACTGTGTGCAGGTGCAAAGTCCTGTTGGAAAATGAAATCTGCATCTCCATAAAGTTGGTCAGCAGCAGGAAGCATGAAGTGCTCTAAAACTTCCTGGTATACGGCTGCGTTGACCTTGGACCTCAGAAAATACAGTGGACCAACACCAGCAGATGACATGGCACCCCAAACCATCACTGACTGTGGAAACTTTACACTGGACCTCAAGCAACGTGGATTGTGTGCCTCTCCTCTCTTCCTCCAGACTCTGGGACCCTGAGGAAATGCAAATCCAAAATGCAAATCCAAAGGAAATGCAAAATTTACTTTCATCAGAGAACATAACTTTGGACCACTCAGCAGCAGTCCAGTCCTTTTTGTCTTTAGCCCAGGCGAGACGCTGTCTGTTGTTCAAGAGTGGCTTGACACAAGGAATGCGACAGCTGAAACCCATGTCTTGCATACGTCTGTGCGTAGTGGTTCTTGAAGCACTGACTCCAGCTGCAGTCCACTCTTTGTGAATCTCCCCCACATTTTTGAATGGGTTTTGTTTCACAACCCTCTCCAGGGTGCGGTTATCCCTATTGCTTGTACACTTTTTTCTACCACATCTTTTCCTTCCCTTCATCTCTCTATTAATGTGCTTGGACACAGAGCTCTGTGAACAGCCAGCCTCTTTTGCAATGACCTTTTGTGTCTTGCCCTCCTTGTGCAAGGTGTCAATGGTCGTCTTTTGGACAACTGTCAAGTCAGCAGTCTTCCCCATGATTGTGTAGCCTACAGAACTAGACTGAGAGACCATAATCATCAGAGTCTGTGTGTAATGAATGAATATAATATACAAGTTTCACTTTTTGAATGGAATTAGTGAAATAAATCAACTTTTTGATGATATTCTAATTATATGACCAGCACCTGTATATGCCTACACATAGTGAGTGAAGTAAAGTAAAAAAACATCAAACTGCAAGATCTTAAGTGAAGTGGAGATATGTCGTCTTTTCTCAAAAAATGCCAAATGCTAATTCTATAAGCATCGATCCAGAAGGCCTAGAGGTTAGGTCAGAATGTGCTGCATCATATTTGTCATCCTATTCATGAAGATTAAGTAAGTCTTCAAGCAGCATAGCTCAAACGCGAGCCTCCATTTAAAGCTAGCTTGCTATTGCTAGCCTCTCTGAAATTGCCCCCTGCCTTTAAAAGTCTACCTTTAAAATGAATTGGCTACTGGCAAAATATTTACTGAACTAAAACTAAGTATTAGAGATTTATATTTTGCTCATTTTGAATAGCCGTCAAATGTAAAAGATGCATTGGATCTTTCCCTTAAAGGGATAGTTCCCTCAAGCCATCCCAGATATATGACTATCTTCTTTCAGACGAACACAATCCGAGATATATTTAAAAATATCCTTAGTCCTCCAAGGTTTATAACGATTGTGAATGGTAGGTCAAAGACAGAAAAAATGCATCCATCCATAAAAAAATGAATCAGTACAACTCCAGAGGGTTAATAAAGGCCTTTTTAAAACTTTATATATTCAAACAACTAGCTTCCGGCGAACGACCACATGCAGAATGCGCAAGTCGACTTGCGCCAAATGAGTAATCCTCTGACGTGATGTATGAAGCAGGATGTAGGAGTATCGTATGCTTAGATGCCTCTCACGGTTCAAACAAATACGGCTGGGCAACAAACTCAAGCTCCTCTTCTCTTATATCGAAATCCTCAGACATTTCTCTTTTTAAACTTCTAATTCGTGGCCGGTGTTTTGTTTTGCTCTGCGTTCATCATCGTGTCAGGTCAAAGGTTGCTCTTCCGCCCAAATTGACGTGCGCGGTATGCGTACAGTCATCCGCCAGAAGCTAGTTATTTGAATTTATAAAGTTTTAAATATGGATATTTTTCTTACAGAAACGCATCCCTTCGCTTCAAAAGGCCTTTATTAACCCTCCTGAGTCATATGGATTCATTTTTTTTTATTTTTATGGATGGATGCATTTATTTCTGTCTTCAGAATTTGGCCTACGATTTACAACCGTTATAAACCTTGGAGGACTAAGGATATTTTTAAATATATCTCGGATTGTGTTCGTCTGAAAGAAGATAGTCATATACACCTAGGATGGCTTGAAGGTGAGTAAATCATGGAATAATTTTCATTTTTGGGTGAACTATCCCTTTAAAATTTGAGTGAAAAACATAATGATGGAAAAAACCCAGTCAAGATTAGACTTCAATTATAATAGAAAATGAAAAACTAAGTCTAACTTTTCACCCAGAACATCATAAATCCATCATGAAACATAAAACTCTTTATGAATTAAAAGTTTTAACAGCAATTACAGTTCCCGTCTTTACTCAAATCCGAGAGGTAAATGCAGTCATATTTTCTTGAGGATGGTGACCCTGCTGTTCAGCTCTGGTTTGTAGAGGCCAAAGCCCAGGCAGATGGGCTGGGTGAAGCTGGTGCTGAAATTGTGCAGCGGGAGCAGGGTGGAGGATGATCCTACTTCTGAAAAGGTGATGGAGCCAGAATCATAGTCCAGAGCGATTGCCAAATGGTTGCCTGACATTTTTACAGAGAGGTGGGTTTTCTTTCGGTTATGCCAGGCAGCAAGTTTCTTGTCATGCTGCTGTGTCAGGCTCCAGGATATCTGAGCAAGATAACAGAAAATCAACTACAGAAATGCACAAGATATAATGGATTAAATATATTAAATGGGCTAGGCCTCTGACATTAGATGCTAATCTGGTCATAAATAATGATATTACAAAATTGCACTCAATTATTATGAATGAAAATATATTAATTTATATTTTAAGAAGGGGGTCCCTTGGAAATCATCATATTTGGCGGTCTGTGGCATCAAAAAGTTAGAAAACCCCTGTAATAGTGTTCTAATACACAATCTACCTTATTGCAGCCAAAGGCCGTGCCCTCTTTTGCTTTTCTTCCAATGCTATGGTAGGTCACTGCTACATCCCAGAAACCCTCCACCTCCAGCTCCCAATAATGGGTTCCTGAAGAAAACATCTGACAGGAGACCACCTGAGACCAGTGGTCGAAGCGGTCAGGATGCTCAGGGACAGGCAAACGTGTTTTTACCCTCATCACTGACCTTAGGTCTTCAGAGATATTTAGGAGTGGATGGGCTGAGTTTTTGTCCAAGGTTAATGGGCTGCTTACTAAATAACAAACAGAAACAGCCATTAGAAATGTAGCCACTAGATGGCACTATTGAACAAGGCAATAATGCTCAAAAACTGTATACAGTAAACTGTTACAACATGCTAAAAATTTTGATTAGGATCATGCTTAGGTTAGCTGGAAATCAATAGTAAGATTTAAATAAAAAAAAAAAAAAAATTCAAAATGTTCCTAGCATTATTTATATGAATGATAATACGCACAGAGATCTCTCTTGAGCTCAATTAGGCAGCGCAGGGTCTCAGCTATGAACTCTCTGTATTTATTTTCCACATTCTCTAAGATATGTTTCTTATCCATGCTGGGCTGTGGTGGTGTGAACATAGGGGAGTTGAGATCTGCCATCATCCTGCAAGGAAGAAGATAGCGACTAATACAATAAAACATATAGGCTATACACACTTGCTCAAATGCAAACTAACATATAAGTGCATTCACAAATCACAAGATATTTCTACGACACACTAAAACAATCACAGTTTATCTATAGACTCACTGTGAATCCTCTGTCTGGTATGCCTGTGAAAAGGTAGGACTACTATGAATACGTGTCGCAAAAGTTTATCTGTCATTTTAGTCTCTTGTATTCTGAATGACATCTGTAAAGACCCTAAATAAAGGGTTCTACCCTTTGTAATGTATAATAAGAGATCTATGATGCCATAACTAAGCCTTGTGGATGCTATGAAATGGTTAATAAGTTATCTGTAACTATAATTTTATAAACAAAAATATGCCTTAAAGGGTTTGTTAACCCAAAAATGAAAATCCTGTCATTAATTACTCAACCTCATTTCGTTCCAAACCTGTAATACTTTTGTTTATCGATGGAACACAAATCTAAGAGATTTCTGTCCCTCCATTCACAGCTACGCAACTATGCTTTATATGATGAACAGATTTAATTTAGGCTTCTATTCATATATAAACATTGATCGACTCACACATCAGTTGTGGTAAATAGAAGCCCAAGCATGTTCGCCTGACATGCGAGAACCAATGAGGTTCATTCTCATGTTATGCAGCACGTTTGATCTTCAGCAAGAACCAATGAGGTGGGTTCTTGC
This sequence comes from Elopichthys bambusa, assembly GCA_037101425.1. Classification (NCBI taxonomy): domain Eukaryota; kingdom Metazoa; phylum Chordata; class Actinopteri; order Cypriniformes; family Xenocyprididae; genus Elopichthys; species Elopichthys bambusa. The sequence goes on along the minus strand of CM074437.1, from coordinate 3,792,430 downwards.
GCATCAAGCTGGTTCATTTGAGCTTCTGTTTATGTTCGCTGATCAATGTTTATATGTGAACAAAAGCCTAAATTAAATCTATTCATCATATAAAGCGATCGAGTCTTTTCAGAAAATTAGGACTAAACCGCTCAATTCATATTCATATTTCACTAAAAATATCTTCATTTGTGTTCTGAAGATGAACGAAAGTCTTACGGGTTTGGAACGAAATGAAAGTGGGTAAATGATAACAGAATTTTCATTTTTGGGTGAACTAACCCTTTAATATTCTCTTTCTAACATATAATTCTGTCACTCATGACATTCTGTCATCTATTTTTTGGTGGCTGAGAAATGAATTTGTTGACCAAAAAAAGGTGATTAACAATAGCAATACAACAACACAAATTAAATATAGGTAAATATGCTTTACTTTATCATTGTATTCTTTATTTTAATGTAAAGGAAGTCAAAAATAAAGTTTAAAAATGCTTTGATGTGTCTTTATTTTAATAAATAGAATGTTGATAATACAAGTATAAAATAAATATTGTTTTAGCGTATAGGAAAATTAGGTTTTATACACATTTATGTAAACATCAAACATCAAAAGGTGAAAAAATATAATGGAGAGTGCACTTTGGCTCCTCATTTTAGTAGTCCTCTACACATCACTACATCACCTTTATTATGAAGTATGTCCTCATACCCAGATTAACAGGAAGGGGTCTCTCTCGTCCAGCAGGGAGCTGAGGAAGCGGTGGATGCTCTCAGTTTGGTTCAGATCTTCTCTCACCCTGCTGTAGTCTTCCTGCACCCTCTCCATGGCCTGCTGTCTCTCCTGCTCAGTGATGTTTATTACAGCCGACACTAGTCGGCCCACCTGAGTCTGCAGGGCTGAGCCCATCTGTAACACCTGAGAGACATCACTCACAGAGGAGTCCTCCTAAAATAATCACACACAATGCATGTATTCAGTTACATCAATACATTTCAGGTTAGGAATAATTTGTTTATTTGATATGAGACACCAAAGGTGGTTGAACTTACTATGATGGTGCGACAAGCATTCTGATGTTCTTGAAGCATAATTTCACCTTGCTTTACTTTCTCTTCTGCTTTCTGGAACAGGCTCTGTAATTTGACCTGTAAAATATTACAGAAGGGCTTTTTAAATTTGAACCCTGGGTTAACAGTTCACAATGTTCAATATTTGGGTTTACTTGAAATTACCCCACATTAGCTACAAAAACTGTCAGTTAATGATTATCCTAAATATACACGAATGATATTAATTTAAAATACACGTGGCTTACTATATAATGCATAAGAAAACAAATTAGTGCATAATAAAATCAATTGAACGTAAATCTTACACTTGATTAACTGTTAATTAATAAATAATATAATAGCCTGTTAAGCGAATAATTGAACATCATTAATTTTTTTATTCATAACTGAAATATTTGGACACTTAATTTAACACATAGTTACATTAAAGATGATTGTGAATACATGTAGGATAAATATAAATTAAGCTATCAGGCTAATTGGTATCTGTATGCTATGTTAGTACATAAGCAAACTAAAACAGATATAAATGGTCGTTATAACATAGTTTAAAAACAGCATTCATCATAACATGATTTTGTAGGAATTGTAATCAGGCGCTAAAGAGAGCATTAAAAGCTATTTGAACCAATCAGATTGCTTGAGGTCCTAATGGAAGACATGATTTCGGGGGTGTGGGGGGACCCAATTTGTCACTGCACCGGCTTGGCAAAAGTGTGCATCAAGGGCACATATCAACAAATCACGAGCACCCTTCTGAAACCTAAAATGACAAATGGGACACACTACGGTCTCGCGGACTTCACAGTCATGCAGTGGCCACTGTTGGTTAATAAGACTGTAAGTGCATATGTAGTGTACCATTTGGGGGAGGGCACCCCAGTTTGTGATTGGTTTGTAGCTAAACAACTGTTTCTTACATTCTAAACTCTATGAGGCGCCTGGTTTCATAACACAAGGTTAAAAGCAGTGCTAAATGACAAAAGTGAAGGGTCGTTCACAAAGAACACATTTTTTTGCAATCACTACTTTTACTTTTTTTTTTATGTAAACGTGCTAGACGGATGTCTTTGACTGCTGCCTCGCGTCTTTTGTAGCCTCTCGTGCGTGACATGCTGTTCTTAAAAACGCGTTTTTAAAATAAGTTAAAAACAATGCTGCGTTTATTCCTATTCCAGTGATTTTCAAAGCAAAATCATGTTCTGTGTGACTGGCCCTTCCCCCCGGGGTTAAAAACACAATTTTATAGACATCCCACCTGTCCCGCTCGCTGACCACTGAAATTTTGAAACACTTATGACGTAACGAAGCCTCGTTTACTTAAATCACGTGACTTTGGCAGTTTGATACACGCTCCGATGCACTGATTCAAAACAAAAAGATTCGTAAAGTGTTTTGAAATCGTCCATTACTTGAAATTGTTGAATAAATTTAGTTTTTCTGGCACATAAAAAGTATTCTCGTCACTTCATAACATTAAGGTTGAACCACTGTAGTCACATAAACTGTTTTAAATACGTCTTTCTGAGCATTGAAAGTGTTAATTTTCTTGCTGTCAATGCAGGCCTCACTGAGCCAAAACATCTTAATTTGTGTTCTGAAGATGAATGAAGGTCTTACGGGTGTGGAACGACATGAGGGTGAGTAATTAATGACAGAATTTTCATTTTTATCAGGACAATAAACCTGGTGTAAAGCGCAGTGTAAACAGTCCTAGGACTTTATTAAAAATCCTACAACAGGACTTAAATCATCTTAAACAGCAATATAATAGATCTAATAACTTACTTTGTATTCCTCCTCCACTTTTCTCACCCCTTTGACCTGGTGTTGAGCATGCCGTCCTTCCAGAATACAGTCTGGGCAGACATACACCCTATCATCCATGCAGTAATGTCGGAATACCTCCTGATGGGTGGGGCACCTGCGGCGGGATATGTCCATCAACGGCTCCACCAGCAGGTGAGTGCTGTAAGCTGGGCGCTGCAGATGTGGCTGCAGATGCTGCTCGCACAGAGAGATCTCACATCGCAGGCAGGTCTTCGCTGCTGTTTGGACCTCGTCTTCCGGACAACAGTCACATACCACCAGCCCCTGTTCCTCCAGGCACTGTGGGCATACAAATCTTCGCTTGCCACAGCCAGCACTCGAGCTCCAGGCCTCTTGCGCACAGGCCGGGCAAAAGCTGTGGCCGCAGGGAAAGGGTTGAGCTCGACCAAACACGTCACGACACATGGGGCATGTGTGCTCTTCCTCCATGGAGCCCATAGCAGCTGTAAATTCATTTGAACAATAATTTAATCATTTTAATAGTGATTTTAAAGGGATAGTTCACCCAAAAATCATCATTTCCTCACTCTCATGTTGTTCTTCTGTTGTTCACAAAAGAAGATATTTTGAAGAATATGGGTAACCAAACAGTTGACTGTAGCCCCTACCGTTGGTCCATCAACAGTTTGATTACCATATCTTCTTTTGTGTTCAACAGAAGAAAGAATCTCATACAGGTTGAGGGTGAGTAAATGACAGAATTTTCATTTTGGGGTGAACTATCCCTTTAAGTAGAATCAAAGAAATGATTGGTGACTCATAAGAAGTCAAATCATGGCACACGGATTAATACAGACGCATTTGGCACAAACTAATTAGCTTACTATTTAGTTAATCTGTCTCCTAATCAACTATTTTTAGAAAGCTGTTCTATTTGACTACCAGATAAATGAGGTAATCTCCCACAAATCTCTATTAAAGTCATATTATGATATTACATAAAAGGTGATGTTTTTATTTATTTTATTTTTTGTCTATTGTAAGTTAATATGCCTTAAGTCACTCTTTAGGTTTATTCCTCAAAAAGTGTTAACACTGGCACTGCCATTTGTTTGAGTATCCCATCTGTTGGGATTGGAAGACTGTTAAAATCAGTGATTAATTTCGCAATTCTCTTTGGTTTCACTGAAGGCACAGAAATTACATTTCACCTTTGATTTATAACAAATGTGCCCTAATTTACCCTAAAGTTTTCTCTGTAGACAATACCAGACCCAACTGGGGAATCAAGAGATCAACTTCTCAACTTCTCAGTGGCCTCCTGACCTGATTTTATGCAGTTGGTTACAATTACATGACTATAAAACAGGAGAAATTAGACTTACCTTTTGTGTTCTGCAGCCTTTTGTGAAAGCGGGATGTTTTCATACAGAAGCACGGCTTAAATGTATATGTGCGTCTATGGCAGCTGGCTTATCCTGAAGTGTCTTCTTAACCAGACTGACTGACCTATCAACACAGAGAACTGCTAAGCCATCACATGACCTGTTCTTTACAGAAGCAATATGAGGGATATGCGTGCTACAAAACACAAGTTACTGAAGACACAAAACAAGCAATACATTAAAGTACTAACAGTGAACTTAAAGCATGGAAATTGTAAATTAGAAGCACTGCATGTTACAGGATGTATTTTCTGATCAAATATTCTCTATTTTCACTTTTCACGTACCACATTGCCCTGAGAACAGCATGTGAATTTGGCGACCTACCTACTCATTAAAAGTTATTATATAAACACATTTGTACACGAACTACTACTCTTAAGTTCAGCAGTGCTAAATCCACTCAGTGTTACAATGCTATTGGTGTGCTCAAACTTTTAATTGTTGCTTGCAGCTAAATTGTTCTGTTACATTTGTCACATAATATTATTTATGAAGTGAACATATATTTTTGTAACAGGCCTTAAATCCTTGTCTTTTGCAAAGCACTCATGGGGTGGAGCTATATTTCTCATCAGGAAGCATCAGGAAGTTCAGAAAATGCATTTAGTATATTCACAAGAAGAGACAGAAAATGCTTGAAGATTTGTTATTTTTAATGTATAAAAAGGAAAAACTGAACTAAGAAAAAGAATTTGAACAAGAAAAAAGGAGAGAGAGTACTTCAAAAACTTTAAACAATGCAAAAAATGCTGTTCTTACTTAGAGTTTTTGTCTTGTTTCTAGTCAAAATATCAAAATAAAAAGTAAAAATTATTTTCTTGTTTTCAGAAAGTCAAAATTAAGTCAGTTTTACAAGCTAAATAATCTGCCAGTGGGGTAAGCAAAATAATCTTATATCAAACCAAAAATAAAATATATATAATCTTGCTTTCAGTTTGGATTAAGATTGTTTTTCTTACCCCACTGGCAGATTATTTTGCTTGTTTTAAGGAAAAACTCACTTAATTTTGACTCATTTTTCCTAAAAACAAGAAAATAATTTTTACTTGTCAAGAAAATGTTTCTTGATCTAAGACTTTTTAGATATTTGGACTAGAAACAAGACAAAAATTCTAAGTAAGAATAGCATTTTTTGCAGTGAACTGACAGTCAATGGAGGAAAGAGTGGATCATCATTACAGTGAGTTTTCCTCATGCTGTACATAAATGTTAAAAAGTTTGAACCCTATATAATGTATTTTTAGTGAGTTGATGATCTGACACGAAAGTCTTTAAAATATCTTTGAACAAAAAGATTATACAGGTGCATCTCAATAAATTAGAATATCATTTTTCTTTTCTGTAATTTAATTCAAAAAGTAAAACTTAAATATATTCTACATTTATTAGACATAAAGTAAAATATTTCCAGACTTTTTTGTTTTCATTTTGATGATTACAGCTCGCTGCTTATCAAGATAAAAAAAATCAGTATCTCAAATTATTAGAATATTTAATTTCAAGTTCTATTAAATTACCATTCTCAGGGTATAAATACTGGGTTTAGGTCAGTAATCCCAACAGCAGTCATGGGGAAGTCTGCTGACTTGACAGTTGTCCAGAAGACGATCATCAAGACCCTCTACAATGAGGGGAAGCCACAGAGGGTCACTGCTGAAAGAGCTGGCTGTTCGCAGAGTGCTGTGCCAAAGCATATTCATGGAAAGTTGACTGGAAGGAAAAGGTGTACAAGTGAAAGGAATGACCGCAGGCTTGAGAAGATTGTCAGGCGAAGCCGATTTAAGAACTTAGGAGAGCTTCAAAAGGAGTGGACTGAAGCTGGAGTCAGTGCATCAAGAGCCACCACACACAGACGTCTTCAGGAAATGGGCTACAACTGTCACATTCCATGTACCAAGCCACTTCTGAACCAAAGACAACATTATAAGCGTCTTACCTGGGCTGAGGAGAAAAAGAACTGGACTGTTGCTCAGTGGTCCAAAGTCCATTTTCATTTTCCAGCAGGATTTGGCACCTGCCCACACTGCCAAAGGTACCAAAAGCTGGTTCAATGACCATGGTGTTACTGTGCTTAACTGGCCATCAAACTCGCCTGACCTGAAGCTTCCTGGGCCTCCATTACACCTGAGCGGTGCCACAGGCTGATCGCCTCCATGCCACGCCGCATTGATGCAGTATTTCATGCAAAAGGAGGCCCAACCAAGTATTGAGTGCATAGAGACGAACATACTTTTCAGAAGCCTGACATTTCTGTTTAAAATATCCTTTTTTTATTGATCTTATGAAGTATTCTAATTTGTTGAGATAGTGAATTGGTGGGTTTTTGTTAAATGTGAGCCAAAATCACAATTAAAAGAACAAAAGACTTAAAGTACTTCAGTCTGTGTGCATTACATTTATTTAATACACGAGTTCCACAATTTGAAGTGAATTACTGAAATATATGAACTTTTCCACAGCATTCTAATTTATTGAGATGCACCTGTATATAAAGTCATTGTACATTGTTGTACAAAGGCTAAAAAATGTATAATCATGGCGTTAAGATTGGTACATCACAGATTTTATTCCTAAGAAATACAAAACAATATTGTAAGTCCAAAATGTTCCTACTTCCTACAAATGTGAGAGAACTCGTAGTTACAGTGAAAGTAAAACCTAGAAGGTTTCATCAAATTTCAATGTCCTTAGTTATTGGAGTTTAAGAAAAATGTTTTTATGTGCAAGTTTCCATTTTCACTCTTCTAAGCTGGGAAAATTTGTAACCTTATCATAGCAAACTCAAAACAATGCAAGGCAAACTACAGCATGAACTATGTATGTTTTAAAGGTCTTAAAAATAAAACCACATACACATGAATAATACACAAATTAACTAAACATTTGAAATATGATGATCAATCTTAATGTTTTCTGTATACTACAAAAGATAATTAAGGGGACTAATTCTAATGCTATTTCATGCATTCTGACTTATTTGCACTGTTAAAGAGTTGCATTCTCATGCTAAACATGGCCAAAGTTTCAAAACACGAGTTGGACGTAATTCTGTGCCAAATACACTCCTTCCAGATTCGGATACGTTTCTGAAAGTGTTTTTTTCGAGCATGGCCCTGTATGACATCATAAAGGGCAAAATTCCTTGTATGGGCACTAGGGGTGTAACGGTACATAAAAATTACAGTTCGGTACGTACCTCGGTTTTGAAGTCACGGTTTGGTACAGCAGGGTGAGAGACAAAATATAAATAGCTGACTCTAATTGCTGGAAAATGTTTGAATTAATTATTTAAAAAATGTTTTTGAATGAATTCAATGACTCATTATATAATACTTGTTTCATTGCTGGATGAATCAGAGTTTTTGAATGAATCTTTTGAATGAACGATTCAATGACAAATACATTTTTTTAACAGTCAGTTGTCGCCACCTAGTGGAATTAGATGTAATTGATACAACCGTTATTTGTTCGTTTCAAAAGGTAGTTTGCTCTATTTTGATCGCTATCGTTTAAATACTAACTTAAAACTTATATCTCTGTAATAATGTGAATATTTGTATCACAGAAACAGCTAATGTGTGGTTCAAAACGGCTCTCTCTGGCTCTGGCAGCACGAACACAGATTTGAACGTTCCGGTATGATTTTGTCAAAGATTTAATAGACGCGGGAGAATCGTTGTCATTAATAAAGTAGGATCGCGTAGGTGCGTGAATCGAGATTGCGATTTTTTACAATTAATCATGCAGCTCTAGGGCAGAACGGACATTGTATGCCCGAGTTACAACAATTTCCTGTTTCATGGCGAAACATCGAATTTTGTCAGGCCGCCACGGACACGCCCTTTAACGAAAACTCAAGATCTTCGCAATTTAACGTCGCCAAGGCATTTAGATTAGACAGACCAAATATGAAGTTGATCTGATTAAAGCTCCAGGAGGACTTTGTTAAAGTACGCCTGGAAATGGCAAAAAATGCAAAAATTTTGCAGAGAAAATTCAAAATATCTCACTTCCTGTTGGTTTTCAGATTTTGCACCCAGGGCCTTTTTTGTAGGTATTGGCCTGTTACATGTGCCTACCGAATTTCATACTTGAAACGTATTCTAATTCTGAAACCCATATCAGACGTAGATTTTCACCACTTCTGACGCATTTGCAAAGTTTCATGAGTTTTAAAGCATGTTTAGGCCCTCAATAATGCGATTCATTTCAGAGAAGAAAAATAATTGACCAAGCAATTACAATAGGGTCCTCACACCATCGGTGCTCGGGCCCTAATGACTCTTGAGTGTTTTCTAATACAGCATTTCATGCACACACAATGGAGGTTGTCTTTAACATGTCAAGATGATTTTATTAACTGTATTAAATATAAATGCGCATTTTGACATTGTGTAATGCTTTTCTATAACAAATGTCTTTTTGTTCCCCTCCAGCAGATTGTAAATATGTATTTTGCCAGTGTGTATTCTGTTTATGAAATAAAGAAAAAGAAAGTTTAACACAGCTCACTTGAGAGAACAGGCTAAAGAAATTCTTCTTATTATTGTCTTTTTATTAACTTAAGTATCATTTAATTTCCAGTTTAATAAAAACAGTTCCAAAAAGTATGGTGAAAAGTTTGTGACGCTATTTCCTTGTCTTTTCTATCTCAGTAATGATGCAGCATTTGTACTTTAAAAACAAGAACAGGAACAGAAATAAAATGTCAACATAAAAAAAATAGACTAGGGTGAATTCAGGTTGATTTTTTCCAAGTCATAATGACAAATATGCCTTACTTCGCTTAAGTCAGCATGCAGTCCCGTTCTCAGTTGTAATATTTCTAGGGTTTTTTTGTGAGGTCCTGTAAAATACAATGATATGCTGCTCTGAATCATTTTCACTTTTCTTTAATTTGGCTAGCTGTAGTTTTCATGTTGAAATAGAGGATTGTAACTTAAACGCACAGTGTTATCTCTCGTTTAAACGTGTGTGTTGAATTGTTTTAATTAGTTATATGTTTTTTTTTGTTGTTTTTTTTAAATGTTTATTTTATATGGACCGTTGGGGAAGTAGCATCTATCACTGTTGAGGGTGGGGCGGGGGGTACATTTTATAAATAAGAATGCAAGGATAAAAATAATTTAGCAGGGGCAGGGATAGCAAATAGCACTCACATATACACACACACACACAATCAGGCATAACATTATGATCACCCTTCTAATATTGTGTTGGTCGCCCTTTTGCTGACAAAACAGCCCTGACCTGTCGAGGCATGGACTCCTCTAGACCCCTGAAGGTGTGCTGTGGTATCTGCTGCTAAGATGTTATCCTTTAAGTCCTGTAAGTTGAGAGGTGGGGCCTCCATGGATCAGACTTGTTTGTTCAGCACATCCCACAGATGCTCCATTGGATTGAGATCTGGGGGATTTGGAGGCCAAGTCAAAACCTCAAACTCGTTGTTGTGCTGCTCAAACCATTCCTGAACCATTTTTGCTTTGTGGCAGGACACATTATCCTGCTGAAAGAGGCCATAGGGAACATCCACATGGATGGCAGGACCCAAGGTTTCCCAGCAGAACATCGCCCAAAGCATCAGACTGCCTCCGCCGGCTTGCCTTCTTCCCATAGTGCATCCTGGTGCCATGTGTTCCCCAGGTAAGCGACGCACACGTACCCGGCCATCCGCGTGATATAAAAGAAAACATGATTCATCAGACCACCCATACGCATCAAACTGCGATGCACTGTGTATATCAGAACCAGCATTAACTTCTTGAGCAATTTGAGCTACAGTAGCTTGTCTGTTGGATCGGACCACACGGGCCAGCCTTCGCTCAAGATCAATGATCTCGGCCGCCCATGACCCTGTCGCCGGTTCACCACTGTTCCTTCCTTGGATCACTTTTGATAGATACTGACCACTGCAGACCGGGAACACCCCACAAGAGCTGCAGTTTTAGAGATGCTCTGACCCAGTCATCTATGTAACAGACGTAAAATGTATGTAAAATTTAAACAAAAATATCTGAATAACAGAGACGTCAAAGATGAATTAAGAACTCTTTTAACTCATTTAAGACACATGATGATGACAAGCAGAATCGCTGAAGGAAAGAGAAACACAAGAACTACAACTGACTTCAGTCACCACCTTAGATGAAATCAACTGAAAAGACATTAAATCTATCTCATTACTAACCAGACAGACTTTATTCTGTCATTCTTCAAGAGTTCTTTTTGAAATTTAACAGAGGTTTAGATGTTGATGTTTTATTGAAAATGTTGGTGATCAGTGTTTCATGTAGTTGGGTAGTTTCACAGTCATGCTTTTTATGTCATTCTGTGGTTTTTGTAACAGTGTACAAAACAAAGTCACTAGCATTTAGAAAAAATAAAGGGGAAGTAATGCATGTTACTCTAAGATCCTTGTATGTTGCAAAACAATCACGAGGGTGAGGCTGTTTGTACTGAATAACTTGATCAGCTGGTTTCAACTGAGACACATTGAGTAAATGCAAACAACCGACAGAAAATGCTTAAAGATTCTTTATCTGTATAAAAACAAGAGAACCGAGAAAGAATGAAAACTACTATAAAAGGAGTGAGAAAAGAGAAGTGACAGAAAGAAGACTCAGAAGACAAAATTCAAGAACTACAAACTGAGAGTTTATGATGCACAATGGAGACAGGAGAGGACTCCGATCGTCATGAAAGTGAGTTTTCTTAATGTTGTACATTTAATATTTAAAAGTTTGAAACAAACCTTATATAATTAACATACTTTTAGAAAGTAGTTTACACAAAAGTCTTCAAAATATAATTACATCTTTGAACAGAAATGTACATCACCACTGTAAAAAGTAATACGCTCTATCTACTCAATAAAATTGTGGCAACAGATTACAAGCAATATTATTAAATTCGACATATAAGAATTGATTTAGAATTAATCAAATTATTTCCTTAAAAATCATCCATTTAAAATGTGTAAAATCAGCAAACACCATTAGAAAAACCACAAACTGACATAAAAAGCAGAGTCAAACTGCCCAACTAAAAGAAACACTAACCACCATAATGGTGACCAAAATCAACATCAACATCTAAACCTCTGTTAATTCATGTGTTTCTCTTTCCTTCAGTGATTCTACTTGTTATCATCAGGTGTCTTCAATGTTGGCAATAAAAAATAAAGAGTTCTTAATTCATCTTTGACGTCTGTCTCTTATTCAGATATTTTTGTTTAAATTTTACTTAAATTATACTCATTTTAAATGGTTGACATTTAAGGAATTAATCTTAAACTCAATTCTAGTTGTTGAATTTAATTCATAATATTGCTTGTAATCTGTTGCCAAAATTGTATGGAGTAGATATAACATTACTTTTTACAGTGTACATTGCTGTTCAAAGGCTGAATTTTCTTAAGGGTGGCATATCAGATTTTATTCCCCAAAAGTATCAGTACTGTAAGGTCAAAGTCTTTTACTTCATACTGTTGACTGACATGGCTATAGTGAAACTAAAAAGTAGGTGGTTTCAAATTTCAAAGCAGCTAATTTACAATGTCCTGAATGTTAAGAGAAATGTTTCCATTTTTCACACTGCTAAGCTAAAAATATGAAGGAATGTCATCTGAACAAAACAACAATGCAAGGCAGACTACAGCATAAACTACAGTATGTCTATTTATGTCTTGAGGCCAATTCACACCACACAGACAAACACCAACAAACATGTTTGTTGGGTTTTGTTGGAGTTCACCCAAAATATTTTTTTGTTCTGCTGGAGGAATGTCAGTAACCAAACAGATATCGCCCCCTATTTTAAAATAAATACTATGGTAGTCAATGGGAGGCAAGATCTTTCTTACAAACCACGTGTACACGAAAATACACAATCTATAAATTCAACTAAACATTTGAAATATAATGATCAATCTTAATTCATGTTTGCTGTTAACTGCAAGTGATAATTAAAGATTCCTTAATTTTCTCTTGCAGATTGTCCAGCTCTTCCAGAGATAAAGGTCATTATAATAGGTAGTAAATGTGAATACAAATGCAATGCAGCTAATACCATCCTTGGTCAGAATGAATGTATAGTGGGAAAAGAGATAGTCGAGAGTAAGATGTTACAAAGAACGAATCAGGACAGGTCTGTTACTTTGGTAATGACACCAGGATGGTGGAGGAACTTCACACTGGCAGAGAGTGCAAAGTACATACAGATGGAGATTGTGCACAGTTTAAAACTGTGTCCTGATCCACATGCCTTCCTTCTAGTCATCAATCTACACAGAACATTCACAGAAATGCACCTGAACAGTGTGGTTGAACACCTGGAGATTCTGGGTGAGCACATCTGGAATCACACCATCGTTCTGCTCATGTATAACGATAAAACACATAGACATGCAGATAACAAGAAGCTTATTGAGAGTGCAGGAAAAGAGCTTGATATTGTAATAAAGAAGTGTGGGAACAGAGTTCATGTCTTCAATTATACTGTCAGAAGAGGGAAACATGTGGAAAAACTGTTTCATGAGATAGAGAGCTTGGTAGCTGAGCATGAAGGAAAGTGCTTCAAAATTGACAACAAATTGCTTGAGGATATGGAGGAAAAGAGAAGAACTGTGAAGAAACGAGCAGAGGAGAGGGAGAGAAACACATGGCAAACCTTGAGAGAACATTTACCAGGTATAATGAATATTTCCAAAAGAGAAAAATGCTCAACAGCATTTTACAATTAATAGAAGATACAGAATTATGTAGGCAATATGAATGCACTGTTCATGAACTCTCTTTTTTTCTGCAGAGAAAAGTTTCCTAGAGTTAAGGATTGTCTTGATGGGTGGAAAAAATTCTGGGAAGACCTCAGTGATGAACATTATCCTGAAAAATAAACAAGAAGTCAGCTGGACTAAAAAGTGTGTGATGAGTAAAGGAAAGGTTGACAAGAGAAAAGTCATTTTGATTGACACTCCTGGATGGTGGCCGTACGCGTCCGTGAAGGAGACTTCAGAGTCAGTCACGCAGCAGATCATGTCAAGTGTTACGATGTGTCCACCAGGACCTCATGCAGTTTTGCTGGTTCTTCAGTCTGGCGTCTCCTTCACTGAGGCACAAAGACGGTCTGTAAAGGAGCACATGGAGCTCCTGGGTCGAAATATCTGGAAATATTGTATAGTGGTGTTCAGCAGGGGTGACTGGATGGGGACGCCTACGATTGAGGAGCACATTGAGAGTGAAGGAGAGACTCTACAGTGGCTGATCAATAAATGTGGAAACAGGTATCATGTACTTAGCAAAATGCACGATGGGAAACAGGTCAGAGAGTTGATGGAGAAAGTAGTAATGATGGCCAGGGGGAACACAGAGCTGAAACGTGTGGAAAGAGAAATGGAGGAGAGTGAGAGTGGATTGGGATCTAACATGTCAGACCAAGACAGGTTTGAGAGAGGAAGCTTTGATCTGGTTCCACCTCAAAGTAAGTAGCCTGACAGACTCCCTGCAAAACAATGATTTGATCACTGTCAGTTAGTAAAACATGTTTATACAAACTTATACAAAGTTTAATTAATTGTCGATTTTTCCCCCCTATATAGTGCATGAAGAAAACATTGCAAAATGGCTTATGGACAATGAGTTTGACTACCACAACATACCAGATGTTTCTGAGGACATTTCAGAGGATGTCAAACAAAACTAATATAACTGATGGCTTCCAGAGGAAAATACAGAAAACTAAATTAGAAAAATAAAGAAAATAATATAACTCTGCATGCAATCATTTTTCATACTCGTCTGCAGCTAAGTAATGAGAGCATTACTTGGTAATTTAAAACTAATTTGAACTGTAAAAATGGGTTTGACTTTTGCAACCAGCTTTACTATTTATACCATCAACTCAACCTCATGACAGATCTACTTATAATGTTTGTAATGGTGTCACACAATTATGCATAGTTATTGTGACTGATAATATACCTAGTGTGTATGTGATTTTGTATTACGAGGTTATGAGTTTCTGGAGTTTTGGTGTTGGAATTTGGTCCCATTCTTGCTTGATATAGGTTTCCAGCTGCTGAAGAGTTTGTGGTCGTCTTTGACATAATTTTTGTTTAATGATGCGCCAAATGTTATATATAGGTGAAAGATATGGACTGCAGGCAGACCAATTCAGCACCTGGACTCTTCTACGACGAAGCCATGCTGCAGTATGTGGTTTTTCATTGTCCTGCTGAAATACACAAGGCCTTCCCTGAAATAGACATTGTCTGAATGGGAAGCATATGTTGCTTTAAAACCTTTATATACCTTTTAGCATTTATAGAGGCTTCCAAAACATGCAAGCTGCCCATACCGTATGCACTTGTGCACCCCCATACCATCAGAGATGCTTTTGAACTGAACGCTGATAACACGCTGGAAGGTCTCCGTCCTCTTTAGCCCGGAGGACATGGCGTCCATGATTTCCAACAAGAATGTCAAATTTGGACTCGTCTGACCATAGAACACTTTTCCACTTTGAAACAGTTCATTTTAAATGAGCCTTGGCCCACAAGACACGACGGGGCTTCTGGACCATGTTCACATATGGCTTCCTTTTTGCATTATAGAGCTTTCGTTGGCATCTGCAGATGGCACGGCGGATTGTGTTTACCGACAGTGGTTTCTGGAAGTATTCCTGGGCCCATTTAGTAATGTCATTTACACAATCATGCTGATGAGTGATGCGGTGTCGTCTGAGGGCACGAAGACCACGGGCATCCAATAAAGGTCTTCAGCCTTGTCCCTTACGCACAGAGATTTCTCCAGTTTCTCTGAATCTTTTGATGATGCTATGCACTGTAGATGATGAGATTTGCAAAGCCTTTGCAATTTGACGTTGAGGAACATTGTTTTTAAAGTATTCCACAATCTTTTTATGGACTCTTTCACAGATTGGAGAGCCTCTGCCCATCTTTACTTCTGAGAGACTCTGCCTCTCTAAAACATCCCTTTTATAGCTAATCATGTTACAGACCTGATATCAATTAACTTAATTATTTGCTAGATGTTCTTCCAGTGGAATCTTTTTAAAATTTCTTGCTTTTTGAGCCATTTGTTGCCTGTGCCAACTTTTTTGAGACCTGTAGCAGGCAACAAATTTGAAATTAGCTCATTTAGTGGATAAAAGTGTAAAATTTCTCCATTTAAACATTTGTTATGTTATCTATGTTCTATTGTGAATAAAATATTGATTCATGTGATCTGAAAGTCTTTTAGTTTTCATTTTATTCAAATTAAAAAAAATGTCCCAACTTTTCCGGAATTCGGGTTGTGTAACTATATAAAAATAAAACAATACAAAGGTTTTTAGACAAGTTACATAATGTAATTTCATTAATTAAATCAAATTGCAACTGAATATGCTGTGTGCCTTAGGCAAACTTTATATATATAACAATTTCTTACTTTCTGTCTTGAGCATTTTGACATTGTTTGCTTACTGTTTCCCAGCAGAAAGTTGAAGTTTGACAATATTTTGCCAGGCTGCGTTCCTTGATTGTGAAGTAAAGTAAAAGTGAAAGTTCTTAAACACATCTCACTTGAGAGAACAGGCTAAAAGAAAGCATTATTTGATTGTCTTTTCATTACTTCAAGGGTCATTTCTGTTTCAGTTTAACAACACTTTAATGTCAATACAATGTATAGCAACATTTAGAAAAAGTGTGGCGACAAAGTTTGTAACTCCATCCCTTGTCTTTTCTATTTCATTCCCTTCCTTGTTGTTTCTATCTCAGTACTGATAGGGTAGAGTTTGTACTTTAGCTTTTCAAAAGATTGATAAACCAGAACATCAAGTTCTGGTTACTCCAGAGTCGCATTTAAGAACAAGCACAGGAACAACATAAAATATTTGACATCATTATCCTCATTACATATCATTACATGTATATTCTTGGATATGAACATCTCCAGAGTGAGGTCCTTAATTCCAATTTCCAAGTACGTTTCAATTGGTTGAAACTTGTAATAAGGATAAATATAATCTAATTATGAAAATGCACAATATTTATGTATGTAGTAAAGGTGTATCATGACTATTGTCACGTATCCTGCGCCTGCTGTTTCCTTCTACTCCCCACCAGAGGTCACTGGTTCACCATTGTGACCTTTTCATGGCACACACACACACAGTCACATATTACTCTGGACTACATTTCCCATAATTCCCCATCTAGGAACCAATCACACACTCACACCTGTTTCCCATCAGTGACACTTTATAAGCTGCACTCAAACACATGCACATTGCTGAGTATTGTTTAGCTCTGTATTGCGCCTTGTATTCGACCTTGTCGCCGTGTTTCTCGCCTTGCCTGTGTTTTTGACTTTGGACTGTTTCCTTGATTATGATCGTTTGCTGCCTGCCTTGACCTTTGCCTGTTTTTGGACTACTCTTTGCCTTGCCTCTCCTGATCCTGTTTGCTGGTGGTTGACCTCCTGCCTGTTTGACTACGCTCTTTTAATAAAGCTTGCATTTGGATCTCCAACTCTGTTTCCCTGCTCCATATGTAACAACTATGAAGGGATGTTATCAGACGCTCCCAAGTTGCTTACATCCAAATAACCACAGAAAGGCTGTTTGGTTAGAACGACCTTATAAAATGCATTTGTGACAGCATTTGTCTAAACCGCAACAGCAGAGTGAACATATTCCACTTCAAACTACTTCAGAGATATATGATTTACATAATTATGGGCATTTTAGAATGATAGGCTGTTACAAAAAAGTTACCAACTGACAGACTTTTAAAGTATATTACTTATACACAGTTAATTAACCAAAAGTGAGAATTACATACATATCTTCACATTTTCTTTTGCAGGCTGTCCAACACTTCCAGAGATAAAGGTCATTATAATAGGTAGTAAATTAAAATTCAAATGCAGTGCTGCAAATACCATCCTTGGTCAGAAAGTCTGGGAAGTGGGCAAAGAAATAGTGGAGATTAAGATGACGGTTCAGGACAGGTCTGTTACTTTGGTAATGACACCAGGATGGTGGAAGTGTGTCACTCAAGTAGAGAGTACAAAGTTTATAAGAATGGAGTTCACGCACCGTTTCACAGAAATCACACCACCGTTCATGTACATCAACAAAACGCAGAGACATGCTGATAACAAGAAGCTTATTGAGAGAGCAAGGAAAGATCTTGATATTGTAATAAAGAAGTGTGGGAACAGAGTTCATGTCTTCATTAATAGTGGCAGCATGGGGATAAATGTGGAAAAACTGTTTCATGAGATCGAGAGCTTGGTAGCTGAGCATGAAGCAATTGCAAAATGATAGCAAACTGTTTGAAGATATGGAGGACTGAACTGTGAAAGAACGAGCTGAAGAGAGAGCGATCCAAGCAAAAATGAAGATGCAAACCTTGAAAGAAAGTCTAAGAGGGATAATGCATTTTTTGGTAAAAAGAATTTATAAAGAGATGGAATTATGTAGGCAATACAACCCAAACTGAATGCTAAGCATTGTTCATTAACTCTCTCTTTCGAGCAGGAAAAAAAGTTCATCTTAAGGATCATCTTGATGGGTAGCAATATTGTTGGAAAGACCTCAGTGATGGACACCATCCTGAAAAAAAAGTGTGTGATGAGTAAAGGAAAGGTTGACAAGAGAAAAGTCATTTTGATTGACACTCCTGGATGGTGGCCGTACGCGTCCGTGAAGGAGACTTCAGAGTCAGTCACGCAGCAGATCATGTCAAGTGTTACGATGTGTTTCGCTGGTTCTTCAGTCTGGCGTCTCCTTCACTGAGGCACAAAGACGGTCTGTAAAGGAGCACATGGAGCTCCTGGGTCGAAATATCTGGAAATATTGTATAGTGGTGTTCAGCAGGGGTGACTGGATAGGGACGCCTACGATTGAGGAGCACATTGAGAGTGAAGGAGAGACTCTACAGTGGCTGATCAATAAATGTGGAAACAGGTATCATGTACTAAACAGCATGGAGCAGGATGATGGGAAACAGGTCAGAGAGTTGATGGAGAAAATGGAGATGATGGCTAGACTGAACACAGTACTCCCGGTAGCTGTGGGTGAAGCACTGGAGAAGATGGATGACACTGATGATGAGGGAGCCTGTAAGTGGGAGACAGAACATGTTGAGTGCAGAAGCTTCCCGCAGGATCGGCCTACATGTAAGTAGTATTTTTGTCAGCTAAACATATTTTTACACAACAACTTAACCTAATTGTATAATTTCTCCTCATAGTGGATGAAAGCTTCACTGAAAAGTGGCAGAAAGATTTGCATATTGTATCAGACCATGACGGAGTTGTCAGAGATTGAGCAAATTGAAGAGGAGCAAAGGCAAAAGTCAAAGACACCAGTGGCTGTAGAAACAAAATAAACTGTAACAGTGTACCATATTAGCCCAAAAGAACATTGTATAGACATTGGACTTGGAAGTCTGTTATACTTCCACCCTGTCATATGGGCTTTAATAAAACTGTACAGAAAAATTTAAACTGTTTTGTTGCACACTTGAATTGTCTATTTGTTGTGAATTGTAAAAAAGTCTTGAAAAAACATACTGACCCCAAACTTTTGAACAGTATAGTGTATAATGTTACAAAAGCTTTCTATTTCAGATAAATGCTGTTCTTCTGAACTTTCTATTCATCAAATAATCCTGAAAAAAATTGTACAGAACTGTTTTCAAAATTGATAATAATAATAAATGTTTCTTGAGCAAGCAAATCAGCATGATTTCTGATTTCTGAAGGATCATGTGACACTGAAGACTGGAGTGAAAATTCAGCTTTGATCACAGGAATAAATAGCATTTTAGAAGAAGAAGAAAATAGACTTCTTTTAAAAATCTTACCAATCCCAAACTTTTGAACGGTAGTAGACTGAGAGTCAATGTTCAGAAATTAATTATTATTGTTTTGAATTATGCTTTACAGCTGTGTTCTGTGGTATGTTCATTGCCAAATTTCAAAATTACTTTATTTTTAAATATTTAAAAAGATAAATAAATAAATTACTGTACTGCAATTGTGTATATATATATATATATATATATATATATATATTTTTTTTTTTTTTTTTTCTTTTTGATCAGATGAACATTTTAAGCTGTCATAGGGTCATGTTACAACGAGCCCACATATGGGGCATGTTGTCACATTTCCCTTCCATTCCTTTGGGTAAATAAATAATAATAATAAAAAAGTAGGTATACACACTGTATTAATGAACCAAGACCAAATAATTGTACTAGAGACGTGCGAAAATAACGTGGGGGGAAAATACTCTGAACCCCAAGTGGATTTACACAAATTAAGAAAGACAAAAAGTGTTAGGTTGTGCCACTCTCTCCCATAAAGGTTTCTAACATGTTATTCATGGACTACAACCATTGTCCAACTCATCAAGCACATAAATTCACATCCTTGTGGTAGTTGTAGTCCTTTTTAGCAACTTGTTAGCAACGTAGCTACTTAGTGTTACTGTAAACTGAACTCTTTAGCTCTATAGTAACAACTCCAATAATATGGCTAACACATGTGAAATCAAAGCGAACAACAAGGGACATATTTACACCATTCTCATAGAAATGGCATTTTTTCTAGTAGCCTAAGAATGATTGCCTATAAGATGATTTTCTATATAAAAAAAAAAAATTCAAATTACGTGCTCTTAAAAGAAAATTGTGTCACAGACCTGAAGCAAACGTAAAAGCTTCGCACTTTAGGCAGTTAAAATAAAACCAAACATGATTCGTAATGGCTCGTTAATTACTCTGCAGAGACAGTGTCCGGATTGGACCGACAGACTCACAGACAGACATCCGTCGATGCTGCAGCGCTAGTGTGCTCAACAAAGGCTCAGGCCGGGGAGAGGGCCATTTTTACCAAATACAAAGGAAGCAGAGCAGCGAGGGAGGGGAGGACTATGGGAATGACAGGAATAGCGAAATATCACTTTACGAAATCGCAATGTGCCATTAAACCAAACACTAAACAATGGGTGAGAAGTGACCAGTCACGACTACAACAGAATATACAGTGTTCTAACGACAGTACAGCAAATAAATAATTTAGATGTCGAACTGCCTGCTGTCAAAGACGACTGCGCATCACGGTGGCAAAATGCCGGAACAGCAATGATGATATGACGACCCAGACACTGTACGACGTAATCTATCCTAATTTTACAAACAGCCGTGAAAGATTATCGTCTGCTGGTAAGTGTTTATACCATTTACAATCTGCACACTCCAAATGTCAGTTACGTCAAAGTATTTCATGTAGTCATAAGAAATATGAATCATAATTGGTTATGATCATAGAGCGCGCGCTCGGAGGACGCAACAGGTCGCGCGTACAGTAGTTCCCGCGTGCATTTGGCTGACGTAATTATGACATTTGTACAAGAATTTTACGAGGCGTATTACAGCATGAATTGAAATGCTAGCTAAACACTTTATTGTGTTTTGGCATTTATAACATTTTTAATAATAAAGTCTTGAGTTTTGATACAAATAATATAATTATATAAATGACATATGTAAGGAAAGAAAGAAAAAAAAAGAAAGAAAAAAAGAAAAGAAAAAAGCATGCACATCATGAAATACATCATACTGAGGAGGACAAGGATGGTTTTCTAAAATAAATACCATTATATTATATGGATTATGTTACTGAAATGAACTCACCTGAAAACATGACACATCTGTATTATAGACAATCAAAATGTAGATATTCATTCAAATTCTATTATCTGGCCTAAATTTTAATAATACAGTGATGCCGTTGACCTGAGGTCCTAATAAACTTAATGCAGGCCTGTTGAATGCATTACTTTAAGGAGCTGAAGTTTGCAGTTATGTTTGAGGTAACTTAAAAAGGCAATCACATAACTGAGAACATGATATTATAAAACAATATAACACTATATGATAACTAACATTTGGTCCCCTGCCAGATTTTTGGCAACAGGCGCCAAAAATATGTTAAAGATGTCATTCAGTGCTTACTGTATACTATATCTCAGCCTTATATGCTCTTACCTGGTGTCTAATTATTAAATACTCAATACTGAGACTTAAAAAAAAAAGGTTTAGGGGAACGCCTTAAAACTTGGGGGTGTAAGGGAAAGGAGGGGTATATGCATGAGTAGGTGGTGTTCTGCGTTATTTGAATGCAAATGCAGAGAGAACAAGCCGAGGCTGTGTTTGAGAGAGAAACGGGGAAAAAGAGGTGGAGAGTTGTCTTTGGATTTTAGTTAGACACTGAATAGACATAGATTTAGTTTGCCAAGTGCTTAGTTCACTTTTGAGACATTGCTTGCTCATGTATGCACTTGGCATTTGGCCTTGTAGCTCTCTATATAAATGAAACATGGATTTTTGATTGTTTCTCAGAACTGATGCCGTGAGATTTGCTGTAATTTAGTTTAAAGAGAAAGATTTTCACTCATGGGCCATTTAGCCATTGACTTTCCCCTGCATCATGTCACGCCGGAAACAAAAAAGACCTCAGCACTTTTTCAGCCCCATCCTCAACACTTCGTGGCTACTTCAACATGGTGAGAAATGTTTTACTGTTTAGTAAGAGATCTCCATTGTTTCTGCCAGAGAGCCATCTTGCAAATGCCATTCGAGATATTTGCTGTGACAAATTCCTACGTTTACAATATCTGATCTAGTTTTAAGAAAAGTACAAATGAAGCAAAGTAAAATAAAAAATAAAAGGAAATTCAGTAATATTATTTACATATAAATACATCCCAACAGCTTCCGTTGAATGTCCAATTAGTACTTTTCATCATTTTCTAACCCAAGCTAAGAATTTAGACCACCCACGATATTGTGTGAATAGCTAGTGAGAATGATTTAAAGAAAAAGAAGACCAAATAGCAAAGCGAACCTAAAGGGAACAGAGATGTGTAATATGCTGAACTGGATTTTGAAAAGGTTGTGGAAAAAGGTGGGCAACATTGAAAAAGAAGGAGCCACTTGAGCGGGAATGGCATGAGACTTAATTGTCTCTGTGAGGCTTTGTGGTCGTGCAGTCAGGCATTAACTGCCAGGAAGTACGTGCATTTGAGTGTGTTGATCTGTGACTTAAATTCTAGAGTTCTTTAAGTACAGGAAACTCTTTATGCATCTCTCGCTAGTATATGAGTGTGTATGGATCGCTAATTAATTTCGTATTCATGCTGTTATGTCCTCACATTGGTTTCTGGATATGGCTGTAATGCTAAAGGTCACTTATTTAGGCAATTTGGCTGTTTGTAGTGGTTGACTATGGCACTAAGGCTCACTGACCTTTCAGGCTTTGCTGGGTTAGGACAGAAGGTTTGTTTAAATATATATGGGATGTAATAGCATATATTCACTTACTCAGTCTAGAGGGTGGGTAGGTGGGTCAGTGAAGGGGTTTGGGAACTTTGTGGCGAGGTTCATTGTCCATGTTCATTGTTGCTGTGGAAACAAAGTTGGCTGTTAGCAGTGCTAAAAGCATTGTAAGCTGGTCAACGGATGGGATTTCAGATCAGAGGGAGTGAGGGGATAGAGAGAGAGAGCGGAGAAGACAGCCATGTACAAGACTGACTTAAAAAAGAGGTAAAAATGAATGCTCTGACATATGATAACAAATACATTTTTAATATTAAAAGTTAAATGTTAAAAAAAAAAAAGATTTATGATAATGGGAGGCACACGTTCATGTGGCACAGTAGGTGGGGAGCCTTGGTTAGAACAGCAATACTACACTTTGGTTGGCATTTAATAGAAAGAGTGTTACAGGTCAGCCAGAGGTGTCAATGTGTGAGCCTCATATGCTATGTTTCCTTGGTGATGCTTGTGTAAGCAGTGAGTGAAAACAATTGGAAAGCAATCAAGGCGACAACAAACTAAATAAAAAGAAAAGTACTAAAGATTAGAAATTGGGTTAAGAGGTTTATAAGGCTAAAAGTATTTGGGTGTATCAGTTTACAAGTGCAATAACAACAATAATGTGGCTGACAACAAACAACGAACATGTAAGAACCTTGAGAGGATCAAATTAATTAAATTACAAAATTAATTGTAAACAATACAATCTATTTTCTCTTTACTCAATTTCCTAATAACTAATATAAATAATGAATGAAATAAAAATCTTTTATTAAATTAATTAAAATAAAACAATTAGATTGATTAATCAAACTGTACATTCTACTGACAACCATAGGCGTAATTTGCTGGTGAGACAGGTGGGACCACTTTTTGCCAGGGTCAGTATTTTCCCCACCATTTTTTAAACATCTCACGGTAAAGATGTATCTAATACAAATTACCTCTGACATGCTTAACAAAAGTTCTACCACCAGACCATAAGAACTCATGAGTATTAATAGCGGATCTATGTATTTATTCACTGATGTGAAGAATCTCAGGACTAACAACATATTGTATTATAGTAGATGTAAGGATGAAACTATCACATTAAACATGAGTTCTGTGTTCTGAACTATACTTACTAGTATAGTATGTATAGTATAGTATATATATGTAGTGGCCACCTTTATCAGTTTCATGATTTGGAATTAAAATGGTGTATGGGTGCATTTTTAACAATATAATCTGTTTAGTATCAGTTTCCTGACCGTTTTTTTTATAAATATTAGACTAGACTAGTATCTGTATGGAATAAACTGTTGCATAAAAAGTTTCTCTCTGATTTCTTAGAGGAGCAGTTGGCAGTGAAGTCCCTCACCTCTACTCTTGCAAAGAACTCTTCCTGCTCTTCCACATACTCTACAGCTCAAAGCTGCCAATCAACCTTAATCCCAAGTCCACCAATTGAGAGGCTCACAACACCTTCTCTGACCAGACCAAACCATCCTATCTTTCACATTCCCTGCCAACCCATACAATTTCCCTTAAACCTAACAGAGTCTCAACATTCCCATATCCCTGACATCCCATCCCATTCTACTATTCAGACTATCACTACCACTGCACCAACTGTGCTCTCTACTCACAACCACACTCACTCACCCATGGCTTCTCCAAAGTTAGGTGTGTCAGCAACCACAACCTCTTCTTCATCCTCCTCCACTGCTGCTTCTCTCTGTGTGCCTCCATATCCTGGAAGCCCCAGTTCTATGCCTCAGGGTCCCCCAAGTCCAGTTACACCTTCTTCCAGCCCAAGCACAGTCCCTTCAGCCCCGGCATGTGCACCCGTCAGTATTGCGTTCATCTTGGAGGAGCTACGTGTGCTGCAGCAGAGGCAAATCCATCAAATGCAGATGACTGAGGAAATCTGTAGGCAAGTACTGAGACTGGGAGGAGGATCTTGTGAAGTGGATTCAAAGCCTTTCATACTACCATCGCTGCCACAGCTCTGTTTAAAAAGTTCTGATAACAACCCCAGACCCTCCCGACCAAAGTCATCGCCTCCCCCTACCTCTGTGGCCCCTCTTTTGGCCTGTTTCTCATCCCTGCTACCCCCTCAGACCACCTCTAAGTCCTCTAAACATGCCCACCCTCTCTTGAATGTCTTACGCCCCCATAAGGCACAGTATGACAGTGGGGTAGTTTCTCCAGCAAACTTCACCAATCATACAAGTGCTGCCACATCCTCATCAGTATCCTCACCTGCTTCCTCAAACTATCCACTCACACTTTCCCTTGGCCTATCATCTCAAAAATCCTCTAACACCACAGGAGCCAGTGGAAACAGTAGTCTTACCTTCCCAAACCAGTCTCTCCCAGCAGCTGCTGCCCCTTCTGCCCCCTCACAGGACACAAAACTCTCTGGTCAAGGAGGTACGCCTGTCTTATCATCTGGGCGCATGCAGCATGCATGCCGATTTTGCCGGAAACTCTTCAGCAGCGATTCATCCCTGCAAATACACTTGCGTTCACACACAGGGGAGCGTCCTTACCAGTGCCCTGTATGTTTCAGTCGATTCACCACAAGAGGGAACCTCAAGGTCCACTTCTTGCGTCATCGTGAGCAAAACCCTGAACTCTCTTTTTCGTTGTTTCCCTGCTCGCTTTTTGCGTCTGTAACTGGGGGATCAATGGGAGGATCAGCACAAAAACAAACGATCACCTCCACTAATACAAATGCTATTCAGAAGCATCAGAAACAACAAGAGGATGATCTGTGTGGTGACAGTCTTGAGGGCACTACTGCCTCAACACGTGCCACAACCTCATCTCTGCCTCCTAGTATTGATTTGGCTCTGCTGACAACTGCAC
The DNA here is from genome assembly GCA_037101425.1 of Elopichthys bambusa. Taxonomy (NCBI): domain Eukaryota; kingdom Metazoa; phylum Chordata; class Actinopteri; order Cypriniformes; family Xenocyprididae; genus Elopichthys; species Elopichthys bambusa. The sequence continues at coordinate 3,766,912 of CM074437.1, read as the reverse complement.
ACTCTCTCCTTCAACTCAACCGTGCTGCTGCTGCTGCGGCTGCTGCAGCCTCCACATCCACTACCTCCTCAATAACATCTTCATCATCATCCTCCTCTCTGGCCTCCACCCTTCTTTCATCTCCTGCCTCATCCACCTCCTCCATTGCTGGGGTATATAAAGGAGTGAAACAACAGTGCTTTGATGAAAACACCCCACCCATACCTACTCTGCTCCCCCATTCTGCTTACTCACAGCTTGCCAACTTACCCAAAATCTTCTTCCCAGCATCTTCCACTCACCATCTTCCAGGCCATGGGTTTCTCAGGCAGACAACTCCAGCCGGGTCATTCCTGCCATCCCCGCAACAACATATCCCATTCCCATTCACAGCTTCATCCACTGCCCCTTCCATCTCCACCCCAACCTCGGACACATCAAAGCTGCAGAGACTGGTGGAAAAGTTAGAGAAAGAACCACATAGTCAGTCACACTGGGTTTCATCCATTGGGGAGACTTCTACCAGCAGCCACAGTGTAGCAGGTGCATTAAGCTATAGCAGCAGTGGTTTAATGAGCACAAGCACATTCAGTACAAATGTGGTCACCTCACTTCCATCATCTACAATCCAAATACCATCATCCCTCTTCAGCAAGGAGTCACCTTACCTGGGACTTATGAACTCTGCTGGGACACTTGCCCCAAATCAGTGTAGCGTGTGCCTGCGGGTGTTAAGCTGCCCAAGAGCACTACGTCTGCACCAGGCTACTCATTTAGGTGAGCGACCCTTCCCCTGCAAGCTATGTGGTCGTTCCTTCTCAACAAAAGGAAGTCTTCGAGCACACCTTGCCACCCATCGAGCCCGCCCACCAAACAGTCGTGCTCAGAATTCCTGCCCCTTATGCCAACGGAAGTTTACCAATGCCCTTGTCCTGCAACATCATATCCGCATGCATTTAGGAGGACAGCTACCACCAGAAGACATGCCTGATACTTCAACAGAATGTGATACTTTGTCCCATTCCCAGTCTCTTGAGCTCTCTGCTTCAGAGATAAGCCCTAGCACGGATGTTCAGTTACTACATGATGATCTACAGTCAGTTTCAGATTCTAGATATACCGAATCCCTCGCTGTGAGCACTGCTTCCACAGTATGTCCTGTAACCTCCAGCCTACCTGCTTCATTTAGCTCAGGTCGTATACCACCTTTCAACCTAAGCCCTGACCCCTCCTTGAATCCAACTCCCCATTCACCCCCAACATTCAGACCTGATCCCCCTGAGCTCTCTCTCAGTGTATCTTCTCCTGTAGAATCTGCAGCATCCCTTGTCCCTCCTGCCACCCAGTCAGCATCAGCAACAACTGGTCCTTCTGCAACTAATGAACTATCTTTTGAACTTTCCAGCAACACTGCCTCCTTGGAAGATAAAAAGATTTCTGCTCTAATGAAAGCCAGCCCACAAAGAGATGACTGTGAACTCAGTGAAAATACATCTCTCTCACCTATTTCTTGCTCTGGATCCAGATCAAATCTGGAAGATCTTCTTGGTATACAAGCTCAAAATGCATCCAGGGTTCCTCGGCCACATTCAACATCAACACCACCTTCTCTTCTTGCGCTGAGATCTGAGAGTGTGTCTTCTCATATGGTATGCCTAGAGGAGCCTGACCAAAGCCTTGTCCAAACATCCAAATCAATCCCCCAAGAGGAAGAAAAGACAGATGATAAAATACATAAAACACCAAAGAATGGTCAAAGGGCAACTCCAGATTTGAGTATTAATGCAGATATGGTGTCAGACACTGTAGATAAGACAAATGAGGATGCAGCTGAGACTGAGGAGCCTGACATACATGTGCAGAAGATCATAAAGGAAACTCACTCTAGTTCAACCGCAAAGGATAAAGTGGACCTTAAAGATACAACAGGAACTGAAATGGACAAAACAGACTCAACTGTATGCATATCAATGACTCCCAGTCTTCCACCTCCCATGCCAGAGAAAAAAATCTACCACTGTTCTGAATGTGGAAAAGAGTATGCAAGTCGCAGTGGACTCAAGGTGAGTGGCCTTTAACAATTTTGGTCATTCAATGTGAATGTACAGTTTAACATGGTACAGTGTCTTGTCTTTTTGTAATTTGAGAGATGCATGAAAATAAAATAACATCTCATCGCTTCTAGGGACATATGAAGCACCATGGAGGAGTTGTCAAGGCACCTCGAGCTCCTGCAAGAACCAAGGGCCCAGAAAGAGTGTCGCATCATGAGCGCTCACAAACTCACCACCTTGCAACCTTCCTGCCACCAGGGCATCAATGAGTTTTTTTAAACCAAGCCCTCCAAAAACTCCAGCAAGCATCAGAGAGCTCTCCACAAGGATCTGTTAAAGAAATCAGAGAGAGTGTTGAGATCAATATAATAGCTAACAAGAAGAAGGAACTTATGAAGGATAATTATAGACCATGATTCTAGACTGTTCACCAAAAAACAAACAAACAAACAAACACCACACACAATACTGTTTGTACACACAGTAATCACATCATAGAGGGTCTTAACCTGGTTTTAAAAAAATGTTCCTGATCTTTTATATTAAAATACCTGCATTGTGTATTTTAATATATGTAATAATGTCTAAATATATCTTATAGTACTTCCTTGAATATTATGTGATGTTCTTTTTGATGAATGTAAATTATTTTGTCTGTGCAAGGTTGTCATGATGGTTTTTATTTACTCTTCCAAAGTTAAGATCTGAAGGTAGCTAAGGAATTGAACAATAGCTTTGGGTGAGAAACAGAGCAACATTTCTAAAGCCAATGATGACAATTGACTGGTTCCTCACTAAAAGTTATTGTATTGGTGTACTGTTTCTTTATTAAGGATGGTAACATTTGTAGGGAATGCATTATATATTAAGAATACTGATTAATCATTTCAAATGCACTAAAAACAGATTTTAAGAAAGTTTTTATTTGGTCAAAGATCTTGTTAGACTATGTCGATACCTTGTTCCATTATGTTTTGGAGGGCAGTCATGCACAAAGTGGACAATGTTATTAACCTTTGGCAAAAAATTCAAGCTCTTGTCAATTTTTTTAATAAGCTGAAATGTTTAAAAAAAAGCTTAGCACAGACAGTACAGCTGGAGCCCAGAGGAAATACATGTGATATTGTTTTCCTAGATCCAACCAAGTGTGAACCAGTGTTTTTGACAAGCTGATATTCAAAACACTTCATAAAAAATTACATTAGATAAATTCACATGATATATTCTTTACTTGTACTAAATCATCAGGCTTTTACTTTTAACAGATGAAAAGCGCCAAAACAACAGAATGTAAATATGACCTGTCAACCTATGTCCATTGTGTCCATGTTTGTCCTGTCCAGCTGTACAGTACTAGACAATATACTGCTCTTAACACCAACTAGACTAAAGAGTCGGGTAAGATTGTTTAACATGCCTGTATGTTAGTCAGTGTAAGCTCTTGTTACTTTAATATTGTCAGTGTAGCTATTGAAAAAGGTAGAATTTGACTGATTCTGAGATAAACCACTATCTAGCTTAAAAAGATAACCCTTTCTATATTTCTTGGTGGAAATGTTTGTTTCTATGGTGATGTTTGTTCTTTGTCTGGATACTTTTACATGTATCTTCCATAGAAATGAATTGGGTGTATGAGTCTGACTGTGAGTTGTAATTTCATGGTACAGCTAAAAGATAAAAATGGAAATAAAAAACGGTGTATACATGACCAGAATATGCCATTCTTTAATTGCCTACACTCTTTGTTGTTGTTTTCTTTGCTAAATCTTATTTACAGTGATGTTACACTTCCTTGGTGGTCTGAGGGAAACAGTTTTCTTCACATGCTGGCATCCCTAATCCGCTCACTCCCTAACACAATCAAACTCCTCTGCACTGCTTCTGTGTGTGCCACATCAAGCGCAGTGAGGGAGAAACTGGAGGAAGCGTTGACAATCTGTCTGAGCACTGGCCTCTAATCTCTTGCACCATGACAACCATGCAGAGGCACATAAGGAGGACAGGGGGGGAAAAGTGTTTAGTCTACGTGTTTGTGTGCAGGGGTATGTGTATATTGGGATGTTAACATTCTGTATGTATGGGTACTTAAACTTTACAAATTGTTCTGTATATATATATATAAAAGGCTACAGAATTACAGTTACAAATGCAAAGTGGGTCAGTAAGATCACTATTTGTAAACTTCACAAATCTTTACTACTTAATGGCTGTAGTGACATTTGAAAAATGCTTGTATCCAAGGCCAACGTACCAAGTCACAAAATCTGGCACAAAAACTTGAACTTGAGCAATGGAAAAACTTATATGGCTTAATAAATCATCTTACCTACTGAATGGATTTACTATTAGAGAAAGTCAAGGGTGCCTTCAACATGTATGGATGTGTGCAACACAAGATAAGTGATGATTCGTAAAACAAAGTTTCAGAAAACCAGGATGGGTTCGAAATGTCATCTACAGTCAGCATACCTTGAGAATTTGACCTTTTGATAGAAGTACGTTTTCACAAATCATTCAGGGCAGCCCAGCAATAAAGATTGAAGCTCTTCTAAAAGTAAGAGATAGGCTCCTGATTAGACGCTTGATATTAAATATATTTGTTTTTCTCTTTATCAATATTCCCAACATGCAATGTCAGAATCCCACCAGTCGGTGGCAGTGTTGAACCTTAGCTCAAGACTGAAGGCATAAAATCAGTACAAACAAAAAAAGGCATACTGTGCATCAGTTGGCAACTGAAAGGCTGTTAAAGGGTTAGTTCACACAAAAATAAAAATTCTGTCATTTACTCACCCTTAAGTTCTTCCAAACCTGTATGAATTTCTTTTTTCTGCTGAACACAAAAGAAGATATTTTGAAAAATGTTGGTACCCAAACAGTTTAAGGATTAGTTCACCCAAAAATTAAATTTCTCACCCTGTAAGACCTTCGTTCATCTTCAGAACAGAAATTAAGATATTTTTGATGAAATCCGAGAGGTTTTTTTTAATCCTGAATAGAAAGCAACAAAATTACCACAATAAATGTCCAGAAAAGTAGTAAAAACATAGTTAATACAGTCAACATGATTACAGTGGTTCAACCTTGATGTTATGAAGCGACGAGAATACTTTTTGTGCGCAAAAACAAAACAAAAATAACGACTTTATTCAACAAATTCGTCTCTCCAAAGTCATTCTGCTACGCTGTTTTCGTTGCAGCGCTTCCAGGTTCTAAGTTCGAATGCCGGCTCAGTATTGGCCGACGCCTGATCACGTGAGCAGCACGAGGCATGCATGTGATGCTGACGCAACAGCCGGCCAATAATGAGCCAGCATTCGGACGTAAACACGGAAACGCCACGCCGTGCCAACTGCATAACAGGGAGGAGAAATTGTTAAATAAAGTCTTTTTTGTTTGTTTGTTTTGTTTTTGCACACAAAAAAGTATTCTCGTCACTTCATAACATTAAGGTTGAACCACTGCAGTCACTTTGACTATTTTACTATTTTAACTATGTTTTTACTACTTTTCTAGACATTGAATGTGGTAATTATGTTGCTTTCAATGGAAGATTAAAAAAAAAAAAAAAACTCTTGGATTTAATCGAAATATCTTCATTTGTGTTCTGAAGATGAACGAAGGTCTTATGGGTGTGGAACGACATGAGGGTGAGTAATTTCATTTTTGGGTGAACTAACCCTTTAATGGGCCCCACTGACTTCCGTAGAATTTTTTTCCATACCATGAAAGTCAATGGTGCCCCACAACTGTTTGGTTACCAACATTCATTGTGTTCAACAAAAAAGAAGATATTTTGAAGAATGTAACCAGACAGTTGACAGTAGCCACTGACTTCCACGTTTTCGTTCTTTCCTACTGGAAACATCCTTCAAAATATCTTCTTTTCAGTTCAACAGAAGAAAGAAACTCATACAGGTTTGGAACAACACAAGTTTTCATTTTTTTGGGTAAACTAAGCTATCCTAATTAAAATGCTCCTGATCTAAAAAGATTCCTGTAAACATGAGTCAAAAGAAATACACATATACATCTTTGTTTTTCTATAATGGTAGAGACTTTCCAATGACTTCCATACTCATACTTAATCCTAAGACTGTCACAATAACAAAAACAATAACATAAATTAGATTAAAGCAATGCCCTTGCATTATGCACATATTTTTCCATTCAGTCAGGTGAAATGAATCCTTTTGTCATGCTTGTTTGCTTTAACAGTGTTTTGACCTGTCATTCAAGTACCACAAAACACCAAACGAATGTCAAGCAAAACCATGAATTAAAATTGCAAAAGCTAAACAATAGGATAGTCAGGGAGGGGGGAAATCTGTGGCAGTATTTTCTCAAGGTCGAGCCAACCAAAGCGGTTGAAGCTAGTCAGCAAGGCCATTAGGTTCGAGCAGTGGACGGGAGCGGGATGGGCTAACGTCGACGAGGGAGGGCTTTGGCTTTTCACGATCAGTTGGCAACACCTATCGAGCGACCACGTCTACAGCCCGGAGAAAGGGGCTGCTGTGCACATGAAACAGAAGATTTGAACCAACTATTGCAATGAAAGAGAATTAAGACAAGAGATATTTACCAAGGACAACTGTTTATATATACACCGCGTTCTCTTCATGCAACATTTCAGTAGTGCGTAGTGCATAAAACAATATGATTTTATGACTATAGAGTTCCAGTCAATGCGATTCAATCGTAATCTATAGCAGTAGAATTGTTTCGATAAATTTAAGTATTCTCCTTTAAAAAAGCGTGGTTATGTTTTGACAGTTACAAAGAGTAGCCAAACTTTATTACGAATAATTATCGTGTTTTCAACAAAGGACCGAAGAATGATTTGGAGCGGGTTAATGGAGCTGTTGCTCCTTTTATTTGTGTGCGCGCATAGATCGTCCTCGAAACAAGACACGAAACCTGAGGTGAGTATCCTGCATTATTGTCGAAACGATATTTATCACTGATAACATGTTTTAGCTTGTGTCTGGAGATCACAATGCATACTAGAAGCTGTACAGAAATCCATATAAATAAAACAGTCTAATTAAAAGTCAAAAGCAAACATACCACTAAAGTAGATAAAACTTTCTTTGGCAATAGTTACTGTTCAAAAATACTATAATACAGGCATGCACACGCTTGACATGCATTGAAGTAGGTCAGTGCTTGACATAAAAACATTGTATGATATAAGACTCATGCTTACAGATTTTGGGAGATTAAGAAATAAGTGCTTTATTTAAAGTCATAATCGTGTGATGTCAAGAATATATGTGTGTCGTGTTTCAGCACAAAACCAGGAAATACAAAATTATATTTGGCATGAAGAAAGTTAAACTTTTTTTGCATTTTGCATCTCATTCTCATTAAAGATTTGTATATAATATGTGTGTGTTTATATATATATATATATATATATATATATATTAGAGATGCACCGATATATCGGCCAATAATCGGTATTGGCAGATAAAAGCAAATTTTCACACTATCGGTCGATAGTTTAAAAACAGCCGATATTCAGGGCCGATATATCCTGTCGATCAAAAGAGGGCAGGAAAATGCACTGAATTTGTGCTTCGTGTAAATAAAATGCTGAGAAACCAGTATGATATTCAATATTAATAGTAATTATATGAATTAATAACATTCAGAAAGTTAAGAAATATTACTTTAATCTTCAGAATTTAGTTAATACGTGTTAATATTAATTTGAGTAATGTTTATGTTTATAACTTATACCAGTTACTGGTAATGCAGAGAATAAAGTTTTTATTTGCATTTCTTTCAAAATATAAGAATTAAAAATGTAAATGATTAATTAATAATTATAATGAAACGATCATTAATTGAAAAGAAGGTATTAAAGGCAGAACCACCAAACTATCGGTATCAGCAGATATTACTCTGAATAATCGGTTATCGGTGGAGAAATTTAGTATCGGTGCATCTCTAATTAATAAATAAATAAATATTATGTCTAGATCTTATTTCACCCTTCATCTTTAATTCATGCTGCTGATTAAATCAATAGTCAGTAATTTTGAGAATCTTGTGAGAAACAAAATAATGTCATGATGCAAAACAACTCAATAGAGCTTCATAAAATATAATGTGACACGTTTTCAAGAGATTTACCCAGTTGAACATTTGAAATGAAAAAGGTTTAATTTATAGATCTCTTTATAACTCACCATTCCCATTTTTAACTCTGAAAAGAACAGTGAAAACCAGAAAGGATTATATTACAGTATGGATGTTATTAACACGGCGAGGTTCTGAAATCAGCTCTTTATATGGGAAAGCCTTTATCAGCTGACAGTCAGCAGCATTCACAGATGTTTAGCTTTTAGTACCTCTAAGTAAACACTCAGAAAATAGGAGAGGAGTGGAGGATTCTGAATTAAGGTCAAGTAAGAGACCGCAGAGATTGAAAAATGCTGAGGATGCAAAAAAAAGAACGAACAATTACCACAAGAAAACAGGAAGGAAAGTCATGACTGTAATGTTGTGGTCAGAGGGTGGATGGATATGCTGAGGATGAGTTTGGGGGGGAAAGGTTTTTTTTCTGCTTCTATAAGCTGCGGGATGTAATGGATGACATCTGTCCTTAGTTATGGTCAAAAATGAGGAGGCAGAAAACTCCATATGGACTCTTTTCTTCCTCTCTTTCTCCTCTCTGGCTAACAGGAAGTCATCACAATCCTGCAGGAAGTTTTCCTGATTTCTTAAGGATATCCTTAGGCTATAGACTCATCCACATCTGTGGTTTTGAACAATATTAGTGTCTATATCCACCTCCTTTTGTTGTGAAAGTCAGACTATGGTTAAATACTCCCACACTGACCACTTAATGCACTTCTCGTCATTGACAGCAATGGACATAGGTCATGGATAAGTCACCTGATGAGTGCTACTACATTTATGAAGAACTTCCAGGGATTTTTGCATCAGAGTACTTTATTGGGATGTGTATTTGGCCACATAAATAGCTAGTCACATCCTTTTTAGGACAGAACCAGAGGAAATGGCCAAGGGATTTTCCGTACGGCCTTTACCACACGGCTTTAGAACAGATGTGAGATGATGCCAACAGTCAGTGATGTAGTGTCAAAGTGTAAGGAAGGAAGTGGGATGTTGAAGGGGGTGGCATGTTACAGAAAAGAGACACAAAGAGATGGGGGGAAAAAAATGGGATTGATCTTTTCTGGCAGGAAATGTGGTGGGGTGTGAATGATGCAATTCTGCATAAAGAATAGAAGTTACTGTAGGCTGAAAAGTGATGTCATTTCAGAAACGATAGAATAACAGAGAAATGAAAGGCTGAATTGGACTACAAATTGTCCAGTTCCTACGTCGCTTCAGGCCAAACAACCCACAGACTATTGCAGTAAGAAAAAGATCATTTCCAACTGCCTTTCCTATATATCCAAGATCCCCTAATGTTCCTATTATGCACTTTCCATTTAAAAATATTATTTTTCCCGTCATCAAACAGCCAAGTGCTCCAGGTGTAAAAATTTGACCAGTTGATCCATAAAATACATTGGGTGGAAAGATGATTATAACTGTTATATCTTCAGATTTTTCCACAGAGCATCCATTCACCAGTATTCATAAAAAATAATAATTGGAAATAAAACCATAAAGACCACTGAAGAAAAGAATTTATTGATATGCAAGGAATTTAGGGCATCAAAGTGCATGAATTTGCATAGTAAAAAAAATTTTTTGTTTGTTTTTTTCCATGAAACTTAAACTCCAGTCCAATGACATTAAGCATTTCTCTTTGACCATCTCTCTGTTGATACATTTAGCCAGCTGTTGAGGTTCATTAATGTAACCTGAGCAGCTGAACTGCATTTTTATGATTTGGCTTCAATGGATTTGGATTCACCACACGCTCACCCAGATTCTGTGTTATTCCATTGGCCCAGGGTAAATGGAAGTTGTGACTCATTTTCCCTTAAAATTGCATGTCTTTCTCTCAAGTCTCTGTGATTTTACAGTGCATATGTGCACAAACACAAAATGGTGCCTATTGCTCCTTTTCTTACATCAGAAAAGGTATTGCATGCTGTCGTACCTTTTCAGGCATGTATCGAACAAAAATGACTTGAGGTTGACTGAAATTATTTCATACAAATCGCAAGCTATGACTTTCTGTTTTCCACTGCATTGGAAGTGATTTATTACACCCACCTGAAACCACCCTGGTGTGTGAGGGGTGGTATTTTTTTTTCTTTTTAACAAAAGTATAGAAATTGATCATTGAAATATGCTGAGTTCACACTGCACGGTTTACAAAGCAGTCAGATCTCTGTTCTTTTCACACTGCACGACTATCTGGGATAGCATTCGGTCGCTGCTGTGTGCACATTGCACGACGACAGGGGGTTTCACGTTGCATGACTTTGCAATAGAAAGAATCGCGGCATCTCTGTTTGGTCCGCAAACTATGTTTCACAACCAAACACACGTGAGAAGTGAGAAGGAAATAACGCAAGGACACGCGCGAGACTGGAATTGTTATTAAAAACGGTAGCCCACAAGAAGCTTGTGATCCAAATTGTCTGTGCGCTGATTTCCAGCGAAAAGGTAAAAAAAAAAAAAAAAGATTCTAGAGGAGGAAATGGTTGGTGAGACGCAGGTCTATAACTCCGCCCCGAACTTCCCGCTGCCCTGTATCTTGTTCTCTCATTGGCTGTAGGTCATTTTCAGTCAGAACACATTTCATGCAGCAGGATATTGAATCGCAGACAGGTCCAGATATTTAGCATGCCAAATTTCGGCGATGCATTGCCGCCCAGATCGCGTCTTTGATAATTCACACCGCGTGACTGACGAGCACCGTTTTGCCTCAAATTTCGGGCATTTGTCAGCGATTTTGCTAAATCTTTTGGTGAGTGAAAATCGGGGCTAAACTCATGCAGTGTAAACTCTGCATTAGTCGACCATAATTTTATTAGTCGGTTAGTCGCAGGAAAAAAATACTCCTTGTGGCGAAGTCACGCAGTCCATGAGGAACAGATGGATAACATCGGGTCCTTGTGGTAATTGTCAGGCAGGAAATCAAAACGTTCGCCTATCCTCCATCGACCTCAAATATGGCTTATCATTTGAAACATGCAAGTAGTAGCAACTTTACATATGGCTGCTTGCTCTAACGTAAATGTGCGCTATTATTAGGAGCATATCCATGTGTTTGTGCGGAGTGTGGAAGCTGAAGTATAACACGCTTACTGCATGACATGGAGGAGCTGGCACGATCACTTGCAACAGAAACAACTTAAAATACTCAATTTTTGGTCATACAGATCAAAACCGTAAAGGGTGTTTTATTTGTGTAAACTCACAATAACAAGAAAATGTTGTGTCTTGCACTTTCTGCCGTCTCGGCCTCCCTGAACTGGAGCGCGTCACAAAAAACGAACCGAAATTCAGCGTATAGGCTACTTGCCTCACAGCCATGAGAAATATGTCTATAGAAAGCTTGAAAGGTCTCCTTTTAAATGAAATCGAATTCAAATCGGAAAGAAATACTCTCTGCTTATGTAATCCGTATGAAAGGTTAATTTCTCTCCACTATACTGCGGAGATTGCGAATCAGCGTCATCAACTTCATCTTTGCAGGCGACACTGACTCAGAAAACACTAGTTTATTAATAAATAATTAAAATGGCACTTTAGCATACCACAGAAGTTGAGGATGGCACAGCCAGTAATTCATGTGAATCTCATGTGTCTAAATTGTATTTATAACTCCACAGAAGAATGAGTTAACTTTTCTGTGAAAATGTAAAGATTCCTTTTTCATAGAATTGACTTCCTCTACGAGGAAGACAGCAAGTACTTGCAAACAGATGTCGACTCTGCCGGGATGGGGTTAAGTTCCAATTTTGAACTTGTTTTTGAGAGATGCGAGAAATGTTGTGCAACACCAAAGAAATCACGCATGTTTGTCCTGTTTCAGTTCACTACTTGCTAATCTCCGCCATCCCCCCACCAATCCATATCCCATGAACGGCCTTCTTTCCCTCATATGGCTATAACACACTGAAGCTTTGTTTGTGCTGTGGAGGACTGCGAGTGAGTCACAGACAGCCAGAGAAACTGCACTATTCACTGTCTGATGATAGTAAGGAATGGAGAAGCATTGTGAGGATGTTAGGAAAATATAGGGGGAAACAAAACAGACTGCAGAAACTAAGTAAACAGATGAATAAAGAGGAATAAAGAGTACAAGAAAACAGGAAGTTCTTACAAAAAAAAATGAATTTCCAGGATTACATCAACTTGGAATACATGCTCTGAAGCATCAGACTGTGGACGTAATCACATCAGCTGCCAAAACACACTCTCAAAAACACATTCAGCCAGAGAGCACCATTATAGACATAAAACATGCTGATCATGCTGAGGAGCCTCTTTCTGTTGACACTTTACTCACAAAGACCACACAAGCTACGAAAGCCAAATCATGTGATACACATGTTTTTCTCAGCTGAACGAGGGTGTACTGAGGCCCCACAGGGTGTGTCTACATTGTTGCCCTTCATTCCTGCAGTTGCATGTGAGACAGAGCGGTGGAGGAGGTAGGGAACGGGGGATTACGGGATAAAGGCTCTGTCTCTGAGGTTTCAATGGTATTAACCAGACATTCTCAGGGAAATTACTGACTGACAGTTTGGTTTAACTGGAGACAGTATCTCGTCTCCCTGAGGGAGTCACAGACAGATAACATTTCACCTTTCATTTTCTCACCTATCATCCTATATTGCTACAAACAGAAGAAATGCATTTGTGTCGTCACTGGTGCAGTTTCAAGACAGAGATAATGCAGCTTCTTTCTTGTGTCGTAAATCAGTCTGGACACATACTTGATATATAGATATGTTTATACATATTTCTGGTAATTGAATTTTGAATAGAGGCCCTGTTACAGTGTGCTTTTGTGGTAATGAACCTTGCCCTCGTTACACTCCTACCAACTCCAAGTTCGTGTTTTCAACTCAATTTCCAGTTCACACTCATCAAAGCTATTTATTCAATGCATAGTCAATATCAACTGCTAAGCTATATGCTGTATATACCATATCTTTATACAAAAAAAAAATCACTTTCTTAATCAGTATTTTGTCTGGTTGTCCAGTAAAAGACAACGGGAGTTAAAAAAGGTAACATTTGATTAAAGGGTTAGTTCACCCAAAAATGAAACTTCTGTCATTAATTACTCACCCCCATGTCGTTCCACACCAGTAAGACTTTTGTTTATCTTCGGAACACAAATTAAGATATTTTTGATGAAATCTGAGAGGTTTTTTATCCTATGCTAGCCAATACTGAGCGTTCGGACGTAAACACTGAAGCTCTGCAACGTAAATAGCGTAGCAGAATAACAGGGGAGAGATGAATGTTGAATAAAGTCATTATTTTTGTTTTGTTTTTGCGCACAAAAAAGTGTTCTCGTCGCTTCATAACATTAAGGTTGAACCACTGCAGTCACATGGACTTTAACAATGTTTTTACTACTTTTCTGGACCTTGAATGTGGTAATTTCGTTGCTTTCAATGGAAGATAAAAAAACCTCTCGGATTTCATCAAGATATCTGGTAACACTTTATTTTACAGTGTCATAGTTACACGTTACTACATGTACTTACTATAGTAATAACAGTAAATTATGCATAATTACAAGTAACTAACCCTAAACCAAACCCTAACTGTAACTCTATTAAGTACACGTAGTTTATGTAGTAGTTACATGTAGTACTTATTTGAGTAATTACAAAGTAACTACGGCACTGTAAAATAAAGTGTAACCAAATATTAAAGATGAACAAAGGTCTTAATTAATGACAGAAATTTCATTTTTGGGTGAACTAACCCTTAAAGAATGAAAATTGCATAAAATAATAAAAAAATAGAATATATTGCGAATTAAGTTTATTTTTATTTAACTTATTGGCAAATCTATTTGAAACAGCAATTTTTTTAACAGTCTTTACTGTCACTCTTACTTTAAAAAATGTTGGGTTAAAAATAACCCAGTGGGTTGAAAAACCCAGCGACTGGGTTAAATGTTTGCCCAACGTGCTGGGCAGTTTAATTTAACTATTGTTTAAAAGTTACTGTATGGCTGGCTTAAAATGAACCCAAAATAGGTTGGAAATTAAAATCAGACACATAATTACTACAGACAACAATAATCAAAAGGTTGCTTATTTATTAATAAGAAATTTAATGTTTGTTTAATTATTCTTCATTAAACTTATTAATAAATGCTAATTTATTAAACATACTTATAAATGTTAATTTCCAACATACTCATTTTAAGCAAGATATGCAGTAATTTTTAAACAATAGTTGAGTTAAATAAAACTACCCAACAGGTTGGGAAAACATTTATCCCGCTGGGTTAAAACAACCCAGTTGCTGGATTTTTAACCCAGCATTTTTTATAGTGATTGACCAACTTTCTGGCCCCAAACCCTTACTTTTGAAAGGTAGTGTGTTCATTAAAAACAAGTCCATTTTTTTTTTTTTAACTTCTCAAATTTAACAATTTGGTTAACAACTTACTGAAAAACAAGACAAAATAAAGATTAAGAAAATAATTTTTGCAGATACCTCTACAAAAAACTAATTAGGTGAAAGGGGACACTTTAGCAAATGATTTTAATATCGCAGCCATACAACAGGTCTGCATGACAGTATGTCCTCATGCACCTCAACATAAAAAAGGAAAACATCACTTTAATATCTGTTCATATAGTTGTAAAATTAAGTTCAGTAATGAATATTTTTGTCTCTCTTTCTGTCCGTTCTAGGCATGGCTACAGCAATATGGTTATTTGCCACCTGGTGATCTCCGCACACATACGGCCCGCTCTCCACACTCCGTCACCTCTGCCATCGCTGCCATGCAGAGTTTCTATGGCCTGACAGTCACTGGCAACATGGATCCCGCTACTCTAGAGTAAGTCAACTGCCCACATGGTTGAAGAAACAGCAACAGTTTATTACTGTGTAGTGTAATTAGTGCTGCCATTTCGAGGATTGCATTCCTTTCAAATAAATACGTATGTTAATGACAAAAAATAGGTCTAGATGATACATTATTTCCTCCATGTGATCCATTTCGCATTTTCTGAACACCTGTGGCTAGTTCAGGAGATTCAAGAGCTTATAGATATCTCTGTTGAATTATTTTGGCCCATCAGTTATGTGGTTGTTAGTCATGGAAGGAGAAAATGGAAAACTAGAGCATTGTGTCAGCAGTCCTCCACTGGTGTGCAATGAGGCACGGAAGATGCAGAATATATGAGGACAGAAATTAACGGCCATCCTGTCCAAAATCACTGAAATGAAATCTGTTGTGCGGTGGATGATCTAATGTATTGGACTTTGATTGCCAGGGCAATGAAGAGGCCCCGCTGTGGCGTCCCAGACAAGTTTGGAGCCGAACTGAAAAGCAACCTGAGAAAGAAGCGCTACGCAATCCAGGGACTGAAATGGGATAAAAATGAGATCACATTCTGGTAAGAGACAAGCTTAACCCTACTCTGCTGGATCAATAAAGGAGAACTGCATTTTAAACTGCATTTTAACTCTCGTCCAAACCATTACCAATTAATTGAGGTTTGCTGTCATAAACGTTTAGATATGGCTGTGGCTATGCTTTAGTAAATACGCACCACACTTATGGAAAAGTCATCTTTG
Source organism: Elopichthys bambusa (assembly GCA_037101425.1). Taxonomy (NCBI): domain Eukaryota; kingdom Metazoa; phylum Chordata; class Actinopteri; order Cypriniformes; family Xenocyprididae; genus Elopichthys; species Elopichthys bambusa. Next base: position 3,751,157 of record CM074437.1, on the reverse strand, counting down.
GCCTTACTATACGATTCTGCTCCACTGCAGCCAGGGCCAAAATTCCTGTGTGACTTGTCTGTAATGTAAATCACTTTCTCTCCCCCTCTCCTTTCTATATTCCTCTTTTTCCTATGGCCTACTTTTCTCTGATTGCCTCTCCAATCCACCCTTTCTTATCTCTTTCTCAGTATACAGAACTACACGCCTAAAGTTGGGGAATATGAGACGTTCGAGGCTATCAGAAAAGCCTTCAAAGTGTGGGAAAGCGTCACTCCTTTGCGATTCCGAGAGATCCCTTACAGTGACATCAGAGATAAGGTTGAAAATTTTGCCGACATCATGCTCTTCTTCGCCGATGGCTTCCATGGAGACGCCAGTCCGTTTGACGGTGAAGGAGGCTTCTTGGCCCATGCTTACTTCCCAGGCAATGGCATAGGAGGAGACACACACTTCGATGCAGCAGAACCTTGGACCATCGGCAACCGCGACTTGTTGGGTAAGGAGCACAACCACCTGAAGTTAGGGAATGCCTCCCAGGGTTCTCGCTTGTTTGTGTCAGTATGGATGGTGGTTCTTGTTTAGACATGAATAAATTAGCTCAGGTAATCTTCAACCTGCTTGGTTTGAATATTTGTGTAAGAAAGTGTAAGGCAAGTCCAAGCAAGTGTTGTGTTTGTGCACACTTTTAATGAATTGCGTTGAATCAGCCTTACCTTGTCATGAGAAGGTTTGGAACGCCTGAAAAGCTTTATTCATTCTTTGATGTTTCCCTGCTGTGGACTGAATGCCTCAAAACAAGCTCTGAAAGAAAAAGAATAATAATTATCAGCAGTCATTCTGTGCTGTCTATTCTTAGCATCTCAGAATTGTTGTTTTTAATGTGCACTACACAATTATACAGAATGCTATTTAAGGTTAGCCAAATCTGTCCTGTGCTGACATGGTTATCGCTTACTTTCATTCAGGTAATGATGTGTTCCTGGTGGCTGTTCATGAACTGGGTCACGCCCTGGGAATGGAACATTCAAATGACCCGTCCGCCATCATGGCTCCCTTCTACCAGTGGATGGACACGGAGAACTTTGAGCTTCCTGAAGATGACCGTAAAGGGATTCAGCAGCTTTATGGTAAAATAGTCAATATCATCACAACTGTAATTGTTTAACCACACCAAGGCAGGGTTATTATCATTAACTAAAACTATTATTAAAAACATTTCTGTTAAAGGAATAGTTCACCCAAAAATGAAAATTATCCCATGATTTACTCACCCTCAAGCCATCCTAGGTGTATATGACTTTTTTTCTTTCAGTCAAATATCCTGGCTCTTCCAAGTTTTATAATGGTAGTGAATCGTGCTTGAGATTTTGAAGCCCAAAAAAGTGCATCCATTGATCATAAAAGTAATCCACACGACTCCAGGGGGTTAATATAGGCCTTCTGAAATGAAGCAATGCATTTTTGTAAGAAAAAAAAAAATATCCATGAAATAAAGCTAAAATAATACAAAATATGAATTTTCGTTGAAAAACATAAGCCAAAGGAAAATTAGAAATGTTACCTTGGCAATTAACTGAAACAAGATTCCTTTGCGTTTTTCGCCGTACAGATGACAACATTAGCTGGGTTTCCATCTAAACATGAAGCAAATCTTTTCAAAGTTCGCAAAAAAAGAAGAAAAATAAAAAACGAATGCAAATTAGGTGCGTTTCCATCAAGTTGTTCAAGCGGATGACGGTGATATGGTAACTGTTACGGGTTGAACAGAGCAGGAGACGTACGGATCCATGTGCAAGGCTTTATTACAGAAGAATGGTCCGAAAACGAGCAAGGGTCAGATAACGACACAGGTACATCTCAGGCAAGGCAAAGAATAATCCTAGGGCTGGCGTGGGTCTTCGATCGACAAACAGTATCCAGAGGGCTTGACAAGAGAGGTAATCCAATAACATAAGCAGTAGTCTAGGCAAGGAGCAAACGACAAGGCAAGAGAATCAAAGGCAAACAGGAAAACAGTCAATGAGGCAATAACGAAACTAGACCAGGACTAGAACTAGGAACTTTACATAAAAACTAGGAGAGGGCTCCGTAACGTTGCTATCACTAACGTAGCAATATGCGCAGACAATACTTGGCAGTAAGAAAGAGGAAGTCTATGGCTTATGTAGCATGTCTGATGGGAATCAGCTGGGTAATCAGTGCATTCAGCTGTGTGTCATCAGTGCAATGAATCATGGGAACTGTAGTCCGGAGTGAAGTACAAAAGTTAGTGTAGTGCAAGAGTCCGTGTGGTAAGCGTGTGATCTCTGGTGGTGAATGAACGGAAGTTCATAGGACCGGATTTGTGACATAGCCCCCCCACAAGGAGCGGCTTCCAGAAGCTCCTAACTTATTCAAAATCAGGAGGGCAGTGGAGCGGAGGCGGAACAGGGGAAGGGATGGAGGGCCAGGTCCACGTGGCAGTGGAGGGACAGGAGACTGGGGCAGAGCAGGATACCCAGACGAAACCGGTGAAGCAGGAAGCCCGGGCGAAGAAGAACACCACCAGAACAGAGCAAAAGACCACCAGGTCAAAGTAAAAGACCACCAGGCCAGAGTGGACGGAGCAGAAGAACACCAAGCCGGAGCAGACGGAGCAGAAGACCATAGCCAAGACTGAGACCTAGGAAGAGCAGAGACAGACAAAATATTCATGGCCCCAAGGACCGAGACAGTCAACACAAAGAGTTTGATCTCCTTAAAGATAACTGAGTGGACAGACAGATCAAAATCAGAGACTTTAGGGAGAACCGGAGGAGCAGACAGTTCATAATTAAATTCATGGACTGACACTGGCAAGATAGATAGTTCGTAAGTGAGTACATTAAATGTAACTGGACAGACGGACAGACCATAAACATGCTCAATGACTGAACCTAGACAGACAGATAGTTCAAAATCTGGCTCGTAGAATGAAACAGAATTGGTAGCTGGCACAACATTAGATAAGTTAACTGGGACTTCACTGGCAGACAGTTCACCCACAGGGTCATTGGTGGAAACTGGACAGACAGGAACATCAGAAACGTTGACACACATATCAGAATCACGAGCATTGATGGGAATTTGACTGGCTAGGCAGACAGACGGTTCACTCTCAGACTTATTGGTTGAAACTGGACACACACAGAGTTCAGGTTTAAGATCACTGACTGGACATGGACAGACAGACTGTTTTGGCAATGACAGGATTAACAGCATACAAAAAGCTCATTTAAGGTTTCCATGGCATTGACAGGTAGAGAAGAAAGTTCATGAATGGCCCTTGTAGCTGTAGCAAAACAGTCATGAAATTCAAAGACTGCATCCTCAAAAGTGACAGACAAGGCTGAGAGTCCAGAGTCAGCCTCCTTGGCTGGGTCGGGACAGGGCAAAAGTTAATAATTGGCCTCCATGGCCGGTTCAGAGCAAGGCAGGGGATCATAAGCAGCTTCTGTAGCCATGACAGGACAGGCAAAGAACTCACAGATGACCTCCATTGCCGTGACAGGACAGGACAAGAGTTCATAAGTGGGTACCACTGACACCTTTAGGGGGTCTGTAGTGGATGCCGCCACCTCTGGAGGCTCTACAGTAGTACCATCAGAATACAGGGAGAGTTCTTGACCGTGACATGACAGGCTGAAAGTGAATTGCTAGGCGCCACCACCACGCAAGAAGCTGAAACCAGCACCGCTGCTTCGGGAGGCACAGCAGCGAGCGCCACTACCTCAGGAGGTTCTGTAGCGTCAGCCGTCACTCCTGGAGACACCATAATGGACGCCGCCACCTCTGGGAGTTCTGTGGTGGTGTATGCAGCCCAAACACACCAAAAAGCGATCCCCATCATGGGAAGCACTTCAGACAGGGGAATCCGTTTGGGAACAAAAAGGCTAGAGTGAGTGGCAGCCATCTCAGCTGAGGACTCAGGTGTGGCAGCCATCTTAGGACAAGGCTCTGGAAGATCTGCTGAGACGTGACGAGGCTCTGGAAGATCTGCTGAGATGTGACGAGGCTCTGGAAGATCTGCTGAGATGTGACGAGGCTCGCGAAGATCAACTGGGACTTGACTTGGCTCACGAAGATCAACTGGGACTTGACTTGGCTCACGAAGATCAACTGGGACTTGACTTGGCTCACGAAGATCAACTGGGACTTGACTTGGCTCACGAAGATCAACTGGGACTTGACTTGGCTCTCGAAGGCTTTATTACAGAAGCATGGTCAGAAAATGAGCAAGGGTCAGATAACGACACAGGTACATCTCAGGAAAGGCAAAGAATAATCCTGGCGTGGGTCTTCGATCGGCAAACAGTATCCAGAGGGCTTGACAAGAGAGGTAATCCGATAACATAAGCAGTAGTCTAGGCAAGGAGCAAACGACAAGGCAAGAGAATCAAAGGCAAACAGGAAAACAGTCAACGAGGCAATAATGAAACTAGACCAGGACTAGAACTAGGAACTTTACACAAAAACTAGGAGAGGGCTCCGTAACGTTGCTATCACTAACGTAGCGATATGCGCAGACAATACTTGGCAGTAAGAAAGAGGAAGTCCATGGCTTATGTACCATGTCTAATGGGAATCACCTGTGTAATCACTGCATTCAGCTGTGTCATCAGTGCAATAAATCATGTGAACTGTAGTCCGGGGTGAAGTACAAAAGTTAGTGTAGTGCAAGAGTCTGTGTGGTAAGTGGGTGACCTCTGGTGATGAATGAACGAAGTAAATAACCTAGTAAATAAAACACTGTGACCGAGCGTTCGTGAAAGCTTTGCCTAAACACTTATGAATATGAATATGAAAACAATAAACGAGAGCCGTCTGAACGCTTCTCAACTTCATTAAGCATCACACAAATGTGAGAGGACAACCCCAAAAAACCAGCGACATTCCAGTACAAAAGTGCGCATGAGTCTTGTCTTTCTACGGCAAGCACCAAAGTGAAAATGCATTGCACACACACATATACAACGCGTTCCATTACATCCAGAATTAATGCATCATAACAGAATCAAACATAAATGTAAAACATTTCTGTTACAACACCATCAGCAGAAACAGATTAGTCACATGGTTTTAATATTCGCTATGTCAGAATTTATTCGGCAAATGGGTTTCCATCTTTAATTTTTCCATCACAAATCAAAAACAACCTCAAGTGAGCGTGAAAACTTTTTTGCGAATTAAGGGATTTTTTTCTAAATTGGGTGTTTCCATCACTCGTTTCTGATGCGTTACTTCAAAATGCGCATAAAAACAGGGTGATGATCCTCGTTCACAAGGATCCGCAAAAACAACTAATTATACTGTATTAGGTTGCCAGGCCAGTAGTTGGCGATGTCGCTTTGTAAAGAAAACACTACATGTAAAAAAACTGAACACGTAATATGCATGCCCATGACGTCACTATTTTCACAAATTCTCATTTTTGTAGTTTACATGGAGACGATAACGTTCTTGTTTCCAAAAATGTGCACTTTGAAACCCATTTTCAAAAGTTACATTTTCAGGCCGCCAAAATGGCGCTGTCGTGTAAACAAACGGTCAAAATGCATAAAAAGTTTTTCAGTTTTAGTTGAAAATGGTGTCGTGTAAACAGTTGAAACACTAAAATTATTAACGAAATAAATAAAAACCGAAAACTACAACTGAAATAAAAATAAATCAAACCCAAATTGTAATATTAAAAAGAAACAAAAATGAAATTATAATACACTAATAAAAATACAATAGCACATAACAAAATGTACTAAAAATAAAAAATAAAAATTAAATGAAAACTAAAAAATATAAAAATAAAAGCTAATTCAAAATGAATAAAAACTATAATAGTATATAAATAATACAAAATAACACTGGTTAATGTAGATAGTTACTCTTTCAAATTTAATTAAGTGCTGAGGAAACTACCCTGAAAATGTAGATAATCGTAATTTAAAGTTTTACAAACAAAAATAGGTGGCTACATTACAAGTTACCAACACAAAGTAGCTAACTATATATAGCTATTTAAGAGGACAATATCTATATAAATCAACTGTCACTATCATACTGCAATCAGATCACTTATCTGGTACAAAAACAAACTAAATCAGCATTAGGAAATGATGGTGCTACACTTTCCAAAGCTTATTTGTTTTGGATACAAGCTAAATGAATACATGCAAATGCAAGTAAGCTGATTGAGCATTGAACTGAACATTATAAAATATATACATATCGGTAACACTTTATTTTGGGGTTCAATTCTCACTTTTAACTAGATGCTTATTAGCTTGCATATTACTAGTATATTGGTTGTTTATTAATAATTGTAAAGCACATATTAATACCTTATTCTACATCCCTTAATCCTACCCAATAGCTAAATTAAAAACTAATTGAGGTAACATTTATAGTTAATAGTGAATACGTGGTCCCTATACTGAAGTGTTACCATGAAATCTAAATACAGTGATGAACTCAATTTTTAGGTTTAATCGATGACGTAATTCACAAAAATTTTTGCACTCTGCAGGACCAAACACGGGGGGACGCCCACGACCACCTGTCACCCCTCAGACCCCACATCATACTCCATATCCCACACCATACAGGCCCGGGGGACCTAGCTTTGGTCCTGACATCTGCGAGGGCCATTTTGACACCATTGGTATTTTCAGAGGAGAAATGTTTGTGTTTAAGGTACTAACAGAATATTTGTGTACATATTGGGTTGGAGATCATGCAGTATGTCTCTTGATCACGATTCCTGTCCCTGTGTTTTAGGATAAGTGGTTCTGGCGCGTTCGTAATAATCGGGTTATGGAAAATTACCCCATGCCAATTGGACATTTCTGGAGAGGTCTGCCTACAGGTATCAATGCTGCCTATGAAAGAGAAGATGGGAAATTTGTCTTCTTTAAAGGTACTTGTAGTCTTCTATCACATGAATTCAATAGGGAAAAAAGGGTTTTAGCCTTAATAGGCCCGCTTATTGCTCCAGAAGTAATATATTTCATCATCTCTGGATTGTAGGGGACAGGCATTGGGTGTTCACCGAGTCGAATTTGGAGTCAGGTTACCCAAAGACTCTGAGAGAAATGGGTACAGGTCTTCCGAAGGACAAACTGGACGCAGCCCTCCTCTACACGCCTACTGGCTACACCTACTTCTTTAGAGGAAACAAGTCAGTAGCTTTGATATCCCATAATGTAAGGCATGAGCACAAAGGGAGCTTAGATCTGAAACTATTTATTATCTTCAATCAGATATTATCGTTATAATGAAGACACGCAGTCAGTGGATCCAGATTACCCCAAGCCTATGAGTAAATGGCAAGGCGTTCCAGACAACATAAAGGCTGCCTTCATGAGTCGAGATCAAAGTAAGTGCTTTGCCGCCTTCTGCTTTTTTTAATCAACCTCCAGTCTGTGTGCTTGAACTGTTTCAGCTTTCACTTAATAATTTGATTTATAAGCTTCTGACATGTTTGTTCTTTGTCAATTCTTTATCTTAGTATGCTGTCCATCTGACAGACACACAGAGTTCTGCATTAACCCAAGAAAACACTGCTTGTAACCTCTTGCTATGTCTTAAACATACACAGCACCTTTCCATTGGATTTATGCAATTTGTCTGTCCATACAGAAAGCAAAAACACTGCATATTATAATAAAATCACAGCCAATCAACTGTTCTCACTGATTTTACTAATGTTACAAAATATTTCTATTTCAAATATATGCTGTACTTTTGAACTTTCTGGTCATCCAAGAAAAAAACATATTGTTAAAAACAGTTGTGCAGCTAAATATTTTTTGTGGAAACATTGGCAATAATAAGAAATGTTTCTTGAGCACCAAATCAGCGTATTAAAGTAGAGCTGCAGTAAATGCATCATATATAATATATATAAAAAGTTTGGGCACATTACTATTTTTTATGTTTTTTAACAAAGTCTCTTCAAGCCTGCAATTATTTGATCAAAAATACAGAAAAAACTGTAATATTGTAAATATTATTACAATTTAAAATAATGGTTTTCTATTTTAATATACTTTAAAATATAATTAATTCCTGTGACCAAAGCTGAATTTTCAGCATCATTACTCCAGTCTTCAGTGTCACATGATCCTTCAGAAATCATTCTAATATGCTGATTTATTATCAATGTTGGAAACTGTTGTGCTGCTTAATATTTTTTTTTTTATAACCTGTGATATTTTTTCAAGATTCTTTGATTAATAAAAAATTCAAAAACAACAGCATTTATTTAAAATAGAAAGTTTGGGGTCAGTAATTTGTTTCACTTTTATCATGTTAAATTGATGAAAAGTTATATTATATTTTTATATATATACTTATATTCTTAGAAAAGATTTCCATTTTGAATAAATGCTGTTTCCAACATTGATAATAACTTGAGTATCAAATCAGCATATTATAATGATTTCTGAAGGATCATGTGACACTGAAGACTGGAGTAATGATGCTGAAAATTCAACTTTTCATCACAAAAATAAATAAAGTATATTAAAACAGAAAGCCATTATTTTAAATCATAATAATATTTTACGCTAGTATTTATCACTCATTTATCACTCATCTCAGACATGAGTGATAAATACTATATATATATATATATATATATATATATATATATATATATATATATATATATATATACATATATACACATATATATAGTATTTATCACTCATCTCATTGTGCCTGGTTATGACACATGTCTGACAAAGTGGCCTTTGTCATTTCCTGATTCCCATTCCTTTCTTAGTATTGTCATGCCCCCACTGTCCTGTTTAATACGGGAAAAAAAATGAATTACTGTAGTTTTATTGAATAAGTCAGGATGTAGGGCTTTGGGCCAAAGATTATTGTACTATTAGTACAATACAATACAATAGTACAATAGTATTATACTATTATTGTATAGTCCTGACCTTTTCTCTCTTAAATTCACAGGTTACACCTACTTCTACAAAGCCAATAAGTACTGGAAGTTTAACAACCAGTTATTAAGAGTGGAGCCCGGATACCCCAAGTCTGCACTTAGAGACTGGATGGGCTGTCCTAATGAGGACTCCAATACAGGTGGTGGAGGAAGTGACCGTGATCGTGAAAGGGAACGTGAGCGTGAGCGTGAAAGGGAGCGTGAACGAGAGCGTGAACGGGAGCGTGAACGGGAGCGTGACCGTGACCGCACACATGAGGAAGACAAGACTGAGGAAGAGGGCAAAAAGGAGGAGACAGAGGTGATCATAATCGAGGTTGAAGACGCGCCCAGCAGTGGGGCAGGAGCAGCTGCCGTCGTGGTGCCACTTATGTTGCTGTTCTGCGTGATTCTTACGCTCGGAGCACTTCTCTTCTTCCGCAGGTACGGCACACCGAGGCGCTTGCTCTACTGCCAACGCTCCCTACTGGACAAGGTTTAAACGTTTGAGAAGGGATAATGGAAGAAAGGGAAGGGGAGGAGAGGAGAGAATTGAGAATATAGAAGAAGGGGACTTATTAAAAAAGCAAAACCAAAATGAGAAGTCTAAAAAAAATGGTTTTGGTCAAAAAGGGACCCTTTGTTGTTTACTTTAGAAATGATGCCACTCAGACAAATCTCTGCATTTTTATATTTTGTAATTAGTGGACTTGAACGTTTTGCTTTCACACCTGTGCCGAGCTCTTCCTGCGCGCCGTACAAAGGCATACGGTACTTATTTTTCCCCCCATGTCACTTTCACTTCATCTCTCGCCTCTTCTCTCAATGTCTTTCTCTTCTTTCCCTTCTGGTGTAAAACATGACGCCAGCTCATCGCTGTTTGTTTAGCCTTTTGTAAATGTAATTTTTTTTCAAAGTTGTGATTGTTGTTGTATGTCTGACTCATTGTGAATTCTTACCCACTGTCGAAAACAGCGTTTGCCCCAATCAGAAGACTTTGTACTTATCTCAGGTTGCAGCCAATGCTTATTACATTTTGCATTTCATGCAACCATAATAACAGAAAAGTACCACTGCCAGGTACAATTGTGGTTTTTGGATGTGGTACCATGGTAAAGGGTCCTCACAGTGATGGGAAACCTGGAAAAATAACATTTTTGAAATGATTAATTGAAAAATATCATTAGGAAAAATGTCAATCTAGTTTTAGAAATGATTATATTATAAAATATAGTCAGAAATTGATGTAATTTCTGTTAAAAAAAAAATTTTTTTTTAAATTTTCCAGGATGCATTAACTAGAAAAGTCAGTCAAAAAGTGCTGTAGTACCATATAAACACCATAGTGTATGAACCATGGGACCACCATAGTACTTTAAAGTGCTTCCATATGCACCAGATATCATGAAACATTATCTGCATTGGCTCATGAAAGGTAATTCTTTTAACTAAACCAACACAGGGTCTGTTTCCCACCCCATGTAACTCCCAACTCAGGTTAAGAATCCAAAGTCATGTGCCATTCCAAAGATAATTGATACTTATCCCACTAACAATGCCTGCAAAGCTGTGCTGTCTGTCTGTGTCCTTCAGTAGTATGGCTTTATATTGTACTGTATTTTAAATAATTACCATTATTGATAATGATGATGTCGCTATCATTATGATTATTACTATTGTTATTGTTCTCCATGTCAAGAATGTGTTTTTTTGACTTTAACAATTGTCATTAAAAATGTCCTGCTGGACAGGCAATAATGTATGTCTTATCAAGTGGCCTTAATTTGGGGGAAAAGTGAATGGGTGGGTTTGTATTTTTGAAATGAAATAAATTTTAAAATATGAAAATGACATTTTCACTGCTTGTGTTTACAATTATTGATAACTTGTGGTGCTTTTTTTTAAATTGGAATTTTAAAGTTTTTGAAAACAACAATAATGATAATAATATTTAAATGATGATGATCATTATCTAAAAAATAAATTGTGCTTGTTTCAAAACTTTTTTATGTTCAAGTCAAAAATAAAATATTTTGTAAGTTTTCCTTGCTGTCAGAATTTCCTTTTTTTTTGTTGACATTTTTGTATAGCTGAGTCCCGACCCTACGCAGGGAGTTTGATTGACAGGCGATCTAACCAATCATAACGCCAAATGCGCCATTTTGTCCAACATAGCAGTCAGGAGTTAGAATGGACTTGAACTTGAAAAATGGTGTGTACTGACATGTTTCCGCGTTTTAAACAACATTCCTTCTCATGTTCATTCATGTTTATATGATGCAAAAAATGAACTAGTAGGAAGAGATGATCGGTTCACGAGCCGCTTGAGCCGAGGAGCTACAGCAATCTGTCACGGCACATTAAAGAGCCACAAAACGTTTTTATTGTTCGAATAATTACACAATTTGAAAGCTGGGACTTTGTTTAATATCATAAGTAACCTGCTCTGTCTTGTCTGTCGACGCGTTGTCAGTGTCCTCTTTGCTCCACAATGTATTTTACACTGCGTGTGGCGTGACAGCGTCATGGCTTGTCGGACAAAGCAACGGTAACTAAGGGGGGCGGGTCTTTGCGAAGGGTCAGTTCAGAGGCTGCACCCTTTGAAGGCCGCGAAGGTTGGAACGAGTGTTGCTAAATGCGACGGTCTAGCCTACAGAGGATTGTTCTTGTTGCCTAGGAACTGTGACAGCTGCCGTTGACGAGTGGCAGTAACAGTACTTGACTTTTTTTTAAAAGTTATATTAAACTGCCTAAAACAAAACAATAATCATTCACAAACTGTCTAAATGTGTTCACCATGGTCAATTTCTGTATATAATAAAGAGTATATGCGCACAGGCTAATTTCGAGCTACAGGCGAAACAAGTAAAAATGTCAATTCTTGTCAAAATTGAGGTTTTCACAAATTCATTTAAGTTCATTAAGTCCTCGTCTAGCGATCCCAATGTGGCAAATAGTAATTAAACATCTAAAAATGATCTTTATTTGTACGTTACTGAGAGGAGTACCTTTCCTTTGACCATGAAAAATGGCATTTTTCTCTGCTGGCTTCTGGGCGACTGGTGCTTCCCCTCAGCACAAGTTTGGTATCATTGTAAAGCACAGCATTCCAACTTTGTGAATATTCATAGCGAATTCTCGATGGCATGAGTATGAACCAATAAAATGTGATTTTCAAACTCATGCTGATGTAAACAAAACGATCTTACTACTCCGAAGCGCGAGCACAAAGATGCCTCAGAGAGCACGCGATTCCAATACATACACACACAATTACAGTAATTCAAAAATCTGTCTTGGCGAGTAAAACATTATCTGTAATGTCTTAAGTGAACATCTGGTTAACTGTTGGGGAAAAACATCTGATGTGTAACATAATATTATATCCGTGTGGTAGGCTACAGTAGATCTCAGTATATGGGCTGTCTGTTTCAATAATGTTAATCAAACAATTGTGGAATTATGAGGGGAAAAATATATATATATATATTTTTCCTATAGATATGGGTTTTGACTTGGGTTGTGCTAAATATGGTGGTATTACCAGGGATTGTAAGGTATGGTCAACATGATTTTGTTTTGAAAACGAACTTGATTTTTCTCCAAATTGACTTTGCTGATTCAATCGACTGATGTTTTTTTAACAGAGAATTACAGTATTGTTATATAATAACTCGTTTTTTTTAAATTTGCTCATCGCGACTCATTTTGCCAGCACGGGTCACATATAATCACATCTTTAGTACAATACAAGTCAACATTTTTTTTTTTTTTTTTTTTTACATTTTTATCATTAGATATTTGATTAAGTTGAAACCCAATCCTTCCGTTTAAAAGTTTAATTCTGCAATTTCTCTCACAAAAAAACCTGTCGTCACTGGCGCACAATGAATTCTGGGATAGGCAAGGCCATGAAGGATCCGTCTGCTGTATCCTTCACTGCACGGGAAACAAAGGACGCATTTGGAGGCGGCCTTCGTTGCGCCGCTGACGCAATCGGTCTTCGAAAGGATGCAGCCTCTGAATCGGGATACAGTTTATGTTGACCAAACAATTTTAAAACTGTCACAGTCAAAGCTGAATAGATCACCCAAAAATTAAAATTCTGTAATCATTATGTTGTTCTAAACCTGTATGACTTTATTTCCTCTGTCAAACACAAAAGAAGATATTTTTAAATATATACCAGTGTTTTTATGTACTTATAATGGAAGTCAATGGTCACCAAAACATTTTGTAGAAAAAAGAAAGCCAAACATGTTTGAATCAACATGAGGGTGAGTAGATGATGACAGAATTTTTATTTTTAGGTGAACTAACCCCTTTAGCATGTTTGTTTAGCCCACTCATTCTCTTGCACAACAGCGAGGAAATGCATCTGTGTCCTAATCTCCAGCTGCTCCTCTTAACCTGCATCCGAGTCCAAGACTTCTTGCCTTCCTTAGCCATATTTTCTAAACTGCTCTTTACCTCCCTGTAAGTAAGAAGCATATCTCACATTAGCACATCTCATTTTGCTCCTCAAGTTATGACCACAGAATAAGACAAACATCCTACACTTTCACACATAAATTTTGATGCCCCCACATAAGCTTATTTCTTTTGCATAGAACTGCCTTTTTTCTTGTCATTTCGATCCATACTTCTTTCTCCTCCCTTTTGCTGGCACTCGGAAACACTTGGCCATATAAATGGGACGGAAAAAGCAAGCTAGGTCCAAGGATTAAGTGAAACCAGGAATGATTATAATTCTGCAAACTCTTTTGGCACTGTTCGCAAGGAAACATATCTCTGTTATAATGCGAGCGTGTGCGTCTTTGGGAATAATAACCAGATACTGTTTGAGGAACAAGTGAGAGATGACACTCAATTCAGTGTGCTGGTATCCATTTTAGTGAAGACAGCCGAATGTATTTGCTGTTTGGAATAAGAGTCTGGAGATGGATAATGTTTTGGCACTCTGGGTCCAGTCATGAGGCTTCGGGGAGGCGGACGTTTGGAGGCCAGCGATCAAGGAGAATTCCATCAACAACATCTGGAATCCAAACTGCCTTAATACCAGCACACTGCAGGAGAGAGAGAGAGAGAGAGAGGAAAACACGGCTTATCTGTGCACACATTGTTGATGTAATACAAATGATATTTCATCTTTTTATGTCAAAACATAAATGTGCAATACAATCTAATAAGATATACCCAATGACAGGCCTTCAAGGACTGTTGTGTATAAAGTATTTGTGAAGCACTGTTCCTAAAGGAACTGACTTTTGTATGTATTTCAGCCAGAGCGTATCTTGCTACACAAGTACTCAATCTATTTCACTCTCTGCACACATTTTAAGCAAGTTCAATCTTTTCCCAGCTGATTCTGCAGTATGAAGAACAACCTCAGCACTTTCTGCTCTGCCCACAATTCCCTCCGTTTCTCTCTCTCTCTCTTTCTCTCCAGGCAAGTAGAGTTGAGTTTCCTCAGTTTCTGCTAAGTGACTCTTTTTTTTTCTTAAACAAGGCTTAACTGAAAACATTAGCAGCACCACAAACATTTCAAGTCTCTCTCTTAAAACACATTCTCTCTTTTTTTGAAGGTCTCTGGGCAAAGAAGAGACTTGCAATCCTCACAGCGCTCTGATAGTTAGAGTGAAGTTGGTCACATGCTAGTTAACACCCCTACGTGACAGGCTGTGTCCACTTCTTTCGTCATGGAGAGAATTCCTGTCTTTCCAAGCCTAATGAGAAAACAGACAGACTTTGAAGTGTCAAGTACTACAGATTCAAAAAATATGTCTTTTTGAAATAAATAAAGAAAATAAATTCATACCTTTAAAAATGGTTCTTAGCAAAACTTTGTTTTCATACAATAACCCTGTAAAGATTATTTTTTATTAAAGGGGACCTATTATGCCCCCTTTTTTGATGTAATTTAAGTCTCAGGTGTCCCCAGAATGTGTCACCTCAGATCATTTATTATACCATGATCATTCATATATACCATTATACCAATACTACGGAGCCCCGAACATGACATGCAAGAAAAAAATAGTAGGCTAAATTGTGCGCACGATTTACTATTTCGTTCCCTCGATTTATAAATCATGCACATGATTTATAAATTGAGGGAACGAAATAGTAAATTGTGCGCATGTTTTAGTAAATCGAGGGAACGAATTAGTAAGTCGTGCGCACAAATTAGTAAATCGTGTGCACAATTTAGTTTTTTTTCTTGCATGTCATGTGCAGGCCTCTGTACAATACCCATTTTTGAAAGGAAAAACATGCTGTTTTCGCGCATGTGTCTTTAAATGCAAATGAGCTGCTGTTCCCCGCCCCCTTTCCAGAAAAGCGCTTCCTTCAACAGACCCTGCCTGCATCAGGATACTCTGTTAAATCCTAACAAAACATCTGCTTGGTTTTGTTTATTTATATCACGATCACACTCACAGACTTCTTCATCGTGAAAGTTTATCATCTGTATGCGTTTTAAAGCTATATCAGTTTAAACTTCTAATGTATCGTTTTCTGAGCGCACACACCTGAAGCACACGCACAGAAAGCTGGCTGTCAGACGGCACGTCTTGTGAGTATTAAACTTCTCTTTCATGTCTTACTGTGTTTAAATTGTCAAATACACACAAGGTTATGTCAAAAACACACGCAGTCGGTTATGTCTGTGAACGTAAACAGCAGGGACAGAAATCGCATGTGTATATTAGATCTGTGGTGCATTCCCTTCAAAAATAAAACTATCACTGCATCAGCGGCTCAGATGTCGAGAGTAAACGAAGACTGTTATGTTCACTCTTACATCCAACAACACCTCAATCGCTTACAAGACATTATTGTCGCTACAGCTGCTCTGGCGTCAAGACCAAAGACTATATAGAAAGACAGTTCACTTCTGTTAGTTATGAATGGAAGAAAGTGCAATGCGCAATATGGCGGAACATGTCCCGCCTTCTAAGTAAAAGAGCCAATCACTGATTGATAAAGTCATTGCGTCACTGCAGCTGCCGTTAGAACCTGAGACTCGCACTTAGGACTGCACATGCGCACTGGCTCGTCTAGGCTGAAAAAATAAGCTTTTTTAACGCTATTTGAGCATAAGAAACAACATTTATGGGACAGTTCATGTCAGATTTTGTTGCTGATTTGAAATATGTTATTTAATTGTGAGTTTGCCAAGCAGTTTTTGAGATTTCAGGATTTCCCCATTCAAATAGATAGGACTTGGATGCCTGAAAAATAGCTGCCCGGAGGTGTTGCAAACATGGCCGCTGAATGAACTAAAACTATAGCTAGATATCGCGTACTGTTGAGTATGTACTACATTTGAATTCAAATTTACTTCATGACCGTAGAAAAAGTGTGTTCTATATAGTACGAATGCGTGAAGTATGAATGAATTCAGACATACTGCATCTGCCATGTTGTCACTGTCACATGACCTACCAGCATCAGTTACGCCCCTTTAACTCCATTCACAAATCCTCTCCCGTGGCCTCATGGGATAGTAAGGTGTCCATCATATGAATTCGGACGTACTACTCTGTTCGCATACTGTTTTTCGTGTACTATATAATAGAGAAGTATTCGATTTTGGACGCAGCTTATGCTAACGTGGCAGACAGTTGTGGGCATGGCCTGAACAATGTGATGTCACACTGTACAGAAAATGAAAATGGCTTGTTCTTTGAGACTATTGAGGTTTTATGGGGATTTTTAAAAAAAAAAAGGAGTGGGTGGATTTTTATCATTATATGGTGGTTGTGTACACACACTGCTAACATACATTTATGTTCAAACACCATGTAAAAGTGAATTTTGCGTAATAGGTCCCCTTTAAAGAGGTTAAATAACCAAGGGGACATCAATTTTACCTCTTTAAAAAAATCAAAAACAAAATCAAACCTGGACCACAATAGTGATTAGCCCAATCTATTTTTAGCCATTATGCTAAACATTTTAAGGTTATCACACTTAAAAGGGATCTGTTAATAGTGATGGGGAAAAAAAGATTCCTATGTTAAGGGGAAAAATGTGGCATGTGAATGTGATGCTCCTAAATGCAAACACATGTTTTTCCACAGCCTGTACTTTCTGGCCTGTACAGGATGTAAATTAACATAGGTCTTAATGTAGGATACACATGGTTTTAGTTTCATCAAGCCATAAAGCAGCAAATCATTCGTCATTCTGTTCCAATGGGCTTTCTAACACCTACATACAACAGCTACAATGAAGCTCTCTGAGTAAATACATTTCCATAAGAACACTACAATTCAAAAGTTTGGGTACAGTAAGATTTTTTTTTGTTGAAAGAAATGAATACTTTTATTCATCAAGGACAGATTAAATTGATCAAAAGCGACAGTAAAGACATTTATAATGTTACATGAATCTATTTCAAATAAAAGCTGTTCTTCTGAAAAGAGGTATAATGGTTTCCATAAATATTAAGCAAGCACAAATGGTTTTAACATGGAGAAGAGATGTTTCTTGAGCAGCAAATCAGCATATTAGAATGATTTCTGAAGGATCATGTGACTGAGGACTAGAATAATGATGCTGAAAATTCAACTGTCACCATAAATTTACTGTTTTTACTATATTTTAATCAAATAAATGCAGCATTGGTGAGCACTTCTATCAAAACCATTAAATAAAATCCCACCTAGAACATATTTCAGCTATAATGCAAACACATCATATATGTTTCGTTATTAATCAAACACATTATACTTGTTTTCTTGAGAGTTTGCATTTTCTTACATGCCAGTACAGAATAAATCTAGTTAGGCAATGCTGAGTGTGCTAAAAATGTGCATAAAAGAAAAGAGGCACCTGCATTAACGTGTTGAGCTATGGGAAACATACCGTCTACAGTACACTTAAGACAGGGTGTGGTGAGGGAGTTTTTTTTCCCGCCGTTCCAGACGGGATTGTGGGGGGGGAACAGGTTATAGGAAGTAAAACAATCAACATCTCTAAACTCATAGTGTTGGTTCTTTCCCTCCTCCTTTAAAAGGCAAACACTTCCACACTGGGCAGGAAAAGACTCCCCACCAGGAGCTGCTGAATCAGTCTTTTACCCTCCCCCACCCTACCTACTGCACCAAACCCTGCTACCCTCACTCTGACCCAGTCACATCCTCCAGGAAACCCCCCTGCTTCAGTTCAGGCCTGCAACAGTTAACTGGACTCTTTCTTCACCTTATGACTTTAATGACTGGACTGCCACATCAGAAGCATGAGGTATATGTTCCCCTCCTTGTCTGTCTTTAATATTTCCCTTTTTCTCCCCAGTGCTCCCTCTATTCTCGTCAGGTTCACTTGCATTGGATCCCGTCGCCCCTCCTCCAACACTAAACCACATATGGTTCTCATATATAAATCCATGTCATCAAAGTCTAACTCAAAGCAAAGGAAACGGATGAGAAACGCGCACAAATACAAGAAAGTTTATGTCGATTCTTTCTAAACGTGTTCATAAAACGTCTGAAAAGCAGCGGTTTCCAGCTTTTGTGCTGTAAGCAGAATTTTCGCATGAAGAATTCGAGTTTTTACAGCTTGAACCAAGTGGCTTTGGGGGCAGTGAGAGAAAGAAAGGAGGTTAAAAGGAGTTCTGAGATGCCACATCAGAGGGGGGCTTTGAAAAGGGAGACTTGTGGTTAGTTTCTCCAACTTCTGGACACAAAAGGCAGTGCGGTGAGAAGGGGGCGTCTGCTGAAGATTGCTTAAAATCTGTTTACACTGCTCATTCATCAGCAGTTATCACAGGACTGACAGGATGTGGTAGTGTAGCCTGATCTGAGGGCCGGGGCAGTGGGGGAGAATGCTATCCTTACATTACCCGACCTGTGTGAGATTTAGGACAAAATGCACAGTTGTTCTTCTCCCTGCTTTCCTTAGAGGTTTTTTTTTTTTTTTTTTTAGGTTAAAAAAAAAAAAAGTTAGAGGGATAGTTCACCCAAAAATGAACATGTCATTATTTATTCACCCTCATATCGTTCCAAACCTGCAGGCTGTTATTTTAGAAGACGAAAAAACATTTTGAAGAATGTATATGCTCTGCTTGTCCATACAGTGACAGTTTATAATGACAGCAGCCGTCCAGAATAAAAGAGGACAAAAGTTTCCATAAACATGCCAAATTCAGTAACAACAAAACCTAGTGACAATTAGTGAAACAGTAGTGAATATATTGCATGTCATATGGACTAGGTTTTTAATTTTTTTTTTTTTAAATGAATTTAATAAAGCTTGATAGACGGGTCTGAACTGTTGTCATATGGAGCTACGTGTAGATTTTGTAATTTTCTTTTCATTATTAAAACACATTTTTCCTCAACTTGTAAAAGGATCAATGACATGATGTGCATATTTTTGTGTCCAAGTTCATTATTTCCTTTATTTGATAAATTCATGACATATATCACTTTTCTATAAAACCTATTTAGTTTGAATTCATTTTTAGTACATTTAAATACATATTATTTTATGTTTTGTTATCTTAAACCCCCAAAATGTCAGGTGGTGCAACTGTCTGAACAAATGAACAGACGAAAATACTATTTAAAATGGTTTATTAATAAAAGCTAAAAACTAAAGACTAAGTTTGAAACCTTTCATATAAACAAATTTTATAAATATCAATAGTTTTAAAGCTGTTGAGAAAATTGCAAAACTTTTGTCCAACAATTTGAATGTCAGGGTGGCACAACTGCAAACATGGCACTTTTATTATGAATTGACAAGATAATACCAGTAAACATAATAATGCATCATCCAGAGGACCACAACGGATCCTTGTGGCAGAGTGAAAAGGTGTGTATATCTTTCTCAAATACTGGTAAAAACTGCTCATTTCAAGTATGGGTAGGTTGGTACACTTACCATGTCATGTGGTACAACTACAACCAAAGTCCCTTTCGAGGAAAGTCTGTTCACTTTGGCGGCCATGTTTGCAACACCTCCGGGCAGCTATTTCAGGCATCCAAGATCAAGTCCTATCTACTTCTAGGCGAATTCACAATTAAATAACATTTCAAATCAGCAACAAAATCTGACATGAACTGTTCCATAAATGTTGTTTCTTATGCTCAAATAGCATTAAAAAGCTTATTTTTCATGCTAGACGAGCCAATGCGCATGTGCAGTCCTAAGTGCGAGTCTCAGGTTTCTATGGGAGCCGGAGGTTCTAACGGCAGCTGCCGTGACGCAGTGACTTTATCAATCAGTGATTGGCTCTTTTACTTAGAAGGCGGGAGGTATTCCACCATATTACGCGTTGCACTTTCTCCCATTCATCTTAACAGTTTTAAGTGTAAATAGTGTGTTCACACCAAGCGGCAACCTCCCCCAGTTTCTCTTGAAGCTAATACAGAAGTGACTTAAACTGCGATTCATCGACTGGCCGCTAGGGACATGCTCCAAGAGAGAGCAGAATCTCATTGAGTCCCATGTTAAAATGGCCAACTTTACAGCAGAAAACATGTTTACAGCCTGGATCAAACTGCGGTTTTGGTCTATACAGCTAATTTTGCCTTTTATGACAACTCTAAGGGTTACTCATTTTTTTATAACTTATCTGTTTAAATTATATTAAGCCTTAAAGTTCTGCATAATTAAGGGCGTGGTCACATGAGTGACAGGTTTGCCGCTGTCTGTGAGCCGTCATGTTATCTCAGCTATTTCCAGCTGCTGAATTTATAATATGGCTTGCTGCATTAATGGTCAAGACTCGAGACAGATGTGCGTCTGTGTACATGTGCACGCATGCGGAAGATAAACAGAACACACGTTGTTGGATCGTGGCATTGGCTAAAAGTTTTGTCCCTGAGTCTGAGATTTAATACAGTGAAAATGGCAGGAGGATATAAAACTCCAACAGCACTGCTTGGATATGTAACTGCTGCATTTTGAAAAATTATACTTTGGACACGGACTTGTGTTTGTGAGATATATACGATCATATACAGTTTTACAACATAAGCGCTGCTCAGGTTGCATAATTTCTTGAAGAACGATGATGGAGAGCAGATCATTCAGAAGAAATGTGATGCAAACAATGGATAATATTTTTTAATATTTCATGGATTTAACACTTTTGTGGACAAAAAGTATTGTTTTTTGTTTTTCAGTGGACACTCATGGACATTTTACCCAAGTGCAACGGATTGGATTCATCTCGCGATCTCTATTTCATTATAAAGGTATGAAGTCCCGTTTGATTTTTCATGTTGTTATTTGCACACCCGACACAAATTACAATTACTGGTGCTGGAGCATCTAAATCGTACAAAAGACACTGTATATTGACAGTAAACATTTAGAACTTTCAAATGATATAACTTATGTTTGTTAATATTTTAGATAGTATCTAAGATAGATAGATAGCTTCTTAATAACACGATCACATCGCGTTAGGCAGGCGTAGTTTCAGTAACCAGCCACCTCAGTTCCAACCACGTCCCGCCTCTTTGCCATTTTCAGTTATCCGGGAGTGACGCGCAGCTAAGATGGCAGCGGCCTCATTTTCGCTTCAAAAATGCTCTTCAGAAATCTACAAGTGACGTCACGGACACTACGTCCATATTTTTTTTACAGTCTATGGTTCACACTAAAAAATTCCAAAAAGAAAAAGTACACTTTAAATACCCGGTGATGCACTAAATTAACGGAAAAAACGAAGTGTGGAATGTTGGACACTTCATGCACTCAACTGTCACAGCTTTAACTAGGTAGCGGAAGGGGAGGGGGTATCAGACTCCATTGTTAAATGACAAAATAACCTTATACAATTCACGCACTACATGGCTGAGTACATAGTGTATAGTGCGTTGTTTGAGACGCTATAGTCTTTGCTACAACTATTTGATTGTACTGCCTGACATAAAGTCAAAAAATGAATTTAATGTTATTTAACAATTTAAACTTGTTTAAACATATTGTTCATGACTCAAAAATATGCATTACATCATTTTTGAAAAGATTGTTTTTTTTTTAAAAAAAATTAAATTAAAAAAAAGACCTTCTTTGAAGATTGATTTGTCAATGACCCAAAAAAATGTATGCTTTGACAGTAATACACTTACAATGGAAGTACTTTCCAAAAATGAGTATTTTTATTTAATAGCTTATATCGGTCTCTTCTGTACAAAGAGTTATTGTAGCTGTAAAGTTGTTTAATTCATCTTTTTAGCACTGGCAGTAATGCTCTAGGTGGATGAACATCTGCTTATGCATTATGGACTTGAATTACGTGTGTGGATGTACTTTCTGGTATCATTGCACATTGCTCAAAAGTTTTAGGGTTTACCAGCATTAGCCATGAAGAATTGCATATTTGTTTAGACAAGGTTACAAACTGATTTTCACACTAGTCACATGTTAAAGACATGTTTAAGTAGTGTGGCTATACTCTGAAAAGTACTGTAGCATTTATCCCAGTGTAAATGCCATGCCCCATAAACCTCTATTGTAAATGCATTACTGTAAACACAATTTTTTGCTTGTTTTTATAAAGCGAGAGACAAGCCAAAGTAATCCTGTGGTAATCGACTGTATGCCACAGATGCTGTCGACAGCTTGAGCTAAACCTGGAATATTCCTTTAAGACTTATTCCCATGTGCCCTATATGTGGTCCAACTGGCGTGTGGTTTGTAAATTACCGCACTGATAACCAAACCCACTTCTGAAGAACTTTGGCCCAAAAAAAGTGACTCAAATTCTAAAATTTGGAAAAGAATGATGCAACAAGTGAATTTCCAATCTGTCTGACACACAAACTCCCAGGAAAACTGAACTCTGGGAAATGGATTTCAAGTTGGGTACTTAGTTAAATACTAAAAGTGACTTTTCATCAAGAAATGTAACATCTGCAACAGACTCAAGTAATTCCTCTGAAAGCATCTAGTGTAGAGCTTATGAGAAGGAACAGGAGCGCTGCTGGGCTGGGCTGTGTGTGGGCACAGGAGGGTCGACCCAGTTCAGTTGCCCTATGCAGAGTTTGTTGCATCAGGCCGGAAAAATGCTCCACTCAGCCACCAGGGCGCTAATTACAGAGGACCATTGCTGAGCTCAACAGGAAGGACGTCAAAGACTGAGCATGGGGATGGATGGAAGCGAGAGGGAGAGAGAAGGAAGACTAAGCAATAGTGCGAGGAAGCAGCTAACAATGCAATAAAAATAGAAGGGTGGGAGTTGAGAGACAGACAGGGTGTGAACATTTGAGGCAGTATATTTACCTGCTCTCATGTGCAATACGTAACCAGCCAACAATAGGTTTCAGAGATAATGAGTTTGGAAGTGAAACAAAACACCTTCCTCCTCACACAACCAATCAGGAGCTGGATGAACACAATCAGCCTATACAGACACTCAGAAAAGCATCAGCATTATTTTGTTTTGTTGCTTAAAACTAAGGTAAAGGAGCTGCTTTTTTAACCTTCATCTGGACTCAAAGGGCAGTCTAAGAGGCAGAAGCATGTGACTTGTAGATTTAGATTTGTTGAAAGCCTGCCTCCTTGTGGTGTGTGAATAATGATAGTCCTTTAGGCTCCTGCCATGCCGTATTAAAAATAATACTTCAATTTGTTCACAGTATTAGCATTTACACTGCAATTCAAAGGTTTGGGGTCAGTGAATTCTATTAAGCAAGTATGTATTAAAGGATTAGTTCACTTTAAAATTAAAATTATCCCATGATTTACTCACCCTCAAGCCATTCTAGGTGTATATGACTTTCTTCTTTCAAAACGAATACAACTGGAGTTATTAATAATCACCCTGATGCTCGGAAACCACCTGTTTGAAAATCAAAAAAGTGCATCCATCCATCATAAATGTACTCCACATGGCTCCGGGGCGTTAATAAAGTCCTTATGAAGTGAAGAAAAATATCCATATTTAACATGTTATAATGTAAAATATCTAGCTTCCGCCAAACCGCCTTCCATATTCAACTTAAAGGGTTAGTTCACCCAAAAATGAAAAGTCTGTCATTAATTACTCACCCTCATGTTGTTCCACACCCGTAAGTCCTTCGTTCATCTTCAGAACACAAATTAAGATATTGTTGATGAAATCCGATGGCTCAGTGAGGCCTGCATTGCCAGCAATGACATTTCCTCTCTCAAGATCCATAAAGGTACTAAAAACATATTTGAAACAGTTCATGTAAGTTCAGTGGTTCTATCTTAATATTATAAAGCGATAAGAATACTTTTTGTGCACCAAAAAATAAATAAAATATTTTCAACAATATCTATATGGGCCGATTTCAAAACACTACTTCCTGAAGCTTCTGAGCTTTATGAATCTTTTGTTTAGAATTAGTGATTCGGATCTCCTATCAAACGGCTAAACTGGTGAAATCACGTGACTTTGGCGCTCCGATTCACTGATTCGATTCGTAAAGCTCTGAGGCAGTTTTGAAATTAGCCCATATAGATTTAGTTGAAAAGTCTATTTATTTATTTATTTTTTGGCCCACAAAAAGTATTCTTGTCGCTCTATAATATTAAGATAGAACCACTAAACTCACATGAACGGTTTCAAATATGTTTTTTAGTACCTTTATGGATCTTGAGAAGAGGTGCAGTAACATTGCTAGCAATAAAGGCCTCGCTGAACCATCGGATTTCATCAACAATATCTTAATTTGTGTTCCGAAGATGAACGAACGTCTTACGGGTGTGGAACGACATCAAGGTGAGTAATTAATGGGTGAACTAACCCTTTAAGTTGAATACTGAAGGCGGTCTGGCAAGATAGATATTTTACTACACCTAATACAGCATCTGCAGCAATTCAAGTTCAAAATAAAACAAAGTGAAAAATGCTACAACATAGTCATAAAACACCAGAAGATCATTTGCTAATCTTTTTACCTGACTGAGTGGAATCTTATATTCTGAAGGATTCAAGTCGGCCATCTTTGATGTTCACGATGGAAACATCAAAGTTTTGTCCCCTTGTTCACCATCAAACCAAACATCCGTGAGCTCGAGTCTAGACTTCAGCAACAGTAAAACTGTGAGTTCCTACTTTATTTTTGACTAAAATACATTACTATAATAAGCAGGCACGTGCACACATAGACATAAAAGGGGCTTGAGCACCTGCTCTTTTTCTTCCTCGAGAGAAAGTGCCCTTTTTTCTGGGGTGTTATTTTATTTATATATATATATATATATATATATATATAGAGAGAGAGAGAGAGAGAGAGAGAGAGAGAGTTGTCACAACAACTTGTGACAACTATGCCCGGGAAAAGACAACAGCTGTCTGGAAATGAGAATCGAAAAAGAATAAATCCCGTGCATCTCTTTCAGGAAGCTTATGTATGTTCACAAACGTGTGAACGTTTTGGCTATTTAAGGCTAAGATTATTTGATAGGCCTGATTTGATAGGCGTCGTATTATAATTTTAAATTATTTTAATGTGCTATGCATTGCGTTTTGAACCCTGGTAAAGATATCTGTAGGGCTGTCAATACCGGAAGTGGAGCATTCCACGGATTAAGGATTTATTAAAACCATTAAAAAAAAATCATAATACAGCATTGCATAATGCTATCATTTTTAATGCTATGCTTACACAGGAGAATACATTAATAAAAGTTTCTGAGCATGCATGTTTGATGTCCACATATTCTTACAGTGGCTGTAGCATTTCTATCATAAAGAAGGGGCTGATTATTATTATTATTTAACTAATATTATATTTTTAATTATACTGGTTGGCCAAAAACAAGGACTTGATCGTGCTGTGTAACAACAACAATTACCAGGCTTTTGGCGCCCTCTGCAGGCATTTGTTATAATACATATTATGCACTTACAACATTTCAGGGGAATGGTCTCTTGATGTGTTTAAATATGCAGATTAGCTTGTTTTGGTTCATTTAGAAGAAATCAAAATCTTAAAATCATCTACTATATGAAAGAAGTATTCCAATAACACCAAACGAATTAAAACGATTTATTGATTTGTGCAAAATAAAAACTATGTCCCTCTCCTTGGTTCGGTCATTTATTCTAAATATATAGCTACTTAAATAGTAGTGTAGAAAACATGCACATTTAGGCATAGTTTCCTTTGCTGTTGTGATAAACCTAGTGAATATTAAAGAAGTGTTGAACTGATTATTTTGTAGAAATCTGCTGAGTATGAAACAACTGTGTGAGTGTGAGGCAATTAAAATAAATTGGTAAGGAAGTCAGAGGAGTGTTAATATATTTAATGTTTTGGTTATTATTTTTTAAAATAATTATGAGAAGTGCCCTTTTTTCCACTTGAGCCCCTGCCCCCCAAAATGTTTGTGCACGTCCCTGATAATAAGTAAACTGACTATATTAATGCAGCTAAATAAATGTGATATGGTTGAAAAATGAAAAACAATATATAGATATGGTTTTTAAAAAAAACAAAAAAAAAATTATTTAAAGTCCCCCTGTGGTGAAAATCAAGTTTTTAATGTTGTTCATATGTCAATGTGATAGAGCTGCACGATTAATCGTAAAAAGATCGCGATCTCAATTCAAACACCCGCCATCTTATTTTATCGATGGCATCGTTTCTCCTGTGTCTATTAAACATTTGACAAAATCATACCGGAACATTCAAATCTGTGTTCGTGAAAGAGAAAGCAGTTTTGAACCACACAATAGTGATTTCTCTGTGTTACAAATATAAAAATGATCACAGAAGTACTCAGATACAAGTTTAAAGTTAGGATATAAACACTGATGTCTACGATAGCGATCAAAATAAAGCAAATCACCTTTTGAAACGAACTTGGCGCTTCAAATAACGGTTGTATCAGTTACATGTTATACGCCACTAGGTGGCGACAAGTGACTGTTAAAAATATATTTCTCATTGAACCATTCATTCAAAAGATTTGTTCACACTGATTAATCCAGTAATGTATTACAGTAATTTATTGAGTCATATTCATTCAAAACCATTTTTGAAAAAAAAAAATAATTTTTTAAAAATTATTCCAGCAATTTATATTTTGTCAGAACCTTTAATAAATTACGTTATTTTGTTTTTAAAATTTCTTTAAGACAAACCATGTGTAAATCCACAAGTCAACACCATTGCGGAGTATTTTTATTTAAAACTGCAGTTATTTGAAACGCGGTTTGAAATCGCTGGTGAACTACCTTGTAACCAATCACGTCAACGAGTTGATCTAATTTGCATATTCATAGAACCACTTATACTAAATAAGCCAGTGATTTAGAGTTATTATCAAGCTATTTTAAGGCATGAATTTTTCTCCAAGGAAAAAAAAAAATTGTAATTTTGTTGATCAAAGATGAGTTTTAAGGGATAAAATTACTGATTACAGGGGGACTTTAAAATAACAGGCCAGAGACTAGAAGAATCACCAACTTGCTCCGATGTAATAAAACCTAGGGAATGAAATTCATAGAATTCCATTTATAAAATCTGTAAATTATTTTATTTCTGACAAACCGGAAAATTAAGTGGTTGAATAAACTTAAAAATAAAAGTGAAACACCTGTCAACTGAAGCTGTGCATTGGGTGTGTGTCATGTGCACAGCTCAGCTGATTATATCTAGACACACAACAGACATGTAGATGCAACACAAACCTGCGGATAAACTCCAAACCAGTGGAAGTCGACCCCCTACAAAAACTGACAACTTTTTTTTTTTTTTTTTTTTTTTTGAGTCCTTAGATGTAACCTTTTTATTATTTGTACATTCAGCACTTACAGGAGTAAACAATAAAATTAAAAGAAAACAAAATGAAGCTTTTATGCTAAAACAATAATAAAAAAAAAATTTTAAAAACCAAATGTGAAAAGGTTAAATATGCATCCCATTCTCCATGGCAGCTTGACTAAAAACAAAGGGGTTGTAAAAGGCAGACAATAGGTGGGGGGGAAAAAAAAAAAAAAAGATACAAGAAATGTGAGGGGAAACAGAAGAGGAAAACAAAGTAGCGATCCGGACTTAAGTGACACTGAAGGCTTTCAGAGCATCTCTTTCTGAATGCAGCTTCACTCAGGTCAGCTACACAGAAACAGAAAGAGGACGTCACCAAACCTGGAGAATGCCTTGCAGTCCGACCCACCTACACCAGAAGTCCATTAACACTGAGGAGGGAAAATGAACACCAGGAGTCTTAAAGCCCAGTCAAGAGACGAGTCTACATGGAGACACAGCACCACCGTGGTCCCAAAGTGTGTTTGTGTGTGCACCCGTGTCTCTTTACGCAGAGTGTGTGTGTGTGTGTGTGTGTGTGTGTGTGTGTGCATGTGTGTGTGTTTGAATGAAGTCTGAGTTGGTCCTCAGGAAGGTAGGCATAGAGCTGTTACAGCACATACAGGAACAGGGGTTACAAACTCAACAGTTCCAGACTTCCCTTAGCGTCGTCGATCTCTGGGCGGAGGGCCGCTGCGGCTTCGTGACCTCCTGCTCCCGCTTGCACTGTTTCCGCCAGGCCTGCGATATCCCTCCTTCCGTTTGTCCCCCTCTCGCTCCCTCTCTCGACCTCGGTCTCGGTCTCGGTCTCTGTCGCGGTCTCTCTCACCTTCCCCTCCGGTGGCCCCGCTGGTCTTCATCCTCTCCCGGTGCTCCTCCTCGCGTTTCTTATCCTCCTCCTCCATCTCCTTCCACCTCTTCTCTCTTTCCCTCATGCGCTCGGCACGAGCTGCTACCCTCTGTGCTGCCTGTAATGCAAAGTGTGTTGGGTAATGAGTATCACTGGCATTATATTATAAAATCTGTTTTTTCCCTTAGAAAATACCACCTAAAATGTGCAAAGTAATGTACCTGCTCCTCGGTGAGGGGGAGCCAGTATATGCATGGAGCGGCTTTGGTTTTGCGGAAGAGGTCATCCAGCAGTTTAGCGGGTGGCTCCTCAGGTCCTTTTTCTAAAAAAAAAAAAAATAAATAAATATAAAATATTTGTATATTTATTAGAACTCGCAATTAACCTGATATCGTGCTTAAACCGATCAGGAGTAGTGCGATTATGAAAACGCAAAGGCTGCGATTTATTTTAATGCGCAGTTTGTCAGTGAAGCACGGCTCTGTGATCATCAGCAGTAAATGCTGCTGCATGTGCATACTTCATATCATCATATGAGTGTTTGAAAACATCGTTCTGTGAGATGTGGCTTCTTACGCAGAATAAGGCACACAACATATTTCATAGTATTCTATACAGTGATAAAGGCTATGTCTATTAGCATTGCAATTTTATACTTTATCATGAAAATATCAGAGAAGGCTTGAACTTAAACCATATATTGTCATAGTCATGTGTTTATTAGTCATGTTTAATCAATCAAAGCATTTCAATCTTCTGTTTATTCAGCTACAGTGATAGTGTGACGCCCATAGGGATTTCCTGGAACAACATGCGTTATCTTCTTCGGGGCATATTTGGAGTTTCTGTGTGAGAGTGCCCTCTGGGTTTCAGATGAAGCAGCATTTACCACTAAATTTAGCAGTGATTCACAGACAAGCCATGCATTTAAAAAAAACAAAAAAACCCCGCCTCTGCCAAATCATGTTCGTTTTAATTTGGCTTCATCGTGCAGCCCTAAAAGCCTTTAAGATCTGACAGTACTGTGCAAAAGTCTTAGGCACGTCAGTATTTTCATCTCCAAAAAAGGGTTTTAAACTAGTTATTTATATATTTTGTTGTAGTGTGTCAGTAGGAATTATCAGTTCACATTTCCAAACATTCATTTTGCCATTAATTTTAATAATCCAGTGAGATTTTTGAATGCACAAGGAGTCTGACAACAGCCAGTTCTCCACACTGAGATCTCATCTAGGGTTGTGCCGATACACGATAGTCAGACATATCGCCGAGGGCTGATGCCTTTGACGATATCAAGACGATAATGGGTCGTTTTCCCATTAATCTATATTATTATTAGTATTAGTATTAGTATTATTATTACTATTATAGTGCTATTATTAAATTAATATTAGGACCTACAATTCATTTGCCTTGCCTAATTTTATAACGACATCACATAACCTTGCGACACCGACTCAAGCATATAAAGAATTGAAGACTCCTCAATGAAAACGTTTTTTAAAACAAACTACAAAACTACATTACACATCAAAGTTGAATTGCAAGGCGAGACATCATTCGTACACAGTTGTTTAAGCCAAGATGAAAACGACATTGCTGTTCGCCAGCATTTTTTGTTTCCATAGCATACTCACAAAATACTTAATGATACTAATAACAATACAATTACAAATTATTAATTATATTATCACTAAAATGATATAGGCTTAGCTAACAGTCTTTAGGTCTGAACACAGCAAATCAGTCGTCTGTGAAAATCAAAAGCAGCTTCAAACAACGCCTTAAAAAAAACAAGAAATATTGATTCTTCTCATTTTTTACTGTCATTAATGTATGTTCAGCGAGAAATAGCCTATAAGAGAAATATTAAGCCAGTAAACTAAGATATATAATACCATTATCAGCACTGAGGTAGATTCATCTCATCGTCTCTGAGAGAATGTGTCTTTAATGCAGCGACAGATGCCAAAAGTTTTACTTTCACTATCCGTTTAAAAGTCATAAACCGATCAACACAGCTAGATTTTTTGCCCCTTACCCCAATTTCTCCCGCCATGTAAACACATTAACTTTCATTCTTTGGGATTATTGAAGTGCGCATGTGATAGACTGTATGACAGTAAAAGCGGTCGCAAACTCCGACTCTTTGAAATGTACAGTCAAAATGCACGATGCATAGCCTACGTAACGGCATGAGCGCACATTTTTAGATTTCAGTTTCTTCCGTTTCTTCATGTAATCACAGACGGATTTGATGATGGTGAGATCAGATCTCCATGTGGAGCATACCAGCTGTTGTCGAACTCCTTGTGCATTCAAAAATTTGACTGGATAATTACAATTAATGGCAAAATGAATGTTTGGAAATGTGAACTGATAATTCCTACTGACACTACAGCAAAAGATATTAAAAAAAAAACTGGCTAAAAACCTTTTTTGGGGGGGGGGGGGGGGGGGGTGAAAATAATGACGTGCCTAATAGTATAAAATAAAATTTACATGTATCCAAGTTTACAAATAATAATGGACTATAAATTATAAATATGTAATTAAAAAAAGTAAAAAAAATTTTTAAAAAAAAATGACAAATTTTCCTCACCCTTCTTATCAGTTTTCCTCTCTTTGCTCTTCCCTCTTTCCTTGCGCCGCCTCTCGCGATCTCGTGAACGTGATCTTCTGGTGCCAGCTTCCCGCTCCTCTCCAGGTTTGCTGAAGTCTCTCACCTTATCTCTGTCCCACTCCCTTTCCGCACGCGATCTCTCCCTCCTTTCCATTTCCCTCTCTCGTTCTGCCCATTGGTCACGCTCCGGCAGGAGAGGCGGGGGTACCGGACGGCCAGGTCCAGTGGCTGCCACCCCACGGGGCTCTTCTGTTGGCTTTTCTCCTGCTGGACCCAAACCCCTATGGAAGTCCACCTGATGGGATGTACCAGGAATGAAAGGGAATTAGTTTTCATAGGAAAAAAAAAAAAGATGTTAAATTCTGCAGATGAAATAAAGCCCTTACCTCCTCTTGCGTGCAGAAGTCAACACTGAGGAACTTAGGGTTACTCTGGGGCCATTTAACCCCATGTAATGCTGTGCGAGTGGCCATCGCCTCTTCTGTACTTGAGTACTGAGGGAAAACAAAGATGGTGAATGGGTAAGGAGGTATGAAGAAGAAGAAAGAAAAAAAACTCCAAAAAATTCCAGAGGGATGCAGGAAAGAGACTTACTGTGACATAACAATGGGATTTAATCTTGTCGATCCAGAAACCTTCCTCCACTAAAGTCCCTGTGCGGTTCAACAGCTCCTTCAGCTGCCCCAGGGTAAACGGCCTCACCTTAGAAACATCACAAAACAAGTCTTAGGTCACTAAACCTGGGACAGTGACACAGGCACAGCTAAAAACTCTATGCATGTAACATCTTTATCTTATTGAAATCAATGTGCGCGTTTATACATACCAGGTTGCAGACATGGACAATGTTAGACAGCTTGCCACGAGGAGGAGAGGGTTGTTTGGCTGTGCGGACCGGGTCATCAATGGTGATACTCACTCCCGACTTCTGCTGACTAATCGAACGCCGAATCAGCGTGTCACTGGGAGCGACTTTAAGCAGGAAACAAAACAGGGAAAAAAGGAAGAGAGAGATTGTTCAAGATGTCAGATTTTTCTATCCAAAACTCAAGTTTCACACTACTGCACAAAAAAATTGTAAGGGTGCTCCGATCAGGACTTTTAGGGCCGATCACCGAAGGCAGTATCATCTGATACCGATCACTGAAATACACAACACTACAAGACTTCAAATAAATAATAATGAATCAAGAAACTAATCCATTTATGAACTTTAACCTAATGATACTATTTATGACAAAAGATAAGGTTTATACAGTGTAGGCCTAATTAGAAAAGTTGTTTACTGAAGTCACTTTTTGGGACTAACAGCAGCAATTGCTTACAAGTGTGAATCCTGAAATGTTTTTTTGATTCAGGAGATTAAAGTAGCTGCTTGAATATGTTCATTCAGATGAAGTCACAACCGCATTCCAACTAACCATAGTGACAGTATCAAACATGGCGGTGTCCATAAAACCGTGAAGTTTTACCACGATTGACAGCGCGTAATTAAATAAATGAGTCCAATTGAGGCGAGTTCATACATTAGATATCTTAAATAAACCACAACAGCTTTAAATGCTTGTAATGCAACCGGTTGCAGAGAGTACGTTTGAGCCTCGCACCTCACACCTATTGCAGCTAGTAAAAAACAAAATGCTGCATGAACGCAGCCGTATTAAGTACAAAATATGAGAGTGAAAACCATATTCTAGTGCGGTGTAAAAATTTACTATAATAGTCCAAATACTTGCACTGCCATCTCATTGTTTTGAGTAGGAGAGCCCCGCGTAGACGACATGCTGCGAGGGTATGCCATTTCAATTTTACAGAGCACCATTTTATCTGGTCTCCGTTTAAAAACAGAAAAAACGCCAGTTTTGCGTCATCTGATCGGCCTTTATAGAGTCCATTGATCAAATTATATAAAACAATTAATCAACCAATAACAATCAGTGCCCGATCAATCGGACCACCCTTAAAAATTTTAATCTGAATTCTCACCTGTCTTTACATCTACGTCTCGCCAAGGGGGCGATGGCTCTGTCTCCATGGAAACCTGTATGGAGCCTTCCATTTTTTCCTCCTGGCTAAGTCTATCCCGCCCTTCACTTCTTTCTTCCTCATCCTCTTGCTCACTTCTTTTGGATTCTTTCTGTCCATTCTCTTGTGTGTCAGAGGGCACAACCTGTTTTATTGGAAAAAAAAACATGGATGTTTACCAAAATGTTATTCCAACACATGTAAGCAATCAAACACGCAGAAGAACAACATGTACCTGTGTTACAGTTCGTCTAATTTTCAGCTCCTGGTCACCCCTCTCTCCTCCTTCCTCTTCCCCAGAGAGATGCATCTCCTCCGGATGCAGGTCTAACACAGCCTCCTGACCCAAACTAGGCTTGATGTCTGGTATTAAAGACTGTAAAGAATAAGGATTGCATTATGGCACTGTTCATCAGATGAAGCAAGACAGGAATAGATTTTTGGGAGGGACATTTTTTCAGCATTAAAACATCTTTTTTAACTCATTTTTATGTCATATTTCTCTGACCTTCAAAGAGTCTGTGGTGATACTGATGGAGGGTTTCTTGGCAGTGACGGCTGTACTGGAGCCCCATCTTCTCTTCCTGCCAGTGCTAGCACCACTTGCGGTCTCTGCTTCCCCTTCCGAACTCACCACCCCAGGAGACGGTTTGCTGCCTGAGGAAAGATAGCATATGGCCGTCTTTTTTATTTCAAACTTATCGACATGGTTTGTTAATAAAACCCTGTAAAATCATGCACTACCGTTCAAGAGTTTGGGGTCAGTGAGATTTTTTGATATTTATTTTCAGCAGGGATGCATTAAAATTGCTCAAGAATGAAAAGACAGATTTATAATGTTTTAAAAGACTTCTACTTTTTTTTCTTCAACATTCTATCAAATGTAATCTTAATTTTTTTATAGTTGCAGCATCCAGGATAAGCACCCATTTGAACAAATCAACATGCACGTAATCCCTCTCTGTTGTAAACAAACACAGCGTCACAATGTTTGCTTGCACAACCTCAATCGGGAAGTGTCAACCTTCCGGTCTCTCTCTTGAATCCAACACGGAAGTTGAATTTATCGACTGACTGCTAGAGAGAGGCTCCAAAAGGGATCAATCCCATATGCAAAAAGTGGTTTTGGTCTATATAGCTAATTTTGACCTTTATGACAACTGTGAGGAGGTGAATTTTTTTATAACTCATCCATTTAAAATATACGAAGCCTTAAAGTTCTGCATAATTAAGGGCGTGGCCACTTGAGTGACAGGTGGATTGCAGCTGCTTTTACTACTAGCCGTTTGTCTGCTGTCTATTAGTCATCACGTCCCGCCTCTTTGCCCATTTTTGGTTATCCAGGAGTGACGCACAGCCAAGATGGCGATGGCCGGCTCCGCCCACTTTGGGCTTCAAAAATGCTCTTTAGAAACCTACGGGCGACGTCACGGACACTACGTCCATTGTTTTATACAGTATATGCTTTTCACAAATTCCCTACGTTTGAGCTCCTGCGCAAACGTCATTATTCGACAGGAAGCTTGTGCTCCAGACTGTCGTGAATGCGCTCAGAACCATTTGCCGAGGGTGTGGATTACAGGTAATGTTGTAAATCATGTTTCTTCGACAGACTAGTCGTTTCGCTTCATACCTCAGTGTATCAGTGAGCCATGGGTGTTCATTTTATTTTGCCGGTATACGTTGTTTTGACATGACTTATAAGTGACTGTAGCCACTGACTTGCATTAAAAGAATCTCCAAGAACCATGGTTTCAGCTAAAAATCTTCTTCACTGCTTAACTGAAGAATAAGAGTCACTGACATCTTACCAACCACAAACTTTTCAACAGTGAATACAGTGAAAAAGATCTCTCCAAATGGATCACTCAAGGAAAAACCTGTGGAGATACTCACTGCCGAGAGAGATCTTTCGGGTCGAGAAGGTCTTTGGCGTGGTGCTCTGAAAGAGAACAAACACACCCAAGCCAGGAGAAAAGGTGAGATAGATAAAATATATAAATGGAGGGGGGGGGACACAGTGGGGGGAAACGTGTGTATGTATGAGGGAGATAAGACTGAATGACAAATAGAGACCAAAATCTCAATTACTTGTTGATGGCTCACTATTTGTCGTTCAGTTTCTCTATTTGCTGTTAGGAAAGACCACCTATTCAGTCACAGTTTCTTTATGTGGTTAGAGATCTTCTGACAATTTCAAAAGACTATTTCTGCTCTGAAGATGTGGTCTTGTCCTCTCCTACACCAAAATACTTTCTTAAAGCCATGCTGCAGTTATCTATCACCCCTCAGGTTAAAATATCATTTTAGGCAGTTACTATAGTGGAGAAATAAAATAAAGGACTGCTTTACAATAGCTCTGCAGTGGCCTTACATATAAACATACTGTAGTCAATAGCTCCATTTTATGGTTACCAGGAAGTATGGGCAAACATTTGCATTGTCTAAGCAAAACGTTTAAAATAGAAAATGG
This sequence comes from Elopichthys bambusa, assembly GCA_037101425.1. Taxonomy (NCBI): domain Eukaryota; kingdom Metazoa; phylum Chordata; class Actinopteri; order Cypriniformes; family Xenocyprididae; genus Elopichthys; species Elopichthys bambusa. The sequence goes on along the minus strand of CM074437.1, from coordinate 3,715,508 downwards.
AGAATGACTACTTATTTCCCGGTACCATTGACACATGTTCTTCACTGGGTTGGGAATGGCCCAATCGCACGTCTGTATGTACTGTATCTAGGCAACAACAGTCCAATGAAAGAAGGCTGGGAAGTTTGGGCAGAGATCTGAGAGCTGGATGGCAGAAGAGCTCTTATGTAGAACAACGTGGGTAGAGTTTGCAAGGCTCTGAGTGTCTTTTATGAAGTCCATTGTATTGGCATGAAACTGGAACGTGGGTGGAGTCTTTCAAATCTTTCAGGCACTTCAATCTATCGTCCGATTTATTTGTGAAGCTGTCCACAATTGCACATGGTTTCTGTCTGTTCAGGCTGAATGAACCGGTTTTAGTCAAGCAGCCACAAAACAGCGAAACAGAGTCCATTTTCAAACTAACAATTAAGTTTGATTGTGATAGTCCAGAGGAAAATGAGAAAGCAGTAAAATCCAAATGTTGTGGCTGCAGTGCAATGATAAGAGTCCAAAAAGTTTCCTTGGGTATAAAGAGAAAACTAGTCCCATGATATAGCGAGCAACTGGAACAATTGCTGGAAAACGTCTCCATTAAAACAAGTCCTGAAAGAAGTCCATTTATCTGCTTATGGTTTCTGACAATCTCTTTTCCACCCTTTCTGCCATCTTGAGCCAAACTGACACTCAGCGATACATCAAACCCACATTACACAGCCTTTCATTAATCAGTCCAATCAACAGGTGCTCCCAGCCAACGCCATTCTGGAAATGTGGCCATTTTTGCCAGGTGTGTTGCAGACTCAAGGCTTATCAGGTAAAGCCATGGCACTTGGAGACAGTGGAACAGGTGCTGTAGTAGTAGTAGTAGTAGTAGTAGTAGTAGTAGTAGTAGTAGTAGTAGTTGTATGCAGGTACCAATAAGGGCAATGGAAGAGGCATGAGCACCTTTATAACAAAGCAATCAAGGGGGTTTTAAACATCAGCCAAAGTGACAGAGTGCCCCCTGCTGCTTCTGTCTATGACAGCTTCAGCAAAGGTTCACACAACATCATCTGTGACCACAAAGAGGGCAAACAAAACATAGAGCTGCTAAATTAGCTTGTGACAACCAGATTTGAACTACATACAAGGGCTTAGTAATGCCTGCATATACCTGTGATAATGATGAATTTGCACTGAATAAGGGGGAAGGGTGACAGCCCTTTATAAAATGTTGTTTGCCTCTTTATGTGGAGGATATCTGGCGAATGGTAGAGTTGGGTCAGCCCAGCACTCCTCTGTGCTCTTACCTCCTCACTGCTCTCTGGAACCTTCTCAGGCTCCGCCATGACAGCCTCCTTCACCTCACTACTAAGACAGACAGGAGCAAAGAGAACAGGAAAAGGAAAAAAAAAAAAAAAAAAAAATTATAAGTCATAAAAATTCACGAAAGCCACAGTAAACAGCCCCCAGAGTAAAAGTGTTTTTGAAATTTAAAGGGTTAGTTCACCCAAAAATTAAATTTATGTCATTAATTACTCACCCTCGTGTCGTTCCACATCCGAGACCTTCATTCATCTTCAGAACACAAATTAAGATATTTTTGATGAAGTCTGAGAGGTTTCTGTCTCTCCATAGAGATCCAACGTATCTACCACTCTAAGGTCAAGAAAGGTAGGAAAAAGACCTCATTAAAGTACTCCATGTGACTCCAGTGACAAACTCAATTTTATGAAGCGATGTGAGTGCTTTGTTTGTGCAAAAGAAAAGAAAAAAAAAAAAAAAAACACAATTCACCACTTTACTTACAAAAATATTGATCTGCAATGCGCGTTTACGAGAGCATCACGACGCATGCGTTTTGTGTTCATGCGAGAGCTGGCATTGTTGCGTGAACATGCTTTGGATAATGTTATTTTGTAAAAGTGGTAAATTATGTTTTTTTGCACAAACAAAGCACTCATATCGCTTCATAAAACTGAGTTTAAGTCACTGGAGTCACATGGAGTACTTTAATGATGTCTGTTTCCTACCTTTCTGGACCTTGGAGTGGTAGTATCTCTATGGAGAGACAGAAACCTCTCAGATTTCATCAAAAAGGTCTTAATTTGTGCTCCGATAATGAATGAAGGTCTTCGTGGAACAACACAAGGGTGAGTAATTAATGACAGAATTTTCAATTTTGGGTGACCTAACCCTTTAAAGGAATGAAAAGTAATTTACTCGCCCTCGACACAAAAGGAGATGTTAAAACAGTCTCAGTCACCATTCACTTTCATTGTATGTAAAAGATTCAATGCATGGTGACTGATGTTATTATTCTGCCTAACATCTCATTTTGTGTTTCATGTAAGAAAAATGTGGTGCAGATTGAAACAGCGTGAGAGTGAATAAATGCTAATTTTGATTTTTGGGTGAACTATCCCTGTGAGAAGTGACACTTTTAAATGGACACGCTACTACTCTGCTAGATTCATGATCAATTCCAGATGGGGGGAAAAAACAAATATCACTACAATATCCACTACATCCAAAACAGAGACTGATCAAGCACCTCTACAAACACTCACACAAATCACAGGCCTGCTTTTACAACTAAACAAGATCTCCAGAAAGAAAGCATTAGGAATTCTGGACTGTATCTATATCCTTGCGAATACAGTTTCACATTGACCTCCAAATTAAAGCTCCAGGCTACATGTCGACTAAATGCAGCGCTCTTCCCACAGAGTTCAGTGGCACGCGTGGCGAGGCGTCGCTGTTTTACTCTCATTCCTTTTTAGATCGTTCGAACGGCCAACAAAACTATCAAAAATACTAGTCGATTGAAATAAAGTACGCCCTGATACTAACACACAAGCACATAAAGATATATAAGACAAACAACGCTCCGCCGCATTGTGAGATGCGAGTACACGAGCGTAGCGCTGAGCATCGTCGCTCTTTCCTCCCCGATGAGCAGTGAGATCACGCACCTATCAGCGCCTCTCTAATGACTACAAACGGACGGGACTTCGCGAATTCAATGAAAACCGCTCGCCCAAAGCTATCGGGCCACCTTGAGCCCCGTGTTATTGCTCAAACGCGCAGTACAGCCATGTTTGGATGAGAGAAAGGGAGGTGCGCGAGACTCACTGCAGCAGGACCCCATTGTCACCGGCTGAGAGGCAGCCGCACTGATTGCCTGTCAGTAATCTACACATACTTCAATAACGCGCTCTTACAATAACAAGTGCCGGTTTGGGTAGGATTAAATAAGCTTAACTTAAGTTTATCTACATTAGTAGCACAATAATAAACAGAGCATCTTTAAGCCGTGGTGATGTATTGTATTGCCTTGTTCGAACAAACCGATTCACATCAAACGGTTTGGACTTTCCAAGTGGTTCAAAAACGATTCGCCATTTTATTCAAACTTCAGTTTTGTCGCGAAATACAAAACATTCCCCACATACAAAAATACTATAGTAATTTATAGTAAACACTATAGTGTTTTTGAACCATACTATAGTAAAAGTACTTAATTTGTTTTGCTAATTCTATAGTTGATGTGGTAATATATCAACTATATTAATATAAACAAATTACCCAATACTGTACTTCTAGTACAGTAGTTTTCTACAACTATAGGGTATTATGCTACAACACACTACAGTTTACTGTAGTAAAAACTAAAGTATACTACAGTATTTATTACAGTTTATCAGTTCACTATAGTTAATACTACAGTATGCTGTAGCATTCATTAACAAAGTGTTGTAAATACTATAATATATACAGTATACTACAATTTACTACAGTAGGGCTCAAAAACACAATAGTATTTACTATAAATTACTATAATATTTTTTCATGTGGGTCAACTTTGCAAGATAAATTAAGGGTTTGCTAGTTGGTTTTATACGTTGTATTTGGTTTCTTTATTCGTCCATAAAAACATGAAATTCAGTTACATGCTACAAAGGTGATGCATTTAATGAAGTAGAGCTGCAAGATTAATCGTTAAAAGACTGCGATCTCGATTCAGACAAACACCAAAGCGATCTTATTCCGATTTGCCTGACTATTAAACCTTTGACAAGTATGATCACATTCAGATATGCGTTGGCGCTGCCGCTGACCCAGAGAGAGCAGTTGTCATGTAAAGGTATGAAACGGCTTCACAAACAGTCGTTTCAACCACACAGTATCATTATTTCTGTTTTACAATAATTCAAATGATCACAGAAGTACTGTGATAAAAGTTTATATTTCGGTAGTGATGAAATTAGAATAAATCACCTTTTGAAAGTAACTTGACACTTCAAATAATGATTGTATCAATTACATTGTTACACCAGTAGGTGGCGACAAGTGACTTAAATACATCATTTAAAAATCGTTCATTTAAACAGATTTTTTTAAATAATTAATTCAAATGAATTAAATATTAGTAAATTAACTACAGCAATTAATATTCTGTCAGAACCTGTAGTAAACTGTTATTCTGTTTAGTTGTCTATACAGTAACGTGAGAGATGTGTGATCTTTATTTTAAACAAAATTATGCAGCTTTAATATGAAGTGGGGAAAACAGCCATGTGCAAATCCTAATATCATACTGTGTAATCAAAGCAGCTTGCAACCAACAAGACTTTTATAACCACTATTCAAGCAACATGCAGAACTGTAATGACAACAATTACAATTGCCTTCTCATTATGCACTTCACAGAGCTATTTGGGTGATTTAATGATGCATGATTTTTTTAAATACTTTATCCTATCAAAGTTTAATGTGCAACTAAGACAATTATAAATAAGATGTTTGTAGCATAGACAGCATAAACACTGGCTCTTATAATAATTGGTTATTGCATATTACTGGTGTATTTGATCCAACTGGCTTCTTTGGCAGTACAGGACAATTACTTAATTCCACATGACAGGATAAAATTTTGTATGCATTTCCTGGGTTCAATAAATAGGCTATACGAGTACTCGAGCAGCCAAAACATTTCACACTGTACATGAAGACCATACTATTGTAAAAATCACACACTTCCATCTTAACCCGCCTCATAATGACCATATTTCATCTCTGTTTGGATGTCCAACCCTTTTTACCTGCTTAGTAACGTGTTCATTCAATCCCTCATTTCTGGTGCACAACAAGTATAATCAAAGTAGAAAACAGACAGACCTCGTAGTGTCTTTGTTAGTGTCATCTTCCTCAATATCGTCCTTTCTCCTTGTTTCCATCTTCTCATCGTGTAGTTCAAGGCAGGGTTTCTAAAATGTATAGATAAAGTACAGTATATAAAAATGTTTATGGCCAGTTTCTTAGAGAAGACTGAAGGCTTCAAACAAAATCCAAAAAACAAACTGTGATGTAATTTCGAACAAAATCAGGCCAAAAGGAAGTTTGTTTTGTGTGTTCAAAATGGCTTGCCAAAGCAAACTCTCAAGAAAAGTTTGTTCCAGCTGCAAAAACCCATTCGTACTACCATTGGTCCGTGGCGATAACGTAATAGGAGGTGTGCGCTGAGGCTCCGCCTTCTCTCACACGGAACTCTTCTCTGACTCATTTCATCTGTTGAGTCCGTCAAGGTAAGATCTCCGCGGTGAAAACATTAACACTGATAGCCGCTTTATAGTAGAAAATTAAGTTGTGCTTCTGATGAAATGATGCACTGACACTTTTTGATGCTTGTTACTGTAAAGCTACTTGCTTTTAAGCAATAAAATGCATAACCATGTTGTTATGATCAGATGCTTTTCTTATGCTTTCTACAAAAAATGCTTACTGTTTTCTCATTTTTGTTGCATTTATTTTGTTAAGGAGAGGAAAGCGCGCAGCACATTTACATATTCATTAAAACGTTGCTCTCAGCAGTGTGGGTGGCGTCAGATGTTCGATAACACTTCTCACGTATTTTGAACTTCGTTTTACCCCTAAACGAAGAACGAAAAATAACTTTTCCATGAGTATATTGGGGCCTTGAGTCTAGCAGATGACAATCTAAGAAAGTAGTAGAAGATAATAATTACTGCTACTAGACTTAGTCAGGGTGTAAGAACCAAGTTATATTATCAAAAGTTGGCTGCTTACTGACCTTGGTTTGGATGACATCCTCTTTGCACACATCTTTCTCCTCCTGCTCTGTGAAGACTCGTTTTTTGCGCTGGGACGTTGGAGGCTTTTCGGTCACAGCCACAGTTTGACCAACTTTTTCTGTGGGCTGAGATGAAGAATCTTTCTGAACCTGTTTAGACTGAGGAAGATGGAAAGTAAATGTTTAAGATATGCTTTTGTGGGCATATTAAGAGAGTTGCATGTAGGCATAATAGCATGCAATTCGGGCCAATAAGTGAATTATAAACAATTAGTGAAATTATATTAAAATGAAAGCCTATCACAATTTAATTGAAAGTATGTTTTGGGTTACATATAACAAGCTCAATTATCACAGAAAATAACCATTTTCTTTTCAGTTTGCATAAAAAATACAATACATGCGGTCAGTTACGTGCTTACACTGCAAGTCTATGGAGCAACACACCCCATATTGGCCTCATAGACTTCCATTGTAAATGGACATTTGATTTCTTTGTGTTAATAGAACAATTGACTCTGTAGCTCAGTATTAGAAGTTTAATTTACACATGCAGAGGAAGGCAAAAGACAAAAAATAATGAGTCATGAAATATCTTAATAGCTCAGGCAATCAATCTTATTAAGTTCATGCAACTCTATGCCAGCCCTCTAATGTTCTTCTGCCACTTATTGTACCATATAGTTGTCTGAAGCTATTTGAGAAGCATGTAATTAGATGAATTTGGACACTTAATGATTACAATACTCATGAGGGATGTGTTTAAAGAGAGAGCAAGCAAGAACATTTGAACCACTCACCCTCCTACCACCTGAAGTGGGATGACTTTTCTCCTCCTCTGATGATGATGAGGATGAACTGGAGGAGCGAGAGGAGGATGAAGACCCAGAATCCGAGTCGGATGAAGAGGAATCGCTAGAGGATGATGATTTTCTTTCTTTTTTCTCTACCTCCTTCTTTACCCTTTCCCTTCCTCTTTTCTTCTCATCCTCAATTTTTTTGAGCATCTCATGTTTAGTGTCTTTGCTTGCCGCACTGTCCTTAGATGTCTCCATCTTTTCTTCCTCTTGTGGTGCATGTTTTTGGGTGGCCAACTCAGGGGTCTTGCTCTCAAGCTCATGAGGTGCTGCAACAAGGACTGATGTTTGAGGGGCCTGAACAGCATCTTCTCGCACTGGCTCCCCAGATTTAGATGCTAATGGAATTGAGGGGGCTTGTGGCATTGGGCTGTCTGAGAAGGTACGAGGTCTCTTCAGCACAGAAGTTGGAGAGCATGGGAGAGGAACCGTCAGAGGAGCATCTCTAAGGAAGCGGGACTTCTTGGAGGAAGATTGAGGGGATAGTGTGGGTGACTGTTGTGACTCCGAAGATCGAGCATCTTTGCCGGCACTCTGTGGTCCCCCAACCTCACTTTTGTCTGGCTTCTCCGATGGACTCTCAAGAGAAACAGGATGGGGCGCTGGACAAGAGAAACCACCGATATCACGACCACGCTTCCATGGAGGAAGACGGCTTTCTTTCTCTCGTTCCTCCTCTTTTTCATGCGTTTCTTTTTTGTGTTTCAAAGCCTTTTCTTTCTCCTCCTGAACTCTTTTTTGCTCCAAAAACCTCTCTCTCTCCTCCAAGGCTCTCTGCTTCTCTTCTTTCAAAGCACTCTCCTGCTCCTCTCTCTGTTTTTCCAATGCTCGCTCTTCCTCTGCTTTTCTCTGCGCTTCTCTTTCACGCTCTTCTTCCAAAGCTTTCTCCTTCTCAAGTCTTTCTCGCTCCTGCCTCTTGCGTTCCAGAGCAGCTTTTTCCAAAGCCCTCTCTCTCTCCAGCCTTTCCTGTTCTTTGGCCTGCTCAATTTCTTGTCTCTCTTTCTCCAAAGCAGCTTCTCTTTCCAGTCTCTCTCTCTCTAAAGCTTGCTCTCTTTGCCTTTCTTTCTCCAGCCTCTCCTTCTCAAGAGCTTGTTCTCTTTCTTGTCTCTCTCTCTCCAAAGCTTGCTCTTGTTCTTGCCTTTCCTTCTCAAGCTGCTCTCTCTCCAATCTCTCCCTCTCTAGAGCTTGCTCTCGTTCTTGTCTTTCCTTCTCAAGCCGCTCTTTCTCCAATCTCTCCCGCTCTAGAGCTTGTTCTCGTTCTTGCCTTTCCTTCTCAAGCCGCTCTTTCTCCAATCTCTCCCTCTCTAGAGCTTGTTCTCGTTCTTGCCTTTCCTTCTCAAGACGCTCTTTCTCCAATCTCTCCCTCTCTAGAGCTTGTTCTCGTTTTTGTCTTTCCTTCTCAAGACGCTCTTTCTCCAATCTCTCCCTCTCTAGAGCTTGTTCTCGTTCTTGCTTTTCCCTCTCAAGACGCTCTTTCTCCAATCTCTCCCTCTCTAGAGCTTGTTCTCGTTCTTGCTTTTCCCTCTCAAGACGCTCTTTCTCCAATCTCTCCCTCTCTAGAGCTTGTTCTCGTTCTTGCCTTTCCCTCTCAAGACGCTCTTTCTCCAATCTCTCCCTCTCTAGAGCTTGTTCTCGTTCTTGCCTTTCCCTCTCAAGACGCTCCTTCTCCAATCTCTCCCTCTCTAGAGCTTGCTCTCGTTCTTGCCTTTCCTTCTCAATACGCTCTCTCTCCAATCGCTCCCTTTCCAGAGCTTGCTCTCGTTCTTGCCTTTCCTTCTCAATACGCTCTCTCTCCAATCGCTCCCTCTCCAGAGCTTGTTCTCGTTCTTGTCTCTCTTTCTCGAGTCTCTCCCTCTCTAAAGCTTGTTCTCGTTCTTGTCTTTCTTTCTCCAGCCTCTCTCTCTCCAATCTCTCCTGCTCTAAAGCTTCCTGCCTCTCTCTCTCCAGTCTCTCCTTTTCTTGCCTCTCTCGTTCCAAAGCTTGTTCTCTCTCAAATCGTTCTTGCTCTAATGCTCGTTCTCTTTCCAAAGCTTGTTCTCTCTCTAACCTCTCCCTCTCTTCTCTCTCCCGCTGCAAGGCCTTTTCTTTCTCCTCCCTTTCTCGCTGTAAAGCCCTCTCCCTCTCCTGTTTCAGAGCTTCTTCTCGTTCCTGTCTTTCCCGTTCCAAAACACGTGCTCGCTCTTCTTCCAATACCTTCTCCCTTTCCTTTCTCTCCTTCTCTAGGGCTTTCAGCCTCTCTTGTTCTCTGTGCCTTTCCTTCTTTTTGCTATCTTTCTCCCATAATAGATGACTACCTTCATCCTGCTTTGTGCCATCACTCTCCTCCGTCACCGCTGTCCTAACGACACTAACACCTTGGTTGGAGATCACTGAACTAGGGTATGACAGAACTGACGCTGCATTAGCTGTATGGGTAATTGCAGATACAACACCCTCTTGGTGGCTTCTCAGTCCATCAATTCCTTCCCTATCACGCTTTCCCACCCCAGAGAAAGCTCCCTCAGACTCCATTTTGCGTGCCAGTAATGTCAACGGGCCTGGTCTGCGTTCTGTGGAGTCACCTGCTGGTTCAGGGCTACTGCTACGACTGTCACTACTGGAACTACCAGAGCTCGAAGAGCTAGATATTCGCTGCCTAGACGGGGGCTCTCCAGGACTAGGGGGGCTCTGTTTAGGGGTGTCTGGGAGAGGGAAAGAGAGTTCAGGAGGAGGAGATGGGGGAGGAGTGGGCTGTCTGAGCTGCTGTGATAGTAAAGGTATGTGTTGGGGGGGCGGCTGCTGCTGTTGCTGCTGCGAGCCACCAGATCTTTCCCTCACCGGTTGGCTTTTAGGAGGCTGTGCTCGACGACTCCGTTGAGCTTTGGCGTTCCACTCTTCCTCTTCACCATCATTGTCATCCCCACCTTCGCTGTCATCATCACTGTCGGCCAGTACATGGCTTGAAGTCGGTCCTCTTTCACCAACAACCCGCACTGACAAAGAGGCTATTGCACCAGGCTGGGCAGGTGCGGAGGGGGACGGCTGCCCGGGTGATTCTTTTTCTCTGAGCTCATCACTCTCACTGGCAGTCACCCCAACTGCTGCACCTCCTTTGTGTTGGTCGACTAAGGAGGGAGCAACATCCTGGTGGAAATACATGTGTTGGACGTGGAAAGTAAGTTTAGGCCCAAAAAGGTCTCTTTTGATCCCAAGTTAACAATCTGGTCAATGCAATAAATGTCTAAAGAAATAATATTTTTCCTTACCTTACATGACTACAAAAAAATTATTCATTTCGTAAGAATTCAAACCGGAGCAAAGACTGTAGAAGCAAAAGATTGATAATATTTCTAACCTGGTTAGGAGCAGCACAGATACTGTCATTGGCCTCTGTGTGGTCTTCATGGTCTGTTCCTAAATATAAATAAATAATGAAGCCTAAATGATGAATAACTTGAATCAATGATAATAGACATGTTCACAGCAATTTCAGGTCTAAACAGTACAATTATTATTATTTTTTTAAATAAAATGTTAGTATTTCAAGAAATTTTAATAATTTAAAATGTATTTCAGAATAACATATTAGAAATAAAAGTAGAAAGTAGGGCTGGACGATTATGGCCTAAAATCAAAACCTCGATTATATTTACCTCGATAACATTTTACCTCAATTACGATTAATGAACGATTATTGTTTCTGTTTTATTTTTGTTTTTTTTGCCCTCAGGTGGGATATTTTTTCCTATTGAAAGAGTGATCTGACATGACAGCTTACTTTCAGCAGTTATTTTATCTATGGTTCATAACATTTCTTACAGATTTCTGCTCGTTGTAAATCAGATAAAAGATAAATTAGCACAGTATCAGTACGTAATGAGAGCGACTGCGTGTGTGAATTAGTCATACCGTCTCTCTATTAATTGTGATAATAAGCTATAATAATAAGCTATAATAAGTTGAGTTTCTAAGCTACTTTAGTGATAAATCACAGGACATCGCTGACAACTAGTTTCTGCGTTCCTCTCAGTGCGCGCGATCGTCACGTTTTGTACAGCTACTGTTCGAATGAAGATCTGTGCAACAATGCAGCTGCGCAAGCATGGTAGCTCGATATACACATGCGATCATCTAATCGCTTGAATGTCAAAACTGGCAAACTGTGAACACATACAACTGACAAAGCTGAGTGAAGACGCAAGGCTCACCGCTTGCACAGTAGTATGTTTTTAAGGGGGAAATATTAACAGGATTGAAAAAACTAAATAACCGACATGAGAAAATTAGGTTGGTTAGAGGTTCTGGATTTGTTTTGATTACTTTTCGATTAATCGTCCAGCCCTAGTACAAAGATAAAGTTAATGTGCAAAGATTTCAATTATTGATACAGAATTTCCCATAATTTCATTTTTTTTTTTTACTTGAATCTAAATACAACAAAAAATCCCTTGCATAATAACAATGTTCTACAATTAAAAAAACAAGACCAATTTGGCATGTCCACATCCCTATGCCAATACCAAAACATTGTGCATTAACAAAAACTACATGTTAGCATATGTTGAATGTATTTGTACATTTTAGAGTCATTAGTGTTTCTATAATTTACCTTTACCACTATTTATGCAAGGATGCATCATCTGTGTTGGCTAACAACATTTATTACAGACATTCAGCTTAAAACACACACACGTACAAGTTAAGTTTATTTGCGTTATTTGGTTTCAGATACTCACCATCAGTTTCAGCTGCCTCTCGTGCCTCTCTCTCCAATCGCTGCCTGAGAAGCTCTTGCTGTTTGGCCAGGTACTGTTTAATGAAGCTGTTCTGACTCATTTCCTCCCCAATCTAAACAAACACACAGGAAATCCAAAATGGTACGGTCGTTGTAGCGCAGTTAAGTCATCCACACAAGAACAAACAGTAACACGCTTATTTCGACTGTAAAACATCTCAGTTGGGCTCACCCGGGAGTTAGGCTGCAGGCCAATGTGATGAGTGGAGGTTTTCTGAAGGTTCTCCAACATAAGAGCCTGTTGCACATACAGAATGACAAACACACTTCAATTATCTATAATAAATACTTAATTACACTTTGCACAAGCAGAAGTAAACAGTGTTAATTATATTTCTTAACTTCATGGACACTTGTGTGGCCAAAAGTGATGTCTAAAGGGGATATTTGTTTTTAATAACCATACAACTTCAATTTAACCATCAAAATACAAGGAAAATTTATATATACATATATATATATATATATATATATATATATATATATATATATATATATACACACACATATATACATACATATATATATATATATATATATATATACACATATTATATATATATATATACACACACACACACATATATATATATATTTATATATATATATATATATATATATGAGTGAAGAACAAAACCCTGTCAAAATGTTTATTTTACTAAGCAAAAAAATGCATTGAAAAACAAAAAGCTCACAGGAAAAAGCATACATTGACTACAACATAATTAGTTATTAATATTTTATTACTTCTCTATTGTTTTTGCATGCATTCATAATTTCTGACAGCCTGGCAAAAATGATATCCACACAATTTGGCATGTTTCATTGCAATACATATAAATCAATTGACTCCAAGCACAACTATGCAATATGCTTACAAAATATTTAGCACATTTTTAATAATATTTGTATAAGATATCACAGACATCACTTTTGCCCACTACTGTACATAAGCAATTAATATTAATCATGATTATCTGAGATTTGTATGGATCAGAGTGAACGATCTAAAAATACAGGAAGTATCAATACAAAAAGAAATCATGTACTGATTCGTTGATTGTTTATTGATGATTAATTCGAGTCATGCACATAGATTTATTTAAATAACTTGATTTCATCATACATCAAATGAGCAAGTGCACGAAATAAGATAATAAAGAGCCCAAACAGGAAAGTGACTTATGTTTACATCTGTTCAGTAACAGTAACTTCAGATCAAACTTCAAAGCAGCTGCTGCGCGCGCGGCACATCAATCAATCAAATCCTCCCACCGACGCAAAGCAACTGCGATGCGACCTCAGTGTTTATTTCAGCAAAAGCACATGACATTCAAGAGATAAGACGCGTTTAATCTTTCAAAAAAAAAAAAAAAACATTTAAAAGACTTTTTGGTAAGCGCGCCCCCGTTCATAACCCCCACCCCCCAACACCTTATGCACTAACAAAGCGCGAACCCGCCGACAACTTAAAAAACCTCACAGTTCACAGCCATCCAGAGACTTGTAAACACAACCGCATCGCCCCGAACACTCTGCGGCGTCTGGTCCACCCCAAAACTTACATGCTTAGAAAATAAACGGCGCTTTTACGTGTCACACACATATACACAAACAAGTAACAGCGGGGGGGGGGGGCATGATGACACACTACAAACTGCATGAGCACCCCAGCTAGTGCGCGCTAGCAGCTAGCCAGAGACCACCGACGCTCGGCCTCCGAATCACGGTCTTCGGACTCTGCGGAGCCGAGAAAACAGCGACTCTCACTCACCCCTTTGAGCCTCTTGATGAGAGCATTCTTCTGTCCGCTTTTCGGAAGCCCTCTCTCTTCCAATGCTGCTTTCAAATCCGCCACCCGGAGCGAATGGAGCGGCCTCCCGTCCAGCGTAACGTCTTCGAGGTCCGCCATCTTGATTCCCTTCGCTCGTTCTGTAGCTCGCACGGACCGCAACGCCTTCCTCACCGACGTCAGCGCGCCACGAGCGCTTCCGGAAGAGGCGGGGTGGAAGCGCAGAGAGAGAACATCAAAGTTGTTTGATGTTTTACGAAGTAACAGGCAATAAACATGTATTCTTGTCACAGAATTGTACCGCTTCTAGTTATTTCATATTCCTTTTTAACATAAGGCAAACAAATGTCTCACGAAGCTATGCGTTTATACTGTTTATATGCTTGTATGCATCATCAATAAGATTTTATTTATATGACATCAATAAGATATGTTTTCTATATAGGTTTAATAGGGGTTTTTTATGGAGAGAAAATTTTTGATAGCCTGCAACGTCATATCCGGGGTTCATTTGTTTACCTGTAGACTATATAGTAGGGGAGAGTGGGGTAAGATGAGCCATTTTTTTTACTTATGTGGTCCTCAAAATAAGGGAAAATGGGGCAGAAGTGCAATGAAAGTATCTAAAGCAATTTCAGGATGTTTCGTGTCATTTTAAATGACCAGAATACATCTATGACAAAGGGTTTTAAAAAATATGGTTAAATATTTGTTTTAAAAAAGTGTTCCTGTGGCTTAATTTACCCCAGGTTAGGGGTAAGTTGCACCATCTGTGTGTAAACTGACCATCTAAATCTGAATCAAACCCATGTAAAATTGTAAAGATAATTTACCTCTTTTAATAACTAATTTAATAATCAAATGACTATATTTCTTTTCTTAAAGCTAACTTAAAACCAACCAAATGAAGTTGAAATTTCAATATATTTAATTGTTTGCATTTCTGAAGCAATATGTTGAACACCAAAAACAGACTAAACAGAGAGTTTGCTGAGTAAAATTAAATAAAAACTAAATTAGAATAAATAAATGTCACTGAAACTAATAAAGATTTTAGTCAAAAGGTTCTTGGTATGGTAGTTTTTCTGCAATGTCGAACATGTTAGGCCATTAGGGACTAAGATATATATGATTAAGCATCTTCTGGTTCATATCAGAGAATTTGGTGTACTTAATAAACTCAAAAAAATTAAACTAATGCAGTTGCGTAATATTACATTAAAATTATACCATTTATACTTGAAATTTAACTTAACTTAATTGCCTTATGGTGGGGTAAGTTAAAACACTGGCTCAATTTACCCCACAGCATTTGGCTTACTTCGCCCCATAGCTACCATTTTTAGCTTACCAATTCAGGCTAATATTTATTAGCTAAATGATTTGCATGCTTGCTAAATCACCAATATGCATCATAAATATTTTTAGACCTGGACAAATTTGCTTTGATGTAACAGCCATTACATCTGTTATGCTAAAAATTGTACTTTAACCAGCTAAAAAGTTTTTAAAGTAAATGGGTTCCTTCCACTCCTCCCATGTGCTTCTTCTTTTCACAGTCTGGCTGAAATGATGGGTGGTTTCAAAATAGATGGTCACATGACAATAAAAGTGTATAGTCGCCAAGACACGGGGGTGGGTCAACTTACCCCGCTGGCTCATCTTACCCCACTCTCCCATATGTAGTATTAACGAGAAGAATATGGTCATTTAATATCATTAACACAACCGTGTTACGTATTTGCTATGAAATGTTTTTTTTTTATGGAGGACAACGCACAAGCTGCGCTTCATGTTTGTATTTTGTGTTAAAATACACGGGTTGTAATTTGGTCCGCAATATTCCACATTAGGTGTTTAGAATGTCCCTTGCATCATAGTTAAAGGGTTAGTTCACCCAAAAATGAAAATAATGTAATTTATTACTCACCCTCATGTCGTTCTACACCCATAAGGCCTTCGTTCATTTTCGAAACACAAATTATGATATTTTGATTAAATCCGATGGCTCAGTGAGGCCTGCATTCACATCAATGGTACTTCCTCTCTCAAGATCCATAAAGCTACTAAAAACATAATTAAAATGTGAGTTCAGTAGTTCTACCGTAATATTGTAAAGCGACAAGAATACTTTTTGTTCGCCAAAAAACAAAACAAAATAACGACTTTTCAACAATATGGTGATGGGCCGATTACAAAACACTGCTTCTGAGCTTTACGAATCGAATCAGTGATTCGGAGCACCCAAGTCACGTGATTTCAGCAGTTTAGCCGTTTGATAGGAGATCCGAATCACTCATTCGATTCGTAAAGGTCCGAAGCAGTGTTTTGAAATCGGCCCATCACTATTGTTGAAAAGTCGTTATTTTGTTTTTTTTGGCGCACAAAAAGTATTCTCATCGCTTTATAATATTAAGGTAGAACCACTGTACTCACATGAACTGTTTTAATTATGTTTTTAGTACCTTTCTGGATCTTGAGAGAGGAAGTACTATTGCTGTTGAATGCAGGCCTCATTGAGCCATCGGATTTAATCAAAATATCTTAATTTGTGTTCCGAAGATGAACGAAGGTCTTATGAGGGTGAGTAATAAATTACATTATTTTCATTTTTGGGCGAACTAACCCTTTAACCAGAATTTCCACTATATATGGAAAATCTCCTTTAAAAAAAAAAAGAATAAATACAATTTCGGATCTTGAGATTTTGTGTATCACACGGCATGTTCAAAAGAGCCGGTTCTCAGTTGACTCGAAAGAGGCTCTTAATGATTCAGTAAATTTCATAAACGACTCGTTCAGTCCGATTCGTAAGCGAGACGTTCAGACAGTTTTTGTGAACAATGTGAAAAGATCCGATCCAAAAGAACGGTTCGCTTCACGAATAGGACATCACAACATTGCAAAGCCCCCCGGTGTTACACTACAGCCAATGCGAGCGGCTTATTGAACACATCGAGCGGCTCCGCTTTCGAGATTATTTCCCCTACCGACGTTGAAAGTAACAACATGATTTTTTCGACGGAAGGTGACAAATCCAACTAAGAAAAGGTAACGTTTTTATTTAAAATGACATTTTGACTCAAGTAATATTTACAAAACTGAGTTTACTCGTTTGTTTTGGTCAGCTAGCAATCTGACGTTAGCAAGCACAGTGTGTCATAACAAGGAAGTGTAGCCTACTAACGTTACAGTCGTGATACGATGCAAAACAAACAGTTTTACGAAGCCTTTGAACCGATGTAATGATGTATGTTAAAATGCCTTATTCAATATTTCCGTTCAACTGTAAGCAGTTCAACATTAAGTCAACCTGTTTCTTTTAACGCTATAATTTTGTTTAGTACCATCAAAGATAAGCCCACTGAAACCCTTCCTTTTTCTGACCTTATTAGAAATGGCTTGGTTCCACCAGGCTTTACAAGGCTCAGGCCAGCCAGATGCATCAATGATGGCCCCTACAGTGGAGGATCTTTCCCATACACAGGTTTCTAAGCACACCATTACACAGTTAGGAATGTCTGATGGACAAGGTTGGTCAACCCATCCTCCAGTCTCCATCACAGACTTTCCTCCTGCCTCAGGAGGCATCGTCCCCCAACGTCTGGAAGCACTGTCCTGCACATCCCTCAACGTGTCCTCCAGAGAAGACTCCATGCCGCTGTCTTTCGTGACGCTCCAGGAGCAACGATGTGTACTCGGTTGGTTTTTTGGATGGAACGCTGTCCAGAAGCAACGCTTTCTGGAAGATCTGATCTCAAAGGCCGTGCCTGGAAAGGTGTCTAGTTTATTAGACCAGCTCAACACGCTACAGGTGTCTTATTTTTTTTTTCTATCTATCCATTCATATCAAAAGATGATTTGTAGGCAGATCTGTATGTTAACACGGGTATCCTCTCTGCATTTCAGGTGAACGATCGCCCACCCAACATTTTTGAATGCCAGTTAAGACTGTGGACACAGTGGTTTGATTCATGGAGTGAAGGGGAGAGAAATGCCTTTTTGAACAGCTTAGAGGAAAAGGACCCAGCCTTTGTTGCGTACTTCTATAGCCGGGTTGCCGGAACAGCAGGCAGAGATTGAACATACAATGTTTTTAATTTGTATGTCCTTTTCACTCTTCAAAATGTAACTGAAATGAAGTCTCCTATGGACTATTATACTGGGGTTTGAACAGCTGAGCTTGGTATGCATGTGACCATAGTTCAAGCACTATGTTGACTCTCAAAAAGTTTGTGTTTGAAACCTGTTGTTTTTTTTCTCCTGTTTTTTTTGTTTTGTTTTTTTCTAAAATAAAAAAATAATGTTTTTCACTGTTTCCTCTGTGTTGATTTGCTGCTTCAGACATTCATTCTGCTGGTTTTAAAATGATCGCTCACCCAAAAATGAACATTTTGTCATTGTCACTGTTGTCATTCCAATCCTGTATAATTTTATTTCTTCTATGGAACACGTAATAAGATATTTTGAAGAATGTTGGTAACCAAACAGTTTTGACTTCCATTGTATGGACAAAAAGACATAATTTTGCAGAATATCTTCTTTTATGAGGAAAGATAAAGGAGCAATATGAAAGTGAGTAAATGATGACAGATTTTGCATGAATTTATCATTTTAAATGTTAAAAATTATATTTAATAATCAAATTTCCTTTTACAAATAATATTTCTTAAAGGGTTAGTTCCCCCCAAAATGAATATTCGCTCATTAATTTCTCACCCTCATGTCGTTCCACACTCGTAAGACCTTCGTTCATCTTCAGAACACAAATTAAGATATTTTTGATAAAATCAGAGAGGTATATGACTCGTTCACAGACAGCAATAAAATCAACACTTTCAAGGTCCAGAAAGGTATTAAAAACATCGTTGAAACAGTTGACGTGACTGCAGTGGTTCAATCTTAATGTTATGAAGCGACGAGAATACTTTTTGTGTGCAAAAACAAAACGAAAATAACGACTTTATTCAACAATCTCTTCTCTTCCCTGTCATCCTTACGCAGTTGACGCAGTAAGCACAATGAAGGCTTCCGTGTTTACCTCTGAATGCCGTCTCAGTATTGGCCAAAGCTGATCATGTGATCAGCACGATGCTTGCGTGTGATGCTGACGCAAGAGCCGGCCAATAATGAGTCGGCATTCTGACGTAGAACCTGGAGGCGCTCAATGTAAACAACGTATGAGAATGACCCAGAAAAGGTTGTTAAATTAAGTCGTTATTTTTGTTTTGTTTTTGCGCACAAAAAGTATTCTCGTCGCTTCATAACATTAAGGTTGAACCACTGTAGTCACGTGGATTATTTTAACAATGTCTTTACTACCTTTCTGGACCTTGAAGGTGGTGATTATATTGCTACACCTCTCGGATTTCATCAAAAATATCTTAATTTGTGTTCCGAAGATGAACGAAGGTCTTACGGGTGTGGAACGACATGAGGGTGATTAAAGGTGGACTCGGTATTATTTCAAATACACTGTTTGGAAGTTAGTCGGGTTAACACCAACAACAAACGTCTAACCAATCAGCATTAGGGGGCGTATGACGGTCGAGGAAAGAGAACGAGCAAGAGGGAGATTTGAAAATAAAAAAACTGCAGAATGAGAGATGGAACACAATACAAAAGAGCTCAAAAGAATATCACTGGAATGAAGGTTTATGACTGGGCAAGCGCCTTAGGACCCGCGTTTATATTGGAAAAGCTTTCCAGCGCTGAAGAGAGCTAAGTGGGAAGGCCTGAAAACAGACGTGGAGGCTGCTTTGATCCGCTACTCATGTGAGTAACACTGGGTTTTGATCGTCTGGAGCTGCTGTGCTGTTTGCGACTAATAACGAACGCTTTGTATTTACTCTTGTATACTGTACGTTCATTTTTTGTGCTTCTTTGTCATTCGTTTGTCAACTGCGCTTTATTTTTCGTGAAGCATTTTGTTGCGCGTCAGCTGTGATAAACAGACATCCACTCAGATTGCGTGTGTAACAGAGGCCAGATAGTGAGATTTGTGCAGGTAAACCACTGCACACTGGCGATCGCTAGAGAATAAGGTGTTTAGCGTCAATGTTAGCGCACTCGCCTCGCATGCCGGCAGCGATCAGGCCGGGGTTTGAGACTGACTCGGAGCAGGGAGTGTGCGTTTTCGAGGTGGAGCAATGAAGAGAGGGGTGGGTTTGTTTGGGTTGATTTAAAATATCAACAATGTCCAACAGCATTGTTCAAAATTTACTTACCGCACCTTTAATTAATGACAAATTTTTTGGGTGAACTAACCCTTTTTAAAGCTAACTAAAACAACATAAAACCAACCAAATTAAGCTGAAATTTCAATATCTTTAATTGTTTGTATTTCTGTTGAACACCAAAGTTGTAACCTTCCCAAAAACAGACTAAAAAAGTAAAATTAATTAGAATGAATAAATAAAAAACACAAACATTTTAGTCAAAAGGTTCTTGGTATGGTAGTTTTTCTGCAATGTCGAACATGTTAGGCCATTAGGGACTAAGATATATATGATTAAGCATCTTCTGGTTCATATCAGAGAAGAATTTGGTGTACTTAAATTTGAGAGAGAAAAAAAAGATAAACTAAACCACTTACATAATATGACATTGAAATTATACCAGTTTATACTTCTAAGATTTAACCTAACTTCATTGCCTTATGGTGAGGCAAGTTAAAACAATGGCTCAATTTACCCCATAGCTACCATTTTTAGCTTACCAATTCAGGCTAATATTTATTAGCTAAATGATTTGCATGTTTGCTAAATCACCAATATGCAATATGCATAATTATTTTTTAGACCTGGACAAAAACAGTTTTTAAATTGATCCTAGTAGTCCTATATTTTAATTTATCCTATAGTTATTGAAATGATCCTTTTTTAAATGTTAAAAGACACCAACATTCTGTATTAGATGTTTTTCAAATGTAAATGTTTTATTAAACTGAAAGATGCAAGACATTCAAGAATGCAGTTGAGAGTACAATCCGAAATCTCAAAAGCAGAGAGCATTTTCTTTGCATACATTAACAGACTCCTAATATACGGAGATCATGGCTTGAGCCAGTTGGTGGATTGAACTTTCTTTAAGATCAAGGGAGGATCATTAATATTAGAGTCACTGCAGGTCTCAACATATGGATAAACTTTACCCTGCAGCTCATTGCCAGTGAACCTATAGATTTCATGCTTCTTTTCTGCATTATAAAAAATTACCACTTTATTTTTAAAATCCACCTGGACCCCGATTGCAGAAGGTGTTCCATGAGCATCTATTTGAACCTGCTTGTCAGCAAAGGCAACAAGTGCTCCATCTCTTTTCTTCAGAATAACCCAATAGCCAGCCGAAGGGCCATATGTCAGAATACCTTTTCTCCGAGCGGACGATTTGGCCACTCCCAAAACATAACAACTTCTTCCAACCACACTTATTTCCCAGTAATGTTTTCCAGAATCATATCCTTCTTTTGCCAGAGCTGCAATAGCGGTGTCGTAGCGCTCAGGGGTTTCTAGTACAGGCCGAGCCAATAAAGAGGTACGTGCCTCTTTCTCATCCTGCGACAGGATGAGTCTGCGGTGGGCAGTGTTTGCATCGAATCCCGGCCATTCTGCATGGGCACACAGACAGACATTTTTCAGTTTAATTGCATTTTTACAGATTGTAGCTTATTCTGTATATTATAACCAGACTGAGATCACAAACTTGCCTTCCTTAGGAAGTTCTTTTTCTTCTTCTATTTTTTCTAGATAAAGAGTTATAAAAGAAACAAAACCATACAATGTTAATTGTGATAATGAATTAAGCTAATAATATTTTTTTTTTTTTTTGCTTAGAAAAAAGAAATATCTTACTCTCAAGATCATCCACTTTCTTTTTAGTCTCAATTAGTTGTTCCTTAAGTTTCTCATTCTCATTGATCACATCTATAAATATTGTGAAAATATTAAAACCTGTCAGATTTCCTTCAGATACAGATACATGCAAAATTGGCAGTTTTTTGACCCCAGACCAAATATGCCATATTTTTTTTGACTGTACCAAAAGATCATTGCACCCCACTCACTGCTGAATTTATCTTGCTCTTGTTTGTTCTTTGCCTTTATTTGAACATTTTCCTTTTGCAATTCAGCAACTTCTTTGTCCTTCTCCTGGAGTTTCTGGTCCTTCTTAGCAAGGTCTTGTTTTTGTGCTTCCAATGTATTTTTTAAGTCTGATAAAAGGAATGAAGAATACTTATTAGGCTAAGAAAATAGGTCTGAATACAATATAATAGACCGAATTCTGAAATATAAAGCTCCAGAGCACATCCAAATCAATGTAATGCAATGTAAAAGTATAAAACATAATTTATCATGAAATGGAGGCTTGATTTTTGCCTCTGTGGTGTTTTGACAGTATTGTCATACCAGAGATTTCTTCCTGTAAATTATTTTGCAAAGTGTTTTTATCCCCTGTGATTCTTTTTAGATCCTTTTCAAGTTTCTCCTGCTTGCGAACTAAAACAAAAGGCAAAAAAAGAAAAAGAATTAATAACTTTAATGGATTTTGTACATTTTACGTTGGATGTTCTATCAACACTTGTCATTCATTAGTAGATTTTTTTCTTACGCAAGGCTTGACTTTCATCATTTTTCTCCTGAAGTTTGGCTTCCGTTTTAGCAAGTTGCTGGTCCTTTGTTTTAAGCTCCGTCTCTAGTTCTGGGGGGAAAAAAGGTGTGTAATTTGCAGCATCATATATATTTTATCAGTAGTAAGTTTGATTGACAGTTCTCTGAATTTCCCCCCAGTTTTTGAACCAAATATTCCCTTTGAATCTCTTCTCACTGACCTTTGTTTTTCTTCTTCGCATTTTCAAGCTCAGTCTTCATATTGTCACGTAGCTCTTTCAAGGCAGAAACGGTATCATCCTTCTCCTTCAGGTACAGGTCCTGTTTAGCAAGCGTATTTTCCAGTCTTTGCAATTTCTCATTTAAACCTGATAGGGCACAAAAATGCAGGTTTTACATTTAAAATAAGAACTTGTCACATTGATTCTACCTTAGTATAATGGGTCAAATTTGAGGCTAATGCCAAAAGCACATGAAGACTTCAGTGGATATGAGTATTATAGAGAGAACCCCAATAGCCAGTACATACTTCACTTCCCTACTTTATTTGAATGAGACACACTGTACAGACTAGGGGCCCTATGATAAACCCGGCGCAATGTGGCGCCAGGCGCAAGTGTTTTCTACTAGTCTCAGCCTGGCACAGTTATCATTTTCACATTCTGAGCCACGTTGTTCAAATAGCAAATGTATTTGCGTCCATGGGCGTGCTGGTCTGAAAACGAGGTGTGTTCAGGCGCATTGTTGGCGTGTTGCTATTTTGAGGCAACTGAAAATGACTGCGCCATTGACCAACAAAAACCTGCTCTAAAGTCAATGCCGCAATATTTTTTTGTTATTTAAAGAGCGAGTTAGTAATACGCGCCTATAGGCGGGTGCACAATTAATGCGCGTACACTCTGCTTGTTATACACACAGGGACACGCAGCAGCACACAAACATGCCAAATATTAAAAATAAAAGGATTACAATGTAAAAGATTATTATTGTGTGCATAAAGATAGAAATGTTTTGGTGGAATTCGGCTTGTCCCGTAGATCCGTTTCCTCGGTTTTTCCGCTTGCAATTTCCGCCATGTAAGTAGTGAATCTGCCATGGATCAAGCGCAACTGGGTTTTAAAGGGAATGGGAGATGAGACTATGATTGGTTTATTACATGTTACGCCCATGACTCATTAAGAGAATAGGGGCAACCCTTTTAGACCATGCGCCGTGTGTGCTGACCATTTTTCTGTCGTTAAACTAGCAAAAGTGGATTCGGACATGCCCTAAGTACACTTGCGCTGTGCGCCTTAGACCATGCAAAATATCATCATAGCACTATTGTCAGTTTCATGTACATTTTTCATTTACTGTACAGAAAACTATTACTCTCTGGATTTTTCCACCATATATTTATCAAGACCAACACATCTAATCACTTTAGCAATCTTAAAGATATAGTATGGTATTGGAAAAGTGAACTTGAAAATGAATTCAAGCACATGTTTTTGGTGTTTTGGCAGTGTGGTCATACCAGCGATTTCATTTTTGGCTTTCTGTAGTGAGTTATTTTTCTCCTCTGTGATTTTCTGTATGTCGTCATTCAGACCGTTCAGCTTTTTGACTAAAACAAAAGACACGAAAATGAAATTTTTGAAGTGACAATACAATATGGAATCAAACATAAATAATATTTTTTCTTACTCAAAGCAGCATTTTCAGCGTTTGTCTCCTGAAGTTTATCTTCAGTGTTTGTAAGCTGCTGGTCCTTTGTTTTAATTTGTTTCTCTAGCGCTGAGAAAAAAAATAATGACATGATAATATTTAATAACACAAAGCTGTATTTAATAAGCATCATAATTTTTCCTCAGCTTCACCCAAAAATGAAAATTCTGACATTAATGTCTCACCTTCATGTCGTTCCACACCCGTAAGACCTTCGTTCATCTTCTGAACACAAGTTATGATATTTTTGATGAAATCCGAGCGGTATATGACTCGTCCATAGACAGCAATATAATCACCACTTTCAAGGTCCAGAAAGGTACTAAAGACATCATTAAAACAGTCGACGTGACTGCAGTGGTTCAACCTTAATGTTATGAAGCGACGAGAATACTTTTTGTGCGCAAAAACAAAACAAAATACACTGTTTACGTTCAGCACTTCCAGGTTCTACGTCAGAACGCTGGCTCATTATTGGCCAAAGCTGATCACATGAGCAGCACGACACATGCGTGTGATGCTGACGCAGGAGCCGGCCAATAATGAGTCGGCGTTCGGACACCGAACCTGGAAGCGCAGGATGTAAACAATGCATGAGAATGACACAGAAGAGAAGATTATTATTGTTGAATAAAGTCGTTATTTTTGTTTTGTTTTTGCGCACAAAAAGTATTCTCGTCGCTTCATAACATTAAGATTGAACCACTGCAGTCACGTCGACTGTTTTAACGATGTCTTTAATACCTTTCTGGACCTTGAAAGTGTTGATTATATTGCTGTCTATGGACGAGTCTCTCTGATTTCATCAAAAATATCTTAATTTGTGTTCTGAAGGTCTTACAGGTGTGGGACGACATGAGGGTGAGAAATTAATGACAGAATTTTCATTTTTGGGTGAACTAACCCTTTAAATTATTTGTAATGGTAACCCAACAGGATGCATTCCCTCTGATCAGCCCTTTATGAGTCTCAACATTCAACTACAATAATTTAATAGCACATCAAGGGTAAAACGTACCTGCAATCTTATCGCTTGATTCTTTTTGTAGTTTTTTCAATTTTTGTTTGCTTGCTTCAGCCTCCTTCTCTAGTAGTTTTATCCTGTTCTCTGATAAATAATAAAGAAGCAACATGTTTCTAATAACAATATACTGTGTTAAAATGCAAAAGACATCTCTGGTAGGAACTAAACACAGTAAGTCATTCCTTTGCTGAAATGCAATATTAAAGAATAGGTCAAATCTCCTCCAGAAAATGACTGTGATTTACTTACCCAGCTGAGTGGTGATCTGACCACAGTTAGCCTTCAAAAGCAAAATCTCTTTTTCTTTTTCCTCTATTTGCGTCTTTAGACCTGACCAACGACAAGAAATTTGTTTAGTGGTCTTCAGCACTCTTCAGATCATGTAATGGCAATATTGATGCATTTAAGATTGACTTACCATCGATTTCTCTTTTGTATTCCTCTTGCATTTTTACTTGTGCTTGTTTTAGTCTGGACATTGATTCCTTTATGGAAATTATCTTCAAGGCTGTATAATTTTATAAGAAAGACACTATTATCCAGAGCGACTTACATTGCATTCAAGGTGTACATTTTATCAGTTCATGCAATCCCTGAAAATCAAACCCAGGATCGTGGCTTGCTAGCGTCATGCTTCACTCTTTGAGTTACAACAATGCTATTATATTAAACAGATTAAGATAACGACCACAGGTTTTTATCCAAGTGCAATTTAAAAAAAAAAAAAAAAAGACTTAAACTCACTCAGTCCAAGCCCCTTCTCTCCAGAGTTTTGCAACTCAGTCAGCAAATCATTTAATTTAGCATCCAGTTCTAAACGAAGAGAAGAACATCACTAATTGTGAGCTAATGGATAATCTGTTTTTGAAGGGAAGAAATGGAAATGCTTATGACAGTACTAAAATGTATTTGTTTCAACTCACGCTGGATCTTTTCTGAATTCTCCCCAGTTGGATTTTCTTGCAGCTCCCCAATCTCAGTTAGTAACTCAAGTACTTCCAGAGCTGTAACAAACCACTGAGTAAGTATGAGATGGTCTCTCTTCAGATGAAGAAGGCCCAAGATTCAGTAAAATGGGGTTTGACTCACTTTTGGCTGCCACGGATCCCTCATCTTTCAATTGCTGCTTTGCCTCCTCCAATTCTCTTTTCTTTTCATCCAGTTCATCCCTCAATCCTGAAGAGCAGATAACCATAGATGGAGCAAAAGTTACACTCTAAAAAATACTGGGTTAAAAATGAACCAAGTTGGGTTTAAAAATGGACAAACCCAGCGGTTGGGCTGTTTTGACCAACCTGCTGGGTAATTTTATTTAAAGGATTAGTTCACTTTCAAATGAAAATTAGCCCAAGCCTTACTCACCCTCAAGCCATCCTAGGTGTATATGACTTTCTTCTTTCTGATGAACACAATCGGAGTTATAATAATAAATATCCTGATGTATCCAAGCTTTATAACGGCAGTAAAGGGAACAACGAGTTTGAAGCTCAAGAAAGTACATCCATCCATCATAAACGTAATCCACACAACTCTGGGGGGTTAATAAAGGCCTTCTGAAGCGAAGTGATGCATTTGTGTAAAAAAAAAAAAAATCCATATTTAACAAGTTATGAAGTTCAAAACACTTACGCTACGTCCTACACCTTCCCTATTTAACTTAGGGAAAATGTAAGTTGAATATGGAAGGCGGTCTGGAGGAAGCTAGATATTTTGGTAACACTTTATTTTAGGGTCTTTTAACTAGTTGCTTATTAGCATGCATATTACTAGAATATTAGCTGTTTATTAGTAATTATTAAGCACATATTAATGCTTTATTCTGCATAACCTTATTCTACATTCTCAATCCTACCCAATACCTAAACTTAACAACTAGCTTACTAACTATTAATAAGCAGTAAATTAGGAGTTTATTGAGGGAAAAGTCGTAGTTAATAGTGAATACATGTTTCCTATACTAAAGTGTTACCGATAACTTGTTAAATATGGATATTTTTCTTACACAAACGCATCGCTTCGCTTCAGAAGGCCTTTATTAACCCCCCGGAGCTGTGTGGAGTACGTTTATGATGGATGGATGTGCATTCTTGAGCTTTATACTTGTTAGTCCCGTTTACTGCCATTATAAAGCTCGGATACATCAGGATATTTATTAATATATCTCTGATTATGTTCATCAGAAAGAAGAAAGTCATATACACCCAGGATGGCTTGAGGGTGAGTAAAGCTTGGGCTAATTTTCATTTGAAAATCCTTTAAAAATCACTATATTGCTTGCTTAAAATGAACCCAAAATAGGTTGGAAGTGAACATTTATTATTATGTTTAATAAATGAACATTTATTAATAAGTTTATTAATAAATCAATGATTAACAATTCAACATTTATTAAATTGCTTATTAATTATTGATTATTATTGTTGCTTCTAGTAATTATGTGTCTGATTTTTAATTTCCAACCTATTTTGCGTTCATTTTAAGCCAGCCATATAGTCATTTTTAATCAATAGTTGAGTTAAATAAAACTGTCCAGCAGGCTCTTTTCCCCTTACTAATTTTTAGTTTAAATTCACATAAAGTGAAAAACCAAATTAATAGATGAATGAGTTTTGGGTATTCTGAAGGTCAAGTTTTTGGAAAGGTGCAGTGTAGATGCAGTCTGTGCATAATTTGTTCAACTGTCATGAATGATGCTAATTCATCTGAACAATTATGGAAAATCTTAAACCTGCAGAGCTGATGTCAAATTGTTTGAAATGTACACTACCAGTCAAATGTTTGGGGTCAGTATGGGATTATTTAAAATGAAATTAATACATTTATTCAGCAAGTAAATTGATCAAAGATGACAGTAAAGAATTTTACATTGCTACAAAAATATATACATTTCAAATAAATGCTGTTCTTTTGAACTTTCTTTTCATCAAAGAGCCTTGGATAAGAGCAACTTCTTTTTATATATACACTACCAGTGAAAAGTTTTTGAACGGAAGTCTCTTCTGCTCACCAAGGCTTCATTTATTAAGGCTTCACCAAAATACAGCAAAAACAGTAATATTGTGAAATATTTAATAGAATAACTGTTTTTAAAAATATGTTGTTGTGATCAAAACTGAATTTTCAGCATCATTACTCCAGTCTTCAGTGTCACATGATGCTTCAGAAATCATTCTAATATGCACAAGAAACATTAATTATTATTATCAATGTTGAAAACAGCAACAATTTTTTTTTCAGGATTATTTTGATGAATAGAAAGTTCAAAAGAACAGCATTTATCTGAAATATAAAGCTTTTGAAATGTTATAAATGTCTTTACTGTCACTTTTGATCAATTGAATGCATCCTTGCTGAATAAAATTCATCTTAAAATTCAATTTATTCATCAAATAAGCCTGAAAAAAAATTGTACACATCTGTTTTCAACATTGATAATAATAATAAATGTTTCTTGTGCATATTAGAATGATTTCTGAAGCATCATGTGACACTGAAGACTGGAGTAATGATGCTGAAAATTCAGCTTTGATCACACAGAAATAAATTGTATTTTAAAATATATTCAAATAGAAATCAGTTATTTTAAATTGTAAAAATATTTCACAATATTACTGTTTTTACTGTATTTTGTATCAAATAAATGAAGCCTTGGTGAGCAGAAGACTTCTTTTAAAAACATTAAAAATCTTACTGTTTAAAAACTTTTTGTCTAAAAGTATTGAAGTTTGTGATATTACCTGGGAATCCTTGTGCCATTTGCTTATCCAGGTAACTCACTTCTTCAGTTAGACTTGTAATAAAAAAAACTGAAAACATATATATTATGTGACAATATAAGAGTGATGTTACATAAGGTTTAACACAATTTGATGTTTCTTTTTATTCAATGCATTACATTAACAATGTTTCGTGATGAATTGTGTCATTAACTGAATTATAAACCAGGGCTTCACTCACCCTTCTGAAGAATGTCACTTTTCAGTTTAGAAATGGTATCATTATATTCAGCCTGCATTTCTGTAACACACAGTATCCTGTTTACACAACTGCCCAAATGTTATGAGAGAACAATCTCTTTACAGCAGATAGAGAGATAATGTACCTTTATATTTCTTCTGGAGTTCAGGGCATTCATGGGTGTTCACACAACTTTGTTTCAGCTCTAGAGAGAGACAGAATAAGGAAGATGGGTAATTTGTTCTGTAGACAATGACTTACAGATGCCCTGTATTGTTGAAGAGTTTATTGCTGAAGGTTTTACTTTCATTCTCGTCACGAATGTTGCCGTTTTCTTCCTCCTTCTTCACCAGTTCCCTTTTAAGTTCTAAAAAGAACAACAGCAAGTTGTGTGCATGAATTGTCATTTTGTTAACATGAATTAACATGTTGCTAGCATGTTGTTAGCATTAATTAGTATGTTGCTAGCATGATTTAGCATCTTGCTAACATGTTTTAAAATGAATTTATATGTTGATAGCATGATTAAACATGTTTTAGAGCACTGCTAGGATGAATTAGCATTTTGTAAGCATGTATTAACATGTTAACATGAATTAACATGTTGCTTACATTTTGTTTTGTATGTTGTAAATTAGTATGTTGCTCGCATGATTTAGCATGTTGTTAGTATGTATTAGAATGTTGCTAGCAAGAATTAGCATGTTGCTATCATGTTTTAACATGAATTATGTTGATTTAACATGTAACATGTTTTAACAAGTTGCTAGCATGTTGCTAACATGATTTAGCATCTTTCTAACATGAGCTGCATCCTCCGGAGGTCACATTTGAAGGTTGCATACGTCATCAAGGATGTCTTATTTAAGAAAAGTAATCGTAATAAAATTGACTGTTATTCCTTGTGAGGTGTAAAATACTGTAATTTTTTTCTTACTTTGCAATCTAACAGTTACTTTACTTAAATGAGACCGCCTCGATGACGTATGCAGCCTTCAAATGCGACCCCCGGAGGACGCAGCCTCCGAAATGCAGCTATGTTTTAACACGAATTAGCAGGTTTTGCTAGCTTGATTTAACATTTTAGCATGTTTTAATCAGTTAGCATAAATTAGCATGTTTCTAGCCTGCTTCAGCATGAATTAGCATGTTTTAACACATTGCTAGCATGTCCTAAGCTAGTTGCTAGGCTTTGTTAGTGATAGATTCATAGTGAATGAAGCTTAAATACTTTATTAGAATTATTGTATTAAAGTTTTGACCCCTTCAATAAAAGCGCATGGGATAAAAGCATCACAATAAATCGCGCTGCCAGTGGTGATTAAATCTAACGATCGCTTAGCTCGGATCACGTCAAGACGTGCAAATTATTATTACTGTTATACTTTGTTCTCAAATTGTTAATGTTAACAACATCAGCATTGCGTGACTATGTGTATTTAGTGTGTATTAGCGTTAGCTGTAGATTTCAGTTTCTGTAGCCACTCCGCAGTCCGAAGGCTTTTGCTTTTGACTACGGGTGAATCTCCAATTGTCACTGATGATTGTCATTTGGGCCTTTCTGGATTACAATCCGCCATCAAAATGATAAGTTTAATTATTCCAGCTGCTTTGAGAAAAGGCTATAAATGATCCGCCATCCTCACATGATATAGCCTACTAGCTAGGACTCGCTCTTTATGTAAACAGACACGACGTAATGACGCAAAGACGAACGGCGGCACGATCGAATTTCCCACAGAAACCCACCAGTACCACCTGAATTAGAAAACATTATTACAAGCTTACCATTGTGAATCTAGATATGGTAAGGAGAAAGTTTTGAACACTGGCTGGTTATGTACTTGCTCAAAAGCTGATTTTGGATCATTTTTAACCAAAAAAAGTCACGGACTGCAGCTTTTAATGAGTGTGGGAGGTTGTAACTGATGGATGAATGAAACTCACCAGCTATTCTAGCATTTACTAGTGATTCTTTTTCTTGCACTTGCTGTTTCAAGGTTCTCACTTCGTCGATGAGATTGTTGATCTTTGTAACTAAGGGGACATCATAAAACATTATAAAGCAATGATCTGATGTTCTGACCAGACATTGGCAGACAAATCCAGAAATGCATGTTTTATTTATTGCAAACAGACATCATTTTCTGATTGGCTGAATCTCTTTACTGCTTGTCCACTTACGTTGTCGTGATAGAGAGGCGTTCTTGTCTTTCAGAGAATTATTTGCATCCTCCAGTTCTTCGTTACTGTGTTTTAGTTTTACTTCAAGATCTTTGACAGAGACAAACATTAAACTGATTCATACATTTTAATCAAAGAAAGAACAATCATGAAAATCATGTTGTTGAATTAATGTACTGTAACTGAGAAGAAATACAAATATGGGTGAGACCTTTAATCTTCTGCTGTGCAGTCTGTTCAGCTGTGTCTTTTTCCATTTTCAGCTTCAAAACTTCTTTATTCAGACGAGCAATATCTTTCTCTGCAAATCAAGCATTTTAATGACAGCTATAGATTTCCATTCAGTTACTGTTTCAGCTCTCAAAATGAAAGGTTTCACTCACGTAGATGACTGGTGTCACCGGTCGCAGCAGCTAGCTCTTTGTTTTTTTCATCCAGCGTACGTTTCGCGTCGTCCAGTGCTTTTTGGAGCCCTGTCAGAAGTCAATATAACAATAATCCAATATGAGCAGTTACAATCTCTCCATTTGTGACAGTTCGTTTATTTATAATGTAAAAAGAATATTAAAGGGGTCCTGACATGGATTTTTCATTATTATTTTAATGTTCCTTAAGGTTTACTTAAAAATATCCATATTTAGGACTTTCTAAACTAAAGTAACTAGCTTCCGGTGGACGACCGTACACAGAATGCGCAAGTCGACTTGCGCCAAATGAGTAATCCTCTGACGCGATGCGTGACGCAGGATGTAGGAGTATCGTAAGCTTAGACGCCTCTCACGGTTCAAACAAATAGAGCTGTGCAACAAATTTAAGCT
Organism: Elopichthys bambusa; assembly: GCA_037101425.1. NCBI lineage: Eukaryota > Metazoa > Chordata > Actinopteri > Cypriniformes > Xenocyprididae > Elopichthys > Elopichthys bambusa. The sequence goes on along the minus strand of CM074437.1, from coordinate 3,683,731 downwards.
CCTCTTCTCTTATCCTCTGACATTTCTCTTTAAAAATTATTGTTTTAGACTTATAATCCGTGACCGGTGATTTGTTTTGCTCTATTCTTTGCGCCTTCGCTTTTCATCATTATGTTGTGCGTCAGGTCAAAGGATACTCTTCCGCCGAAAATCGACTGTACGGTCGTCCGCCGGAAGCTAGTTATTTGAATTTATAAAGCTTTAAATATGGATGTTTTAAATACTTGTTTCATTACTGGATGAATCAGTGTTTTTGAACAAATCTCTTGAATGTATGATTCAAAAACAAATACATTTTTTAACAGGCACTTGTCGCCACCTAGTGGTGTAAGATGTACCTGATACAATCGTTATTTGAAGCATCAGCGTCAGTGTTTAAATCCTTACTTTAAACTTGTATCTCAGTACTTATATGAAATTTGTATATTTGTAACAGAAATAACTACTGTGTGGCTTCAAAATGTTTGAATGTGACTTTGTCAAAGGTTTAATAGACACAGGAGAATCGTTGTCATTAATAAAATAAGATTGCGATCTTTTTTTGATTGATCATGCAGCTCTATTACAAGCTCTATGCCTAGTTTACAATACAAAATGCTCCGAACAAACATATAATCCTCTGATGCGATCTGGAATGCCATTAAAATAACCCATCTGTTTGTTTTTCGACACTGGGATCCTTCGGAAGTCTCTTCAGAGAAGCAAATGAGCTGTTTAAACTGGACACGTCAAAGCGAACGTTCTTCCATTTGTCCTGTTTTTGACAGACTCAAGTGCGTGGAGTATGTCAGAAACTGAACATCTGTATACTGCATCCAGTGTAGACAGCATCAGTGATTATAATGGCTTCTATTGCTTTTAATGCGACCCGTCGCTCACATTCAGTGCATGGATGTCAGCCGTTAAGCAACTGAACGCCAGTGGGCGGAGCCTATGGTGCGATGATGTATAACTATTCGTCGATGTCTTGCTCTGGAGGCAGTCATATGCAAATGTATTTGCCCATGTGACGTCACAGATCCCGCAGACATTTTTGGAGCTTCATCAAACAAATGCTTTGTTTATAATGAGTAGGATGTTTTAAGCTATGAATCTTGCTTTTAATGGTACAAAGGCCTCTTATATGTTTTATACAGATCAAGGCAAATTTGATTTCTCATGTCATGACCCCTTTAAGAAATGTCACCACTTCTTTTAAAGTATCAGTGCCAACCAATTTTCTGCATCTCAGCCTGTGTAGTCACTGTTTTCAGCATGTCCCTTGTCCAGGCTACATCAGATTGGAGAGCCATGATTTTCAGCACTGAGACAAACAAAAAAGAAAGTCATTTTGATTGTTCTGACAAAAATATCTGAAGAAATTATGAATTTGGTATAATAAAACTTGAGTTTATGTAATACTCATAAAGGCTCATTCACACCAAGCTATAAAGATAACTATAACAATAACTATATTAGCATCCACAACAAACTTTGTGGATATTGTTTATGATATTGTTACAGATGCAGCTTTTCTTTTACATCTTTATCGTCTTTATCGTTATAGTTCTCATCCTTGGTGTGAGCTGGCCTTAAGGCATTAGAAAGCGTAATTATTTAACTATCTATATGTATGAGTGTGAACATAACTGCAAATAACATGTCAGCCTAAAGTCCAAACAAGAACCATAATTCTCCACTCACTTGGTTTTGCAGCCATTTTATCATCTAATTCTGTAATCAGTTTCAAGAGATCGTTCTGCAGATCTGAAACCAGAACAGAACGTGAGTTTTGAGAACTTTACTGTCCATTTTTCCCAATGGTATATAAGTACTGTATTATACACTCACTGCTGATTTGATTTAAGTTATCTGGATTTTCGCTCTGTAGTTTCCAGATTTCCTCCATCTGCGATATCACCTTAAGAACTGACAAACAAAGACAAAAACATGCATGCTTAGATGTGAGTCAATAGACCTTTATGGCAGATATTAATGCAAAGAGAACCGGTCACACTTTTTTCAGGGCTGGTGCCACTTTTCTGAAGTTCCTCCTTTTTCGCCTTAAGTTCTTTGAGTTTTTCATCCCGAATTTGCTTCAAATCTAATGTACAAAAATATAATAAATATTATTTTAATAGTAAAACTGGACAAAAATCTAAAAAGCAGAGCAGTACAATATGCTCTGCAAATTGACAGAATCACAAGAGGTACAAAAAAAGGTTCAGAGAGACATACCATCATTAGATGGAGATGCTTTAATTTGTTTCATTTTTTGGTTTATTTCAAAGCTCAGCAAAATAATCTGGATAGCTGTGGAAATGAAATGTGTATTAATTTTAACTGAAACTTGAAATGAAGTTCTTTGTTCATGTTAGTTCACATGCAAATTTTGATTTTAATAACGTATGATTAAATGTTGAAATTAACATTAACTAAGATTAATAAATGCTGTAGAAGTATTGTTCATTCTTATTTCATGTTAACCAAAGTAGTTAACTAATGAAAAAACACTTAATGTAAAGTGTTACCATTTAAAAAAAATATATTTTGTGTGTGTCTAAAATTTCACTCAACTTGCCTGTCTTTGAGGTTGGATCTGATATTTCATTTACTCGAGCATCCAGTTCAGCGTCTGCATCTGGAAAAGATGATACATAAATAAATCAACACAATATAATACATGAACATTTATGTTTTTAACCGAATCTGCTCATAATATTAATAATTCCTTTTAAATTTATCCTGTTGCTTTCATGTCAACAGGGCTGTCAAACAATTAATTGTGATTAATCACATCCAAAATAAAAGTTTGTGTTTACATAATATAATATGTACCGTGTACAATTATTATGTATATAAATACACACATACATGTATATTTAAGAAATATGTGCATGTATATACACTACCAGTCAAAAGTTTGGAAATATTACTATTTTTAATGTTTTTAAACAAAGTCTCTTATGCTCATTAAGGCTGCATTTATTTAATAATAAATACAGAAAAAATAATAATATTGTGAAATATTATTACAATTTAAAATTATGGTTTTCTATTTTAATATACTTTAAAATATAATTTATTTCAGTGATGCAAAGCTGAATTGTCAGCATCATTACTCCAGTCTTCAGTGTCACATGATCCTTCAGAAATCATTCTAATATGATGATTTATAATCAATGTTGGAAACAGTTGTGCTGCTTAATATTATTTTATAACCTGTGATACTTTTTCAGGATTCTTTGATGAATAAAAAGTTTAAAAATATCAGCATTTATTTAAAATAGAAATATTTTGTAACAATATACACTACTGTTCAAAAGTTTGGGGTCAGTAATTTTCTTTTTCTTTTTTAAAAGAAATTAATACTTTTATTCAGCACAGATGTGTTAAATTGATAAAAAGTGATAGTAAAGATTTATATTGTTAGAAAAGATTTATATTTTGAATAAATGCTGTTCTTTTTAATCTTTTATTCATCAATGAATCCTGAAAAAAGTATCACAGGTTCCAAAATAATACTGTTTTCAACACTGATAATAACTGAGTATCAAATCAGCCTATTAGAATAATTTCTGAAGGATCATGTGACACTAAAGACTGGAGTAATGATGCTGAAAATTCAGCTTTGCATCACAGAAATAAATTATATTTTAAAGTATATTAAATAGAAAACCATAAACCATTTAAATTGTAATAATATTTCACAATATTATTGTTTTTTTTCTGTATTTATTATGAAATAAATGCAGCTTTAATGAGCATAAGAGACTTTGTTCAAAAACATTAAAAATAGTAATGTTTCCAAATTTTGGCTGGTAGTGTATAACCATTTTTATATTTATTATTTTATTTTTTATATATACATAATAATTATACACAGTACACGCACATATATTATGTAAACACAAACTTTTATTTTGAATTTTGCGATTAAGCCCTACAATATAGCTTTTATATTGTCACTTGCTGGGAGGAAAGGAGAGTAAAATGTCTTACTGATGTACATATCCATCATGTCTTTGCATTCTTCTTTTTGGGAAAGCAGCTTTTTTTGTAAACCTGCGTGTAGAGAAGATTACAGATCACTCATCAATGAATCTTTTATGTTGGAATGAAGGACCCAACAATAAACAATGAATATTGTTGGCTCCTATGACAAATTGCTTCTGATTTCTTCTCATTTGTAAGTCACATTGGACAAAAGCATCTGCTAAATGAATAAATGAAACATTTATAGATTTTTTTTTTTTTCATCAGGCGGCTATAAACGATTGATTTAAAAGCATCCATGGTTGGAAGTCATGATATATCAATCTTACTTTTGTTTTCAGTGTGCAGATAAAGTGCCCTGTCCTGTTCCTTTCCAAGCTCTTTCTGGAGATCTGAGAAGGCATGATCCAAAATCACATAAACATCACAATTCTATTAAAGCTGCTTATTAAAGCCTGGAAATCAATCAATCAATATATATTTTTAAATATAATAATAATTAAAACCATTCAGTTCTCACCAGCTAACAAAAAGTTGTCTGCATCCTTTTGTCCATTTGCAGTAATTACCGCCTCCATAAATTCAAACTGGAGTGTAAGAATTCTAGAAACTAAGAATTGCAAGAAATATATATATATATTTTATATAAATATATATATATATATATATATATATATATATATATATATATATATATATATATACACACATATATATATATAGTACTGACGATGCAAAAACAGTAAAATTAGAAACAAATATAGCTGTTACAGCAATTATCAGGGTTCAAGCGCTTTAAGGCCTTTAAGCTAATGCGTAAAAAGGTCTAATGTTTTATTTGGCAAGCCTGTAACCATCTCTATCATAGATGGAAAAGACCATTTACAGCCAAAACAGGCAATTTACCATAGGAAATATATGGTTTATTAAGCTTTTTAAAAGTAGGCCAAAAACCTAGGACTAGTTGGCCAAAGTTGGTTTTTGAAATAATCTCCAATATTTAACGAATGATTCGATGGACAGCGACGGTCCTAAAGGCAAAGTTGAGAAAAAATCATGTGATATACAATGTCCGAATGCGAAAAACGCGAAGGCGTTTCTTTTGAATTTCTCTAGGGCCGTGAGTCAAACAGGCCCAGTGAGTTTCACTCCGATCGACCTACATTAACCCTACGATAGCTGCTCAAACTTCATTGGCCGATGGCAGCCATGTTTTTTGAGATACACCAATGTCCTGATAGACAGTCATGGCACCTTGGACAAAGACACTGCATGCCCATTTTCAAGACTAACAGTTAAGTAGTTATAGCCATTTTCTAGTTTTTTCCTGTTATAGCACCACCAAGTGGCCAATTGCCACAATTTTATTCACGTGACCAAAGATCGAGCCTATACACCCATGTTCCAAGTTTGGTGAAAATATCTAATTTCGTTCAAGAGTTATAGCTATTTTAGTAAAAGTGGCTCCTCTCACTTTTAATGTTTTGGCAGCCCTTAAATCAAAATTTAAAATCTTTTTTTCTTTTTTTTTGATAATTATTGACAATCACACTACAGAGAATCTTGCTGCACTGGTTTGGTTCTGATCGGGACAACGATATAAGACACTTGAGCCTAGGCCTAACGGTTTAAGAGTTATGAGTGATTTTGTACTTTTGACCGCTGTAGCGCCAGCATCAGGCCGATCAGGACGAGCCTTGGTGATGTTGTAGGCGGTGCGAGTACTACCATCCCTCAAAGTTTTATGTCTCTACGACTTGCGGTTTGGTCTGCCTGATCACTTTGAGGGGAGAATGCTGATCCTTGGAAATTTTAACAATTACAACAGAGTTTCAGCGTAACGCGCTTGAACCCCTAATAATTCATGAGAAATGAGAATTGGGTATGTTAAAATCAAAGAAACTTACTTAACTCATCTTTTCCCTTCAATTTGTTAATTTCGTCCATTACTTCAGTTCTTTTCCAATCAAATTTTTTTGTCTGTCCTACAAGATACAAGTCACTGGCAGGATGAAGTATTGATTCACATATCTAAATACAAAATGCTCAATTAATCATAAATCAATACTAGTCTGATTCCAGTACCATTTGTTTGAGCAAATGTTTGTTTAAGCACTGATAATTCAGCATTCAGGTCCAATATTTCTTTCTCCAGTGCTGCAATGAGTTTATCTGTGAATGGGAAGGATATGCTGCAGTTATCGTGTAACTCTTATTTGTCACATAACATGGATTATAGATGCTATAAATTTATTGTAGAGAAAAAAAACTGGAAAGCAAACACTGAATAATAACATACCAATTTTTTGTATGTTTTCTCTCCTCTCTTCTCGCTCCTCCTTTAAATCTGACAGGACGTCATTTTTGTACTCCAGTTTGCTTATAGTTGCTGTCAGACATTTAATGACATTATCCAGACCATCTCACAAGTGCAACTTCACAATTCCTAAGCCTGATAAGAGTTTTGTAAACATCAAAAAACGAACACTCACCATCTATCTGCACTTGCGTCTTATAATTACCAGAGAGACGTATCTTTAGTTCCATTGCTTCAATTTGCAATGTGACAATCTGCAGCACTAAAAAACGAAACAAACTGTCATCTATTGTGGAAAAGACTTAAAATGCAACATGCCACGTTTTCAAAATCTTTCAGAACTTTCCCCACAATCACTGATAAAAGTATTTCTGATCCAGATCGAAAGGCTCTGCTGTTCTCATTCTCATTAAACTCACCTTGGTTTGCAATGCCACCTTGTTCCCCTGGTTTTTTGAGCCTGTCTTCAAGGTATTTCTTTAAGTCTGTAGATTAGATACAAATAAATGTAATAAGAACATGCAAAACTCAATGTAAAGCAACATTCAGATATTTTCATCATACACACCATTAAGAGCGGTTGATGTTGCCTTTTCACTTTTCAATGTCTCTGCGCTTCTCTTTGAAACTAGATGGGGAAAAAATGAACAAAGTATTACTTCTAGTTCTGCTGATAAACCCTTATGTGTCCTTATGGACATTTTTGTCTTTTTCAGTTTTTTTTTAAATCATTTTATTAATGAAAACTGCATAAATTTTGGAATTGTTATTGGAATTTTACTATTTCACCCCCATTTCCTTTAATAAATCTATTTTGCACTAGTAACACAAAATAATTCCAAGGACAAAAATGTCCCCACTGAAACTTGCATTGCAATTTTTAATCCCATTTAACTTTGTTTATAGGCTTTCGTTCTGTTGCCAAGGCTTCAACATTAAAATTCTGACTATTTTTTACCAGATGGTGCCACTTTCTCGGGTTTGGCCTATAAAGCAAATACTCGCTTTATTCCTGTTTTATGTTTCTGCATATTATAGCGCCAATTAGATAAATTATGCAGCTATAATTGTGTGGGTGTGTTGGTATGGATGTCAGAGTGTGGTTTGTGCGTGTGTAATAAAAAAATATTGTGTGTTTGTGTAATATTTGAGAGAGAAAAACTTTACTCCAAAACACAAATCCAACCACTGTGTGTACCAGTGGAGTTTTGCTGGCATCTAATGGGGAAAATGTGGTACTGCGCCCAAACAAAGTCATACTGAAAGCTAATTTTTTCAGATATCAACCTCAAATTTGGAACACAACTTGTTTAGATTTATTGCTTTGATTTTCTAGCAGTTTTAGAGTTCAACGTGTTTCATAAAATATATATTTTATAAAAAATTATGTTCAAAAATAATTTTCAGAAACTTAAAGTCAGCATGAAGCAGAAGTTGCGATTGTCTTTTCTTCTCTACTGTGACGTATCTAATGAGGGCGGGACTTGATTTCGTCCTTCTGGAATTGATCGTTGGAAGTCGGGCGTTGCTAACAAAATGGAGGCAGATCTGAATGCCTGTTTGCAGTCAGTGGGGGATTTCTCTCCACCGGACTCACTGCGAACACCCTCATGTTACTGTAAGAGCTTTATTTATTGAGGATGACGAGGACGGTCACTGGATCTGCTGGCAGTTACAGATAGCTCTGCCCTCGCGCCATAGCATGTGACAGGAAGAGACGATGAGTCGATTTGAGGGGGGAGGGCAGGTTAATGTTTTTGATCAAAGATTATGAGTGCACATGAATTTAAAAAAAATAATTAAGTGCACGGATAAATTATTGATAATAAATACTACAATATTCCATAAAAAAAATAAATAAGAGTTAGCAATTTTGATTTCATGCCGACTTTAAACCTCTATAACTCTTTTTAGGTTTCACTTTTTAAACTCTTTTTACTTTAACAATAAGGGTCTTCTTTAAAATGAGACCAAACTTAAATCTGTGCTCCCAAGCTTCAAATTTTTATGACAGTTTTTGGACATGGACATTTTTGTCCTCTATGGACCTATGTGTAACTTTTTTTTAATTGACACACAAGGATTAAGAATTGAGCAAGGGCACAAAATGCAGTGTCAGTGTGGTATTGCTCCATGCACAGGGGTTTATCTGTACCTGCATGCTTGAACATTTCAACACTTCCTGAAAATTCTTTCTTCATCTCTGCTAAGTCTCTCTCTGCTTCCTTCTGACGCTGTTTCAGTCCTGTTGATTGTTAAAAACACCTGCATGACTATACGGTACATGGAGGAAATTTAAAGGTTTTCAAGTTAATAATAAAATATTGTAATATTGTTGGAACACACCTTCGATGTCTGCGCCATCTCTCTCAGTGATCGTTAGCGCATCCATCTCCTGCAGGTCGATGGCTTTCTGGAGAATGTTTAAGACTGAATGGGTGAAACACAAGGGTAACAAGCGTCAATCTAATGTCTTTTCACAAAATGTTACAAAAAAATACATAAATCTAAATTTCCGATGAATTATTTCAATATTTTAAAGCCGCTGTGTATCATTTTCCACATACCATCCTTGGCTGGGCTCTTGGTGGTGCTGACTTGTTTAAAAAGATCATCCAGTTGCTTTTTAAGACCTGAAAACATATCCACCAATATAAACATTGAGATGAAGATGGAAGCGCGTGGTTAATATATACTTTAGGTTTGAGTAGAATGAAGATGGTTGACTCACCATCAATATTATCCTTTGCTACTTTGTAAGAATCCCTACATTTAATCTTCATCTCATCCAGATCTTTCTGAAGGCCTAAAGAAGTACAGATGATAAGACTGACGCTTTCTATTCATGTTGTACAATGTTTTTACTGAGACGGAAACTTTGGACTGGGTTGAGAACTATAATCTAATCTCCAATTTAAGATTAGATATTGGTTTAATATTTAAATTAAAATGGTTCTGAATAAAATATAATAAATAAAATATAATTCACATACCTGAACAGTCCTTAGTAGTTTAAAGAAAGATAATGAAAAGGGTATTTAAAAAAAACAAAAAACATAACATACATTTAAAAGTGCATACCTATAAAATAAATATGCAAAAACAACATAAAGATAAAAAACAGCCTCACCTCTACGGCTCTTCTTGCTCTTGTGAAGTCCATGCGTGCCTAAAATGTGTGGAAAATTTCACTTTAGGCTAAAATGAGCAAGCAGTTTTTGCACTGTGAAAGATATTACAATATATAAATATGCAATTTTCCAATGATATCATTCTTAAGAAACATTTTTATGTTAGAAACAACTTCTCATGTACACTACCAGTTAAACTTATGTACAATATTTGATAAAGTTTGCATAATTGTTTTTTTTATTTTTTTTTATTCCTGTTTATTACTGTAAAGCCACTTTAATCTGTATTGTATAAAGCGTTATGACGTGACTTGGCATAAAAGTTTAGAATCAGTCATTTTTGCAGAAAGAAATTAATACTTTTATTCAGCAAGGATGCATTAATTTAATGCATTTATAAAAATGCATTTATAATGTTGCAAAAGATTTCAAGTCAAATAAATACTGATCTTTCTATTCATCAAAGAGTCCAGAAAGACAAATGTATCACAGTTTCTACAAAATGATTAGAATGATTTCTGAAGAAAACTTTACCTTTGTCATCACAAGAATAATTTTTTTAAAATAAAAAAATAGAAAAGTTATTTTAAAATATATCAATATTCACAAATTCACATTATTATTACTTTTTCACTGCATTTTGATCAAACAGATGCAGCCGCTGTGAGCACAAGTCTTACGACTCCAAACATTTGAACAGTGTATATTGATTAGTATAGACCAGAAATAAAATCATACAAGAAGTCATATCTGAAAAATGTCTATTTAACCAGTTGCACATGAATCCTACCACAAACTCTTCTTCATCACTCAAGCTTGAGGCTGCATTCACAGGACCTAAATCACAATCAGAAAGTCAAAGCATGTCTTACAATTATTCTTTCACTCGTTAGAAAGGAGACAGACAGAACAATCAAAGCGATGCTGGCCTTACCGCATTTAGCCTGTGTCAGCAGGTAAACTGACACAAAGAAAGAACAAATCAGGAGATTATCTTTCCACCCCATTACTGTGTGTGAAAATAATCTCACAGTGAGCTTGTGCGCTTTATATGTGAAAACACACTGGTCCGTTATTGCCCAACTGTCGTTTTCACTAGATTATTTGACCTCTCATGCCGGAAGAAGGCACTGGTAGACTGGCTAGTTCTGAATAACTCCTTATATGACCTAAGACAGGACTTGACAAGAAAGAGTTTTCGGCCAAATGTATTTTGCGATTTGTCATCTGCACCGTCACTTGTTTTCATCATGTACATGCAATTTTATTCTGCTGTTTTAAATATGTAGTTTAGCTGGCTTTAAAGGGTTAGTTCACCTGAAAATGAAAATTCTGTCATCATGTACTCATAAACCCAAATGCTGGACAATGATGACATCACAATTTTGACACAACCTCATCTATATAGTTTACCCAAAATCATTTACTCACCCTCACGTTGAATTTCTATCTTCTGCTGAACACAAAAGAAGAAGAATGTCGGAAACCAAACAGTAGGCCCTTATAGTATGGGGGGGAAATACTATGGAAGTCAATGGGGACCAGAAGCTATTTGGTTACTGACATTCTTCAAAATATCTTCTTTTGTGTTCAACAGAAGAAAGAAACTCATACAGGTTTGGAACAACATGAGGGTGAGTAAATGATTTTGGGTGAACTATATAAATGAGGTTGTGTCAAAATTGTGATGTCATCATTGTCCAGCATTTGGGTTTATGAATTTATTGCCACCATCACAGAGTTGTGGTTCAGTTTCTTGCTATTGTTACTAATTTAACTATTAAATTAAAAGAACATATCAATTAAATATATTTCTTTTTAAAATGTTTATAAATGTATTCCTAAAAACAAAACATTCATATTTTATCCTCTTTTGTTCCATTTATGCAAACAAATGTGAGATTTCTTGTATAACCCACAAAGTTTGAGCATCAAAAATATGCTGTCAGAAACAAATGTACAGAACTATCTGTATGAGAACAAATTCCATCTAACTGTGGTAACACTGACAGTGATCTTCATTGCAAAAGAGGAAAATATGTGTATAAGGCACACCCAGCCCTGAGCATGGTGATAACAGAGTGGTTTTGAATGTGGCAAATGTCAATGACATGGCCACTTTTATTTGTAATGCAAATTCATCAGCAGTTTACTTAAAAAACAGAACCTTGCTTCATAGTGGACAACAGTTTTGAATTCTAAAATATTTTATGATTTTGACTACTCAAAATGTTAGTTTCATATTAAATATTACTTAGGCTACATTTTAATTTATTTGACATCATATATGGACTCACAATTTGCAATAAAAAATATAGCTGCAAGCAGCAATTAACAGGGTTCAAGCATTTTAAGGCCTTTTAACACATGCATAAACAGACTTTTCGTTTTATTTAGGAAGTCTGTAACCATTTCAGTCATACATGGAAAATAGCATTTACAGCCGATACAGGCAATTTACCATAGGAAATATATGGTTTTTAAAGCTTTTTAACAGTTATCAAAGTTGAGCCAAAAACCTAGGACTAGTTTGCCAAAGTTGGTTTTTGAAATTGAAATTCATTGGCCGATGGCAGTCATGTTTTTTGAGATGCGTCAATGTCCTCAAAGACAATCATGGCCCCTTGGACGAAGACACTACATGCCAATTTTCAAGTCAAACGGACTAATGGTGAAGTAGGTTTTCAAGTTTTTGTCCTGTTATAGCGCCAGCTAGTGGCCAATCGCTATGATTTTTTTACTGTGACCAAAGATTGAGCCCATAGACATGTGTTCCAAGTTTAGTGAAAATATCTCATTTCGTTCACGAGTTATAGCCATTTTAGTAAAAGTGGCCCCGCCCACTTCGAATGTTTTGGCGCCCCTTAGCAACTGTGAATAAAAATTAACTTTTTTTTGATAGCTTTTGATATTCAGACTCCAGAGAATGCTGCTGCACTGGTTTGGTTCCGATCGGATGAAAAACCTAGGACTAGTTTTGAAGATGGTTTTCAAAGAATCCAAAATACCAAGAAAATTGCATTTTGTCTGCCTTGAGCCAAGGATTCCAACGATATGAGACACCTGACCCTAGGCCGAACGGTTCAGGAGTTATTAGCAATTTTGTACTTTTGGCCGCTGTAGCGCCGCCATCAGGCCGATCGGGCGAGCTTCGGTGATGTTGTAGGCGGTGTGAGTACTACCATCCCTCAAAGTTTCAAGTCTCTTCAAGGCCCATAAAGACATCAATAAAATCGTCATCAAAACAAAAATAACGACTTTATTCAACAATTTATTTTCTTTCCATCTCCTACGGTGCTGATGTTGTAAACACAGTGCAGCGCTTCCAGGTTTTACGTCAGAACACCGACTCATTATTGGCCAAAGCTGATCACATGATCAGCATGATGCATGCATGTGATGCTGACACAGGAGCCGACCAATAATGAGTCGGCGTTCTGACGTATAACACTGAAGCGCTGCACCGGAGCACAGCGTAGGAGACTGACAGGAAAGAAAAGAAATGGTTGAATAGTCATTATTTTTGTTTTGTTTTTGCGCACAAAAAGTATTCTCGTCGCTTCATAACATTAAGGTTGAACCGCTGTAGTCACATGGATTATTTTAACAATGTCTTTACTACCTTTCTGGGCTTTGAAATTGTTTATGACACTGCTGTATATGTACTTTTGGCCGCTGTAGCGCCGCCATCAGGCTGATCGGGCGAGCTTCGGTGATGTTGTAGGTGGTGTGAGTACTACCATCCCTCAAAGTTTCAAGTCTCTTTGACTCACGGTTTGGTCTGACCGATCACTTTTAGGGGAGAATGCTGACCCTTGGAGAATGTAACAATTACAAAAGGGTTTTAATCTAAAAACCCCTAAAAATAATGCAAGTCACCTATGGTTTGTGTATCTGCTGGAGATGAAGATGTACTCAAAGGCTTATTAGTGCTTAAACATATATATATGATGTGTTTGAGACTATTAATATTAATAAAAATGCTTCTTCTAAGCTCAAACATTATTTAGTGTATACTGTAACAATATATGACATCTACTCAAACGATGATGCTTGTCACTGAACATCTCTGAACACAGTTTACTGCTTAGTTTTTATTGCTAATATTAAATCAGTATCTTTTTTATTAAGCCTTTTTCTGTGTGACACCAGGCATCGATTGAATCTAACCACGGTTTGTTAGCTTCATATTCAACCGTGTGTACTGTGCAACTCAAAAAAACAATGAAAAGAGGTCACTGGGAGACTGTGTGATGCTAAAAAACTATTAAAAAGGGAAATTCCAGTGGCCTTAGGTACATGTTTTGGACTTTGGTGGTTAATTCTCTTATAATGGTAACATGCAAGCAGTGGTGACTCTGCAGAGTGACATCAAAGTAGATTTAGAGCAAAGGTTATCTGGAAATAATAAATGGCAAAGTTCACAATATGTAATTGTGGACAAGATCCTTGGGTGCCCTACAATCATAAATCCAAGCTCTGTAGGGTAAATTAAGTGACTACATAAACAATTCAGTGAATACCACTATTTTATGGTAGTGGTTTAATTATGTAATTAAATGACCATTGTCAGAGTGGTGGCCTTGAAGTCAATGTGCCTGTTTAGAAACATTGAGCTGTTGTGCTCATGGGAAACTCATGGGTCCCCAATGTATCAGAATATGCTTCCTTGCATAGTACACCAGAAGAGTGTTATATTGTTTGAAAATTAGTAGCTAAAAACTACCCATATGACTACCATTTTGAAAGAGCACCTTTTAGTGAACATTTCTAAAAAGAACCACATTTTTCTCAGTGTGAAGAACATTAATCTAAAGGACCTTTTGTGGAATTGAAATGTCCAATGGATGTTAGGGTTAGTTTACCCAAAAATTACTCATCCTCATGTCGTTCCACACCTGTAAGACCTTCATTCATCTTCAGAACACAAATTAAGATATTTCTGATGAAATCCGAAAGCTTCTGACCTCCCTATACACAGCAGTGTCATAAACAATTTCAAGGCCCAGAAAGGCATCAATAAAATCGTCATCAAAACAAAAATAACGACTTTATTCAACAATTTATTTTCTTTCCATCTCCTACGGTGCTGATGTTGTAAACACAGTGCAGCGCTTCCAGGTTCTACGTCAGAACACCGACTCATTATTGGCCAAAGCTGATCACATGATCAGCATGATGCATGCGTGTGATGCTGACACAGGAGCCGACCAATAATGAGTCGGCGTTCTGACGTATAACACTGAAGCGCTACACCGGAGCACAGCGTAGGAGACTGACAGGAAAGAAAAGAAATGGTTGAATAGTCATTATTTTTGTTTTGTTTTTGCGCACAAAAAGTATTCTCGTCGCTTCATAACATTAAGGTTGAACCGCTGTAGTCACATGGATTAGTTTAACAATGTCTTTACTACCTTTCTGGGCTTTGAAATTGTTTATGACACTGCTGTATATAGGGAGGTCAGAAGCTCTCGGATTTCATCAAAAATATCTTAATTTGGGTTCTGAAGATGAATGAAGGTCTTACGGGTGTGGAACGACATGAGGGTGAGTAATTAATGACAGAATTTTCATTTTTGGGTGAACTAACCCTTTAAAGGCACTTTATGGAACCATCAATGCCAATAAAAAACCTTCCCCCCACTTTTTAAGAGTGTAGTTGGCAGATCAGAGGACCATAACCTTATTTTGCTGTAAACAAACATTTTTTGAACAAAGTCCTGGATTTCCTGTTATGTGATTAAGCTAAAGTTGAATAAAAGCTGAACAAATGGAAAATAACGACATTATTGTACATTTGTGTTCATAGTGTGGGTGCTGTATGGTTTAAATAGGCTTGTAAAAGCACTGTTTACATTTGCAAAACGCATTGGCTTTATATTAGGCGCATTACGGGAATAGGAGGATGACTATAAACAGGACTGTCTTATCTGCACGTTATATGTGCAGTAGTTCATTTCACCACACTTTGCCTGTTGTTGGATATTTCAAGTTTAGGCAAGAGTTCCTGAGCGACAAATACCGTTCAAACGCAGCGTCGAACAGGTACGTGTTTCGTTTGCATAAATGTAGCCCATGTAAATGAAGGTCGCGGTAGGATTTTCATGACATACGGAAATGATATATTCAGTCAGTCGCATTAAACACATACGAGAGAAGTCGACAAGGTGTCAAACGAGTGGCACAAGAATTTAAATGTACCTTTCCATCTGCTCGACGCTTTAATAAATCACTGTGAATTTGTGGTGATGCATCACTGTTGCATAACTTTCATTTCGGGCCAATTAATTGTCGTTGCAATGAATGTACGTGACCACAGTGTGACAGGCTTTTATTTACCTCCGCTTGCTTCCCTGTTATTAACTAGTGATTCATTTTCGCGAATCGGTTCTTTAGGAACAGTTCGTTTTAGAGAACCGACAACAAAATGATTCAGCTGTTCATACCGCCATCATGTAATTACGTCATCGCGTTTCTGACGTTCTGGCATGGCATATTACTAAACTTAATAATGTGTTGACACATATTACTGTTTTAATTAGGTATCAATAAGCATGTTTATGGTTGAGTTTGTGATCATCAGTCGTACAGCTCATTTGACATAACGTAATTTGGAACCTAAATTTGTATTGCATTTCATTAGACTCGCAATTTGCAATTACATCACTAGGCTGAAATGTTTTGCATGTTGTGATAATATGCTATAAATGAAAACCAGTATGCGTGATAACGTTCTGTTTATTATAAACACGTGCTGCAGTTTTGTCGTCTTTAAATGCTCGAGCTCTTTAAAGGAGGGGCTGCTCACTGCAGAGCTTTTCACTGCAGCGCCATCTTTGATTTTTAACGGGAATGAAAGCGAGGGTGTGAGGGATATACATACACCTCTGCAGTGGGTTGTACTGTTATTTAATGTGTTTTTGGATTGTTCTGCTTACAAAACACTGCAAAAATATGTTTCGAAGAAATTACAGTAGACAAGAAAGCTCTGGAAAGTTTTAAGCCTCACTTTCATACCTGTCATAGCGCTGCTCTGAATAAGGTCTATGGGCGTAGCTTGACGCCCAGTTCCCCCTCTTGACGTAATGGGTGTATAGCTTGAAGGTCCAGCCACACCCCATCCCTAAACCTAATAGAGTGGCTTAGGTATGACGTCACTTTGTAGGCCAATCAGCAGTTAGCATCACACTGGTTCCCTCGACAATAAACCAATAGGATTTTTCCAAGGCCACTTGTTAGCAACTGCCTTTTTCAAGACATGCAACAGCGTAAAAAATCATTAGTGGGATAATACTAATGTATTTTATGTTGTAGAATAAAACGTGAAAGTGTCTTGTGCTTGTGGTTACCACAGACCTTATTTCAGCTATTTTACCAAAATCCCATAAAAAAAACCCCATTGACTTCGGGACGATGGAACTGGAAGTGCTAAAATGCTAACTTGTTTCTGCGTTTTGGCCTACAAAGTGATGTTATATGCGCAGCACTTAATTAGGTCAGGCTACCTCCATAGCAGCTGCGTTTTTTTTAATGCCCTTCACTCGCTAACTTCCCTCAGTCTCATTGACTCGGATGTCATTGCTAACGTTGCACAAGTGCTCACTACTGGCAGAACTCATGCAGTGGGCTGAATTGGAACATCCTAAGCCTTTGATCACTTGGAATCCACTACGGAGTTGATTTATTATTTAATTTTTTCCCTTACAAAATTGTTTAATGCAGCATAAACAAAAAACAAAACAAAAATAAATACTAGTTTGGGTAGTATTTTTTAAAAAAAATAATTAATATACACTATATTGCCAAAAGTTTTGGGACACCTGCCTTTATGTGCACATGAACTTTAATGACATCCCATTCTTAATCTGTAGGGTTTAATATGGAGTTGGCCCACCCTTTGCAGCTATTACAGCTTCAACTCTTCTGGGAAGGCTTTCCACAAGGTTTAGGAGTGTGTTTATGGGAATTTTTGACCATAGAAGCACATTTGTGAGGTCAGGCAGTGATGTTGGCGATGAAGCCTGGCTCACAGTCTCCGCACTAATTCATCCCAAAGGTGTTCTATCTGGTTGAGGTCAGGACTCTGTGCAGGCCAGTCAAGTTCCTCCACACCAGACTCGCTCATCCATGTCTTTATGGACCTTGCTTTGTGCACTGGTGCGCAGTCATGTTGGAACAGGAAGGGGCCATCCCCAAACTGTTCCCACAAAGTTGGGAGCATGAAATTGTCCAAAACGTCTTGGTATGCTGAAGCATTAAGAGTTCCTTTCACTGGAACTAAGGGGCCAAGCCCAACCCCTGAAAAACAACCCACACCATAATCCCCCCTCCACCAAACTTTACACTTGCAGTCAGGCAAGTACCGTTCTCCTGGCAACCGCCAAACCCAGACTTGTCCATTGGATTGCCAGACAGAGAAGCGTGATTCATCATTCCAGAGAACACGTCTCCACTGCTCTAGAGTCTGATGCTTTGCATTTTAGTTGCTGTTGTTCCCAGTTGCTTTCACTTTATGATACCACTAACAGTTGACCGTGGAATATTTAGTAGTGAGGAAATTTCACGAATGGACTTGTTGCACAGGTGGCAACCTATCACGGTACCACGCTTGATTTCACTGAGCTCCTGAGAGCAACCCATTCTTTCACAAATGTTTGTAGAAGCAGTCTGCATGCCTAGGTGCTTGATTTTATACACCTGTGGCCATGGAAGTGACTGGAATACCTGAATTCAATGATTTGGAGGGGTGTCCCAATACTTTTGGCAATATAGTGTATCAGAGTTATTTGTGGTGGGGTAAATTAAACGTGATATGCAGGGACGTCACTATTGTGTTGCATTGTGGTATATGGAGCTGCCTGAAGTGTACATATGACTCGATTTTAACCGAGGGAGCGAGGGTCTGTCCATATAAACTTCCCTCGTCCACTTCACGAAGTGGAGCGCACTTCAAAATGGTGGCAGGGATTTCCCTGAGGGAAAGTGCTTTGGGAAGTTTGTGAGTGCGTGTCTAAAACTGGAGTGGAACGTAGCCTAAGTCTATAGAGGACTAGGTCAAGCTCCACCGATGACATCTAGAGAGGGGGTGCTACAGTCTTACTTTATAGCAGGATACAAGTTGTTGGAGAAAATATATAAAATCCTATAGGTATATGAGCTGTTGGGAGAAAAATAAAATTACACAAATGAAACAAAATATCAATAGTATAAACTTTGACTGTGAATTCATATAAGTTAGCTACAAGTATTATGCGATTAAATCTCAACATATATTATACACTATTATGCGATTAAATCTTAAAATAATCAATATATCATACACTTCAGTTAAGCGCGATTTGCTGTGACGTCAAAATCAAGTTGAATTGTGGGATATAGAGCTGCTTGAAGTGTACATCAGAGTAGACTCGCTCCCTCTGTAAATCCCTCTGTCCATATAAACTTCCCTCGTCCACTTCAGGGATTCCCCCGAGGGCAAGTGCTTAGGGAAGTTTGTGAGTGTGTGTCTACTAGTGGAGTGGAACGCAACCAAGATCATTATAGTTATCATCCTTGGTGTGAACAAGCCCTTTAATTGGGGTTTTAAATGAATCATTTAAATAGGTTGTGTAACCAATTCAAAAGAACCACTTTATGATTCAGACATCTGTGTTTGTCAGATGGCACTATCAGGATGGATTTGCGTGGTGACTGGTGCTTCCAGAGGAATTGGAAGAGGTATTGCCCTTCAGTTATCTGAGGCTGGCGCTACCGTGTACATCACTGGTCGACAGGAGAAAACTCTAAAGCAGACAGCAGCTGAGGTTTGGAAACTGGGTATTGATTGTACCATTAATAACCTTATGTGGTTTGCGCAATTAGGGGAAGACGATACTGGTTTCATGCTTCTTTTATTTTCATGATGACAGGTGACAGAGAGAGGTGGCCGGTGTCTCCCTGTGGTCTGTGACTCATCTAAAGAGGATGACATCAAGGAGCTGTTTGAACGTGTCCAGCGTGAGCAGAATGGCAGGCTTGACATGTTGGTGAATAATGCTTACGCTGGTGTACAGGTCAGTTACAGCTAACAATGGAACAGATATTCCAATTTTATAAACTTGATTTATCTTTTGTTTGTTTCATAAAAGTACACTTTTATTATTGTTGTGTTTATGTTTGTGTGTTAGGCTATTTTCGATAACATGAACAAGAAGTTCTGGGAGGTGGATCCAGAAATTTGGGACACCATCAACAACACTGGACTCAGGTACAGTACAGATCTGGAGGTCACTCCAAATGACATAATTAAATGTTATTCAGAAAGCGATGTATAAATAAAGAATTTTGAATACATTTCAAGACATTTTGTCATTTCTCTAGAGACCGTCTCATATTTACTACCGTTCAAAAGTTTGGGGATTGTAAGATTTTTAAAATGTTTTTTAAAAAAAAGAAATCTCTTATACTTACCAAGGCAGCATTTATTTGCTCAAAAATACAGTAAAACAATATTGTGAAATATTATTACAATTTTAAATAATTCTTTTAAAGGGTTCACCCAAAAATGAAAATTCTGTCATTAATTACTCACCGAGTTTACGCGTGAGTCTGAACACAACACTTGCGCATGTGCGTTGTTTACCCGCGAGTCTGAACACAACACTTGCGCATGTGCGTTGTTTACGCGCGAGTCTGAACACTTGCGCATGTGTTTTGTTTACGCGTGAGTCTGAACACAACACTTGCGCATGTGCGTTGTTTACGCGTGAGTCTGAACACAAAACGCATGCGTCATGATGCTCTTGTGAACACTTGCGCATGTGTGTTGTTTACCCGCGAGTCTGAACACAACACTTGCGCATGTGCGTTGTTTACGCGTGAGTCTGAACACAAAACGCATGCGTCATGATGCTCTTGTGAACACTTGCGCATGTGCGTTGTTTACCCGTGAGTCTGAACACAACACTTGCGCATGTGTGTTGTTTGTGGGTGAACTAACCTTTTAACATATTTTAAAATATATGAATAAAAATATTAATTTCTTTAAAAAATCTTTCCCCAAACTTGTGAACAGTAGTATATGACGGCTTTAAGACCCCTATATACTTATTGCTTATATACTTTTACTTACCGCAAAATTAAAAAATGAACTGGTGGGACGTCATTTTCGAAACAAAATCATTCATTTGGGGAGTTTAAAACAGCTTGCCAAAGAAAACTTCCAGGAAAACCATCATCAGGATGTTCACTAACAGTATACCGCAGCAATTTCTTTTTACCCCACAGCAAAGAAGGAAAAATAAATTTGTTGTTGTGAGAATATCAGGGCATTTAGTACCGAACCACAATTTTACTTAATTTGACCCTTTAAAGCAGGGTTACACCATGAATTAAATCGAATTGGAAAAAAAAAAAATGAAAAAAAATTCACAAAATGACTTAGTCCTTTCAGAGCCGTATCAGAGATCATGATCATTGTGTTTTTACAGGGGTCACTATTTCTGCTCAGTGTATGCTGCAAGGATGATGGTGGCTCAGGGCAAGGGCTTGATTGTGTTCATATCATCCATGGGTGGCCTGCGCTATCTCTTTAATGTATCCTATGGGGTCGGCAAGGCTGCAGTGAGTCACAACATTACAGATTCTATATTTGCAGTCCTTTTCAGTGTATCATATTTGAAAGCCAGATTATTTCGGTTGCACAGAGTGTGTTGTATACTATTCTTTCATAATTCTCAGAGCATCCATCTTTTTTTCAGTGTGACAGAATGGCAGCGGACATGGCAATAGAACTGAAGAAGAAAGGTGTGGTTTCTGTAAGCCTCTGGCCAGGGGCAGTTCAGACTGAGTTAATTAGTCAGTATGTATCTCATGATGAGATGCCTCCAGGTTTTGATCCCAAAGTAAGATATTTTTATTTGTCCCAGATATTAATTAGCATTGTTTGTGTGAAATGGGTGATTATGATATAACAAATAATATATGTTAAATATTTGTTTACAATCTGTGTTTCTCAGTTCAAGGAAGTTTTCAGTAAGGGTGAGACGACGGAGCTTAGTGGACGATGCATAGTTGAGCTGGCCAAAGGTTGGATTTTTTTTTTTTTTTTTTTTTTTTAGATTTAATGAGCGGTTAATGTTAATAGTTCACCCAAAAATGAAAATTCTGTCATTAATTACTCACCCTCATGTCATCCAAACTTGTCAGACTTTCGTTCATCTTCAGAACACAAATGAAGATATTTTTGATGAAATCGAGAGCTTTCTGTCCCTCCATAGACAGCTACGCAACTACCACTTTGACGCTTCAAAAAGTTCATAAAGAGATTGTGAAACTAATCCATTTGAATTGAGTGGTTTAGTCCAAATTTTCTGAAGAGACTCCATCATTTTATAGGATGAACAGATTTAATTTAGGCTTTTATTCACAGATAAACACTGATCAACTCACACATCAGTTGTGTTAAACGGAAGCTCAAGCATGTTTGCTTGACGCGTACGAAAACCAATGAGGTTCATTCTCGTGTTACACATCATATTTGAGCTTCCACAAGAACCAATGAGGTTCATTCTCGTGTTACACATCACATTTGAGCTTCCACAAGAACCAATGAGGTTAATCCTCGTGTTACGCAGCACGTTTGAGCTTCAGCAAGAACCAATGAGGTTCATTCTCGTGTTACGCAGCACGTTTGAGCTTCCACAAGAACCAATGAGGTTAATTCTCGTGTTACGCAGCACGTTTGAGCTTCAGCAAGAACCAATGAGGTTAATCCTCGTGTTACGCAGCACGTTTGAGCTTCCACAAGAACCAATGAGGTTCATTCTCGTGTTACGCAGCACGTTTGAGCTTCAGCAAGAACCAATGAGGTTAATCCTCGTGTTACGCAGCACGTTTGAGCTTCAGCAAGAACCAATGAGGTTCATTCTCGTGTTACGCATCACATTTGAGCTTCAGCAAGAACCAATGAGGTTCATTCTCGTGTTACACATCCCATTTGAGCTTCAGCAAGAACCAATGAGGTTCATTCTCGTGTTACGCAGCACGTCTGAGCTTCCACAAGAACCAATGAGGTTAATTCTCGTGTTACGCAGCACGTTTGAGCTTCAGCAAGAACCAATGAGGTTAATTCTCGTGTTACGCAGCACGTTTGAGCTTCAGCAAGAACCAATGAGGTTAATTCTCGTGTTACGCAGCACGTTTGAGCTTCAGCAAGAACCAATGAGGTTCATTCTCGTGTTACGCAGCACGTTTGAGCTTCCTCAAGAACCAATGAGGTTAATTCTCGTGTTACGCAGCACGTTTGAGCTTCAGCAAGAACCAATGAGGTTAATTCTCGTGTTACGCAGCACGTTTGAGCTTCAGCAAGAACCAATGAGGTTAATTCTCGTGTTACGCAGCACGTTTGAGCTTCAGCAAGAACCAATGAGGTTAATTCTCGTGTTACGCAGCACGTTTGAGCTTCAGCAAGAACCAATGAGGTTCATTCTCGTGTTACGCAGCACGTTTGAGCTTCAGCAAGAACCAATGAGGTTCATTCTCGTGTTACGCAGCACGTTTGAGCTTCAGCAAGAACCAATGAGGTTCATTCTCGTGTTACGCAGCACGTTTGAGCTTCCACAAGAACCAATGAGGTTCATTCTCGTGTTACGCAGCAAGTTTGAGCTTCAGCAAGAACCAATGAGGTTCATTCTCGTGTTACGCAGCACGTTTGAGCTTCCACAAGAACCAATGAGGTTCATTCTCGTGTTACACATCACATTTGAGCTTCCACAAGAACCAATGAGGTTAATTCTTGTGTTACGCAGCAAGTTTGAGCTTCAGCAAGAACCAATGAGGTTCATTCTCGTGTTACGCAGCACGTTTGAGCTTCAGCAAGAGGTTTGTTCTCGCAGCTCGGTTGAGCTTCTTATGTTCACTGATGAATGCTTATATCTGAATAAAAGCCTAAATCAAATCTGTTCATCATATAAAGTGATTGAGTCGCTTCAGAAATGTTGGATTAAACCGTTCAATTCATATGGATTAGTTTTACAATCTCTTTATTAACTTTTTGAAGCGTCAAAGTGGTAGTTGCGTTGCTGTCCATGCAAAGGGACAGAAAGCTCTCAGATTTCATTTGTGTTCTGAAGATGAATGAAGGTCTTAGGGGTTTAGAACGACATGATGAGGGTGAGTAATTAATGACAGAATTTGAATTTTTGGGTGAATTAACCCTTTAAAATTAACATGGTTGTGAATTACCATGAAAGGCAAGTTGGTGAAAAATTATTTGCTTGGAGGCTCTTGCTCATGTGTTACTTTCTGCTTCTTGGTGACAAACAGATAAAAGTCTGATGTCCATGACCGGGCAAGTATTGATGACCTGTGACCTGGCTCGGCGCTATGGACTCAAGGATGTTGATGGTACGGAGAGAAGATGTTTATGAACAAAGATACATAGATGAAGTGTTTTTGACGCACTCCTTGTCTTTCCAGGCCGCAGTGTCGTGGACTACACCTCTCTGAAGTTCCTCCTTTCCCAGGTACCCTATGTGTCCTGGCTCTCCGTATTCACTCCTTCATTCATCAGAGTGCCTCGTTCCATGCTGAGTCTTGGCAGTGGCAAATTCTAACATGTCTAACATGAGACAGTGCCTATTTTTATAATCTTGTCTTTTTTTCTTTTAATTATTTCTTTACACTGATTAAAAACGCAGTAGCTGAGTCTGGAAGACACTTATTGCACAATTCATCAGCATTACTGTTGTTACAACTCATTGTTTTCCAGAACAAGAAAAATGTATAATTCCATTTTAATATATACTGGTTTTAACTTGGAAGAGAATAATTATAAATGAATGTAAACTTACCAAACAATTTATTACAATAAATACTGATATTTGACTACAGACTTTTGTGTTGTATTTTTGATAGATTGATATATCGCTCTTGAATACTTGATTCTGATTGGTCAACCACAGCACTAGGGTAACGCTGCATAACTGTCCACTCATCTGGGAAATCATACACAGATGTGCTCATTTTATGCCTCTCCATTCTCTACAAATATGCTAAATCAATTTTTCTTGTACGTTGTTATTTAACCGTGTAATAAGTTGAAAAATGACCAGCCAGCCGGCCATTTGCGCAAAACGAACAGCTCAATTAGGAGTTTTCCTGGACACCAGGCTGTATCAAATTCAAAATGAATTAACCTCAAATCAATAATTCATGTCTATTCATATATTTGATGGGTAGCCATGTATTACAGTCAAAGTAAGCCAAATAAAGGGTGATCAGGGCCCCTACGCAAGGTGAAGGACTCTTGTGTTACTCTAAAGGGATTTGTTTTTACCAATTTGTGGATTCAGTTAAAGTTAATCATAAACCTAACTGACATGTCTGATCAAAGAATAATGATTTGCAGCCTTACCTGGAGACTCCTAAAACATTTCATGTGGCACAATTCACATGGTAATCACTTCCCAGATGGGAAGTGCATTCACGGGGCCAAGTTTCAGCTGTGCTCCTCCTCCCATCCCTCTCCTTCCCGGATTGGACCTGCACGAGCACTGCACCGTCGTTTCATGAGAAAGAGGGGGCTGGTCCGAGAGTTTCCTGATCCTCTCTGTCTAGCCTCGGTCTGACCGGACAGGCGAAAAACACTTCGGGATTTCCAGAACAAAAGCGACAGCGGACGATACAGACCAGCTGAAGTGGCGTATCCACATACAGCCTTGGGAGAAATTCAAGCGGTGAGTTGCTGTTTCACGCGAACTGCTTTACTGTTTACATTCGTAAAGTTTTTAAAGCGTAGCCGAGACGGAATTAAAGCTATCGAAGCTTGTTATTGGATCCTGAAAGCCACGCGATGGGTCAGGCGATTTTGTTTAGCGTCGCGTCGTGTTCACAATATCTGAAGCATTTGTTTTGAACGAGGAATGTGTTTAAATGGGACAACGGGAGTTTGTTTATGTGCGTTACTGAAGCGTGAGCGGATCCTGCGCCACGAATGGGCTTGTGTACAAACACTCTTTAGGCATAAACCCTTGTTAATTATAGAAGCATTCGGCTTATCATGGCCCTTACACCTGCTTACTGTTTGTTGGATGAATACATACTGTAGTGATCTCATCTCACGTCCTTCGACCTGCGTCAAAAGTTCCCCACATAAGCTGATTATAAGAGAGGCCATGGACAAACATCGCCGATGACGCAATTTCCAACAAGTCTAACCAAGTTTATTTAACGTAAACTACGTTGTATTTCGGTTTCATAGAGTGCATGTATGATAGACCATTGTTTATGTTCAAAAATATTAAAATTAAATATTAATACTTAAAAATTATTAATATGTAATATAAAATAGTAAGGAATAACTATGAAAAGTTAATTCTCACATCATTTATAAATTATTTTGGACCACATTAATATCAAGTGTCTTACATTTCAGACTGAACTTAGTAAAATATATAAACAATGCGATGACAAAAGCTACTCTGACTTCAAGGGACTTTACGCTTAGTCGAGTCATTCCAAGTCATCATCTGATAAATGAGGTCACCACAGGCGGTCTGGAATTTATCCTGTCAAGTTCACCTCCAACTTGTTTTGTAGATGACTGGCCTGCTTGTTGCATGTTAGTAGTGGTAAATTGCCTAACATTGGCAAATCTTTTCCAAGCAGTATTGCCTAACACGTAGACTACTGGCAAAATCAGTTTCTGTGGTTCGCAGTTCAGCTTTGTTCATTGAATGCTGCTTCAACAAGCTTAAACTTAAGGTACTGTGCCGTTCATTTAGAATTTGGAGACCATAACCAGTTAAGGTCAGGACAAACACTGAGAAATCGTCTCGTCATGATTCAGACGACCTTTTAAGAACAGACCCATTATAAGTTAGTTGACCAACGTGTGCTCTGTAGACTTTGCTGTTTTGGGTAGGCTAGGCAAACTGCAAAACTGGTAAACAAACCAGCTTGACAAATTGCACTAACTTTTGTTACCTTTATTTAACAGAGACAGACTCCTACTATCCTTTTGGCCATCTGTTGAAAGGTTAAACGAACCTCTATGTAGTTCTCCGGGGTTAGGCAAACGGGGGAAGTGGAGCATTACGTGCGTTGGAAAGGGGCAAGGGAGCTGTGAAGGGCAGGGCCCCCATCTCTCTTTTGCCCAAGTCTGCCAAAGTGGGGGTTGGGTGTGCATTGGTGTAGAGTATACGACGGGCTTTAATAAAAGGCTAATGTGTGGAAGAGAACGGCAGGGGGAAGGGGGTGACATCTGTCCTTCTTTCAACTTTAGAGAGGAAAGTCAATGGCTGGACGGTAGACTTGACCGTAAAGTTCCAGTTTAATGACTTTTAGGGAGTTTGATGAACGGCGTTCCTTGAAACTCAGTCTCTGGATGGGTATCAATAATGACAGATTTCTGGAGGTTAAGTTGGCTGCATCTTGCAAATGATTTGAACAATTCTGTTGTAGATTTGACCAACCAAAGACTGACCAGAACCCCACCCATTAACCCCCTCCCCAAAGCATCATCCTAGCACCCATCAGCCAACAACAGCCCACCACCCCCCAGCATTCCAACCTCTTCACCCCTCACAAATCTGGCTTACAAACAACGAGCAGGATTTTAACAGTTCACAAAAATTAACGGTTCAAAAAATGCCATGGTGGGTAGTGCACATGCCCTGCTCTGCTGTTTGATGGTACTTATGAAGACAACTGCAGTGTCTAATCTGGCCATGAGTGTAAAAAGTCACAATTTGGGCCTTGATTGACTTTCATTCATCCATAAAGTGCTGCGCTAGTCAGCTTTTACCAGTTTTACACACACCCCAAACCACAAAAACAACCAACTCGAATGACTACAAATCCAGATCGTACTGGTATGTGTTGTAATATACACTGTATAATTTTCCATTGCACATTTGGATGGTTTGATAATTACCAAAACAAATTTATTATGAGAGCAATCTTACTCAGCCAATAAACTTATTTGTTTTATGCTGGACTTATTATTAGGAATATTTTGGAAGTTTTAAAAAAAATGCTTTCTAAGACCCTGTTTCCACCTGTTATTAAGATGTGTTTTGGTCGATCAGATCACAAGTGGACGAGGGAGACGCATTCCCGTTTACACCTGGTGTTTTAATCCGTCTCTTTTGTCCACCTTCAACCACTTTTGTCCTGATTTCTTTGAGGGGAGGGTCTATGGGCGGGTAAAAGTATGTTTTTTTTTTTCAGATCTTTCGATCTAATGGACGAAATACGCTCGCGCAATTTACGAGCAGAGAGAAGCTTTTGTTTCTGTTCTGACAGCCGCAAGACCATGCCGAACGTGGTGAGTGTGTTAGAAATCAGGAATGATGAGAGAACGTTGGTATGTTTTTCATCTTCAAACCAAACTTGCGTCTTCGGCCGACAAAGTTTAAATCCTGTCTGGCAAGTGTGCTACCTATACTGTTTACGCTTTCAGTAAGTGGTCTTTTGCGCTGTTCGAAAGCAATCCGTTTGAATGCGTTTTTGACTACCTCTGGAAGTGGTCGAAAGTAGACCAGCTCAAAACATTTTACACCCCGTTTATAACTGTATTTAGCATTGTCTTGTGATACGATCGACCAAAACGCATCTTAATATCAGGTGGAAACGGGGCCGAAATTGTATTCTTTGTTATTTGACTCAGTTTTTTTGTTCTGTGTTATTCTTTCAGTCTGTGGCAATAGAGGTGTGACATCTCTGATGGCGACGCACACTGACCATGACTTAAAAGTTATCTCTCCGAGAGGGGTGGCAGCAAAAAAACAAGACGGAAACCTCAACAGTCCACGGCTGCAAAAATCAGCATACCACATTTCAGACGGAAACCTCACCGGTCCACGGCCGCAAAAATCAACACACCACAATTTCGAAGGAAAGGAACACGCAAGCCCCTCTAATCGCAGACCAAGAGAGAGCAATGGCAGCTCTGCAGTAAGCTTCAGCACTAATAATAACTCTGTAGTATGTCTTCCTTTGGTATCTGAAGGACTGAAGCTAGTGTGGACCCAGTCCGATCAAACGCGTGAGCTGGATAGTGTCCCTCAACTTGTTCAGGCTTTCAACACCTTCCCCTATCCAACGTCTCAAGAGGTCAGCACTCTTGCCCGTGTCTGTGCTCTTCCCCTAGATAAAGTCAAAGTGTGGTTCATGGTGCAACGCATCAAGTATGGAATCAGCTGGGCATCGGAGGACATTGAAGAGACACGGCTCAAGCTGGCTAGGCCAGGACAAACAAGTGAGACTGAACACAAAGAGAGCCCTATGAAGAGGAAAAACGAAATTGAGGATTTTATAAAAACAGAAGACCATGTAGAAGATCTAGCACAAAGTCCACAAGTGCCTCGCAAAAGACATAAAATTGAAAGCACAGAACCAGCAAAGCTCTCTCCTGCTCCCTCACGTTTCCGTTCATCTCTCCCTCCTCCTCAGGATTCGTACTACTACAGACAACCAGTAGAAATGCCAGAAACACCTCAAGCAGCTACCCCACCTACTTCTACAGAGTCTCCTGTTGGATCTGAGCAGCCACGGCATGGCCGCTACAAAAAGTCCAAAGCCCAGTTAACTGCATTGCGTAAGAGTTTTCTGCAGGAGAACTGGCCTGATGAGACGGAGCTCCAGCGCTTACAAGAGGAGACAGGCCTAACTCGTAATGAGATTCGAAAATGGTTTAGTGACAGCCGCTACCAGCTGCGTAATGGTAGGGGATTGACAATGTCATTACCTGCTTCTCAAGGAGAAAAAAATGAACCCAACTGTACTCTATCATCACAGTCTCAGGAGGTTCAGCCTCTTCCTCTCACCACTAAAAAGCAAACTACACAACATGCTGACAACGAAGGCAAAGAACAGACCAGGCAAAGACCAGGATCACGAAAGAATCGGTCAAAGGGCTCTCAGTTTTTTCAGCTTTTCCTGTCTAACACTCTTGAGGCATTTGAAGACGGAGCATTAGGAGCAGACGAGGAGAAATGTTCAGAGGAAAGTGAGATACAGAATAATGATGAAGTTGGAAGCGAACAGGAAAGTGAGGGACATTGTGTGACGCCTCCGGAGCCAGCTGCACCCACTTCCTCTTCTTCTTCCCCATCCATCACCCCATCTAAAAAACACTCAGCCAGGTCTTCGAAATCTGCACGCTCTGTCAAAGCAAACGCTTTGAACAACTCCCTAACCTCCTTGGACATCACTTCACCTACTTCAGTATTAACAGTGGCTGGACGACCAAGGAAAACAAAGGAGCAACTGGCCATCCTAAAGGAATACTTCCAGAAATGCCCATGGCCAAAGAGCAATTTATACACACAGCTAGTGGAACTAACATCTTTGCCTCGTGCTGACATTATCCAGTGGTTTGGAGACACGCGTTATGCTGTAAAAAATGGCCATGTACGCTGGGTGCATGCTGACGTACGTGAACAAGTGCTTGCCGAGATAGCATTGTTACAAAGTGGAGCAGCTGCTACCGATGCCAGTGGAACCCCAGGAAGTGAAGGCAACAGGAAACGTAAGTCACAAGGGAACAGCACAACAAAAACACAGAAGTCTACCACGGATTCTGTAGACGTCAGTCCGTTAGAGCTGTATTATCAACAGACGGGACCGTTGCAAGAGAAAGACCTTGACCATCTCTGCCGAAAGTCAAAAATGAGTTACCAACAGGTGCGAGACTGGTTTGCGTCTAAAGACAGTATAACACTGGACCCGGAGCTCACTATTATTGATTAATATAAAGAAGAAAACTGTTTGTGCTCATGTCTGTTAATCTGCTGTGAGTCCTGTAATTTAGCAAGACCCCAGTATAAAATCACTTCATGCAATGCCCTCTTTTCTACTGTGTTAAAAAACAGCAATGTGAAATATTTTCTTCAACAGCCACTACGCCATTTGTTACCTATCCGACAGGCAGTATTGAAAATGCAAAACTGTAATGTATTTTTGGTCTTTACCGACTATTTGACTACATTCATTATCAAGTATTACCCTAGTTATGCTATGGGGGGTTCATCTGTACACTGGCTGTTCCTCCACTTCTTATGTTTGTGTTGTTGGTGTTATTGTTAGTAGTCTTTTAGAGCCTTAACTGCTGCTTCTTAGAACTGATATGATGCTCAAACTGTTTATTTTCCCAGGAACTTTGGTTTGGTTATCTATTAGGTACTGTAGTTTAGATGTTTGGGCCAGAAATGTTAGCAATGTGAGAGTATGTTTTTGTAAGAGTTTTTTTTTATTATTTTTTTTTTTTAATTCATTGAAGATCCATATGGCACTGTATATTGATTCCCTCTCAAACGATATAAACCTTAAGTTTACAATATTTCTTTTCCCCCTTCTAATGAGCTAACATTCCGCACTTAGAGGTTTATGGATCCATCTCTCTAATCATGCTACTTCATTGTGAATAAACATTTCATTTGAATACATCCCTCCTCCACTGCAGATTTGTTCAGTACCCAATGAAAAGACAACAAAAGCCATGGCTTTTGTAAAATCTTGTGCCTTAATTGTCTGTAAATTTGTTTCAGGGAGGCAAAATAAAACATGACCAATTGTTTAACTCACTGTTGCATTCTGTCCAGTTATCTTCTTAACATTATCAAAGATATCTCATCAAATGTGGTAATTATAGTTGTCAAAAATGTATACTTTATTTTAATACTAAATATAGTTCTAGTCCAGATATTTTGAATAATTTGCAGTTCAAGCCATTTCATACCCCGTTTGCCTAATTCAAATGTGATATAATTGCCACTAGAGTTGTCAAAAGTACCGATTTCGGTACCAACAAAGACTACAGAACAACACAAGACGGTTTTGACACTTGTATGGTTTTGAATGGGAGAAAGTGCAACGTGCAATATGGCGGAATAAGTCCAATCCTGTCCAATTTACCAATTGGTAAAGTCATTGCGTCACTGCAGGTGCCGTTAAAAGCTCCGGTTCCTATATGAACAATCAGAGGCACACTTAGGACTGTGCATTAGCTTGATCCAGCCTGAAAAATATCGTTTTTTTGTCGTTTATCGAGCGTTTAAAAACAACATTTATGAGACCGTTGTCAGATTTCATTGGTGATTTCAAATATGAAATTTAATGGAAAGCTTGACCAACAGCTTTGGAGAATTTGATATTTCCCCATTTAAAGAGAGAGACAACTATGGTCGTAAGTCCCATTGAACTCTTTTGGTAATGATGGAACTTGCGACCATAGTTCACTTTGGGAAATGCACCCCAGTCCAGGGTTGCCAGGTTTTCACAACAAAACCTGCCCAATTGCTGCTCAAAACTAGCCCAATTGTGTTTTTTTAGGGGGGTCCCCAGGTAAAAATCATGTTTTGGCGGGGTTCCCCTGGTAAATTTGTATTCCATTTGCTAAATATCATGTTATTTGTGGTCGCTTCAACCCGCGGACATGAAAAACAACCCGCAGCAACAATGTTAAAGTAGCCCAATTCCACGGGAAAACTGCAGACTTGGCAACACTGCTCCAGTCTGCTGATAGTCCGCCTGCTTTCAAACGCTCCCACTTCCGTTTTCAAAGTCAAACACTTCCGTGTGCTTTCAAACACTTGTGCGTTGATCATTGTAGCTAATCACAGACATCCGATGAGCGCGTCAACACAATGGCCAATCAGAGGTGTTTACGAATCTGCTCAACAGCGCTCAGCAGTCACATTTTTAAAATTTCAGTACCGACTGGTACCAAAGTTGGTTCTTTTGACAACTCTAGTGGTAATTATATCACATTTGAATTAGGCAAATGGGGTATGAAATGGCTTGAACTGCAAATTATTCACAATATCTGGAGTAGAACTATATTTAGTATAAAAACTGAGGTTTAAATTAGATCAGTATTTCACTTATCAACACAGACACACAAGTGTTAGTTATGTATGCTAGAAGCTCAGATATATTGTCTATTTGTAGAACCAAGTCTACGTTTTGTTATCAAACTCCATCTATAAAAAAGGGACCACAATACAGCTGATATTTATAATTGTACAATAAATCAATAATGCTGGAGAGTTCTTGAAGACGTTCCTCTTTCTCATTCCTTTCATACTGTAGCTTTTGTGTGTTTCGCTTTCTGTTATAATACACTGGTAAAAATGCACTTCATATATTTCTGACATCCTTTATTTTAACCGAGCCAAACTTACAAAAATGTTGAGACGTTTTTGATTTTCGCATTTCTTTTAATTGCAATTCCAATTCTATTGGGAAATGAAAGCAAGTTACATTTTGTCTATATGTATCATTTCAATTCAGCCTCATTCAACAAATGAGAAAATTTGTGAAACTGAATGGCCAAAGTACATTAAAAACATTTATGTCTTATATTGCTTTTATTTGTGCCATCTTTAAATTATTTTTCAAATAAAAGAATGCCAATATAATTTTATCCACTGATATGATGCAAAGGATATCACTCATCTATCGGGTGATGTAGGTACATCAGTGATAAAGTAGCTTTCCAATGACCTGTATTGGCTACAAATGCTTATTGGTTATGGCCGTGGAGACTGGAGTGTATGTCTAGCCAGAAGCTGGAACTGAAAGTTGTTTGGGGTTGTATGTTGGGACCTAAAAATTATGAGAAGAGAAGATAAACGGTGCAATTGCCTAGTGTGATAACTTTCAATTTGGGGCATTAAAAATAATGTTTAGTCTTGGTAAATGCATAAAACTTTACCTTGTCGGAGTGTGAACTGAGCTGGGTGTCCCTTTAAGATAAAAAGAGAACATACGCATACAATGAGTCTAAACAGTAGTGGATACTTTATGAACTCAAATAATGATATCTGACAGATATAATTAACAATGTCACTATTTCGTCACTTACTAAAACCACGTTCATGTACTGAATTCACACTTGACATAGAGATGGACGACCCTGGGGGTGTCTAGAACAAATGAGACGCAAAACAGTCACACAATGATTGCTTATTTTGCTTATCTTGATAACTGACTATAATAAACTAAATAAACGATATACTAGAATATATTCGAGGCGATAACTCACTGTCATGCCGAGTCTGGAATGTCTAAACCTCTCCAAAGTGTCACCCGAACTTGCAAGACAATTAGAATTGGATTGTATTATTTCAGGGAAGGCAAATCTACTGTATAAAAATAACTGAGATGATAGAATGCAATGTACCTGACAGCTCTAGAGCGAGGTGTGACTGGAAATGTAATAGGAAATGAAATGTGATAAGAACAAAATATAAAGAGCTTTACAGTGTATAAGAGGTGAGGTTTCAAGCTACGAAACTTGCTACCTGGTGATGTGACAGCCACAGGAAGAATCATTCTTGGAGTTCCTCTATATATGGAAAGAATATATGTTAAATGTTTATATTATATTATATTAGGGTCATTGACGAATAAGGTTTTTAAAAGTGTAAAAAAAAACATAATGGAGATGTAATTCAAGTTTTATTAAGTGTTAACAATGAGATTGTGTTTTTTAACACTGCTTTTGTCATTTTTTACAAGATTAACAAAATTTGTCACCAAAAAAGTCATTCGGTTTAACCAAAATTTTGGTTTTACTGAATGATGATATTTTCAAACAATGCTAACAGCTAGTTTGCTAGCTAGCTAGCAAAAGGACAATCAAACATTTTATATTTAGTACAAGTTTTTTAAATATTACAACATTTTCCATGTTTTATAGCGGTTGTACCAAATGACCTGATGTTTCAGGACATCCGTATGAGCAAGTGAATTTTTCAAATAGTTAAAAGAGAGTTAGTTACTTTGCTTCATGACCATGTGGTCCTTTGTCTGAATGATGTCACATGATACTGACCGCATGACTTAATCCAAAATGGTTCCTTTTTATATTGGTTACTCTAAATGACATAAATTAAATTCATTTTTCCGGACATTCTTTCTCATAACAAAGCAACGACTTCTACACGCAATTTTAATACCATTTTGCACTATGTTGATATATGATGTTATAAAATCATGCCAGAATAAAAAAAAAAACATTAATTTATTACATTTTAAGATGTTTTAATCACAAAACCGAATGACCTTTTGACACTTCAGAATCTTTAAAATACCTTTATATGTAGGAAAATATAATTAAAACCTTTTGGATTCAATAAAAGAGATCTAGTTGTTCTACCTTACATACTTTGAATGTCGTATCTTTGGTTTTTATTTTATCAAGGCCTTTGGACAAAAAAATGACCCGTCACGTCATTGACCCACTATATTATGGAACACATCTACGCACATAGACAATTATCTGTACTTACCCATTAATCGGAAACCTCCCTGGAGAAGTCTGTGGAGGGGAGAAATATTATCACATCTGAAAAGAACGCAAGTTAGAAGGCAAGTGAGGGACATGCAATAAGAAACTCTTACTCTCCTCTGAGAAAGCGGCTTCTTTAGTTCTTCGTTCTCTTGTTTCAGCTCAAAGACTTGCCTTAAACAAAGCACAAGTAACTCATTTTAGGTGCCACTGAATTTATCTCAAATCTAAGCCTCAAATTACCACCTGT
This sequence comes from Elopichthys bambusa, assembly GCA_037101425.1. NCBI lineage: Eukaryota > Metazoa > Chordata > Actinopteri > Cypriniformes > Xenocyprididae > Elopichthys > Elopichthys bambusa. The sequence continues at coordinate 3,648,782 of CM074437.1, read as the reverse complement.
GGCACTCATCACGAACTTCTTTCAGCTTTCGTTCCAGTTCCACAGTCCTGCTTCTTAAGAAAGCTAAGACTCGCTCCTTCTGCCTTTTCTGAAAATTAGCAATCTGAAACAGACACATTTTCTTAATTTATAAAATGGCAGAATTGCGTTTGCTTCGGACTTGATGTCACTGTGACGTGATGATTTTGTGTACCAGAGTTCACAGCAAATGTTTGTTTTTTAGCCTTCCAAATGCAGTCGAATATGAATGAATTGGGACAAATAGATATATTTGATAAGGAGAAAATGACTGAGACCTGTGTAATACGTTCCAGACAGGCCTGAATGAGTTTCTCTGGATCTCTGAAAAACATCTTTTCCTGAGGCTTCATCTTCACAAAATGAAAAGAATATGTAAGAAACAGAGGTTGGAAGGAATGGGTGATAAATATTGTTTGTATAAGTAATTTAAGTTAATCCTTTTCTCTAACTAATAATGACAAATAATAATAAATATTAATGTTTTTTTTTTTATTCTAAGCTATTTAAGACAACTCCATCTGCTTTCATCTTCTTTTTAGTCAAACAATTTGAAAAAAATCTGCACAATGCCGCTATTCTCTGCAGTTTTTCATTACTTGAGAGGTTGACAGTTTTAACAAAATGGCTTCTTAGCATGTAGGTCACCTTATATGTCGTATATAACTAGTTGTGTGTTGTATGAAATGAACCACAGTCGACAACAACCAAACTCACTCACAAAATCCCACTGTGACTTGAAAGTTTAATGTTGTCACTCTCTTTAATAACCAAAGGTGTATGAACAGAACTGTATTTATCACTCCAAACACTTCCAGCTCCAAAGTGAGCCATGGGACTCTCAGGGTGGGCTGGTAAGCTAGAGGGTGGGCCAGATCCACCCAGGCCCCACTGTGGAAAAGTGCTGGATGTGTGAAAGTGCCATCAGGTTTTTCTCAGTGTGGGTTGGACTCACCTGATCAGATATCTGTAGGTAGTTACAGTTGGCATGACAAACTCGGCACTGACCTTTAGAAGAACACATTACACTTTCTTAATGATTCAGCTTATCTTCGCAAATAATAAATAAAATCACAACACACAAAATCCCTAAATTAGCGTATTTCGTACTCACTTGTATTTACGCAGTTCTCACAAAATATATGGCCACAGCTGGACACAATGAATTTTTTCCCTTCTCTCACAAAACAGTTGTTACAGTGAAACCAGTTCATTTCACCACTCTAAAGCACGACCACCTAAAAATAATAATAATAATAATAATAATAACATTAACGGACGGATACCATTAACGGAAAAGATGTAACGTCATATTACTAAATACGTTTTATGCTAATCATGTTGTATGTGCAACGCTAGCAAAATGCCTAATGCGTTAAAAATCATTTGTCATAGTATAAGCTATTTTTATCGTAATAATTCACCAGAAGTTGGTAAAGTAACGTAGTAAATTTATCTCCAGGCAAGCTGGCGTCGAGTGAGCGTCGGCGTCGTCACGTCACTGAATGGCGCGAAAAAAAAAATCCTGAAGAAAACTACAGTAGGTTACTCAAAGTCAAAAAAGTTCAAAGTTGAACTTTAATGAAAGGTTTTGATCCATTTCAAATGTTGACTGCTGTATTTCGGCGCCATCTCTTGGCCAGTTTAGTGAAGTTAGAAAACGTAGTTTTAAAACAAAATCTTTGCTATTAGTGCGAATGCTCAAAAGGCTGTCATTAACTAAATTCATACTCCCCATGTTCATGACAACAGCAGAAGCACAGTGTCACTTGTTTTCAGAAGATGGATTAAAAAGGTATTCTGGATTTTCAATATTTTCTGCATTTTCAGTTTTCATAAAGTTTTGAGTTTTTTCCCCCTGTCACAGTCATTCTTTCACACTAAAAACAGATGCTTGAAGGCAGCTATAAAATAAAATATGATTTTTTGTAGAAGTGTCCCCGCTATTCACTAGGGTGAAGTCAGCTAAAATGGGCCAAAAAAGGTGGTAGCATCATTATCTCTTTAAATTTTTACAGCCAGTAACAATAACTGTTCTTGTCAAGTGTTGAAGCAACAATGCATGTAACAAGTTGACTGGTCTGAGTTTTTTTGTTACATGAAGCTTGTCAGAGATGTTGTAAGGTAAGTGAGCCTGACATAGTACATTTCATTCATCACTAATAAGGGTACTAAAGCAACTATAAATAAGCTTACCAACAAAGCAAAGGTTTATGAACAATGTTTTGACACTCTCTTCCAAATAAAAAAACACTTCAATATTTGCGAAAAAGGTCATTTTAGTTGGAAATAGCTGGTTAAGCTAAAATGGGCTGCACACACACACTTTTACACAGAAATTGAGGGTTAAAATAGGTTTATAGGCCTAGATATGTATCCATACAAAATCTTAACAGTCCTTAAAAAATGCATTGCAGACAGTATGACAGGAGGACAAGCAAATAAACGAAACCGAGACAAGAAGAGAGAAGGGAAAGGGAAAGAAAGGGAGATGTCAGTACAGTACAACGTTAAGACCTACAGGTGCTGGTCATATAATTAGAATATCATCAAAAAGTTGATTTATTTCACTAATTCCATTCAAAAAGTGAAACTTGTATATTATATTCATTCATTACACACAGACTGATATATTTCAAATGTTTATTTCTTTTAATTTTGATGATTATAACTAAGGAAAATCCCAAATTCAGTATCTCAGAAAATTAGAATATTGTGAAAAGGTTCAATATTGAAGACACCTGGTGCCACAGTAATCAGCTAATTAACTCAAAACACCTGCAAAGGCCTTTAAATGGTCTCTCAGTCTAGTTCTGTAGGCTACACAATCATGGGGAAGACTGCTGACTTGACAGTTGTCTAAAAGACGACCACTGACACCTTGCACAAGGAGGGCAAGACACAAAAGTTAATTGCAAAAGAGGCTGGCTGTTCACAGAGCTCTGTGTCCAAGCACATTAATAGAGAGGCAAAGGGAAGGAAAAGATGTGGTAGAAAAAAAGTGTACAAGCAATAGGGATAACCACACCCTGGAGGGGATTGTGAAAAAACCCACTCAAAAATGTGGGGGAGATTCACAAAGAGTGGACTGCAGCTGGAGTCAGTGCTTCAAGAACCACTATGCATTCTGGAGGAAGAGAGGAGAGGCACACAATCCACGTTGCTTGAGGTCCAGTGTAAAGTTTCCACAGTCAGTGATGGTTTGGGGTGCCATGTCATCTGCTGGTGTTGGTCCACTGTGTTTTCTGAGGTCCAAGGTCAACGCAGCCGTATACCAGGAAGTTTTAGAGCACTTCATGCTTCTTGCTGCTGACCAACTTTATGGAGATGCAGATTTCATTTTCCAACAGGACTTGGCACCTGCACACAGTGCCAAAGCTACCAGTACCTGGTTTAAGGACCATGGTATCCCTGTTCTTAATTGGCCAGCAAACTCGCCTGACCTTAACCCCATAGAAAATCTATGGGGTATTGTGAAGAGGAAGATGCGATATGCCAGACCCAACAATGCAGAAGAGCTGAAGGCCACTATCAGAGCAACCTGGGCTCTTATAACACCTGAGCAGTGCCACAGACTGATCGACTCCATGCCACGCCGCATTGCTGCAGTAATTCAGGCGAAAGGAGCCCCAACTAAGTATTGAGTGCTGTACATGCTCATACTTTATGTTCATACTTTTCAGTTGGCCAAGATTTCTAAAAATCCTTTCTTTGTTTTGGTCTTAATATTCTAATTTTCTGAGATACTGAATTTGGGATTTTCCTTAGTTGTCCGTTATAATCATCAAAATTAAAAGAAATAAACATTTGAAATATATCAGTCAGTGTGTAATGAAAATATACAAGTTTCACTTTTTGAACAGAATTAGTGAAATAAATCAACTTATGATATTCTAATTATATGACCAGCACCTGTATAGCTACAGGAAATGTCAAGGTAATTATTTTTTTGTCAAAGATGTTAATCATTGACAAAACATTTGACATATTCGACAAGCCTACACATACATGCACACAAAAGACACAAATGCACAGAAATACCTATACAACATGATCATTCATTTTTAATTGCATTTTTAATGAAATACTCGTTTAACTTTCTAGTTAATGAAAAATGTATGGTGGTGTTGCTATGGCACACTAAATACAATAGTGTCAATTTACGGTTTTAAAAAAAAAAAAATTTGATTTCAGCCGAAATTACCCGTGTTGATCTCAATGTTGGTCCATTTTAACTGAACAGCTGGCCTATTTTACCTGAATGTTGTGCCATGGCTCAAGAAGTGACCTGCTGATACTCAAACTCATAATTTTAAAACAATTATACTTTTTCCACCACACACACTTTTAACAGACCCATGCTAATTTATAAAAATATCATTAGATCTTATGCATAACTTATAATACCATCAAATACGCTATACTAAAACGTGGCCCATTTTATCGGACTTCACCCTATAGATAATAAAGAGCAGTATCCACTTTATAATAGTTTATTTCTCTCAAGAAACAAGTTGAACAGGCACAGGTAGAGACCTCCACCGTTAGGACATCCAAAACAACTCCAGTGGTTTGGAGGCACCCATCTTTGGAAACAATTAAACATGAAATAGAAGTCACATAATGGAAAATGAATAATAATAATAATAATAATAACAACCAACAAAGATAGCAAACCTTGTCAAATCCATAAGGCATGAGCCAGTCCTTAGTTTTCAATAATAAGAGGCCCAAGCACAGAAGTTGAAGTAAAGGAATCTGTAGATCATGCAGTCAGTTTATGTCCAGTAAAACTCATCAATAAATACTCAATTATTCTTCACATGAACTCCTGAAATGGGGCCTACATTTCAGGAGTTTCAATCATTTCAATCATGGTTTGTATTTTAAGCAAAAATGGGGAACATTCACCTGCTGCTATTTCCCTTTTCTTTCTTCCTTGACAGTTAGTGTCACAGCAACTGCAGAGAGAACTCTGGGATGGGTCGTCAATCAACATCCATCTGCAAAAAGAAAGAGCCTACACTCTTGTTCTTATTTTTAAAGCCTATTGTCACAAACGGTTCTTCTAAGAACCATTCATTGAAAGGTTCTTTGGGGAACCCAAAATTGTTCTACGATAAACATTTTAAAGAAAGTATATCATACCGTGAGCCGTTCCGGTCATATTGACAAGCTTTTTTGCTACCATCCAGGTCTCTTGGGTCCCATGCCACAAGCGTGCAATGCAGGTAGACCTGAGGATGGTGCAAAAGAAAAATCAGACAAACAAAACGCCAGACAGACAGACAGACAGACAAACAAAACGCCAGACAGACAGACAGACAGACAAACAAAACGCCAGACAGACAGACAGACAGACAAACAAAACGCCAGACAGACAGACAGACAGACAAACAAAACGCCAGACAGACAGACAGACAGACAAACAAAACGCCAGACAGACAGACAGACAGACAAACAAAACGCCAGACAGACAGACAGACAGACAAACAAAACGCCAGACAGACAGACAGACAGACAAACAAAACGCCAGACAGACAGACAGACAGACAAACAAAACGCCAGACAGACAGACAGACAGACAAACAAAACGCCAGACAGACAGACAGACAGACAAACAAAACGCCAGACAGACAGACAGACAGACAAACAAAACGCCAGACAGACAGACAGACAGACAAACAAAACGCCAGACAGACAGACAGACAGACAAACAAAACGCCAGACAGACAGACAGACAGACAAACAAAACGCCAGACAGACAGACAGACAGACAGACAGACAGACAGACAGACAGACAGACAGACAGACAGACAGACAGACAGACAGACAGACAGACAGACAGACAGACAGACAGACAGACAGACAGACAGACAGACAGACAGACAGACAGACAGACGCCAGACAGACAGACAGACAGACAGACAGACAAACAAACGCCAGACAGACAGACAGACACGCAGACTTGCATCTTGTCCGATGGCAAACTTGAAAGCTTGAAGACTTAGCCTGATCTCTGACAACTGGTTTCTTGGCAGAAACCTGGAGTTTGTCTTTTTGCTGTCTACCAGACACCTTAAAAAAAAGAAAAGAAAAAGAGGGGGTAATTACACAGGAATCAATTTGAAAAGGTAGCAAGACCAAGAACTGTGCTAGTCATTCCACTGCTGTGGAATTAGAAAATATTTTATGGCTCCAGAAAGAGCACACCTGGTCTTCACACATACCCCTTATTGGTAATGAGTGGGTAAATATGAGAATCTAGATTCAGTTCTGGTGTTGTGGAAGCAACACATTCATCCAGGAGCAGTATTAATGGCTGATGGGTCTTCTGGTCAACTGAAGCAGCAATTGGGATTGTGGTGCCTAGTGAAAATGTTGTGGTAGTGGCCACACCACTGAAGTCCTCTATAATTAAAAAATGAGTTATAACATCATTGTGTATTCAAGAAGAAAGAATGTTTCATCATAAGCTTATACATACCCTTCATGATAGCCATACGAAAGGTCAGCTCTCCCTGACCATGTATATGAAAAAGCAGTGGATCATACAGAGGCGGCGCCCAGTCTTCTGGCCTGAGAAAAAGACAGCAATTTTGATCATTAATCATAGGTCTTCAAGCAGCAATCACAGTTTAAAATGGAGCATGAGGTCTTGAATAAATGAATGGAAAAAGCAATCACCTTGCATATTTACAGGCCACAGGGTAATAAATTGATTTAGCTTTTGACAACGTTGTAGAAGTGATCTCAGTCTCATATACAAGATCATCGAGTGTCACCTATGAAGAGGAAGAGATTGAGACTAATGAATGGATTTTATTGCGATTTCAATACATTACAACCTTTTGTCATTCACACCACTGCTGAAGCAAATATGTACAAGGAGTGTTATTTTTCTCAGCACTGCAAAGACCCCAATCACAGTAATCGTTGTGTCCCATGCGGAGTTGTCAAAAGTACCGATTTTGGTACAAAGTCAGGACTGAAATTTTAAAATGTGACACTTTGAGGGCTGTTGAGCTGATTCGTAAACACCCCTGATTGGCCAGGGTGTTGACATGCTCATCAAATGCTCCCGCTTTCAAAATTAAAACGCTTCCGCGCGTTGATCATTGTAGCCAATCACAGACATATCCAATGAGCGCATCAACACAATGGCCAATCAGAGGGGTTTACGAAACCACTCAACAGCGCTCAAAGTGTCACGTTTTTAAAGTTTCAGTACCGACTGGTAATGAAGTCAGTACTTTTTCCATGTACAGAGGTCTCCAAAGAGATTAACATTTGATTGTGGATCAATAATCATTCCCTATTAAGACAATTTTTTCAAGTTATTAACCAATGGCCCAACGAATTGTACTTTTAAATGACAAGTAAATCAAATAGGAAATCCGTTATTTACTACTGAAAAATAACTAAGATTCTTTACTGAACTTACCAGCCTCCGAATATCACAGGCCCCAAACTCGGCATAGAAGACTGCCTCAGACCCTTGAGGTTTTACAGAAACCTGGGTTGGAGGACAGCCACCCAGGCGGAGAAGGGATGGATCCACTTGAGAGTTTGCTTCGGTCCATCGCACGGACACCGAGTTTTTGCCACAGTCCACAGTAATTGCTGGAGGGGGGTGAATTTGGAGATGGCCTTAGAATCAGTGTGTACAAAATTCAGCAAAAGTGTGCAATGCTTGGTGTTAAAATGCTCTACATATTACCTGCTTGTGCCACTAAGAAAACAGCCAAACTTAAAAACGCAACAAGCATCAAAAAAGAAGGCATTTTGACAATATGCTGTCGCATACTTCCAGGAAATACTTATGCACTTTGATTGATAGCTAACCTAATTAAAAGATTCCCATCTGAAATGCATTGTTCGGATGAGCTTAATGAACATCAGCTGCAATTGTTCTCGTCAAGTGGGTTAGTTTTATGCTGATGGCATTCATTTCGGTTGTGAATTATACGAATGCCAGGTAAAGGGTTTTTGCAACATGCACATTTAATTAGAACCAATCCACTAGCATTTTGACACTTCTGGCAATGCTTGCAAAAACAATAGCTCTTTAGCACTAGTCTTTGCATCTGTTTCAACTTAGAACTTTTTATGCATTTTGGCCGTTCGTTTACATGACAACGGTGTTTATGGAGCCTGAAAATGGAAACCTTTTGTTCTTGGATATGATACAGTTATTGTCTCTGTGTAAACTACAAAAATGCGAATTTGTGAAAACAGTGATGTCATGCACATTATGTGTTCAGTCTATGGGTGTGTAATGATTCTCTGTAAAGTGACATCGCTAATTACAGCGTTTATGATCTTTTCTGCAAATCCATGTTAGTATGCAAAAAAAAAAAAAAAAAAGCCAAGGTTTTTGTACATTTTTAGTACATTGTCATGTAAACATAGTTTTAAAGAGTTTTAACATTTGCTTAATGCATATCATAACCTGCTCCCTTAGCTGGGAGTACTCAGAAGGGAAATATTGAGATTTTATGAGTCAAAGATAAATTGATTCACCACTTTATTCAAAAGATGTTTCAGTCTTTTAATGAACAACATCAAGATGTATAAAATTTGAAGCAGTCAAAAAAAAAAAAAAAAATCTGTTGATTTCTTTGGTTGCTCCTAATGACTCCTTCAGATCACGAATAAAGAACCTAAAGAGAAGACAGAAAAAAAAAAGTTAGTCCACTGTACACAAATGGTTATTCATTAATCACAAGAATATCATGTACAGAGTAAACACCACTGACCTGTCCATTATCCAGTGCATCACCAGACATTAATAAGAAAAACCACTGCAATATACATAATCCCAAATACTACCATAGGACAGTATTAAGCATTTCTAAGAACATAATTACAAACCTTTCTGAGATGAAGGATAGCATGTCAGAACAGAGTAAAATCATGCTGAATCTTCAGTGATTCTCAAAGGCCCTAATACAGACTTTAGTACCAGTCCTTGAGGTGCTGTAATCCCAACACACTGCATGTTAACTTAAACCCATTTGCAATATTTATCATCAGTTATTCATCATTATGTTTTTGATTTACCGGAATCTGTGTCCCTTTTTCCACGACCTCCACATGTTGAATCACAGCACTGACAAAGAGAACTCTGGAACGGGTCATCCAAAAGCTCCCATCTGTCAATGAAGGATTATAGGATATTTTCCCATAAATCACATTAGCATCTTGAAGGATTTTAAATGGTTAGTTCACCCAAAAATTAAGTTTGTCATTAATTTCTCACCCTTATGTTGTTCCACACCCGTAAGACCTTCGTTCATCTTCAGAACACAAATTATTCAATTTCTGATGAAATCCAAGAGGTATATGACTCGTCCATAGACAGCAATATAATCAACACTTTCAAGGTCCAGAAAGGTACTAGAGACATCGTTAAAATAGTCCATGTGACTACAGAGGTTCAACCTTAATGCTATGAAGCGACGAGAATACTTTGAGCGCAAAAACAAAACAAAAATAACTACTTTATTCAGTAATATCTTCTTTCCTGTCATTATCCATACGCAGGTGACACAGTAAGCACAGTGAAGGCTTCCGTGTTTACGTCAGAATGCTGGCTCAGTATTGGTCAAAGCTTATCACGTGATCAGCACGACGCAGGAGCCGGCCAATAAGGAGTCTGACGTAGAACCTGGAAGCGCTGGACGTAAACAACATATGAGAATGACACAAGAGTAGATATTGTTGAATAAACTCATTATTTTTTGCGCACAAAAAGTATTCTCGTCGCTTCATAACATTATGGTTGAACCACTGTAGTCACTGTCAAATGTCTTTAGTACCTTTCTGGACCTTAAAAGTCCAGATTTAAATAAAAAATATCTTCATTTGTGTTCCGAAGATGAACAAAGGCCTTACGGGTGTGGAATGACTTGAGGATGAGTAATTATTTTTGGGTGAACTAAGCCTTTAAGTAAAAATCAAGTATACACTTACTCTCCTGTGGCTTTATTATAATTGCAGGCCTTCTTCGCGTCGTTGAGGTTGTCAGGGTCCCATGCAATTAATTTGCAATGGATATAGACCTGCGGGGGTGAGGGTTATTAAACATCTGTTTAATAAGTTACAGCATTCCTATGAAGAGACTCCCTCACCTCTTGTCCCACAGCGAATCTGAATGCTTGAAGGTGAAGCAGGATCGAGGAGGAGTGAGATCTTGGTAAAAACTTGGAGAAACTTTTCTTACCATCCACAAGACACCTATTATGGGTTCACATTGAGTCAGTTATAAAATATGGCCACTAAATAGCAGCAAATAAGGAAGATCTAACGTTATTTGACGTACCGACTAATGGAGATTTCAAATAATCCCAAATATACACACCCTTTATTGGTGATGATTGGATACATGAGAGTATCCGGGTAGATTTCGAGGGTTGTAGAGGCTATGCATTCCTCCAGAAACACCACCAGTGGCTGATGGGCCTGCTGGTTAACACCAGCCCAAATAGGTACAAAAGATCCCAGCGGAAAGACACTGGATTCTGCAGGGCCACTGAAATCATCTGGAGAGAAGATTATGATAGGCGAGTTATTATTGGAACGAGAATCCCAGACAACAGATCAAGATCTGCCTACGTACGATTGAGAATCGTCATGTGAAAAGCCAGCTGTCCATGACCTTGTATTGCACCAGTAGAAAGGCTCTGGAAGGCAGGAGTCCAACCCTTTGGCCTGAAGACAGAATCTAAATTATTGTAAATCACAGATAGGAATGATTTGAGATTGAGTGTCCTGGTGAAGACCTGTAGTACCTAGTTGTGATGTTACCTGTTATTCACACATCTAACTGGATAGGTGAAAGAAGGAGGGTTGGGCTTTAGCAATGGCCTGTAGGTTAGCTTGTTCTCATACACCAAGTATTTCCATGTAGCCTAATCAGAAGAGTTAAAAAAAAAAATAAAAAAAATCCCCATCACCATATTTTTAAGGATTCTATGATTGCCAAAATCAGAATGTGAACTTACCGTCCGTCTAAACTCACACTCACTCAGTGGATAGTAAAAGTCTGCCTCTGCTCCTCCATTTGACGTGTTTAAGAACCGTGAAGGAAAGCAGCTACCCAAGAAAAGACGAGCAGGATTTCCAGTCATCGATTTGTCCAGTTTCCACTTAACATGAACAGACTGTTCCCCACATGTAACTTGGATATCTATAGGAAAAAGAGAGAGGAAGTACTTTATTGTATGCCTCAAAGTTGAACAACTCTGGTATCTGTGTTTAGGACCTGGTCTCAAAGCAGATTATTAGCAAGCAGACCATCTTGGACCAACAAACAAACTTAATAATTATCTCCTGGTATTTAAAACATGGTGGTTGGTCATTCAGCTAATGATCAACTACTCTGTTCCAAAACACAACTACCAGCTAAATCTGACGTCTTTTAGATGTTAAAAACTTATATTTTTCTTGTGCCATGATAAACATTACCAGGATTACTATCTTCGGACATCTCAAATGCTGTGGCAACTACAAAAACAAAAAAACACAGGTAATTCATGATCAGACAGTGGACACCGAGTGAGGTGCAAACCAAACGCTGTCTGTGAGCAGCTGAATCCTGCTACTTCGTCAGTTATTAGTAATTTACAACAGCTGACACACCTGGCAGGGGAGGAAACGAGAAAAGCAGTATTTACACACTGATTGGAATGTATGTTACTCTATATTTGCATTATAATTAGTTATGTAGAAATCTACCATTCTGTATATAATTTTGGCAGGGTTTTATTGGGATTCATTTAATTGGATCGACCGAAAGCGGAACCATCGCTACAATTGTACCAAACTACCCGGAGTTTATTTCGGATACACGAGAAGTCAGGCATTTTTTCCCCCGTAGAAGCGTTTTAGCCGGTTCATTTGCATTAGGATTTAACAATTACTATTGTTTAAGTAATAAAAATCAGATTATCTAGTTTCTGTTAAACTTGAGTTAATTTACATCCCTCAATATGTTGATTAAGGTTAAGGTAAGCGATTTTTGTCCTAGCTTTTAGCCGTCGCTATGTTTAAACTGGGTTTATGCCTTCCTGTATTAATAACATGCTTAGACTGTATTTGATTTTGGTTGAATTGCTATTTAAAGTCCTGTCAAAGTGCAGAATATTTTCTTGAATTACTAGTGACGTGATTCAGTCTCAAATATATTATTATCTTTTGTCCCAGACACTCACAGGCAAAGAAATAGAAATTGACATCGAGCCTACAGACAAGGTATGAATGTTCATGTCTTTAAAATGTGAATCATATGTCTGTGTCTTTGGAAGAATTTGTAAATGTATGCGTTTTTTTCCCCCAACAAGGTGGAAAGAATCAAGGAAAGGGTGGAAGAAAAGGAGGGGATCCCACCACAACAGCAAAGACTCATTTACAGCGGAAAACAAATGTAAAGTTCCCCATTAGTATTCGGGATGCACCGACATGAAAATTGTCTGATACCGATAATTATATTTTTGAAAGCAGATAACCGATATATTGGCCGATAAATCCAAATCAAAATTATATAATATTTAAGAGCCTGATTACAAAGCACACAATTATAATGATGTTATATCATTATCATTTTATGTAGTCTACATGACAGACAACACTTAACTGTATTTTCCTTTTTTGAATCATATTTTCAGCAATTCAAAACCATCATGGTGAGCATGTCTCAGCTGAAGAAAATAATCCATTATTTATTGGCTTTACTATATACATATATGCCAAATTTTCATATCGGGATGATAACGATAACATTAAAAATGAATATATATCAGCCGATACTGATATGGTGGCCAATATATCGTGCATCCCTAATATGAATTAATTAATAATATATTGAGGAAAATGATCATTCTGAAATGATCGTGCTGTTCTCACCCGTCTTTCTTTATTCCAGGAATGATGAGAAGACTGCTGCTGACTACAAGATTCAGGGAGGATCTGTCCTGCATTTAGTTCTGGCTCTCCGAGGAGGGGAAAACCTGCACAATCACCCAGTGTCTTTCCTCTAATCTATTGTTAAGCTTGTAAATAGTAGAAATCTGTGTTATCATGACTTGCCAGGTGGCTCTGATGCTTAAAGCCACAAGAGGACATTCGGCTTTGCATACATCACTCTCTAAATCATATCGTTGTGATCGCAGATGCAACAGTTTACAACCTAAACGCGAGTTAATGTTGACGTTCGTTTCTGCTGTACACACCTTAGCAGGTTAAGAACTGTTACTCATGTTTTAAAATAAAGACACCGCTCCCTTATAAGGGCTCATAAATTAGTTTGCATTATCCCTGGCTATTTTAAATCCAGCTCCTGAACATGCATCAGGACACGTTGTTACATAGAAGAGGTGCTGATGTTGTACCATCATCTTCCTAAAACTAATTTCTTGAATGCAGTGCATTATACCATATATGTTTTATTGTATTGTGTTTGGATAAAAGAGGAATAAACATATTGGACAAATGGATATTTGTGGTTTCACACACACAATAAGGGCTGTTTGAGAAATATGACTAAGACATAAATGAGATGGAAAGATGCAAAAATATGATGATGAAAGGCTTGATGAGAACAGTAAGGCAATTGGAGCTCAACTGACCTTCACTTCTGATGTTAATTCCCAGAAAGTGTGAGTAATTAGGGCATATGAAGGATATCTGCAATTCAAGTTCTTCAACTTGTTGACAGGGTTGTTCAGTGACAGTGCATAAAGGAGCTTATTGTACAATAGTTTGACTGTTCACTCTTGTGCAGTAATGACAGCACATCAAACCACACTTTGTTCTAGACAATTCAAACCAAGGTAACACTTCATAGAAACCTGCTTTATCATATCTGTGCTGGGAGAGCGTTCAGTCCATATTAGAGAGGTTTACAGAGAGCTGCCTATTTCCGTAGATTTCCATCTCAATGGGAAAGACAGTCATGGAGATTCAGGACTAGTGTAGGTCAATCACAAGGGGCTGACTGATGGCTGACCGTTCCAGGCCGGACTAGGAAAGGAGTCAATTTGTACTGTGTCCTGATGCACTGCGCCCTGATTTGAGTAAGACACTCGAACCCGCATCTTAAGGCTGACCTGTGTGGGGGGGGGGGGGAAACAAAAGTATAGTCAAGCTTGTTCATATATAGCACTGGTAAGTTTAGTGAGAAACACACTAGCACAAAACTAAAGCAGGATGGACTTGCCTTGTTAGGGTTGTTGAGTAAAATAATCTGCGTCACTTGACCAAGGCCATGTGCTGGAATCACATTACCACTCGGAGCCTTCATCTGCAGCTGAACACTCTAAAAAAGGAAATAACATTGCGTCCATTTAAAAAAGTTACTCTGAGATCCTTAGAGGACAAAAATATCTGTGTCAAAAAACTCATAAAGCTTGAAGTACTTTGGAATTACAGATTCTATGTCTTGGAAGTATGACCAAAATAAGAATTTTCACCAGAAAATGTCTGTGAAAATGTAACAAATCTGCCACTTTTGTTCTGACCAACTGAGGAAAAAAAGCATTACAATAAATCACGCTGCTAATAGTGGTTAAATCTAACGATTGCTTAGCTCAGGTCACGTCAAACCGTGCAAATGATTATTATTTATTATACTTTGTACTCAAATTGTTAATGTTAACAACATCAGCATTGCGTGACTATGTGTATTTAGTGTGTATTAGCGTTAGCTGTAGATTTCAGTTTCTGTAGTCACTCCGCAGTCCGAAGGCTTTTGCTTTTGACTACGGGTGAATCTCCATTTGTCACTGATGATTGTCATTTGGACCTTTCTGGATTACAATCCGCCATCAAAATGATAAGTTTAATTATTCCAGCTGCTTTGAGAAAAGGCTATAAATGATCCGCCATCCTCACATGATATAGCCTACTAGCTAGGACTCGCTCTTTATGTAAACAGACACGACGTAATGACGCAAAGACGAACGGCGAATTTCCCACGGAAACCCACCAGTAACACCTGAATTAGAAAACATTATTACAAGCTTACCATTGTGAATCTAGATAAGGTAAGGAGAAAGTTTTGAACACTGGCTGGTTATGTACTTGCTCAAAAAATGATTTTGGATCATTTTAACCAAAAGTTATGGACAGCAGCGTTAAGTTTGGTCTTATTTTAAAGAAGATCCTTGGCAGATTATTGTCGAAGTAAAAAAAGTCAACTAAAAAAGGTTTTAGTTGATGAAAACAGGGTTAAAGGGTTAGTTCACCCAAAAATGAAAATAATGTCATTAATTACTCACCCTCGTGTCGTTCCACACCCGTAAGACCTTCGTTCATCTTCAGAACACAAATTAAGATATTTTTGATAAAATCCGATGGCTCAGTGAGGCCTCCATTGACAGTAATGTCACAGAACTTCTCAAGATCCAGAAAGGTACTAAAAACATATTTAAAACAGTTCATGTGACTACAGTGGTTCATCTGATTTCAGCAGTTTGATACATGCTTTGAATCACTGATTCGAAACAAAAGATTCATAAAGCTTCGAAGCTTCATAAAGCAGTGTTCTGAAATTGCCCATCACTAGATATTGTTGAAAAGTTTTTTTTTTATGCACAAAAAGTATTCTCGCACTTTATAATATTAAATGGGTTAGTTCACCCAAAAATGAAAATTCAGTCATCATAAACATTTCTTTGTTCTGCTGAACACAAAGAAAGAAAGCCAAGCAGATTTCGCCCACCATTGACTGCCATAGTATTTTTTTTTCCTTCTATGGTAGTCAATGGTAAGCGAAATCTGCTTGGTTACAAACATTCTTTCAAATATCTTTCTTTGTATTCAGCAGAACAAAGAAATGTATACAGGTTTTATACAGGTCAACTTGAGGGTGAGTAAATGATGACTGAATTTTCATTTTTGGGTGAACTATCCCTTTAAGGTTGAACCACTGTAGTCACATGAACTGTTTAAATATGTTAAATAGATTAAATATCTATAGTAAATATGTTTTTTGTACCTTTCTGGATCTTGAGAGCTGCAGTAACATTGCTGTGAATGCAGGCCTCATTGAGCCATCGGATTTTATCAAAAATATCTTAATTTGTGTTCTGAAGATGAACGAAGGTCTTACGGGTGTGGAACGACATGAGGGTGATTAATTAATGACAGAATTTTAATTTTTGGGTGAACTAACCCTTTAAGTGGAACAGGTACAGACCTTAGGTACTGCTGCTTGAAGAGTGAAGTTGGTGATGTCACTCTGAGTGGAGTTAGAGGCAATAAGGGTGACCGTGATGTCAGTTTCTGTCTGTTTGTCACACTGCATCTTCAGACTCAATCCATTCTTCTCATACACCATCACAGAAGGGACTACATGCAAACACACCAACACTGAGGTGAAATTCGTAATATCAACAATTTAAAACGTCATTTATTCCTGAATTTTCAGCATCATTACTCCAGTCTTCAGTGTCACATGATCCTTCAGAAATCATTCTAATATGCTGATTTGCTGCTCAAGAAACATTTCTTATTATTATCAATGTTGAAAACAGTTGTGCTGCTTAATAATTTTTGTGAAAACAGTGATCATTTTTTCAGGATTCTTTGATGAATAAAGTTTTTAAGAGATGTTAATTTTGACAGCAAATTTTGATTTAGTTTTAGTCCAAACCCATTTTATACGCCTGGAAAACATCTATTAATCTGTTAATATGAACGATATTACAATTTAAACATGCAATACAGACAGAGATTTAACTGCTGTGACATAAAAAATATCTTCATCAAGCGTATGCCAACATATGTGCGCATCTACCACAAAGGACAGTCCTTACTGGACCTCTTCCCAAATCGTCCCTCCCTAACATTTTCATCTCGTTTTTATTCGTTGACGAAAATGTCAATAGATTTGTCATAGTTTTTGTCATTCAAAGGTGGTTTTTATTTAGTAATTGCCTCATTTTCGTCAAAAAAATACTAACTCAAATTTGAATGGTGATTTATCTTTCAGGGCTTTTTATAAAAGGTCCAACACAAGTGGAGAAATCATCAGTGCTTCAGGTGTCTGTTCTCACCTGGTGTCAGCTCCAGTCCTCCCAGCAGGTCAAGAAGATCGGCACTAGAGGTAGTTGTTGAAGTGCTGGTTGGGGCGGGGTTGGGCTGAAGAGGTGTGTCGGTCCCACCCAAGAGATCCAGAAGGTCGCACACCTTTAACAAAAGTATAAATACAAAAAATATGCATCTATCTATTTTTAACAGTTTAGTGTCTAAATACAATATATAATAACTAGATGAGTAAAGTTTGATGACAAACTTTAAAGTTGGCTTGAGAAAGCCAGACCAGAAAATGGTCTGGTTTTACGTTTGAAATAGTTTAAGTGTTTTAAAAGGTAATAAACTCAGAAATCAGAGAAATCAGAAGATGATAGATAGATAGATAGATAGATTTAAAATATTGCTAACATGTTTTAATGTTGCTAGCATGAATTACCATCTTGCTAGTGTAACAGACGTAGGCTAGTAAGAGCCGTGCATGTAAATCTCACTCCCCTGATCTCAAGAGATGCTCTAGCGACTGACGCTAGAGGTTGCAGCCTTTAGCCTCCTTGTTAGAGCATCTGACTCCCATGCAGACGGGCCCAGGTCCGCATCCCGCTTGGAGTGGGCAGGTGCGAACTGGAGGGGCTACACTAGCATTTTTTAACATTTTACTAGCATGATTTAACATGTTGTTAGTATGAATTAGTATGTTGCTAGCATGTTTTAGCAGGCTGCTAGCATGATTTAGCATGTTGTTAACATGAATTAGTATGTTGCTAGCATGATTTAGCATCTTGCTAGCGTGTTTTAGAATGCATTTGCATGTTTTAGCATGGATTAACATGTTGCAAGCATGTTTTAACACGAGCTGCGTCTCATTACGGAGGCTGCGTCTTCCGGAGGTCTCATTTTAAGGCTGGATATATCATCAAGGAAGTCTTATTTAAGAACAGTAACCATAATAAAATTGACTGTTATTCCTCGTGAGGAGTAAAATACTGTAATGTCTTTCTTACTTTGCAATCTAACGGTTATTTTTCTTAAATGACACCGCCTCGATGACGTATGCAGCCTTGTGACCTCCGGAGGACGCAGCCTTTGAAATGAGACACAGCTATAGATTAACATGTTGCTAGCATGTTTTTACATGTTAGCATAAATTAGCATGTTGCTAGCATGTCCTAAGCTAGGTGCTAGGCTTTATTAGTGATAGATACATAGTGAATGAAGCTTAGAATTACTGTATAAAGTTTTCACTCCCTCAATAAAAGCGCATGGGACTTTTATAGTTTTTAATCTTCAGTTTTAGGAAAACCATAAGTCGGATCAGTTTGAAAAGATGTAGCACCCCGAGTCAGAACACCGTGACGGTCTGACATGAGTTTGGTGGTTGTAGCTTTAAAGCTCTAGGAGGAGATACTGCTCAAAATTTGGCTCAGAAGAAGACGACGTTTAAATAGTAAATTACCTGGCTTGCTGGTTCTGAGAGCAAACCTGCCTCCACTGGTTTGGGTTTGGATGTGTCCGGCTCCTTGATCTCTCCTGATGTGTCTCCATTAGTGTGTCCAGGTGAGTTCTTATCAATCACAGGCATTCTTTCCAACACTGCAGCTCTGAGAGGAAGACAGTGAACTTGATTGCTTAATCATGAACTGCTTAAGAGCTGCACCATTCTTTATTATTTTTAACTGAAATATAGTAGGCTAATAAAGCACACAGCGGTACCTCATGTGGTCATATTTCTTGAAGAGCGCATTATATTCGACCGCTCTCTGCTGAAGTTCCAGGTCAATGCAGCTGCCGTAAATACTGACAATACTTCTGATTCGGCTGATGGAGAGAAAAAACAGAAAGATGAAAAAGATCCAAGACAAAACAGACTCAAAGAAACAAGCAAATACACAGAGAGAGAAGGATGTGTTGCATGATATATCAGTGCCATAATGGTTATCAGCCTAAATTGTACTTTTTTAAAAATTTTTTTACAATAACTGTTTTCTATTTTTAGTATGTTCAAATGTCATTTATTCTTGTGAATTTTCAGCATCACTACTCCAGTCTTCAGTGTCACATGATCCTTCAGAAATCATTATAATATGCTGATTTGCTGCTCAAGAAACATTTATTATTACAATTGCAATGTTGAAAACAGTTGTGCTTTTTAATATTCTTCTTTTTTTGTAACTATGCAAGTCTTTACTTTCACTTTTGATCAATTTAATGTGTCCATGCTGAATAAAAATATTAATTTATTTAAAAAAAACAAAAAAAAACTTTACTGATATTGATGCTAGATATTTAATTGTCTAATCTTAAGTTAATCTTTAAAATAAAACACTAATATGTGAATAACACTGTTAAATGTAATCTTTAGAAAATCTTAAAATTAATATCAATTTTTTTTATACTGTACATTATATTCTTGTGATGCCATTATTTCTCATATTCAATTCACAGTGCATTTTTGCCAGTATTTCATAATAACGTTTCTCACTCGACATTGTCAGTGATACGAGTGCTCAGCTTCATGGTAGCAGTGAGTGCGAAGCCTCTGGTCGCCGGCGATGACATGTGAGACTGTAGAACCGTTTCCAAGGCCTCCAGGGCGTCATCTTCTGAAACCTAAAGACAGAAAAGGCCCAAAACACAATTTTGTCGCTCCTTACACAACAAGTACTGTGGTGGTAACGGGGAAGAAATCAGATATCAGTACCATGGTAATTTGTTTTATACCATGATGTGCAAAACTACATATTTTAAAAACTTGAAGGGTTAGTTCACCCAAAAATAAAATTTCTGTCATTAATTTCTCACCCTCATGTCGTTCCACACCCGCAAGACCTTCGTTCATTTTCGGAACACAAATGAAGATATTTTTGATGAAATTCAAGAGGTTTTTTTTAATAGAAAACAACATAATTACCACATTCAAGATTCAGAAAAGTAGTAAAAGACATTGTTAAAATAGTCGACGTGACTGCAGTGGTTCAACCTTAATGTTATGAAGTGACGAGAATACTTTTTGTGCGCCAAAACAAAACAAAACAAAAATAACGACTTTATTCAACAATTTTGCCTCTCCTACGCTGTTTACATTGCACAGACAGTGCAGCGCTTCCGTGTTTACGTCTGAATGCCGACTCATTATTGGCCAAAGCTGATCACGTGATCAGCATGACGCATGCGTGTGATGCTAACGCAGGAGCCGGCCAATAAGGAGTCGGCGTTCTGACGTAGAACCGTAAACAACGTATGAGAATGACACAGAAGAGAAGATATTGTTGAATAAAGTCGTTATTTTTGTTTTGTTTTTGCGCACAAAAAGTATTCTCGTCGCTTCATAACATTAAGGTTGAACCACTGCAGTCACGTCAACTGTTTTAACGATGTCTTTAGTACCTTTCTGGACCTTGAAAGTGTTGATTATATTGCTGTCTATGGACGAGTCATATATCTCTCTGATTTCATCAAAAATATCTTAATTTGTGTTCTGAAGATGAACGAAGGTCTTACAGGTGTGGAACGACATGAGGGTGAGAAATTAATGAGAGAATTTTCATTTTTGGGTGAACTAACCCTTTAAAGTTAGAAAACCATTGAACTTTACACACAAAAGTACAGCATGCTAGTCTAGTGAAACTTCATGACCCATCCCTACCACTATGATGGATAATAAGCATATTCATGTACAATGGTTTTTACCTACTCCAAGGTACTTCAAAAAAAGAACACATTTGTCTAGGACTGCACAATTAATCAAATTTCTAATCGTGATTACAATTACAGATGCCACAATTACGTAATCGTTCAAAGGCGCAATTACAAAAAAGTTCTTCTGTGCTTAAGATGTGTTTTTTCTTTCTACAAATTAAAGGTTTCTCTCCGTTGTTTTATTTTTATTTTTAGTATAACGTTATAATACCATGCATGTTTTTTATTTAAAAAAGAAACCAAACCAATTGGCATTTGAGGCTAAAACTATAGAAAAGCAATAAAAGTTTTTCATTTTCAGCTTGTTTATTTTCATATAAATATATGGCATGCAGTTGCTTCAATAGTATAAAACTATTCAAATCATCATTCATTGTAAATTGTGATAATCGTAATCAATAAATCGCAATTACAAGTGAATAATCAACAATTATGATTTGTCATAATCATGCAGCCCTACATTTGTGCTATCATGGTATTTGTTAAAAATAATTTTGTTAGTGACATGCAACATAAAAATATCATGTATCAATTTATATGTCAGATTCACACTGATCCAGTATTGACAGTGATTATTAGTGCACCAAATGTGCTTCCTCTATCATTTTACAGTTACCACCACTTTATTTCTGTTTACCTGCACAGGCTCAATCTCCTCACACTCGCCCTTCAACAGCAGGTCTCCATACTCCCCTATACACCAGCACGCAACTTGGACCAAGGATTGCTATGAAAATAAACTGTCTATTACACACAAGCACTTAAAAAGGTCATGTACGAATCAAAACACTTGAAAATTACATTTTTAACCTGTGCGAATGGCCCCTTATAAGCAAAATAACACATCCTTACCTGTGAAATATCTTTTACAAGTGCTCTATAAAGCTTGTGAACAGTGTAACAGTGGAGCTCAGACGCAGTAGAGATGAGTTGGATGAGGTTGGGCACAGTCTCATCTCTCACATCGCCCCCTGCCTGAAAGAGAAAGTACTACATTTAAACATGGTTGAAAAGATACAGTAGCTCACCTAATACATTATAACCAAGTATCTTTTTCTTTTGTATGAGTTTTTTTAGGAGATTTTTAGTCAGTCTGTTCCTCACACAAAGCTATCTTATGAATTCAGAAGACTTAAAATAACGTTCACCAGTCATATGGGCTACTTTGTTGTTACATATGAGCTATGCTACATGCTACATATGGACTATGATACTTTCTTGTTCTTTTTCAAGCTTGGCATTTAAAAAAAAAGACTATTTACTTTTATTGTATGGAAAAGCTGCCAAACATTGTGCCTAAGATTTCCTGTTGTGCTTCACAAAAGAAAGAAAATAATACCGAGTTGAAATGGATGAGAACTTTAACAAACACTAAGACGTTTACAGAGTGAACGTCATTGTTTATTTGCAAATGGGAAGACTTTTTGTCATATCTTTAGGAGGTATGTGACCGTTTTGGTTGTGTAGCAGTGGCTATTTACCGTAGTGAGCACATGCAGGATGGTATCAATGTGCCAGCGCTTAGAAGGGGAATACCTGACCAAGACACAGAGAGAGACACACAAAGACAAAGTGCTGTTCAGTGCCTGCGACTTGTCACATATACAAAGATAGATAGGTTAACATATAGAAAAAAAAAAAAAAAAAAAAAAAGAATATAATCGGGATTCCTCCACATGACACGATTTAGAATGGGTTAGCCAATGAGCTTAGACTAACACTATAGCAAAGACTGTGCTCATGAATATTAATTAGCTCGGGCAGGCATGGTCCAGTTGCCTAATTAATATTCACGAGCCAAACCTTAACCTTGGTACTTTTCATAGACTTATGTGTACAGATGTGTTTGAGTCACACGGTCTTGCAGATGTTTGTCACTGAGATGTTCCGCATGCTGTTTGTGCTAGTTTTCCGAGATATGTTTACATATTGCATATTATTTAATAATTAATCTGAGTAGCAGATCTGTAATAGAGCTTAACAATTTACCATGAAGATATGAGTATAAAACCACGTTTATAAAATTGTCACCAGCACATTCTGGTCTCGTAAAAATTCGGAAAAGTGAAGTTTGTTCTTTTTGCTCAATTCACATGCTCAAATAAAGATAAACTAAAATGTAAAGATTCCTAAATATATAGAGATTTAGCACCTCACATTATCTGATATCCTTAGTTACACAGAGAGGTAAGCTATATATTTTGAAGGGTTAGTTCACCCAAAAATGACATTTCTGTCATTAATTACTCACCCTCGTGTCGTTGCACACCCGTAAGACCTTCGTTCATCTTCAGAACACAAATTAAGATATTTTTGATAAAATCAGAGAGGTTTTTTTAATCCTCAATAGAAAGCAACGAAATTATCACATTCAAGGTCCAGAAAAGTAGTAAAGACATTGTTAAAATAGTCAACGTGACTGCAGTGGTTCAACCTTAATGTTATGAAGCGACGAGAATACTTTTTGTACGCCAAAACAAAACAAAAACAACGACTTTATTCAACAAATTCTCCTACATTATTTTTGTTACAGCCGCTTCCGTGCTTACGTCAGAACACCGACTCATTATCCAGTTTCGTTGGATAAATGGAGGATAAATAAACTCTTAGATTTGATCAAAAATATCTTAATTTGTGTTCTGAAGATGAACGAAGCATTTACGGGTGTAAAACAACATGAGGGTGAGTAATTTCATTTTTGGGTGAAGTAACCCTTTAATATCAAGTGATGGGGATGGGCATTAAACGTAGGCATGTCTTACAGAAACCAACATTGACACTGTCCAGTATGAGAGAGGTATGTAAAAGAAACTTTCTTATATGTGAGTGACAGTGTTTAATAGGAGAGATACACTGACAAATGAGCCACAGACACACGGACATATAATGGATGAAACTAACAGGTAGATCTGAAGTACAGAGAACTGATGATACCTTTCAGCAGCGTTGAAGATGCCAGAAGCGGTTTGAGATCGAAGCTCTAGAGGACAGGTTGAAAGAAAAATGAGGAGCTCCTTCATCATTGAGCGAATGTTCACAGCCGACACAAGGGCGAGTGACAGTTCCAGTGCGCGACTGCACAAGAAAAAGAGCAGGATGACTAACTGTAATTATACCTCAATTTACATGCATCTGTATTTTCTATATGCATTCTCTTTTTTTATAATTTATGGTACCGTTTCACCGAAGTGTCTTGATCTTTCAGGCAGTCCACAATGGTGCCTCTGTGCCGCTGCACTGCATTGTGGTCTGTCTGCACTATCTTCTGGAGTGATGTCATTGATATGTAGCTGTAATAGATGAGAGAAAATGAGCATGATTAGGGTTGAGAAACTGAATTTACATTTTCTACTCAAAAACACTGTAGTGTTACGAAGCCCCTAAAGCAAGGGGGGGGGTCCAATCCTGCTCCTGGAGGGCCACTGTCCTGCAAAGTTTAGCTCCAACCCCAATTAAACACACTTGAAACAGCTAATCAAGGTCTAATTAGGCATACTAGAAACTTCCAGGCAAGTTGGAGCTAAACTCTTCAGGACAGTGGCCCTCCAGGACCGAGTTTAGACACCCCTGCCCTAAAGGGACGTGGTGGAAAAAAATACAAGATGAGAAGAAAAATAAGTCAATGCTTTTGCTTTCTCCCCGAGAAACGTTGCATTCGTTTCTGAACATTGACAAATAATTTTTCCTCCAGCTCATATTTCTTTTTCCACCACGTGTCCCTTTAGTTTAGGGGCTCTGCATAGTGTAATGTAAGTATATAAAAAAAACATCTTTTTATCAAAAGAAACTCTGAATATCTGTGAACTGCCAACACGCAAACTGATTTTAAACATTAAATAAAAAAGACTAAAATGAAAGTTTGGGGTCTGTAAGAGTTTTTAATGTTTTTGAAAGAACCCGTGAAAGCTTGTTTCTGCCTCTAAATAAAAAACTTGTTTATATCTCGCAATTCGGAGAAAAAAAAATCTGAATTGCGAGATATAAACTCACAATTACAAGAAATAAGTCAGAATAGCGAGATATAAACACGATTGACCGTTCGCAGAGACCTGCCCCCTTTAGTTGCTACGTCCGACAAGCCATGCCGCCCTCACGCCACACATCATGTTCTCACGCAGTGAAAAATACATAGAAAAGAGGACACTGATAACGCGTCGACAGAGAAGACAGAGCAGGTTACCTTTGATATGAAACAAAGTCTCAGATTTCAAATTTTGTAAAAAAATGTGTCGTGACATGCTTGTGAACCTCATCTCTTCCTACAAGTTAATTTGTAGCATCAAATAAACATGAATGAACATGAGAAGGAATGTTGTTTCAAACGCGGAAAGACGTCAGTACACACTTTTTTCAAGTTCAAGTCCACCGAGGTTAATCTTGGTTAAGCAGTCAGGAGTTAAGGTGATGAAACACGAGGCAACTTTTTGAGCGATGTTGCTTGGGCACTTTCCCATTGAGAATGGGCAACAAAATTACTGATAAAAACTGTGACTTGACACGGCACTGTTTTTGTATTGTACTCATGTTGATTCGACTGCTTCTACTACTCTCATTTGTAAGTCGCTTTGGAGAAAAGCGTCAGCTATATGACTAAATGTAAATGTAAATTTTAATCTAAAGTATCCAGATAGAAATTTGTTGCCCATTCTTAATGGGAAAGTGCCTAAGCAACATCGTTTGGCAACATTGCCCAGCAACATTGCTCAAAAAGTTGCCCCGTGTCTCATCGCCTTAACTCCTGACTGCTATGTCGGACAAAACGGCGGATTCGGCATTATGATTGGTTAGATCTCTTGTCAATCAAACTACTGGCTTTATAACTCGCAATTGTAAGTTTATATCTCACAATTCTGACTTTATAACTTGAAATTGCGAGTTTATATCACAATTCTGAGAAAAATGTAAACTCACAATTGTGAGGGGGAAAAAAGTCAGAATTGCGAGATAATTATTCAGTGGCGGAAACAAGCTTCCATAAGAACATCATCGAGGTTGCAGTAAAGACTGAAATATTATAACAATTTAAAATAATTGTTTTCCATTTTATTATATTTTGGAATTTAAGCAGCCATTACTCCAGTCTTCAGTGTCACATGATCCTTCAGAAATCATTATTATCAATGTTGAAAACAGTTGTGCTTACTGACCGCAAACTTTTGAAGCTACTAGAACAAGAAAAACGGGCTAACCCTGACAGCCTCTGTTAAACACAATCTGATTAGTCATCTCAAATAGGAATTGAAAGTAGTGTACAATCAGGTCACAGCAGGAGGAAACCAAAATAAGTATGTGGTGGTGTTATAAAAAATAAAATAAAATCCATTAGATCTACCTATGAGTGATTAGATTGATTTAAGAGTGCCTTTTAAATAAAAAAGTATTAAAAAGAAACTTACCGAATATTCCTGTCGTTATTAAGTAGAAACCTCCCCAGAATATTTACAGCTAGCACCTTAAAATACATAAATTATATGCATTAAATGATCTAAAATAAACTTCAAGAGACATCATATTCCCATACTCCTGTTTAAATCAAACAACCCTACTACTGTACATAAAACTGTATATGAAGTTGTGACCAACCCTAAGCCCACTCTCTGAGTTGATGTCCATGATAGTCAGGACTGTTTCATACAGCACAGCACTGCCTGCAGTCTTACTGCTGTCTGTATTTGTAGCCACCTATGAATCACAATCAACAAGATCAAGCATTATGAGATCTGCTTTAAATATACATAACTAATATGATTAACTCCATTACACAGGGTGTGTTTGTTCTGTTGTACCTGCGCCAACAAGTCATTCATGGCATCACTAGCGGTGTCATTATTGTGACCCAGAATCCTTAGCAATCTAAGAATGCGCACCTGAGGGACAGAAACAGACCAATCAAGTCCTGATATTCATACAGTTTAGTGTAACATGTAATAAAGAGTGATGTTAAGCTTGACTGTAGCTGACAAACCTGCAAAAATGGATCGCTGATACCAGCTACATTGTGCTCTGGAGAATAGCTGGATGTCACAAGACCTTTCATGATCTGAACCAGTTCAGGAACAGCCTAATGTAGTGGGAAGAAAATATTTTAAGTAGTCTGTATAACTGTGAATAGTTAAAGTATAAGTTTTGGAGAAAATTAACTTGCTTTACCTTGCGGAACTGATCGAGAGTGTCAGGATTTTGCTCACACAATTCAGTGATGAGAACTACAGCCCCATGCAAAACCCCTGTGCAAACAGTCAGGCGGTTACATATTAAAAAAACTTTTTTTTGTGAAACATATATTATAAAAAATAACAAAGTAGCTGACCATGGTTTTTCTCAGACAGAAGAGACCTTGCTGAAGGAATAAACAGCTCTGCAAGCTCTGGGACCTTTCTTATTATGTGGACGGCACACAGCGTGGCCTAAAGCAGAAATCATTATCAACAGTAAACAAGAAAAAAAAACAAAAAAAAACAATTTAGCAGGACTGTGTTAGTCTGGATGCTGACATGACTTAAACTCAAGGGCGGAGGTTTGATTTTGACATTGGTGGAGACATAAATTTTGATTATGTAAACAACAACATCACAATTCAGCTTTCTGTACTTCATGATAGAATATCTAAAAAAAAAGTATGGATTCATAACTGAACAAATGGTATTTTTACGTTTTAGTATATATTGACTTCAATTAATGAATTATTCCATGATGTTAAGTAAAAGGTAACTATGATGACATCACTTAAAAATGAATTAAACCGATGATGACTCTGAAAGAAAATGCTCTGGGACCTTACTGTAACGAACGCAACGTTTGCATGCATCTGATTGACAGATGAACCACATGCTCTTTTTTCACTGTTGTTGTTAATTTTGTGGATATTTCAGCAAACAGTTTTTTCAAAAAGCATTATGTTAAAGCAATTTAAAGGGTTGGTTCATCCAAAAATGAAAATTATCCCATAATTTACTCAAGCCATCCAAGGTGTATATGACTTTCTTCTTACAGCTAAAGTTATATTTTTAAAAATTCTGGCTCTTCCTAGCTTTAAAATTGGAGTGAATGGTACCCTAGATTTTGAAGGCCAAAAAAGCGCATCCATCCATCATAAAAGTAATCCACACAGGGTTAATAAAGGCCTTCTAAAGCGAAGCGATGCGTTTTTGTAAGAAAAAATATCCATATTTATAACTTTATAAACTATAATTACTGGCTTCCGGCAACGGAAGAGTGAACCTCTGACGTATGGATTACTTTTATGATGGATGGATGTGCTTTTTTGGCCTTCAAAATCTAGGGTACCATTCACTCCCATTTTAAAGCTTGGAAGAGTGCGGATTATTATTATAAAATTTTTTTTTTTAATTATAACTCTGATTGTGTTTGGCTGTAAGAAGAAAGTCATATACACCTAGGATGGCTTGAGGGTGAGTAAATTATGGGATAATTTTCATTTTTTGGGTGAACTAACCCTTTTAACTGTGCATATGCATTTTAAACACTTAAATTATGTTCTTGCTCCATCCATGCAATCAATGGACGTCCTTTAATAAGTGGGTTTTCAAGCATCAGGTTCTAATGTCAATGGTATGACACATTTAAGATGCAGCCGAGCCTTATATCAAGCCTTATTTAGGGGGGTCAAGAGTAGAGAGCGAAAACCAAGACGCTCTTGTAAAAGAGATTATATTTTTCCTGGTTAAACAAAGGTTAAATAAAAATAATATTTAAAAAAAACAACAAGACATGGATCATTGCTAGGAACAATTCAGCTGAATATTGGTAGGTCTTGCTTAAACTATACTTAAAAATGTTTACTGACATAAAATGTCATGAACTGACCTTTTTCTTGATATAAGAATTAGAGGCCCTGAGGAGCCGTTCGATTTCTGGTGCCAGGTCTCGACACATCTCAGCTGAACCCATGCAGGCTAGAGTGCATAGAGCCAGAGACTGAACATACTGACTGCTGTGGGAAAGGTCACTGCAACAGAGAGAAAAATGGCCATTTCATCAGCAAATTGCTAGAACTGCAAAAAAATAAATATATATAGTAAACATGTAAAGATATTAGGGCTGTCAAGCGATTCAAATTTTTATTCTAATTAATTACACAATGTGGCGATTAATGAATCCAATTAATCACAAAATAATCGCACATCAAATTTGGCTGAGAAATTACCCCAAGAAGTCATTATTGTGTTAAATGACAAAAGCATCAAATGGACATTATAAAAAGTAGCTTTAGAAAAAAAATATTTGATTTGATTCAACAAAATTTGATTTATTTGATGCCCAAGAACTTTTAAGCTTCAGCGGCCATGAGGGTGAGTAAATGATGACAATTTTCATTTTTGGGTGAACTAACCCTTTGAAAAATTTTAAAAAAAAGTTTTGAATTAAATTATACTCTAAATAAGAAACTAAAACTGCCAGTAGGTGGCGGTAAATGTCTAAATGAGTAAGTCATTGAGTCATTCATTCGATTCGTTCAAACGGCTGATTCATTCAGGAATGAAGTAAGTGTAGGCTTGTTCGAGATGCATCGGCGTATGACACCAAAGTTCAAAAGCAAAAGGTGCGGAAGCTTGCGGTACTTTGATGTCATACGCCGATCGGTCTGCGCAGCGCCAATGCATCTCGAACAAGTCTAATGGCTCTCTTTATGAATAGGCCATTGAATCATTGGTTCACCCGATTTATTTGCTCAAAACACGGATTCATTAATTCGACCACCAATCAACTGTATAAAATGCTACGTAGGTCTGGGGTGCGGTGTTAAATGTGTTAATAAATGTAATGCTTTATTTTTTCCCCATAACTAATTAATTAAGTTAACGCGTTAAATCGACAGCCCTAAAAATATATATAAAATATATAGTATTTACTTCTTGATTGAGTTGGTAATCAGTAAGCTAGCATCCTGCTTCTCATCCAGGAGCATCATGGCTCCCAGGTAACCCATCCGCTTCTCGTTGTACCTGGGGCTGGCAATCAGACGTACACACTCCATCTGCAGGAGTCAATACTAAAGTTATCACCATAGGAAGATATAGAACAGGTGAAAAAACATAATGGAATACACAGAGGGATAAGGCTGCAAATATGAGAAATAAATGAGGTGCTAAGATGTGATGTATCCATAATTGGAGATACAGAACTTATTTTCCATCAATACAACCACACACACATTGAGAGTTACCTGTCCGAAGTGTGCAGGGTAACCCAGCATGTGCACATAGAGTAGTTTTGCAAGGCTATGCGAACGTTCCCCATTGTCACCCTGACGAAACTGTGCCCGGATATCCGCACACTCTCTTTGGATGATGCCCCTCTCCTCACCTTGTGTCCGTGCACTTCGGATGACCCGAATCATTTCCTGTAAACGCACTGATGGAGTCATGACTGTATCTGTAATCAGAGAGATTGACACATAGAAACTGAAAGAGGAACCAGCATATACCCAGAACAAAGCAATGACTTTACATTGATAGTTTCTTGGTACTTGATTCAATTGCATTTTTGAACATACTTCAATAAAAAGAATTTTTATATTAAAATGCAACTCTAGGGTCTAATTTGGTTACATTTTAGAACTGTCGAGCAATACGTTGACCACTTTATTTTTAGGGCTTCAAGCACATATCACTGAAACCCTATTGTAACTGTTAAAATTTCCAAGGATTCTCCCCTAAAAGTGATCGGGCAGACCAAACCGTAAGTCGAAGAGACTTGAAACTTTGAGGGATGTTAGTACTCACACCGTCTACAACGTCACCAAGGCTCGCCCCGATCGCCCTGATGGGGGCACTACAGTGGTCAAAAGTATGAAATGGCTCATAACTCCTGAACCGTTAGGCATAGACTTAAGTGTCTTATATCGTTGTTATTTTTTTAAAAATAAAAATAAAAACTACTTTTGCGAACTAGTCCTAGGTTTTTGACCCGATTGGAACCAAACCAGTGCAGCAACATTCTCTGGAGTCTGATTGTAAATAGTTATCAAAAAAAAAAAAAAAAAAAAGAGTTGAAATTCCCATTTATGCCACCAAAACGTTTGAAGTGGGTGGAGCCACTTTTACTAAAACGGCTATAATTCGTGAATGAAATGAGATATTTTCACTAAACTCAGCACACCTATGCAAGAGCTCATTCTGTGGTCGTGTGAAAAAGGACGCAGCAACTGGCCACTTGGTGTAACAGCAAAAAAAATCATGAAAATATAACTACCAGTCCGATCGACTTGAAATTTGGCATGCAGCGTCTTTGTCCGAGGTGCCATGATATAAGGACATTGACGTATCTCAAAAAAGGAGGTCGATCGGAGCGAAACTCGCTGGGCCTGTTTGACTCACGACCCTAGAGGCCTGCGAGAAATTCGACAGAAATTGGCCACCGGGGGCGCCTTTGCATTTTTCGCGCATGCCCACGAAATTCGTGAGCAACTTTGCTTCTAGGACCGCCACTGTCCATCGAATCGTTCATTAAATATTGTAGATTATTTCAAAAACCAACTTTGACGAACAAGTCCTAGGTGTTTGGCTCAATCTCCATAACCATTAAAAAGCTTAATAAACCATAAACTTCCTATGACAAATTGTCTGTATTGGCTGTAATTGGTCTTTTCCATCTATGATCAAGATGGCTTGCCAAATAAAACATTAGACCTTTTTACGCATGTGCCTTAAAGCGCTTAAACCCCGATAACTGCTGCTTGCAGCTATATTTATTATTATTATTATTAAACAAAACATCAAGTGGCACCAAGTTAAACTTTAATGTTCTGGTGGGGTCAACAATATGAACACTGCAGTTGACCACCGACCAATGCAGAAAACTTCACCCATGTGCAGAAGGCAATGTATTCAGTGAATAACAATGTTATAATCAGATTACTTAGATTACAGTGCAAGAGGATTGCTTACACTACTGTTCAAAAGTTTGGGGTCAATAAGATATTTCAATTGCCAGAATCAAATTTAAAGTTTTAAGTGCACTATTGCTTTAAAACTGTTCGAAGGGCTTAAATAGTTTATTTGG
Source organism: Elopichthys bambusa (assembly GCA_037101425.1). Lineage (NCBI taxonomy): Eukaryota > Metazoa > Chordata > Actinopteri > Cypriniformes > Xenocyprididae > Elopichthys > Elopichthys bambusa. The sequence goes on along the minus strand of CM074437.1, from coordinate 3,617,006 downwards.
GCCTGTCGCCTCTGCTTCTTCCTCTTCTTCCAGGTGAGGAACATACACCTGCTTTCGTTTCAGATCTTCCCATGGTGACTACATTCATTCCCGCATGCGCACCGCGCGCGCTCCGCGGCCTTCAGACGCTTTGACGTTCCTTCATATCTAAAAGCATTCCGCATCTCATTATCCTTTTGACATCTAACAGAGACATTTTCATACATTATTTACAGCGCAGTCAGTGTGTTCATATCTAGTCAGTTTCTCGAACCACCGTCTTCAAAGACAAATGCTGTGTGTGCATTACAATCAGATGCAATAAAATGCTAATAAAACGTAAACATTTAGGAGATAACGACAGGAAAGACTTGAAAACGGCGATCAGTTAGTGCTGCGCGTCGCTCTCATCGTTTGCAGGAGATGTAAACATGTCTTGCTTTGTGGTACACTGCATCTGTTTGTAATTAAACTGAGTATTATTTATACTTTTCGGTGGTAAAAGTCAAGTTGGTACACGTCCCGAGTGTTGTCAACCCGTGTTTGTGTCCGCTGACGTCTCGAGCATCTGAACCCGGGCTCATCGTCTTACCTTTGGCAGCGCAGTAATTCCAGTCGCCGAAGTCTGTCGGCTGCTAAGCGCCTAATTCATCCGCTCCTCCTCTTCTGTTTAACCTTACGATGGTAACCAGACGAGGTATTTTACTTCACGAGCAACTTTACGCTGTAACAGCATTTACAAATGTGTACATAAGCCTCATAGTACAGCGCAACTTCCGCCATCCGGGTGTGCCATTCATTCCCGTCCAGCTGCTCTGGAACTGGAAAAATACTTGTGTGCGGTGTGTATTTAAAGGACCCGCGAACTATTTTCTGATATTTCGTCTATTTTTAAAGTAAATTATTCAATGAATATTACAAAGTATGGTAAGCCGTGTGAACATTTATTCCGTAAAAATAACTAATATAATTTTTCTCTGTTACTAATTGTATTAGTAATAATTCAATAGTGACTAGTAGTCTGTTTTCAAAAGTGACTAACTAGAAAATAGTAGGGGAGAGTGGGGTAAGTTGACCCACCCACTGTATCTTGGCAACCGTACCATTTTATTGTCATGTGACCATATATTTTAGAACCACCCATCATTTCTGCCAGACTGCGAAAAGGAGAAGCACAGTGGAAGTCGCTTATTTACTTTAAAAACTGTTTTTAATGAAATTTTTAACATAACAGATGTAATGGCTGTTTCATCCAAGCAAATTTATCCAGGTCTAAAACTATTTACGATGCATATTGGTGATTTAGCAACGTATAAAACCATGCAAGTCATTTAGCTAAATATTATTCTGAACTGGTAAGCTAGCTAGCTTTTCCTAAAATGGCAGCTATGGGGCAAAGTGAGCCAAATGCTGTGGGGTAAATTGAGCCAGCGTTTCAACTTGCCCTACTGAATTTAAGTTAAATCTGAAGTATAAACTGGTGTCATTTCAATGTAATAATATTACGCAACTGGTTTAGTTTATCTCTATTTTCGAGTTTATTTGATAGGAACAGTGTACAAGCACACCAAATCCTTCTCTGATACGAACCAGAGGATGTTTAATCACTTATATCTTTCCACCTGTAGTCTCTAATGGCCTAACATGTTCGACATTGCAGAAAAACTACCATGTCAAGAACATTTTGACTAAAATCTTTATTAGTTTCAGTGACATTTATTCATTCTTATTTAGTTTTTATTTCATTTTACTCAGCAAACTCTCTGTTTAGTTTGTTTATGGGAAGGTTATAACTTTGGTGTTCAACATATTGTTTCAGAAATGCAAACAATTAAACATGCTGAAATTTCAACTTCATTTGGTTGGTTTTATGTTGTTTAAGTTAGCTTTAAAAAAAGAAATATGAATATTTGTAAAAGGAAATGTGATTATTAAATTCGTTTTTTTTAAATAGGTACATTATCTTTAAAATTTCACATGGGTTTGATTCAGATTCAGTTAGATGGTCAGTTTACACCCACCTATTGACTCGGATCAACTTACCCCTAACCTGGGCTAAATTGAGCCAGAGGAACACTTTTTTTTATATATATAAGAAGCCATATTTTTTAGAACCCTTTGTCATAGATGTATTCTGATCATTTAAAATGATAGGAAACATCCTGAAATTACTTTAAATACTTTCATTTGTACTTCTGCCTCATTTTCCCTTTTTCTTGAGGACCACATAAGTAAAAAATGGCTCATCTTACCCCACTCTCCCCTCCCTATTCTATACTATTTTTTCCTTTAAATCTGTAAAATACTTTAAATCATGTGGTTTTTTTGTCACATAATTCTATGGGGATCAGAGTTTCAGATGTCACGTTGCCTAAACCATTCAAAAGTTTGAGGTCAATAAGTTTTTGTGTGTGTTTGAGGTCTTAAAGGGTTAGTTCACCCAAAAATAATTACTCACCCTCATGTCGTTCCAAACCTGTAAGACCTTCGTTCATCTTCGGAACACAAATTAAGATATTTTTGATGAAATCTGAGAGATTTCTGTCCCTCCATTGACAACTACCACTTTCAAGCACCATAAAGGTAGTAAAGACATCATTATAGTAATCCATGTGACTCCTGTGGTTTAACCTCAATTTTATGAAGCGACGAGAGCAGGGCCGTAACCACCATAGGCCAAATGGGAAATGGCCACATTGTCCCTCCCAAAATTTGAGATTTCCTAATGCTGCTCTCCATTAAGCACTGCTCTATTTGTTGTTAGGATGACAGACAGTTTACATTTTAGGTTTTCTCTGCCTCAGCAGTCTAACAGCGCTCGTCAATGTCAAAATGATGGCCAATCAGATCAAAGAAGGCGGGGCTTACAATTCACTAAAGACTAAACATTTAATATATTAAACTGTTTTACGATGGATATATATAACGGTCCACAGTAACATACAGTGGTGCAAACTACTCAACTTTTTTATGGAATTTCTCCATTTTAAATTGATTATATCATTTAAATGATATCATTCATAACTGAATGTGACGAGACTACATTTTTAGACTAACATTTACATTTGACATATTAGACATACAGACAAGAGTGAATGTGTACATATTTTTAAATAAAATATTATTTGCAAAGAGTCTGGACTACAACACTATAATTAGACCTAGAACTTCTTTTCCCGTTCTTATTCCTTCTTTGTTGCCTTAAAAATCCCTTTTAATCCTTTAATAATTTATTTATTTATTTTGTAAATAAATTAGTGAATTATGTTTTTTTGTGTGTCTAAAACTGAGGTTAAACCACAGGAGTCACATGGATTACTTTAATGATGTCTTTACTACCTTTCTGGGGCTTGAAAGTGGTAGTTGCGTAAACTGTCAATGGAGAGACAGAAATCTCAGATTTCATCAAAAATATCTTAACTTGTGTTCTGAAGATGAACGAAGGTCTTACGGGTGTGGAACGACATGAGGGTGAGTAATAAATGACAGAAATTTCATTTTTGGGTGAACTAACCCTTTAAACTCAACATAGCTCCATTTATTAAATCAAAAATACAGTAAAAATGTGATATAATTTTTTAATTTTAATATATTTTAAAATAAAGCTGAATTTTCATCAGCCGCTGGTCTGTAGTGTCACATGAGCCTTCACAAATCACAAGTAACATTTCTTATAATTATAAATTCTGAAATAAGTAAACCGCAATGCATTTTTTTCTGGATTATTTCAAAAGAACATAATTTGTTTGAAATTGGAATCTTTTGTAACATCATAATATGTCTTTATTGTCACTTTTTATCAACACACTCTTGTCTAATAAAAATATTAATTTCTCAAAACCTACCCTAAACTTTTGAACAGTAGTGTAACTATTCATTAGGTAGAAGTTACTGGGATATATTAGATACTAGTCTCTCATAAAAAGGAACAAGGTAAACTGGAATATACTAGAAGGAAATGAAAAGTTGATATCTGAGCCCCAGATCCACATAGAATGACAAAAGTTTACAATTTGTTGATAGTGACATTTGTCACATTGTTGGGATAGTGACTAGAAAAGAAATAAGTATAGTGTCTAATGAACCACTAGAGAGAAACACAACTGACATTCATTTATCCAGTATTTGTTCAGGAGCTGAACTCTGCCAACTCTGATCTTAGACAGCACTGTGCATTGAAGGGATTGGGGTGTAGATCTCATTGTTTTCCTAAGAATGGACATGACTGTAGTGAAATAAAGTCACACTGTTTTAAACACTGTGGGTCTGTATAATAGCAGCACATTGTATAACAATGTATTTTAACTGGTAGACGTCACACATTCTGGTCAATTCTAACTATCACATTCTGATTTTAAACATTGCTTTAGTTTGTATTAAATGTATTTCTTTTAACTTATATATTTAAACATTGATAAAGGCCCTATAGTGCTGAAATGGGACAGTTTAAAGTAAAGTTTAAAGTAAAGTAAACAAATGGTGCTGGTTTCCCTTACCTTCACTATTCTGTAAAGGCCAACAGTGTAACAGAGATCTGGACGTGTTTTGTTGTCATTGTCCACCATGAAAGCAGGGTGTAGGATGTGGGTTGTGTAACACAGCAGGCTATTCTTCCCATTTACTCCTAAATTATAGACATTTTCCATGCTGGTAAGATCCCATGCTGGTAAACAACACACGTTTATTATACAGATTTCTTTCTTTCTTTCTGTCCTCATTTGCAGTTTCTGTTGCTTTGGGTCAAATGTATTTTCAAAGAGTCTTAAATGTGAATAAAAGTTAAACAACTGCACACATGAAATGCAAAAATGTGTTTATTTTCACCACGATTAATCAGCCATTTGAAAATAGAGAATGTAATTTAGGGAATACAAACACCAGAGACTGATCAAGAGAACATCAAATAATATGCTCAATATAAAAATACAAAATTCTCTGTATCAGTGGCAGCAGCAATATTTTGTAACACTTTATTTTAAGGTGAGTTACATGCACTTACTATAGTACAGTAATTGATGCATAATCACAATCAACTAAATCTAAACTAAACCTCAACCCTATAGTAAGTACATGTAGTTAATCAATATTATTCAGTAATTATTTGTGTAAATATGCTGTAACAACAAGTGTAACCCAATATTTATATTGCGTCTAATAATCTTGCCAGTGGGTGGCAGTATTGCACCAAAGACATTTCTTAAGGCCAGTATAAATGAAAATAAATACTTTTAAATTATTAAATTACTCTCCACAGTTGTGTGCATGTTTGTTTTGCATTTTGTGTTTTGCAAAACCTACCAAACTCATATTGCTTAAGATTAGCTGTTGAATAATAATCCATCAACGGATAAAGTTACTTCCTGTAATCCTATCCAGCTTCCTCTTGGTCTTCATTTCCATCTCTGTCCTCCTCAGCGGGATAAACCGCCATGCACAGCTTCTGCCCCAAGTGTGTCACTTTAGCTATGTAGACAGAAAACAGCAGTCTTTAGTAGCCTCTGCAGGCCTCATTCACAACCTGTGTGGTCTAATGCAAATGTAACTGACATTTGTAAATCATCTTAAGACATACCAACAAAAGAGCTGAAGCTCTTGGGCTTGTTTTCCCAATATACGCCACATAGATACACAGGAACACCTGACAACATGATGGCCAGACCGATGCCGCACACCAGTGGCTCCGAGTACAGAGAGAAGATCAGCAGGAATGCCCAGAAAATAAGGAAAATTACTGGCCATGCCAAGCTCACCTGTGGAGTGAAACCTGTTGATTACAGTGAAGGGCTAAAAATGCACGGTACAAAGAAAGAACGAAATCTATAATTATACATAATTACTGTTCACACTGTTCTGAGAGCTCTTGAGGTTGTCAAAACTACAAAATGAAGTCAATAAGATTAGCCGTACCTTGATTGGCCGATGTATGTCTGGTTCTTTGATGCGAAGCACAATCTGCCCGGCAACAGTGACCCCATAAAACAGGTAGTTGATGAAACCAACATAGTTGATGAGGGTGTATATGTCGCTGGTGCACAACATCAGCAGAGTTGATAAACACTATAAAATAAACCAGCATTTGTTTAAAATACAAGCACCTTTTTACATAATTTAGGGAAAGAAATAAAGAGCTCACAGTGAAAAGCAAAGCGGGGATGGGTGTACAGCGGTTCACATGAATCATTGCCAGCAGACGGGGAAGATGACCCTCTCTCGCCCCTGCAAAGAACAACCTGAGAAAGACCAACTGTCTATCAACCTGAGAATGCAATGCAAACTGAAGGAGCAAATGAGAAGTAAAACTTTAAGATTGACCTAGATGACGTGAAAAGGGAACCATTGACCCCTCCGAAGGTGGACAGAGCCACAGAGATGGGCATGATCCATGACATCACCCCGAGCAGCTTTTCACCAAATGTCTGATGGAGATTAAAGGAGACAAAGAAGTCACTGAGGTCAAAGAGAAACGTGAAAACCGATCACTTTTATACAGGCGTTCAGCAATAATGTCAGATCTACTGATGAATAATGAAGGAAGAAGTCAATAAGGTTCTCACCACAGCAACAGCATTGGAGGCCAACAGTTCCTGAGGGCTCATAGCTGTAACATACGCAATATTCGCAAATACATAGACAAAAGTGACCAGAGGGATTGAGATGAAGATTGCACGAGGCAGATTCCTGTAAAGAAAATTAAAACATGGGTGGAATCTCGGTTTAATTTTCTGGGCAAAGCCCAAGCGGGAATTCTACTATATTTAAAAATTTATATTATGTACAGTAGTTATACTCTAATGATCTTAAAAATGTCTGCATGTTCTCAGAAAAAATTAACAGCATCCTCAGTAGTGTTCACGCGGTCTCAGATGTTTCTCATAAAATACCTCAGGAGAAATAAAAACAGATACAAATCACAGACATACAACAAACACTATAAAATGGTATAACCCCCATTAACTTTTTTCTTGGAAGAATTTGATGAGCAATCCTTCAGAAACCTGAACAGTTTGAGATACTGTTGAAATCTCCTCTGAAACTGAAGACGAATTTACTTGTTACATGAGATTTCTTTCTCAGCAGACAAATGTGAGAACTAGATTAGTTGCCAAAAGTCTCCATTTACTTTAAATTCAAATTTCAATGATGTCTAGGAGACAAATTGAGATATTATAAGATCTCATTTATGATTTTTCCTTCCTATGGCTTCTCACCACACTGATTTGATGTCTTTTACATTATTAATGTCAATCGAATCGAGACACCAGATGAAACAGTAATGCATGTTGTTAAAGTGTACATACGTGACAGTTTGTATGGAAAATGACATATTGTCACATACTTCTCTGAGACTTTGGTTGCTTTAAAATCCACAAACATAATCCAAATAACAGGCACAAGGTCAAAACCACAGAGCAAACTATCCAGATAATAAATCCAGGGAGACCATAACCGGAAGATCGAGATCGTAACACTTATTCGGGATTCAGTAGAATAGTTCTGAGTCAGCTGTAACCTCAACTCTACACAGAAACTGAATGCACAGATCTATTGCATTTAATCATATGTTTTATAGCTGGGCTCTCATTGACACCGAACAGAACGTAAGGGTTAAACAGCTCACCCAAAATATTTTTTCAACTACTCACATCAATAATTAAAGGGTTAGTTCACCCAAAAATTAAATTTCTGACTCACCCTCATGTCGTTCCACACCTGTAAGACCTTCGTTCATCTTCAGAACACAAAAGAAGATATTTTTGATGAAATCCGAGAGAAATCCGTTTTTTATCTCCCATCGAAAGCAACAAAATTACCACATTCAAGGTCCAGAAAAGTAGTAAAAACATTGTTAAAATAGTCCACGTGCTTCAAACTTAATGTTATGAAGCGACGAGAATACTTTTGTGCGGCAAAAAAACAAAAATAACGACTTTATTCAACAATATCTTCTCTTCAATGTCAGTCTCCTTACGTTGAAGACACATTTACATTTAGTCATTTAGCCGACGCTTTTCTCCAAAGCGACTTACAAATGAGAATAGTAGAAGCAGTCGAATCAACATGTGTACAATACAAAAACAGTACGTAAGTGCCGTGTCAAGTCACAGTTTCATCAGTAAAGTGCTCGTAGCAAGGTTTTTTTAAAAAAAATTTTAATAAATACACAAATAGATGGAGAAAGAATAGAAAGTTGAAAAAGAAAGAGTAAAATATAAATAAAAAGTGCTATATTACTGGGTCAAGTGTTGACGAAAAAGATATGTCTTTAGCCGTTTTTTGAAAATGGCTAAAGACACATTGCAGCACTTCCGTGTTTTATGTCAGAACGGCGACTCATTATTGGCCGGCTCCTGCGTCAGCATCACACGCATGCGTCGTGCTGATCACGTGATCAGCATCGGCCAATACTGAGCGCTGCACTGCGTTCACTTCGTCAACTGTGTATGAGAATGACACAGAAGAGATGAGATTGTTGAATAAAGTCGTTATTTTTGTTTTGTTTTTGCGCACAAAAAGTATTCTCGTCGCTTCATAACATTAGGGTTGAACCACTGCAGTCATGCCGATTTCTTTACTAGTTTTCTGGAACTTGAATGTGGTAATTTCATTGCTTTCTATGGGAGATTAAAAAAAACATTTAATCAAAAATATCTTAATTTGTGTTCTGAAGATTAATGAAGGTCTTACGGGTGTGGAACGACATGAGGGTGAGTAATTAATGACAGAATTTTCATTTTTGGGTGAACTAACCCTTTAATTATGATCACATAATTGTTTATTTTATATTATTGATCAATGTGTCAATCTGTTGACCAGGCTACACGTGACACGAGTTGTGGTCTCATTGGCACAAATTAATTTAGATGAGATTAGATCAGATAGAACTGTATTGATCCCAGATTGATCCCACTCTTGTATCATCCCTGACCAATGACAGTGTACCTGTAGGGGTCGATGAGCTCTTCGGTTACATAGTTAAGAAAGTTCCAGCCTGCATAAGCGAAGGAGCCCTGGAGGAAAGCAAGTGCAATGCGGCCCATGTCATAGGGCTGGAAAGGGTGAAATGCATTTTCTGGCTCCAACCAATAAAAATGACCTGGAGACACAAAACAGAGAAGCATTTTATGTGCTGTGCCTGAAATAATATGTAGAGAGTATCCAAATGAATGGAGAAAGTTGTATTAACTACTGCATGATGAGTTATATTCTTCATTTACTGCAGGAAAGCATATTATGCACTGTAGAGTACACTTCTCATTATCAAAATCAATGGTTCTTTCTTCGAGGATTTGTTTGAGAAGGCATTCAGCGCTCCTTTTTTGTCCTTGGGATATCAAGCACATGAAAGCAGCAGACTACAAACGGCCCACCATGACAGTCAACTTCATATGTGAGTTTGTCTGTGCTTAATGGATTTCTGCTCTTTTGTTTATAGTGCTAAAATGGGTCAAATATGAAAAGTATGTCTGTGTAATACTCTTAGCTTAATGCCTGCCCTCTTATATTCAAGCCTTTTATGTTCACATCTAATGCTTCACATGAGTTAAACCAGCTTTCGTTGTTTCCTTGCTCTGATACATAATTTAGACTGTATTTATTTTTGCTAATATGTTTATGGCAGTGGTAAAAAAAAAAAGAAAGGTAATCACGACCCCCCACAAATCAACTGTTTTCAACACTGATAATAATAAATGTGTCTTGAGCACCAAATCTGCGTGTTATAATTAATTCTGAAGGATCATGTGACACTGATGACATGTAAAATATATTAAAATAATTTATTTCAAAATGTAATTGTGACGAGCAGGGCGGGCGAGAGCCGTGAGGGAACGGCGCGAGGCCGGTGACGCGAGTGATAACGAGCTTCAGCTGTGAGTCGCACCGGTCTCGAGTCTCTCACGGAGGAGCTCCGGAAGCATAAAAGGAGGAGCGACGACAGTGAAAGACGAGAGAGGACCATTTTATTATGTTTGTGTGGCCGGCAAACGTCCGTGAGGTTCTGCTAGCATTTACTTTCATTTTGTTGTTTGTTTATTTTATATATAAAAGTTAACGTTTGCCGGTTCCCGCCTCCTTCTTCCCATAACAACGAACTACGTTACAGTAATATTTCACAATACTGCTATTTTTTTACTGCATTTCTGAACAAATAAATGCAGCCTTGCAAAAACTGACCTCAAAATGTTTCCATGTTTTATGGGGACTTTCCATAGACAATAATTTTATATTGTATAAACTGTATATTCTATCGCCTAAACCTAAACCTACACACAACCCTCAGTAAACTTTCTGCATTATTACATTTTCAAAAAACATCATCTAGTATGATTTATAAGCTGTTTTCCTCATGAGGACCAAAAAATGTCCACAAGATTCCTGGTATTGCCATCCTGGGGACATTTTAGGAATACCTGAACCACACACACACACACATTATATATATAATGGAGGGTACATTAATGTTCTGTCAGAAACATCTTTGTAGAAAATACAAATTACATATTAAAAATTGCACATATCTCACTCTACGAAATGCCAGTATTTACATATATGAACACATGTACTTCATGTTTTTTTTTGTGCTGATAATGCATAAATAATTAAAGAATATGTTCTGGAAATGTCAAGAACTAAAAACATTTTGGAATAATAAATTTGTGTTACTGTCATCAATTTTAGGGAAAAACTCAACTTGACTGTGTGGTGATTTATGGTGAGGTTGATTAGAAAGAAAGAAAATTGCTTTATTATTTATGACTGCAGCTAAGACAGCAACTGAATGAAATAATACTGGAATGAGTTCTTGTCATACTGTATATGCAACAGAAAATATGCTAAATATAAGGAGGCAAGCTGACATTTAAAATATAGAAAACAATACGAGTACATTATGTTTATCTGAGTGACGTTAATGAATGAATGCATCTTATATGCTGCACCGTGGACTGTACTATTATAATTTACCCTTGAAGATCTGCACGATACCCATAACGATGATGAGGCAGAGGGCGAGGAGCTTGCCTGTGGTGAACACATCCTGTACACGCGTCGCCCAGCGGACACTGAAGCAGTTGATCCAAGTTAACAGCACTACAGGGAAAAGAACAAACTATATTCATTGAAATTCAAATTGATGACAGTAACCATGCGAAGTTACACTGAATCAGGAAAGAAGTCAGTCATATGTTATATATATATATTGACTAACTTAAAATTCAGAAACAAGCTGTTGTTTGAAAACACTCATATCAATACTGATATGTTGCTGCAAGATTCACAAACATAAAAATAACAGCTTTAGAACTAAAATAAAGCAAGAACAGCCACAATGATTAAAGTTGCCAGACAACATTATTCCACAGCTTTGGAATCAGCCAAGAACACGTGGTTTAAGAAAACTCTCAGTCTGCACAATATGTACTATTTGAGCTCTTGCAAGAGAAAACTCTGGATGATCCAGACCTGTGTGAACAAGCTGTTTGGAAACCCTCACAAAGCTGACATGTTTCAGTTCATTAACCGCAATTATTTATTACTATAACTAGAACCAGTTCCTGAGCAAGAAGAAGTTATGGAAAGACACTTTTCTGATTCAAAGTGTTACCTGCGGTTAAGCCAAGGATCATTAAGTAAAAAAATTTTTTTTTAATAATTTTAAAAAATTTAATAAAATTGAATCTTTTTTTTATAGGCTGTGTGATAAAAATTGCGATAATGGGTCCTAAGTATTCAGACCCTTTGCTCAGTATTTAGTAGAAGCACAGATCAGATCTAATACAGCCATGAGTCTTTTTGGGAAAGATGCAACAAGTTTTTCACGCCTGGATTTGGGGATCCTCTGCCATTCCTCCTTGCAGATCCTCTCCAGTTCTGTCAGGTTGGATGGTAAACGTTGGTGGACAGCCATTTTTAGGTCTCCAGAGATGCTCAATTGGGTTTAAGTCAGGGCTCTGGCTGGGCCATTCAAGAACAGTCACGGAGTGACTCCTTCGTTATTTTAGCTGTGTGCTTAGGGTCATTGTCTTGTTGGAAGGTAAACCTTCGGCCCAGTCTAAGGTCCTGAGCACTCTGGAGAAGGTTTTCGTCCAGGATATCCCTGTACTTGGCCGCATTCATCTTTCCCTCGATTGCAACCAGTCGTCCTGTCCCTGCAGCTGAAAAACACCCCCACAGCATGATGCTGCCACCACCATGCTTCACTGTTGGGACTGTATTGGACAGGTGATGAGCAGTGCCTGGTTTTCTCCACACATACCGCTTAGAATTAAGGCCAAAAAGTTCTATCTTGGTCTCATCAGACCAGAGAATCTTATTTCTCACCATCTTGGAGTCCTTCAGGTGTTTTTTAGCAAACTCCATGCGGGCTTTCATGTGTCTTGCACTGAGGAGAGGCTTCCGTCGGGCCACTCTGCCATAAAGCCCCGACTGGTGGAGGGCTGCAGTGATGGTTGACTTTCTACAAATTTGAACTCCGACTGCATCTCTGGAGCTCAGCCACAGTGATCTTTGGCTTCTTCTTTACCTCTCTCACCAACGCTCTTCTCCCCCAATAGCTCAGTTTATCCGGACGGCCAGCTCTAGGAAGGGTTCTGGTCGTCCCAAACGTCTTCCATTTAAGGATTATGGAGGCCACTGTGCTCTTAGGAACCTTAAGTGCAGCAGAAATTTTTTTGTAACCATGGCCAGATCTTTGCCTTGCCACAATTCTGTCTCTGTTCTGTCTTTGACCTCATGATTCTCATTTGCTCTGACATGCACTGTGAGCTGTAAGGTCTTATATAGACAGGTGTGTGGCTTTCCTAATCAAGTCCAATCAGTATAATCAAACACAGCTGGACTCAAATGAAGGTACAGAACCATCTCAAGGATGATCAGAAGAAATGGACAGCACCTGAGTTAAATATATGAGTGTCACAGCAAAGGGTCTGAATACTTAGGACCATGTGATATTTCAGTTTTTCTTTTTTAATAAATCTGCAAAAATGTCAACAATTCTGTGTTTTTCTGTCAATATGGGGTGCTGTGTGTACATTAATGAGGAAAAAAAATGAACTTAAATGATTTTAGCAAATGGCTGTAACATAACAAAGAGTGAAAAATTTAAGGGGGTCTGAATATTTTCTGTACCCACTGTATATATATACACACACGTTTTTAAGATTTAACACTTTCAAATGTAAAAAATTGCAAACATTAACCATGCTGTGTGACCATATATAATAAGATTAAATGTTAATAAACTAAGTGTATCCGCAGACAGCCATCATAAATCAAAGAAGACATTTCTTAGAAATATATTTTACCTAGCTGACAAGGATCACTTAGTCGCTTTGTGTCAAACTCAAATGCAGTTACGCCGGGTTTTTGACCAGCAAATGTGTGCAAATGTGCAATTTTAATGTCCTTCATTAAAACGACGGCATCACATTACGTCATCATCAATAGGTCATGAGTTTTTCCTATTGTAAAATACGTTTGGCCAAAATCTCAAATTATAAAAGATGTAATACTACTGTATGTACACAGGCTATTTAAGGCCATTTGTAGGCTATTGGCTATTAGATGGCAAATGCTAGCCTCCCTCGGCCTCAAATGACCTCAAATGCATAAAATATGAGCCTTTATAGAATAGTGTTTCTTTCGTAAAGACAACGTTGTACTTATTCAAACAACAAGATATTTATTTACCGTTGCAAGACGTTCAGCTGCTCTGCTGTGGAACTTCAGAGGGCGGAGTTAAGAGGTTTGACTGACAGGCCCAAAAAGATTTTGTCAGAAGGTATTTTTTTTAAATACCTTTAATTGGCTAAATATATTTGTAAAACAGACAGACAGACGTAAAGGGTGACCAATAGCATTGATTTATTGAAGAAAATAAATAAATAAAATAAAACACCTCCAAAAAAAAGGGCCCTACCTGTGCACGTGCCTGCATACATATTATTCATATATATTTTTTATTTTTTTTTTTTAATTTATGAATATGAAACTTTCCATTAAGATTTATACAAAATGATTTAGTAAGCACTAGTTTTGTTTTGTTTTACTCATTTAAAATTCTTAATTCATAATTGAATCATTTGTGGATTATTCAGTTCAACTTGATGGAATTTCAACAATTGATATTCATAAATCTTAAAAAAGGCTTGCATTTTATATATATATATATATATATATATATATATATATATATATTTGTTGAATATATGAATATATGATTTGTTGAAATGTGTTTTGCATCAAGGGGTGTGTCTCAAAACTTACATATACCTGCAACATTTCAGCTGTAAATAAATTCTAAATGTCTACTATTTTGTTCATGCTGAAATATAATTAAATAATGGTTTGTATTTGAAAAAACATCTATTGTCATTATGTGTAGGGAGTTGGGTCATGTGATTTATGTTTTGTGCTTCAGAACTTCTGTTAAGGGAATGTAGTGAGCATCAATGCTCCCTGGTTTTCACAGTGCATTGTGGGACATTTTAGGGAGCGAATGTTTCAGTGCACTGGAAGGATTTTCCAATAGAGACAGCCGACTCCCTGATTAGTGCCCTGACTAGTGAACTAGGGCGCTGACTGAGACGCACCCAAGGTCTTCACATGCACTTACTTAAACAAGTGGGTTAAGCAGGATCAAGGCAGGATTCCCTTGGATAAAACTTGTTGTCATAGACAGTCTTATTGTAATTTATATGTTCTAAAGCATTTACTTACACAGGCAGACGGCAGCGAGCAGACCCAGAGCTCTCTCTGGAGGGAAGCATGAAGGGAAGAGAGGCTGCAGTGCGTAATTGGCAAACGTGAGGGCAATCACAGCCTGGTTAGTTGGATAGATCACCAACACTGCAATCCACAGCCTTAGAAACCTATTCAGAAGACAAGCCCTGTAAGACCTTACATTACATTATATCTAAAAATTGACTTGCTCTTACCCAGCTAGCCCTCCAAAAATGTCCTTAACATAGGAATAGTCTCCGCCCGACTTTGGGATTGTGACTCCCAGTTCAGCATAGCACAGAGCACTGATGGCAGTGATGACGCCCGTGAGAATCCACACTATGAGAGCCAGACCCACTGAACTGGCATTTTCCAATACACCCTTTGGACTTACAAAGATCCCAGAACCAATAATGTTACCTGGGAAAAAAACAACAACAAGCAACTGCAATTAACAGAAAGACTTGACTTTAGCTCATTGATGATTGTGTCTGAAATAAAGTAAATCCCCACAGTCATCATGTTCCAATAATGTTCCAGGATGCATTCAATTGATCAAAAAGGGCCGTAAATACATATAAATATCCTGTTGTTTATATTTATATCACATAAACTCTCTATATTTCAAAGAATCCTGAAAAAGACATGTCTCTGTGTTCTTCTCTTGTAAGGTTTTTTCAGTGCTTTGTGACCTTGAGGGCTGGTTTTAACCAGTCTGGTAAAATATTAAGAATGCTCATTGTTAACACCTGTTCACCAGTGAAAAGTTCCTTTGTTTGGAAACAGGAAAGAGATGGAATTCTCTAGAGATTTGGGAAAATTAATGAAGTAAGCTGTATTGCCACTTGTACTAGAAGCTCTGAACTGCATTTTATTTATTATTGTGGCACCTCCCTGAGTCTCTTTCCTTCATTGTTTATTTTTGTCTACTGTGTGTAACACATGAAACAGAACAATCTATATTCTACTATTTAATCTTTAGCCAAAGTTAACACTAAATGTTAATTGTTTGCAAGCAAAACGAAACAAAACAAGGTTGCACTTTATATTACAGTACGTGCACTTATGTACTTGGGTCATTGACGAATAAGATTACAAAATTAAAAGTGTAAAAAAACATGATAGTTTTATTAAGTATTAACAATAAGATTATGTGGTTTTTATACTCAATTAACACTGCTTTTGTCATTTTTTACAAAAATTTGTCACTAAAAAAGTCATTCGGTTTAACCAAAATTTCGGTTTTACCGAATGACAATATTTTCAAACAATGCTAACAGGCTGATATCTAGGTAGCTAGCAAAAAGACAATCAAACATTTTATATTTTGGTACAAGTTTTTAAAATAGTACAACATTTTCCATGTTTTATAGCGGTTGTACCGAATCACAGTGTTTTGGGACATGCGTATGAGCAAATAAAAAAAAAAACATGAATTTTTCAACTTTAGTTACTTTGCTTCACGGCCATGTGGTCCTTTGCAGGTGTCTGAATGATATCACATCCTGTCAAATGATATTGACCACATGACTTGATCCAAAATGGTCCCTTTATATTGCTTACTCCGAGTTAGATAAATGAAATTAATTTTTCCGGACATTTTTTTTCATAACAAAGCAATGACTACTACACAAAAATGACTTTTACACCATGTTGATAAATTATGTTATAAAATCATGCCAGAATAAAAAATATATACATTTATTACATTTTAAAATATTTTAATCACAAATTAAATGGCTGTATTGGCCTTTGGACGGTTAAACCGAATGACCTTTTGACACTTCAGAATCTTTAAAATACCTTTATATGTAGGAAAATATAATTAAAACCTTTTGGATTCAATAAAAGAGATCTAGTTGAGATCTAGTTAAGAAAGTACTGGGTTACTAATTACATGGGTTAAGGTTAGGTTTATGGAGGGTTAGTACCTAGTTATTACCCAGTTATTGCAATTCATATAATAAGTATATAGTATGTACATGGGGAACAGGACTGTAAAATAAATTGCTACCCAAAAAAACAAAACATGACTGAAACTGTTAAAAAAAAAAAAAAAAAAAATATATATATATAAAATGTAATATGTAAAATAAAATGCAGGGGGGAACACTTCTGAGTGGGTAAAACAAATATATCAACAAAAATTAAACAATATATAAAAAAATAGAGACTTTTGAAACAATTTTAAGATTATTATTATGCATTTCAGGGCTTAATATTTGTCTGTGTTAGTCCTAGCCTTCACCAAGCTTCTTAGGTCAATCTACTGTTTTATGAACCTGTCAACAACACAGATCCTTAACAACTTTATGTGAAACCCCTAAGGTCTTAAAACAATCAGGCAAAATATCACACGCAAAACAATTGCCAGGAAGATAGTGACCCCACTGTAACCCAAACTCACAGCTTAAATCTCAGGTAACATGCATTAACCCGGCAGTGAGGTAAACTGGCAAAGACATGTTGGTGAGCTTCAATTCAAGTCTAAATTACATGCCATGTAGTGACCTAGTTTAGGTTTAAACCTGCTACCTAACACCGTACACCTACTGATAAATCTCTTCACCATTTTATAATCCTTCCTTGGGCACTGCCTGCTTGAATGCATTTGCTCTGGTAAGATGGAGTCAAAGTTAAAACAGCCTATTGTATTTCTCACTTAGAGGCTTGTTTACACACGACACCGTTTTCAACTAAACTCGTAAAACTTTTATGCGTTTTGCCCGTTCATTTACACGACAACAGCGTTTTGGGGGAAAAGATACCGTTGTCATCTCCATGTTAACTGCAAAAACGCGAATTGTGAAAACGGTGACGACATGCGCGTTTGGCGCGAGTGCTCTGAAAAAAAAAATGCGTAGGCGCGAAGGCTTTCTTTACAAAGTGACCTAAGTAATGGCCTGACATGCGTAATATAGTGTTTTTTTAAGTCATTTTCGCAGATCCGTGTGAACAGGACTCTTTTTGACAACGTTGTCAAATCGTTTCCGTTTTTAGTACATCGTTGTCGTGCAAACGTACCCTTAAAAGTGCAGTAAGCGAATTCTGAGGGGCTGTTCACATGACACCGTTTTCAACTAAAAACGGAAAACTTTTTATGCGTTTTATCCATTCATTTACACGACAACAGCGTTTTGGTGGTCTGAAAACGCAATTTTTTTTAAAACAATCTCCGCATAAACAACAAAAACGCAAATCTGTTTAAACGATGACATCATCACATGTTCAGTCTATAGTGTTTCATCGCCATCCAATGGCCTGACAGCAGAATACTCAGCAGAAAATTCAAAATTTCCCTGTTTTAAGCATATCATTGTCGTGTAAACGTACCCTTATAGGCTGTTTTCACGACACCGTTTTCAACTAAAAAAAATACGAAAAACTTCTTCGAATTCTGAGAAATGCTCAGGGTTGCCAGGTTTCCACAACAAAACCAGCCAAATTTAACCCACGGACTTGAAAAACAACCCACAGCAACAGTGTTAAAGTAGCCCAATTCCGCGGGAATACCGCAGACTTGGCAACACTGGAAAAGCACCAAAACACACTTGCAGCCAATCAGCATTAAGGGGCGTATACACTAATGAGGGGGCGGTGCCTGTGTTGCATAGCGTGTTTGTGAATTTGGGGGCGGGGCTATCAAGAGGGGTGTGGGGTGTGCTCCTTTTGGGTAGGGGTGTGTTTGTTTTGGTGATTTCAAATATCAACAGCATTTCTCAGAAATTGCTTACTGCACCTTTAAATTACATAGTGAATAAATATATTTTGTATTATAATATATACAGTACATCATTTTCTTTAATTTTTAAATTATATTCAAATTTATTCAATATGTGATCATACAACCTGTATGCTCTTCTTTCTTATGTGGAACACAAGAGGAAATTTTGAGAAAAAAAAAAAAAAAAAAAAAATTCCCTCCATTCAATAAAAACAACATTGGACCACCTTAACTTTCATTGAATGGACAAAAACTGTTAAAACAGTCTTCAAAATATCTTTTATGCATTCAGAGGACAAAACTATAGGCCTACTTTTTATCTTCTACATATAAAGTGGAAGGAGAATAAAAGAGGTAAAGCAAAGCATAAAACACACTTTCTAAGACTTACCTACAATAATACCACACGCACTGAGGAGTCCGATCTCTTTCTTCAAGGCCACTGTTGGTTCTCTGTCCGTGTCTGAGTCCGGCACTGAAGCAGCCCTGCGTCGGGCGCCACTGCTGCTCATTTTCTCACAGACAGCAGTGACTCTGTTCTTAAGTGTTGATGTTTAGAGTCTCAGAAACTTTATCCTCCCACCTCAAACTTAATGTATTAATCTGATAAACCCGCCCACAGTGCTCTGGTTTGGTCTAGTTTAGTAGATGAGTGTAACAGAGGCAATATGCAACTACAAAGAGATTTGTTTTTATTATTCAGTAGCCCACTGGAATTACAATAGTCTTATTCTTATGACCCAAACAAACAAATGAATCTGGGACATAATCAGATAAACAAATAGCATTTGAATATTATAAAGACATTAAAACCTGTTGAGGTGAGGACAAAGTATGTTACAAAAATGATTTGCAGAAAGAATGCATGAATGTTAGTTCACATATTCACATCTAAGAAAAACTCATGCTTTGTCAAAACATATTCATGACAAAGTCAAAATTATGAGATAAAATAAGTTACACAAGTCACGATTATGACAAAAAAAATAATTTTTACTTTTGAATCTCATAATTATGACTTTTTTCTTGTGTCAGAAATACATGGCCAAAGTAAAAAAAATAATTCAGGCCAAGTCATATTCCTTTTAACAGACTCTATTTAAATAGTCGAGACCTATAGACCTTATGTAGCTCCGCCCCTTTTCAGCGCTGCGCTCGTTGTCTCTTGACTTCCGGTTTGTATTTCCACAGCGATCTCACGTATTTATGAATGAACTATCTACTGACATTTGTTAAGACATCTGCTTTAAACATAAAAAAACTCATGATAACTTTCATTAACTCTACAACAGGTAAATCCACTTCACCAGCTAATTATTCTTCAACAGCGAAATATACAGGGCTACCGCAAAAACGGAAGTTCAAAGACAATATTCTAAAGATGGCGGCGCGCTTGTTTCTCTGGTAAATAAGGTCTATAGCGTAGACCTATAGGGTCTCCTGTGGCTTACTGTGCAAAGACATATAGAAGCCCATGTTCCGCCACAGTTGAATAAAAAATATAATTCTGTAAGTCATAATAATGAGAAACTTTATTATAATTAGAAAGTCTTAGTATCTAGCTCAGAACGTAGCCTGACATGCACTTCTCCAATACTATGGAATGGAAAAGCCGGAGCGGATCAGGAGCGGAGTGATTACAGAACGCTTAGAGTGGAGAGAGGAAAGTGCTTTCGCTCCACTCCAGGCTTTGATCACATCCCCCTCAGCAGGGTGAATACGCCTCGTCTTTCCTTAATTTAAGACCCATTAAAACTAAAATTAAGGCATTTATTACACTATTTGAGAAATGTAAGCCTATTTACGGCCTTAAAATGATGAAAAGTCAATTTAAGACATTAGGACAGGCGGGAACCCTGCAATTGACGGAAATCCGTCGTAGACTCGCTGCAATTAACGGAAATCCGTCGCAGCGACGGAGAACTTTAAACCATGGAAATAGGCTTCCAAATATAGAGATAGCAGCATGTTTTAATTTATATATTTGTAAGGCTGATTCATTTTGATTTCTGTCCCACATCATTTGAGGAAAGGTTGTTTGGCATATGAAATAATAATTAGAATTCATATATGATCTGAACATTGATTTGTAAATATACACACACAAACCAAAGCTGCAACCACCAGAAATATTGAGACGGGCACACTTTCTTCAGCACTTCATAGGGCCAGAATTATGTTTGCTAGGGGCCATAATGAGCTCTGGCCAGAGAACAAAGCTTCTCAGTCAGCCATGCATATCAGTGTCTATTTCCATTGTTAAATATTAATTTATCTGTAGAGTGCTTTTCACAACGCATCCTCTTCCAAAGGCGATTTGTAAGAGAAAATGTCTTCCAAACCACCCAGTGAGTCAGCCAAAGGCATCAGTGGCGGTTAAGAAACTCCCTAAGATGTTTAAGAAGCCAAGACGCATTTAAACGATGACCAAAACAATGATGCAATGGCTTGTAAAATTTAATTCCAAAGACATTAGTGTTTTTTCAATAGATGGAGAGTATTTCCTTCCTGTGTGATGGTAGTAAACAGGTTCAGATGTCTTGGCAGAAATCTCTGCCAGCATTCAAATTCAGCATTAATATGTTTATGTAAATATTGTGGCTCTGAGCACCACTCAACAACACTGGCTCAAACTCTGTTGTCACAATCTCAGATTTTCACTACACGATTTTTTTTT
Source organism: Elopichthys bambusa (assembly GCA_037101425.1). Lineage (NCBI taxonomy): Eukaryota > Metazoa > Chordata > Actinopteri > Cypriniformes > Xenocyprididae > Elopichthys > Elopichthys bambusa. Next base: position 3,595,908 of record CM074437.1, on the reverse strand, counting down.
TAAATCAAATGTGAAGCTTATGACCTTTAGACCATCTTTCATGGTGCATTCCTATTCATACGGTGTCCGCCACATTTGGATTTGCTACAGGTTTTACACGGGATGCCCTTCCTGACACAATTTAATTAAATTTAAATAAATCATAGCCTTGTAAAGTTTAAGGGGTCATTCCGAACCAGTATGAGTTTCTTCTGTTGAACACAAAAGAAGATATTTTGAAGAACGTTGATAACTAGACAGTTAATTGGTCTCATTGACTTCTATAGTATTTTTTTTTCCTACTATGGAAGTCAATGGCTACTGTCAATTGTTTGTTTACAGACATTCAAAATGTCGTCTTTTATGTTCAATAGTCAAAAGAAACTCTTTGGAATGACATGGTGAGTAATTGATGACAGATGACAGCATTTGTAGTTAAAAAGTATATAATTTTTCTTTTTTTAGAAAAAGACTGATGGTTTCTCTAGAGAAGACCCTTATTCCTCATCTGGGATTGTATAGAGCTCTTTGAAGCTGCAATTTGGACCTTCAACCCGTTGAACCCCGGTGAAATCCACTATATGAAGAAAAATCCTGGAATATTTTCCTCAAAAACCTTAATTTCTTTTCGACTGAAGAAAGACATGAATATCTTGGATGACATGGAGGTGAGTAAATTACCAGGAAATATTAATTCTGAAGTGAACTAATCCTTTAAATCTGAGAATTAAAAAAAAAAAAAAAAAAACTGAATGTAGGAATTTAACTTTTCAAGGGCCCACAGTTATCATGGCTAAAAGAAGTAATGATGCATATGGATCATGAAATAATTAAGACAAAAGTTCATAATAATGAGGTACTAAATCATAAGATAAGTTAAAACTGACATGTGGATTACTTTTTGTCTTAGAAGTATGTGAATTATGATTTACAATTTACAATAAACAAATTAATCTTTAACTTGACCTTTGGAAACGAAACACTCAAAAATATACCAGTGTAGGGAGGTGGAGAAAGAGTTTGTAACCGTAACTGTACAAAAGCAAAAAAAGATCTTGAGCCTCACTTGAGGTGGGATAATCATGAAGAGAAAGATCATAATTTTTTTTATTATTTTTTTTATTATTATTCACGTTGTAAGACAATACTTCTTTTTTTTTTTCAGGAAAAAAACAGTATAAAAGTATGGGATGTGTTTCCTAACACGGCCTGACTGGGGACATCATACCACATTTGTTCTAACCATGGGGCATTGGTGGGCAATAGGGAAACAAGGCTGATGTATATTATCAAAATAGACCACCGGACTCACATAATCTGCTCTAGAAAATAACAGACTTCAAAAACGAACAGATTTTTTTTGTTAATAAGTGCCAAATACTCCAGGCTTCCTTTTTTGTTCTGAAATATCAGGTGTTTGAACTAAGAAAGAGCACCAGGACAATCGCACGTTGCTTTAAAGAATCCCTCATAAGAGCCGTTTTAATTTCCATCCTTATGAACATTAAAGAAATGACCAAAAGATACGTCGCTGTCATGGAGAACGATCTCGAGTGTAGTTGGCCCCTTGGAACGAGATATTTAAACCTGCCACGTGACTGAAAATCAAATAGTTTATTTAAAAAAAAAAAATAAAAAAATAAAAAATAACAAAAATATGTCAGTGTAACCCCGTGTGTGAGCAGATGTCAGCATGGGAGTCTTGCTACAGGCCGATGGTGTAAGAGCGCCCAGCAGGGTTGTGAATGGCGGAGCATGTAGGCTCGGTCACAGCCCATTCATACCAGACCTTCTTCCCATTGTTACACCTCCAGAACCTCACGCTCACGCTATCACTGCAGGACAGCGGGATCGGCTGCTGCATGGGGAGAGAGAGGGAAAGAAAAAGGTGTTAGGATTATATTCCCAACGTGACTGTACACTTCAGTGCGTTAACTGTGGAGTCGATGAACTGCCACACTTTGACAGTGCTTTACTGGCTCCTTTCAAACTGAAAGTGCTAACTGTATTTATGTCCAAGACTAGGGTTAGGAATCGAATGGATTTCAACTCTGGAATCCGATACTTAAGGTCAGGAGTCGGATAATTGTTATAAAATTAAAACTTATTGATTTCTTTTGTGTGCATTTTAATACGACTTTAAATCAATAAAGCACAAGAAGACTCGCGTGTTGTTTTCATCCAAAACGTGCACACAGCAGGGGCGGATCTACCGCTTTGCCACCCCATCTGCCACCCCAAAATTATCACAGAATAAAATATAAATGTAAGCAGTGTTTCAAATACTGCTAAAAAAGACAGCGTAACGCAAAATAATGGCAAAAAACACGTCTTTCAATAAACTGTGCATGATGGTTGCACACACACCGAGTGTAGTCAACATTAAATGACTCCTATGAACCGGTTCTTTGGGAGTCAAAAAAACCCCCCAAAAAAAACACAGCACAGCCAAGTTCACTTACGAATTGTTTTTCCATTTGTTTGTGAATAGGGAAAAAAAACTGCTTCCCGGCTAACTCAGAAGTCCTGTGAGAAATATAATCCCATCCGAATAGGTCAGATTCATTTCGTAATTTTTTGGCGAGCTGATTCTCCGACCGACAGCTCCACTTTCATCATTGATACAGGTCTTTTTGCCATCCGACGAAACAATAACATGTAGTATACACTGAGCTGCAAAATAATTCCTGAATCCCAAGGTTTTTGTTACAGTGTTAAAGGAATTAATCTCATTAGTGTTCACTGGGCAGTGCAGTAGTTTGTGTATTTATTACGTTTTTTGCAACATCTGAGACCTTTTGATTTGATTTTGTCAGAAGAGACTAAGTAAGACTAAGAACATTTTATTTTGACCTGGAAGTTTGAGGTTTGTGGAAGTTGGTGTATTTTGAGATTGAGATTGTGAGAAAACGTTGAATTGTGTTATGGACCGTGCGCGTTAGCAATCAAGAAAAACAATAACTAGACTGAAAAGTTTGAAAGACAAATTTATGCTGGCTTGTCATAAAGCCAACTTAAAGTCTTGTTAAAAAAAAACAAACAAATAGTTTAATCAGTTAGGCCAGAATATAAATGTTCTGGGTGATTGCTAAAGTGTTGCTAGGTGGTTGCTAGACTCTTGCTATACAATTACTGGGGTGTTGCTAGAGTATGTAGTTGATAGGGTGTTCTGGGTGAACACACACAGACATTCCTACCTCTGTTAATAACAGAAACTCAAAAATGGTTTGCAAAAAAAGTTTTTGTTGCTCTAAAACATGTGATTTATACCATCGAAGTAGCCTATGTAATATTTATAAAACTGCTCATCACCTTTAGTGATACAAGCTCAGACTCATTTAGAATCTGTTGATGTTTTTCATATAGTGTCTTGACTTGGTGCCATGATGGATATTGAAATCTTGTTATCTATTTTTAATTTTAAACAGCATAGATGACTACTTTATGGTAATGCAATATTTGTGAACACAATTGTGTATGTCAGGCCATAAATCTCCAAAAGCTATGCATGGGCACTTGCTTTGGTGTTGCCACCCCCATAAACCTCATGCCACCCTATATATAATTTTCTAGATCCGCCCCTGGCGCACAGAAAGATGCCTCTCATCCTGAATAGTGCGCAATATTGAACTGAGCACTCTTCCGCGTCTTTTACACTTGAACGGACAAATACTTTCTTACGTAGGGATGTGCGCTTCGACTAATTTGAGTTTAAATTGAAGTTTTGTAACAGACTAGTTGACTAGTCTAAAGTAAGAAACCCCCTAAAGACTTGTGTGTGTATATATGATCCATTTGAAACAATGAATCAAACCGTCAAATGCCAATTAATGCAGCTAAAAACATGTCAAACATGCCTTTTGACTTTTCGGAAGCCTACTCCCTCAACAAAACTGAGTAGTAACATGTCTGTTGCGGTCTTCTCTGAAGTTATTTTTGTTGAAGTTTTAGTGCATAACGCAATCTGCATTTGCTTGCTTCGGTTACTGCACCTACATGATTGTGCTAAACATGGTTATGTGTGACTTCAGTGGAATTACGCCAGTTTGACATGTCTCAGCTTATATTAAAACGTCTGTTTTTTAGTTCTAATTCAAAATACTCCTGTGACTCGCTTGTCTTTCGAGTGGCTCGCCGAGACTGACACGAAGAAAACGCATGGGAGATCTGAGGTAAAATTAAAAGAGTACCTCTTAAGGTATTATTTTCCCCAATGTTTTATTTTAATGTGTTATTTAAAATGCTTTAAAATATAAATGTAACAAAGCTCAGGGAATAAGTGGGAACCGGCAAACTGTAAACAAGTTTTTAATTGACAAAATAAATAAAACTAAAGTAAACGGCAGGCGCATATTGGCCAACTGCCGCACATACATAAATAAAACGCAACTTAAATGTCCCAGGCCTGGTCCTCTTTCATCCTCCACTGTAGTTACTCCTCCTTTTATCCTTCCGGAGCTCCTGAGACGCGAGACCAGCGTAGCGTGCAGGTGACGGTCATTTAACACTTTGCTCGTCACAGTAACATTAAAACGACAGTAATTTGAACGATAAAATCTTTTTTCCTGTGTATTCGACTATTGTTTTCAGTGTCGATTAGTAGCAGCTGTGCCATTTAGTCAACTAGTCTTGCACAATCCTAGTCTTAAGTGAACATAAACAGTTGAGAAATAAACACGTGTATCAGTGTATTGGATCTGTGCAGCTCTTAAAGTGACAGCAGCCTAATAAACCTGCTGCCGTCTCTATAATAACATTAATCAAACAACAAAAGACATAGAATTCACTCGCTGTTCTTGACTGAATAACTTTTGTAACTATATTTGTAATCCAAAGCATAAGAGTTATTAAAATAAACACTACCATTCATAAGTTTGGGGTTGGTAAGATTTTTTTAAATGTTTTTGAAATAAGTCCCTTGTTCGCTTGGCTTCATTTGTTTAAGCAAAAATACAGTAAAAACAGTACTGTTGTCAAGAACCCTCCTCCATTGTAATATACTTTAAAATGTAATTTATTTCTGTGATCAAAGCTGAATTTTCTGCATCATTACTCCAGTCTTTAGTGTCACATGATCTTTCAGAAATCATTCTAATATGATTATTTGCTGCTCAAGAAACATTTATTATTGTCAATGTAAAAAACAATTGTGCTATGTAATATTTTTTAGAGGATTCTTTGATGAATAGAAAGTTCAAAAGAATGGCATTAACATTGTAAATGTCTTAGTTTTAATCAATTTAATACTTCCTTGCTGAATAAAAGTATTCATTTCTCTACAAAAATCTTACTGACCCCAAAGTTTTGAACAGTAACATGTGCCTGCATTTCATTCGGTGTAAAAAAAAAAAAAAAAAAAAGGTTTCTTGCACTTACTTTCAAAGGGAAAAGGATGGGGAACCAGGAGAACATCCCAGGAGAGTGAGTTTCAGGTTTTATACCTGCAAGGATGAAGAAAGTGATATTAAGTTGTTGAAAAGTGAAACAGCACTTTTGTTCAGTAAACCTGAATTACTACAGATCATTTAAACACTTTATAGCTACAGTTTGATGCATTCTGTGTAGATTATTAACCATTTGGATGTAAATGTGATTGCCCTCCTCATGTAAATTAGATTTTAAAGGCGATCAAGTTAATAAGGCAATAATTCTTGATTGCCCTCTCCCAATAAACCATGCCAATTTGTGGTCATTATTACGGAAAATACTCAATGTGGTAACTCAGAAGCTACTTTTTGTTTAAATATGAATAGTCTGGTCATGCAGTAAGTGTGAATAACGCAAGCCTTACTTTGTGATTGGGCCTTTAAACTGACCCTGCGTGCACCACAAACATGAGACTTACTGAGCGTGACATCTTTGTAGAGTGTGGCCTCGAAGTATCCAGCAAAGCCATGAAGCACTGAATTACATCCCACAGAGAATCGCAGACATTGATACCGGTTATTATTCATATCTGTGTGGGGTACAGACCAAGAGTTAATGGCTTTGTAGCAAGTGTTACAAAAGAAACTAGAGGCTGGTCATCTATGTGTCTGTCTCTGCAGGATCTCATACCTGAGGTCGGGTGTACGAAGGTGAAGCAGGGCTTGGGGTCTGCAAGTTGGTGGAAGTTGTGTAGTCTGACAACATACGGTGTCTCAAAATGGCACTCGGGGTCTTTGTCTCGCTCCCGACAGCCTCGGACTTCATTATATAGTTTAGATGAGGACAATGGAGCCAGGAAAGACGTGTAGGAGCAGGGAATGCTTACGCCATCATCTAACAGAAAAATTAGCTGATTAAGAGATGTAAAACAGGGCGAATTAAAACAAAGACAATTGATGATATCCCAAACCTTTGAGGAAGTGCTGCGCTCCATCAAGGCACTCGGGTGAAAGCTCATTGTCTCCAAATGACCCTAAAAGCTCGCTCACAATGATATCTGCTTTCTCTGGAGCCGTCCATTCCCTCATGTCACATGACACAACAGTCACTTGATCACCCCACTCCTCAAATTTCCAGTTCTCCAGCCTGAGAAAGAGAAGGGGAACACCAAAGCACTGCTAAGTAACACTTGAAAGTTGAATGTATTCAAGAAATAGAAGTAATTTGAAAGTAAATTGTTAAAAATATATATACGGTGGTATGCGAAAGTTTGGGAACCCCTTACAGAATCTGTGAAAATGTGAATAATTTTAACAAAATAAGAGAGATCATAAAAAATGCATGTTATTCTTTATTTAGTACTGTCCTGAGTAAGATATTTTACATAAAAGATACATAAAGTCCACAAGACAAAAAATTGCTGAATTTATTAAAATGACCCTGTTCAAAAGTTTACATACCCTTGCTTCTTAATACTGTGTGTGGTTACCTGATGATCTACGACTGTTTGTTTGTTTGTTGTGTGATGGTTGTTCATGAGTTTCTTGTTTGTTCTGAGCAGTTAAACTGAACTCTGTTGTTCAGAAAAATCCTCCAGGTCCTGCAGATTATTCAGTTTCAAGGATTTTTTGCATATTTGAACCCTTTCCAGCAGTGACTGAATGATTTTGAGGTCCATCTTTTCACACTGAGGACGACTGAGGGACTCAAACACAACTGTTAAAAAAGGTTCAAACATTCACTGAAGCTCCAGAAGGAAAAACGATGCATTAATAGACGGGGGGGGGGGGGGGGGGGGGGGGGTAAATTGTACATAATTTGTCTTCCGGGAAAAATGTAGGTATCTTCTGTCGCTTCCGGAGGGCAGTACTAAATGATATTTGATAAATATAAAATAAATATAAAATGTAATATAATAAATATAAAATATTTCAACAAAAAGAGAAAAATGTGGATGTCTTTATCCTGTTCAAAAGTTTTCACCCCCTGACTCTCAATGCATTGTGTTTTCTTCTGGAGCTTCAGTGAATGTTTGAACCTTTTTTAACAGTTGTGTTTGAGTCCCTCAGTCGTCCTCAGTGTGAAAAGATGGATCTCAGAATCATACAGTCACTGCTGGAAAGGGTTCAAATATGCAAAAAATCCTTGAAACTGAAGAATCTGCAGGACCTGGAGGATTTTTCTGAAGAACAGAGCTCAGTTTAACTGCTCAGAATAAACAAGAGACTCATGAACAACCATCACACAATAAAACAAACAGTCGTAGATCATCAGGTAACCACACACAGTATTAAGAACCAAGGGGTCCCAAACTTTTGAACAGGGTCATTTTAATAAATTCAGCTATTTTTTGTCTTGTGGACTTTATGTAAACATCTTTTATGTAAAATATCTTACTCAGGACAGTACTAATAAAGAATAACATGCATTTTGTATGATCTCTCTTATTTTGTTTAAAATTATTCACATTTTTACAGATTCTGTAACAGGTTCCCAAACTTTCGCATACCACTGTATTATTTGAGATCATGTAACTTCCTTACGTGACTACTGCATTAGGGTTCTTCTCAACGGCATATACACGCAACTTCCTCTTAGCCTGTCTTGCCGCACGAAGTGAGGCGTTTACCAGTGGACCACGACCTGCACCTAGTACCATCAAAACCCTGAAAAAAAAATTCAGTGTACATAATCTGCCAAGCAATCAGCACGCCTCTGCATTATAGAACTGACAATGGGACACCTGGGAATGTGTGAAGTCACTTACTGCACATTGGTTTCAATCTGTTCTTCAGGAACTCTGTCTAGCAGACATCTATATACAGCCTGGTGGAAAAAGATAATTCACAATTATTGGATACAACAGCGGTAGTAACAACAGTTCAGGCTAGATTTTTGTTTTCAATAAGTGGTGCCTTTCTGTTGCCACAACGAAGTGTACCGTTTACAAGTTTGCGGTCAGTAAGATTTAGTTTAAAAAAAAAAAAGAAAAGGGTTTGCTCACCAAGGCTGCAAAAATAGTTAAAACAGTAATTATTACAATTTAAAATAACCTTTTTCTATTTTAATACATTTTAAACTGTAATTTATTCCTGTGATCAAAGTTGAGTCTTCAGTGTCACATGATCCTTCAGAAATCATTCTAATATGCTGATTTGCTGCTCAAGAAACATTTCTGATTATTATCACTGTTGACAACAGTTATGCTGTTTAATATTTATGAGGAAACTGATATTTTTTTCCAGATTCTTTGATTAATTTCTCTGAAATAAAATTATTTTGCTTAGCTGCCATTTTTGAAGTGTCCTTGCTAAATCTTAAAATAAATTAATTAAAAATCTTACCAATACCCAAACTTTTGGAAGTAGTGTGTTATTTGTGTTTTTCTATGTATAGGGCCCTATGAAATCCATTTTATTTTTTCCCCAAATTCCGTTTTAATTTCCTGGATTCAGTTTTTTTTTTTCCTTTTTAATTTTTTTTCGCTCCATTTTAATGATTAAATAAAATTGTCATCAAAAAGCATGTCTAGTTTATTGAAATCATGAAATTTATACAATTTTAGGGCCCTATGAAATACGTTTTATTTCTTTCTCAAATTCCGTGTTTTCTGGATTCCATTTTAATGGTTTCATTCAATTTTAATAATCAAAAAGCATGCCTAATTAATCTGCTGCACATAGAGCTTTACTGTTAAAATTAAAACATGGAAGAAAAATTATGATCTTTCCTTAAAAAATATGGTTAAGAATAATTTATTATTATTAGTGTTAATATTATTATTCAATTGAGATGTGGCTAAATTTTACTGTGCAACAGTAATACATTTTTGTCACAATTTTTTTGTTAAACCAAACTTTTATTTTGACATGTTGCAGTGAAGACCTTTGAGTTTCTCTGTGTTTAATATGATGATAGTTTTTCTCAAATGAAATGGTAAAATGCTCATGAAGTGATTCTCAGAGCGGATCAGGAGAGCTCATGCATTCATGTCTTCATAGAGTGAGGCGGTAGAGGCTGAAAACACCACGAGCAGAATCCGCGGAATCCAGTCATAAAAACGGAATTTAGTATATAATGCGGAATGTCACGGAATTTATCAAATTTTTGATGAATGAATAAAAAGCAGGTCAGTACACTTAAATCAAATCGTGATATAGACTAGTGTCCGTGAACATTAAACGGCAAATAGACTATTGAAATATGAATCCTGCATTTCTGTGTGCTTCTGAAATAAATGACGCGGAAGCGCAGTTTCATTTACCTCACACGCATGCGCGCACACACACTGAAACACGTGCAACACTCGCAGTGTTTTCATCCTCTGTTGCCTCCTCACTATATGAGGAAATGAATGCACGAAATCTCTGAAAGTCACTTTATCAGCATTTAACCGCTTCGTTTGAGAAAACTATCGTCATAAACACATTTAACTTGACAGAAATAATTTAGATCAATTAATTTAATAATAAATTATTAAAACTATCTTTTTAAGGAATAATCTTTTCCATGTTTTAATTTTAATGTGTGCAGCACATTGTTTGACAAAAAAATTTCATGATTAAAAGATAAATTAAATGGTATGCGTTCATTTGATTGCCGGAAAAATAAAAATACAGAATTTCTGGGAATTTTTTTTTTTTTTTTTTTAAATGTTGTTGTTTTTAAGAATTCAACTAATTAGACATGGTCTTTGATTATTAAAATTAAACCATTAAAATGGAAATGGAAAAATATCATAGGGCCCTAAAAAAATTAATTTTTTTGTTAAACTTTTAATAAATTGTTGATGAATTGGATAAGTTTTATTATTTCAATTAATTAGACATGCTTTTTGATTACTAAAATTTAATTTAACCATTAAAATGGAGTAAAAAAAAAAATAAAAAAAAATAATAAAAGGAAAAAAACAGAATCCAGAAAAATTAAAACGGAAAACGGAATTTGGGAAAAATTTCAGTCTTTTTGCAATTTAATATTCACAGACACTAGTCTATATCATGATTTTATTTAAGTGTACTGACCTGTGTTTTATTTATTCATCAAAAATTAGACAAATTCCGTGACATTCCATGTTATACAGTAAATTCTGTTTTTATGACTGGATTCCGCAATTCCGTCAGCGTTTTCTGCATCATGGAAATCATAGGGCCCTATGTGTAGTTGCTAGGGTGTTTCCTTACAACCCCAAATAAAAATATTCCACCCCAACACTAACATATTGTGAGTTCCCTCCTTCCAGGGATCCCACTCTAAGCCAAATGTCCCTGACTTTTACTGACTAAAAAGCTGAATTTCCATGACCTATAATGAACGGAAAAACAGGCCGCTGTTGTGCTGAGCACTGAGCTGACAAAAATCAGCCACAGACAGTATTTTAAAACCATCCATTTGCAAGCTTTATTTACTTGTTCACAGACATTTTTAGTACAAAACTAAGTTACACACTCATACACACTACTTTTTTTTTTTGCGCTTTTAATTTATAGTTTTTATGCTAAACGCTTTAGAGGATTTTCTGTTTCTCATAAAGTTCATCATTCAGTCTTTTGATTTCTTCACATTTAGTTTTTGCAGACTGTCCACATAAGTTTTTGGGACTGACAACTGCACTTAGTTACAGGTGTGAGTCTCCAAATGTCCTGTTCGCACAGCAACTTACAGTAGCGTATGGAACACTGTCTGTATGAACGTGCAGTGAGAGTCAAGCCCGTATTCTCTTACTAGTAAACATAACGACACTGACCAATGTAATATTAAAGATCGCGACGTCCATAAAACTGAAAAGTCTCATCACTTTTGACATCACTTTTTCATTAAGCAACAGCAGCCCGTAAACACGCGCTAGCCGTTGCACTCGCGTGTCACATCCTTTGCGATGTCTCACGCATGACACGGCATTTGAACTTGGAAAAGAAACACAAAACTGACGGGAGGCGCTCCGGTGAAGAACAGTGACTGGATCTAACACCTTAAGATGACGCACAGCTCATATCTCTGTCGCTGTAAGTTACAGAAAGCGAAACCACACACAAAACACCGTCTCTCTCGCACTGTATGACGTGACAGACAACTAGTTGTCCAGTGCGGTTCCGTTCACACAGCGCAAATATTCTGAGAATGCGGTTGTGAGTCCTGAAAATTTACGGGTGTGAGTTCGATTATAAAATTTGGTTGTCACACCCGTAAATAACCGCACTGTGTGTGAACGTAACCGTATTAAGGACTCAAATACAGTTATGATAAACCGTATTCTGCTGCTGTGTGAACGTGGCCTTAGACTGTTTGACACTAGGCTGTAAATGGTTATGATTATTTAAGTCTGAAATAAATAATTAAGTCCCATAATATTTTTCCTTCAGAAGTAATGTTGGTAGTTTATCCAATGTGCATTTATTAATTTATTCATATTTATTTATTCTACCATGGTGAATAAACGAAGGTAATGGCCACTAGGGGGCAAAATGGGACAACTGTGCAGTGAAAACGCGGCTTACTGTGTCTTTTTTTTTTAGCTTACCGTGTCCTAACCAGACTTGACAAAGCTACAAGATGACAAAATCAATCATAAATCACAGCCAATCATAACAGCATGGGCGCGGGCTCTGTTCGCAGCTAAACATGAAAACCAAACCAAACGAAACTAAATTAAACCATTAAACTTTATTCAAAATACATACTCAGTGACTGACAATCTTTGTCATGAAATACACTTGTTTGAGCTTTGCTTAATATTAAAATGGTTTGAGCTTGAATATCATTTTGCATGACTTTAATAGACACTATGAGAGCAACAATGGCTAATTTAGAGTTTGAAAAGAAATAAAAGGAAACAAGAATGTTCAAACTGTAAGTAATAAATACTTTTCTTTGTGCATTTATTTCCTTGTTCCCTCTCTATTACCTGAACTATTAGCTGCAAAATTCCAGAAATATAGAAACCATTTAAAAAATAGAAACCTTTGTCATGTCGCAGCTGTTTAGGACAGTCTTTGAAGTGGTCATTTTGTATGTAAGTGGTCATGTACATTTTCCTGGCATGTTTGCCTTAGTTAACAGGTACAGGTGACTGCATTTGACTTAAGTTGAAGGGAATAAAATGCCGCCGAAAAATAGCCTAACCATAATAATATGCAAAACATGTGAAACAACGCAATAAAAAAAAATGCGGTATAGAAAAATTACATTTTGATAAATGAAAACTAAAATTTAAAGCAAACAAAAATCCCTGATATTCCATGACTTGGACAAAAAAAAAAAAAAAAAAAAAAAAATAGAATTCCCTGACTTTCAATGTCTGGAACAGACCTTTTAAAATTCCATGATATTCCAGAAATTCCATGATCCGTGGAAACCCGGCCTTCAATGTAAGTCTATGGGATTTTTTTGCCCATTTTATTGTTAATATAATATATTGTAAGCTCTAATGATGTAACAAACACCACTAATGAGAAAAACTAACTGGTGACCAACTAATAACAAGATTCTGCTTTCCATTAGCAAGTCCTTTTAACTTACCTGCTGGTACTGAGAATATTTGATAGGATCCTTTTCAAAAACTTCATACGTCTGTGATTCCAAATTGTCCATTAAAGGCTGATAAAACAATTAGGCATCACATTAGTACAATCGAAACCAAAATAATCAATATTCTGCGCACTAAGCAAAGCTTTATTCTTTAACAGACGCACCTGCAGTGGTGACTGTAGGTAATCTTCATAGCCTTTGGCGAAGAGCTCGTAGGCATTAGGTGCTGGACGGTTTTGGTTGAGGTACTCTAGATACTGCAGATACGAGCGCAGGTCTTTCTCACTGTGGCGGTTCGCCCCTGTGAAAATAAACTGAGCCTCCAGCTGAGGAGACCTCAGATTGTTAGATAACCGCACTAAACTGAATGAACGTGACATAATATTGGTAACACTTACCTTGAAGAGGCGGAAGAGAACTCGCTGGTGGGCTTTTGAAAGGACCGGAAATCCTTTTTTATTAGTTAGAAATATGCTGGTGGGGAGAATGGCGGCTTTGATCGGCTCTCCAAGCCACTTGTCGATCACCGTGTCAGATGGCAGGTCTGCTCCGATCTCAATTGCTTCACACAGAAGTAAAAAAACAAACTAAGTGTTAGTATTCGCTGCTTAATTTATTTTTAATAGGCAATAAGCCTGGACATTTGAGGGTTTTTTTGCTCTTACCAAGGCAAATCCTCTTGTTATAGTCACAGAGTGTTCTGAATGAGTGCCACCTGAAGAGGAAAAAGGAAATTAAATGAACAGAGGCCGACGATTGCTTTGTTTTTCACAATTTAATCTCAAATATGGACTAGGAGAGAACAAAAAACCATCAGAGTCATCCTTGATGGGATGATTCATCTGATAACTTATTTAATATCTACATTTAATTGAACAAATGGCTTTGTTTTAGCTGTCTCACCATGCCCAGGTCTTCTCATCATTGCTGCCATCGTCTATTTGTTTAGACGGCTCATTTTCAATGAGATCTTCCCGCATGTCCTCAGGAGCCAACAGTGGAACTCGTATCCAAAACTATGTAATTAAAAACAAATCACCATTGAACTAATTTATTTCTAATCAACTAAGAAAGCAGCATTACAACCAATAAAAGAGCAACCAACTGAGAAAAATCCAATGGGTTTGCACACTGATGCATTACACACGGCTTAGCATTATAATTGAGTTGATACGGTGTCCTTATTGGAACAAAGAGGTTGTGTCTTTGTATTTTGTACAAGTGTTTCTAATGACTTACTTTCTAATTAATAAGCATGATAGGAAAATGTCTGTCCTGAACGTAAATGAGGTGTAGAATTAATGGGATTTAGACCGTCATTACAAATCAAAAATAACAATTAGTGAGGTCAATTGATTAAAAACTGTATGATTAAGCAGAATTAAATTACATTTATATCACATGATCCTTTAAATATGGACAAACCCAAAGGTTGGGTTACATGTTTGACCAACCTGCTGGGTAGTCAACTATTGTTTAAAAATGACTATATGGCTGTCTTAAAATAGGTTGGAAATTAAAATTCAGACACATAACTACTAGAGGCAACAATAATCAAAGGTGCAATTTAATAAATGTTTATTATTTAATTATTTATTAAAATTATTAATAAATGTATTAAACATGAATAAATGTTAATTTCCAGCATACTTTGGGTTCATTTTAAGCAAGCAATACAGTCATTTTTAAACAACAGTTGAGTTAATAAAACTACCCAGCAGGTTAGGTCAAACATTTAACCCAACCACTGGGTTAAAACAACCCAATCGCGGGGTTTGTCCATTTTTAACCCAACTTAGGTTGTTTTTAACCCAGCATTTGTTAGGTGTAATATGCTAATTTGGTCCACAAGAAACATTTCTTATCATTATCAATGTTGGAAATATTTGCGCTGCTTTAATATTTTTTGTGGAAACCATGATACATTTTTTCAGGATTTTTTGATGAATAGAAAGTTCAAAAGAACAGAATTTATTTAAATCAGAAACTTTTGTAACAATGTATAAGCCTTTACTGTCACTTTTGATCAATTCAATGAAAAAAGTATTTCCTTACCGACCCCTGACTTTTGAACTGTAGTGTATCTGTGTTTAATAACGCGTTTGCCAGGGCTGCACAATATATCTTTTAGCATCGATATCGCAATGTGCGCATCCGCCATAGTCACATTGCAGGATGTGTGATGTCAAGTACAGGGATCGTAGTTGATCCTTACGGGTCAGCTGCCCCCCGGTTCGGAACGCGTGATTTGTGGATTAATTGCAAAGTTCAACCATCATAGAGTGAAGGTTTATCATTTGCATGTGTTAAGTCCTGTCAGTTTAAACATCAAGCACAAGAAGACACTTGAGCTTGAATGGACACGTGCACGCAAAATTACATCAAAATGCCAGTCTCGGCGAGTATCCCTGTAAATACAGTCGGTTATGTGTGTAAACAATTGAGAAATAAAACAGATGTGTACCATTATATTGGATCCGTGCATTCGCCTTAAAGTGACAGCGGCCTAATATACCCGCAGCTGTTTGTGTCACCAATCTTAACAACAACAAAAGCAAGATAATCACTTTTGTAGCTTTAACAAAGATAAACTGCATTAATTATATTTCATTTATACAGTGAAGACTATGCAATGTTATTTTACATTTGAATATTCCATGCTTGTAATTTGTTTATAATTTTCCATGCAGATTCATTCCCCTACAAAACCACCCCAATCATTCTAGAATGATTAATTTTTTACAAATAGACCGGTCACGAATTAAAGTCTAAAATGAGAAATTTTAATATAAGAGTAGAGGAGATTGAGTTCGTTGCACAGCCTATTTGTTTAAACCAGGCGTCTAAGCTTACGAAACTCCGACATCCTGCGTCATACATCACGTCAGGGGTTAATCTCGTGGCGCAAGCCGATTTGCGCAGTATGCGTATGGTCATCTCGTGGAAGTTAGTTATTTTACTTAAAAAAAGTTTTAAATATGGATATTTTTCTTACAAAAACTCTCCCGTTCAATACCATTATAAAGCTTGGAAGAGCCAGGATACTTTTAAATATATCTCCGATTGTGTTATTTTTTGGGTGAACTATCCCTTTCAGTTCTTAACATTTTATTTTTTATACAATTAAGCCCATTAATGTGCTAATCTGACAGCTCTATAAGTATTGCAAAAGGATCTGATCACTTGACCTTTATGGATAATGCATTAAGTATTATTTTAAATAACAGACTGATAGCAAGCAAAAATGATAAGCAGTCTACTCACACCACTAATTAAATTTCCATCAGTGGGGAAAAAGAAAAAAGAAAAAGAGAGAGAAGCAGCCGGAATGAAGATTACATGTAAATAATAGGCCCAGGGTGTATACATAAACGAATACTGGTGTGTTCTGAACATATTTGTTTTCATTCAGTGCTACAGACTGCCATTACCATGCAAGAGTGATGTCCTGTGTGGATGTGGTTGAGCAGGATTCGAGCCAGGTTGGCACAGTGCGGACCCCTTAGGGGGATCATGAAAGCTGGCAGCCCCAGATAAGCACAGAAATTGAGCTCCTGTACCAGCGCCTGCAGCAAGGGCACAAAAGACATTAGAAGGAGAGATCACATCAAAATAATCAACAAATCTGCTCAGCTTCCTCTCTGTTGGGCAGATCTCCAATAAATGGTCCTTGTTTTCATCTGACTCTTGATTACATCTACAGTGTGTTTGAAGGAGCCCAACTGGTTCAAGATATTGTACGTGTGGATACGTAATTTGTGACAACAGCAAGTTAATAATATCTGCCTAATGAATTTGGATTAGATGAGGAACGTTTAAAGAATTTGAAAGGAAAAAACAATATATAAGGACCTTAAACATACAGATAACTACGAAACAATAACAAACATACCGCCTCTGAATTCCTGCGCTCTGTGGTCAACTCTGAGTCCGTCTCAATCCAGGAGGACAGCTTTCCCACGATAAGTGTGTTCCAATCTAATGAAGAAATAATGGGCATCCTATTATTACAAAGATATAATCCTGATGTCTAAGCATATGTAACTCTGTAAATGTAATTACACAGAGTATCCTGGATAAATGTAGAACAAGTCAGTTATTCAAGCTTTAATTCCTTAAAAAGGAACTTAATGAGAAACTGACATTAAAGGTCTTATCACACAATCTTTAATCATATTATTTAGTCCCCTGAGGTTTGCTTAAAAGCTAGTTAAGGTTTTCGTGGCAAAAAGAGTCATGATTTATGTGTCATTACTGTTTTCCAACCTCTCTTTGACCCTTAAAATTGAATGGATGACTTTTAAGTCTCTCTTTGAATGTGAAATGTGACTTCACCGCATTTTTTTCTTAACATTAATTCATCTGGTGTCAGGATTAATAACTATACAGCTTCCTCCAAATTATCTTACCGTCACGGGGCAAGTTTCTGAATGCAGAATAGTCATTATTAATGTGTAAACATGGGGGGCCACACGTTAGTGCTTTCTTCTATCTGACATCAAAAAGATGCAGATGTTTTTCAGCTTAGATTGACTTTTTGGGACTGGGGAGGAAGTTAAGTTCTGAAAGTTACTAGGGGTTGAAAAATTCTGGGAATTTATGGAAATTAAAGGGAACAAACTGGAATTTTGCAAAATTGCAGGTTAGCCTATAACAGTGAACTTAAATGTAGTTGAAATCTTGCAGCATAATCTTGGTTAAAACAACCAGATTTAATGCAAATTCAGTTGAATTTCTACCCTGCACATTCCTCAATCACATGCATACAGCACACTACTTCACAGACGTCGAGTGGCGACCCAACATAGTACCAAAAAAAGAAGCGAACAAAATCAAACATTTCACTGTATTCATTTAATATTATTTATTTTATTTTAAAGAGGCTATATGTAAGAATTTAATATATTATTAGCTTTTTTTATTGCCAATGTGTAAACAGCTTGCTATGAAACTTTAAAAAACTAGACCTTCTCCAACTTCCTAGGTTGTCTATGAAAGCCGACATGATGTTGGTGAATCATGTTCAGTCACTGTTTTGGCTGAGGTTCGCTCAAGTCATTATGGAGTGTGCGCGAGCACAATACGTTTCTGGCTGGGTTTATGGGTTTCTATTTGTAGCCCCTTTAGAATAAAATGTATATGGGGGCTTCTGTTTATGCAGTTTTTCTTTGACTATCTTGTGAATCAACGTCCCCAGGGCCACACCTTGTGGATAAACTGATTACTGCAAAAAAAATGAAATGCGCACGTGTGAAAACTACATGATTATGCTGGGTACTAGGGGTGTCGCAATATACCGGTACTGACGATAATCGTGATGTTCAAAGCATGAAATAGACATCGTGTTAATTAAGGGTGTGACAATATACCGGTATTGGCGATACATGGGCATTTTTGCCCCGACGAGTTTTTATCATGTGATATGTACAATATCACACGAGCAAGAGTTCCGTGCAACAGACAGAAATGTTTTTGTTATACTGACTGAATCCGCGTTTTGAACGAATCAGTTTAATTAATGATTAAATGACCCAATTCAATAAAGACTTTGATTTTCATTCAATTGGTTGAATGAATGAATGAATGAACTCATTAAGACAGTGATTTGCTGCCACCTACTGGCAGTTTAGTTTCATATTTAAAGTACATTTTAATTAAAAAGTTCAAATTAGAAATAATTACATATTTAAATACTGAATTAAATTTATGTAGACAAATTGTAAATGCTGTGTAAATATATTAATGCCACTTCTCATTCTGTGTCACCTCTGTATTGCAAAGATGGATTTTGTTGATAATGACTTCATTTGATTGGTAACATCCCGAATGTATAGGCTACTAGGCTAGTATTAATTTTTTTATTTCTTCAGGTCTTAAAAAGCCTTAAATTTGACTATTAAAATGTGCAGCAACCCTGAAAAAGAAAAACTAAATAAACAAAGTAATTAATTTGACTGATACATTCAGCCCATTAACCACTTTTAGCCACCATTAACCACCAATAATCTCTATGTTTTGTTACTTTCGATAAGAAACAAAGTCTCATCCCTCAAATTCTGTCCATTTTATCGTGAAATTCAAACAATAAATGCATTTTGGTGCTCTTTGATGTGGCGTGACAGATCACTGTACAGCAGCCTCATTCCAAACGGCAGGGCGGAGCGCGAGTGAACTCTTCCTCTTTAATGTTACAGAATAAACATAAATGAACATCTGAAGGTATGTTGAAAGATATAGTACAACTTACTGAAACGCATCTCAATCAGTGTTTCATGAAACAGCTTGTAAAAACTGTCACGTAGCATTTAGCCTACCTCAGAAATGCCATTCAGTGTCCAATGTGTTTAATGTATGTTTAAATAAATCTGTCATGAAAACATGACAGACACGGTGTAAATGCGGTGTAATATGCAATCTACATGTTTGCATACAATTTTTATGTGAGTGTTGATTATTATATCTAAAAATAAATAGCAACTTAATTTAATAATTTGGGCTCTGTTGTTAATTGTAACCTTTAATATTATAGTAATGTGCAAGAAAGGGCTTCCTCCTGTATATAGTATACAGCATTAGCAGAGATTGATTTTTTTTATCCGTAAGAAAATTGTCATTATAATTGAATTTATTTAAAGAGACACAATTTGTTCAATAAACCACTGTTTAATAGCAAAGAAAAAAAAAAAATTATGTTTAGTTTTCTCCTCCTGCTGTACCGAATCCGTACCGAACTGTGACTTCAATACCGAGGTATGTACCGAACCATCATTTTTGTGTACCGTTACACCCCTAGTTTGCATGCATGTCTGCTTATGACCAAACAAAATGTTTATGTTTGTATATGATAAAGTTTGTATAAATTAAACTAATTTTCAAAGATCAAACCATGACCATTTTAAGAGCTTGAAAACCTAAAAGAAAATTCAACTGACAGTGTGCTGCATCTAAATATTCAAACATGCAATACAGTTTCTTTATCTCTCACCTCTGCCACATAACAGCAGGTCAGAGCGAGTTTGGGCTCCGGGTCGTGACTTGGCAGGGTCCAGTTCATACTCCCGTCGGAACCGCGGGTGGAACAACGGCATGCACAGGAAATCAAAGCTACAGGACAGAATGACACGCATTCAGAAAAACAGGGCAGACAAGAAAACAGATATTAGCTGCATTTCAAGTTTAAAGTAAATGCCAAAAGTCTTCAATGGGGAGGGGTCTTCAAATTTTGTTTTGGACTTAATGGATCCCTGTTTAGGAATCAATAAAGTACATCTTTTTCAATTCAGAAACACCAACCTTGTTTAATATTACAAAACAAAACGTTTATAAATACAGTAATAGTAAATAATTTGTGCTATTCAGCTGTCAAGTGATCATGAGTCATTACAACCTCTCTTCATCAGGCTCACAATCCTTTGAATATAACGCATACATCTCTAATCACCTCTTTAAATAACAAATGAACCGAAGAAGCAGTCAGTAATACTTCTGTCACAATTTTTGAGCTGGAAAACTAACATGTAACATCAACACGAATGAATAAGTTTATTCAAAAACATCTATTAAATAATTAGGCGAACCCATTACATTTTTAAGACATATTCTGGAGATCTTTCGTAAAGGTTTCAAAAGAAATCCGTACGTTTTTGGCCAAAACTGATGTGCAGACTCATGTGTGCAATACAAGCAGATCTGAGATGCCGCTAAGCTAGCAAATGCTCATGTGCATCACGTGCAGCGACCTAGCCGAGACAACTTCAACTGAACACACTTCACTTCATTTAGGTTCAATGCTGAAATGTTTTCTTCGTTACTGCGCCGATAGCTCCCCTTGCTTACCCTAATTTGGCGACCGCGGCGAGGGTGTCTGCCACTTCGGGAACACAACTCAAATCTCTCCCACAGGAGACCCTGCTACCTGCACTGCCGGACGCCATCGTTAGGAGACTGGATGGGAGGGAAAATGATACTGACACAGTACTATGGAGAAACTGAAGTCATGTTGGCTCAATACAAGTGTGTCTGCACTTGAGGAACCATGCGGCGATGGAGCCAAAATGGCGATTATTTGAATCGCAGTTTCGACTCAATCTCATACGACTCTCGCGAGACTTCAGAACGAGGTCAGGCAGAGGTAGACAGACGTGATGCAGCAGACTAGAAAGAGGCGATTTGCTCTTTGAGGCGAGCTTGAATTTGCTCCAGTAATTTTGAGAGAACGTTTAATTAGTTTTAAGGGATTGCGTCGTTTATGTAATAATCAGCTTGTTTTTAATACAACAGGATTATTCATTATAAACTGAGTTTAGTGATAACCACGGCAACGCCGCGTTATTTTAATTAAACTGAGCAGATTAAACCCGTGTGCCAAATGGATTTTGCACTGGAATTTTACAAATAAAGGAATATTTGAGGGCTTTACTTTTTTCTCAAGTAGAATAGCTCTTCAAAATATATTGAATTAGTTATTTACATCACTTACCACTAACCACAGGGGATTTAAAATCAACTTTTTTAATTACCATGTATCAAACTGCCAAAGTCACGCCCCCCAGTGGTGAACCATTGAAATTTCGAAACAATTATGACGTAACGAACTGAAGTCACGTGACTTTGGCTCCGAACCACTGATTCCAAACAAAAGATTTGTAAAGCTTCAAAGCTTCATGAAGCAGTGTTTTGAAATCGCCCATCACTAGATATTGTGGAATAAAGTCGTTATTTTGTTTTGTTTTTGGCGCACAAAAAATATTCTCGCCGCTTCATAACATTAAGGTTGAACCACTGTAGTCACATGAACTGTTTTAAATATGTCTTTAGTAGTTTTCTGGGCATTTGAAAGTGTTAATTATCTTGATGTCAATGCAGGCCTCAATGAGCCATCGGATTTCATCAAAAATATCTTAATTTGTGTTCCGAACATGAACGAAGGTCTTACGGGTGTGGAACGACATGAGGGTGAATAATTAATACATAATTTTCATTTTTGGGTGAACTAACCCTTCAAATTGTTTCTTGCCATAATACACAAGTCAACTACACGTACAATTAAGCATTTCTTCTGAATTCAGTGTTGTAATCCACATGGTTTATTTTTTACTGCTCGTAAACCTTTTTGAGAATATTTGGTGAGATTTGCATTTGAGACTGTATGTGTGTGAATAACAGACTGAGCTCATTACACTCTCATCTCAGCACTTTTATGATTATGTTTGAAGAGTGGCTTCAGTGTCGTGCCTCAGTGATGACCACAGAAGCATATCGGATAAAAAGAGTAGAAAAGATTTTTTGCTGAGACATCACATGTGAATACTCTCCACCTCCTACTGTATATAAATCACTGGTCTCAGAAGATTTTTTTTTTGTTCGTGCACCTTCCAAGGCTCAGTTTATCTCACTAAAAGGAAAAATGGCTCTTCAGGATGTTTGTGATTTCCTAGAGACCCTTGATGACAGCAGCCCGTGCAGTTCTCTACCGAATGAGATGGGATACATGTGGAGGACACCGTTTGAGTTTGACAGAGATAGTCCTTTTCACTTTCTTTTCCCCCCTCAGCAGAACAGCAGAAAACACAAGACACCAACTGTTCTCTCTTCAACTTTATCCTGCCTGTCACCTCACCAGCAACCCTTTCAGCTGTCACACGGTACCACCACTTTGGGGTTTATATTTCAGGATGGCGTGATAGCCGCTGCGGACACTCGTGCCAGCTGTAAGGGTCTGATTTGCTGCCCGATAAGTCAGAAGATAATGCCCATCCACTCTCACCTGGTGGTCAACACCTCGGGAAGCGGCGCAGATTGTATGCTATGGGAACGGATCCTCACCCGAGAGATGAGGCTTTACCAGCTTCGCCATCGCAGGAGACTAAGCGTCAGTGGAGCTGCAAAGCTGCTCTCCATGATGCTTCATCCATTCAAAGGCACTAATGTGTGTGTGGCGGCTACTCTATGTGGATGGGATGGAGAAGTAACTCAGGAAACCCTACTGTCTAGCGTGGAAATGGCAGATGTTACCACTGTATCTGCAGTTTCAGATGAATCTGCTCTAGGTAGTGAAAAAAGGGCCTCAGTAAATGAGACCTTGAAGGATGCTCATGCACTAACTTTGTCAGCTCAAAATACAAAAAATGTCCTGTCTACTTTTGGGGGACGGTCTGGTCCCAGGGTGTGCTATGTTTGCAGTGATGGCCTGCAACTGAAAGGAGAGATAATATCAGTGGGCTCAGGGTCACCCTATGCATACGCTGTGCTTGATGATGGTTGGAGATGGGGAATGACTGTGGATGAGGCGGTGGGACTGGCCCGGGAGGCTGTTTTCAGAGCCACTCATTGGGATGCCTACTCTGGGAATAATGTAGACCTTTTCCACATCACTGCCCATGGCTGCAGACGCAGAGACAGAGAAGATCTGAAGGAGGAGTACTACAGAGAGAGGGAGAGAGAGAAGGAGAAGATCAAGGAGAGGGAGAAGGAGAGACAGAAGAGAGAGGGGGATGAGCTGGTTGAAGGGGAAGGTGATATATATTCAGGACACTGTGGATAGGGACACAAAAGATGGAAAAACAAGAAGACACGGATGGAATGTGAATGTGATGGACAGAAATAGCAGTCGTGAGTAGAACGATGTCAGGCGGTTCACTTGACAGCACAGATAATAAAGAATACAAAATGCACAGGGAAAGCAAGTATGTTCTCATAAACTATTTTTATTTAAACCTAATTAATAAAATAGTTATAAATACACTGCATCTTGTTTCAGATTAAAAATTGTAATCAAAGTTTTTCTTGATATTGTAGCAACAGACCAAGAAGGGATTGATTTTTATTTATTTATTCTTTAAATCATACATTCTAAATCAATATTATTCAACAAATTTCATAAAAGGATTAATTCACTTTCAAATGAAAATTAGCCCAAGCTTTACTCACCCTCAAGCCATCCTAGGTGTATATGACTTTCTTCTTTCTGATGAACACAGAAATATTAATAAATGTCCTGATGCACCCGAGCTTTATAATGGCAGTGAGCGATACCAACGAGTTTGAGCTGAAGAAAGTGTCTCCATCCATCCATCATAAACATACTCCACACGGCTCCAGGGGGGTCAATAAAGGCCTTCTGAAGCGAAGCAATGCGTTCGTGTAAAAAAAATATCCATATTTAATAACAAATTATGAAGTAAAATATCTAGCTTCTGCCAGTTAACTTATGAAGTACTGTCTTCGTTAGTTGAATACGGAAGACGGTCTGGTGGAAGCTAGATATTCTACTTCATATTTTTTTTACACAAACGCATTGCTTTGCTTCAGAAGGCCTTTATTAACCCCCCGGAGCCGTGTGGAGTACGTTTATGATGGATGGATGTGGATGGAGACACTTTCTTCAGCTCATACTCGTTGATCCCGTTCACTGCCATTATAAATCTCGGACGCGTCAGGATATTTATTAATAGAAAGAAGAAAGTCATATACACCTAGGATGTCTTGAGGGTGAGTAAAGCTTGGGCTAATTTTTGAAAGTAAACTAATCCTTTAATACGAGTCAACAATGTTGGGGGTAACACATTACAAGTAACTTGAGTTACGTAATCAGATTACTTTTTCAAGTAACTAGTAAAGTAACGCATTACTTTTTTGATTAACAACAAAATATCTAAGTTACTTTTTCAAATAAGTAACCCAAGTTACTTTGTTTTCACATTTACTGACTGACACCTCTCCTGTCCCCAAGTTGAGAGAAATTGGGAGTAAGTGCAGATGCGTTGTGTGCGCTAAGCATGATGGGTATAATAGTTCTAGACTAAATGTGAACATTCATTTACTCATTTCACTTGCACAAAAACAGAGTATTCCTCAAATTGAATAAAAACAGTGAAATGCAAACTCAGAATATGACCTGCAATAATTAAATATGTTAAATTATACAAATATACTTTATGTATTTAATCTCACTTTATTAAGCAATGTCTTTGCTGCTGACCTTCGATGATCCAATTCAATCATACTAATAAGCAAAAATGACTTTAGATAAATAATCTAATTTTTTGTTTTTATTGCTGAAGTAAGGCCCTGTACCAAACGGCACCCTAAACCCTCACGGTCTTCCTCTGAGTCCACACTTTCACGACGTTTGCACTTTCTTTGACTGCCGGGTAAACGCAGTCCTCTGCGTAGCTCACAGTCTTGCAGGCTCAGCAGAAGTGCGCATCGAGGGTGCATAGCAGCCGCAAAGGGGGCGCTCACGAACACACTTCTTTAAGCTTAAATGACAAATGGGACACCCTACGGTCTTGTGGACTTAACGGACACGCGCACGCAGCGGGCATTGTAAGTCCGCAAGACCGAAAGTGCACATGAAGTGAGCCATTTGGGACGGTGTTGAACCAGAGATTGTATATAATGGGGAGATAAGAGGGTCTGCATCTCTTACCATTGGAGAAACCGCAACGGCTAACTTAATCACGTGCGGCACCTCTCAGCCTATCGTGTAATGGCAGTGACATCAGACGCAACGTTCCCTAATCTGCCTTCTCTTAAAAAAATACATTTTTATCAAGCTAAAATCTACATATAATTCCCAACGAAAGTATTGTTTAGCGTAAAACATGCTGACGATTAGCAAACAGGCTGTCGATTAATTAAATGAGTAGCTATTTCCCCACAAAAGCGGTTTAATCAGCATATTGAAGCCTCTCATCCATTGACATCCATTCAAAAAACAGCCTCTGGTCTCCCTCCCTGCGTACCGCCACGGGCGGGGCGTTAGCATTAGCTGTCACGCTTTTTTGGCTAAAGGTTGATGGCTTGCCTTCCAGTGGCTTCGGTCGAACTTTCTTCTCCTGCATCCTATTCTTCTTCAATCCAGAATGGCAGCACAGCTGAAAGGTTTGTTTAAGTTGCCCCCTCTACAGGTTTGAATTTGCATTTCCTTCAGCCTGAGGCTTTTTCATTTCACTTTTGGAGTGAAAGGGCCTTTACATTTGATAAAAAGAGAGCTTTTTTGTTATTAAGCAAGCCCAGCCTAGATGAGAAAAGGTAATGCAAAAGTAACTGGTTTTTGCCCCTAATGCATGCCTCATCCCAGACCTCTTAATTGGCAATTGAATGAGCAATCACTCAGCGCTGAGGGAGAATAGAGTCTCATTTTATTGATAAGCAAAGAGAGAATATATAGAAAGAGTACAAGGGGTGTAGTATATCTTCAGCCAATGAGAGAGAATACATCATATAGCTCATGGTATAGGAATGTGATACATATAGAAAAACAAGTCTAAATATGGTCATCTACCGGTCAGGTACCCCAGAGGTCCTTGATCTCCCAAGGACCTTCTCCAAAAAGCAGGGAGCATTCCCTGTCTCCCATCCCATCTAGCAGAGCCTTGTTCCTTATATGGAAATGGTTCCGGTACATAAAGAAAACCATATGTTAAAACATAAGATACAACTTCAACCATGGACAATGGAAAGGACCCTCTGTCCACTTTCCTTCAATGCTGAGACCAACATAAAATCTATCAGTAACAAAAGTAATTTTCATTTTTGGGTGAACTATCCCTTTAAACAAGTATAGTAATTTTGCTACAAACGGTCATCCTGGGCATTAGATGGCGATGCGGCGCCATGATCGTTTGCATCCTCAACATATAATATACAAGAAGCAGAATGCTGGTTCTGCTTATTATCTGAAACATGGCGCTGACTAGTGTATTGAAGAATGATTGTGCGGATTTCTCAGATCGCTTTGACCGGTCTTTTGCGCACGGTTGTGGCAGTAACCTGACGGATCTCGGGTTTGGAGACGCACTGAACTTTGCCGTGAAACCACTGGGTGAAGAGGATGAACTGGAGAGAAAAATCGAGTTTCTTCACGGCACGACCACCTTAGCATTCAAAGTGAGTTCATTTAGCCAGCAGCTAATAGCATAAGGCCAGTTTAAAAACTGTTTACTCTATCTTAACTTCAGTATCTCCATTACCTAACAATTATGACCCATTCAGAACCGTGTGTCTTTTATAAAACTGCTCTAATGTTTATACGGTGTCTGTAATGAAAAGATAAAGGCTAAAGGATGATTGACTAGAAAGTTCGCTAAGTATGGCAGTGTTTACTCATTTAATTGGTTTATTAGCGCATTTCTATCGTTTGAAAAGTGACATACACCGATTAATTTATTGATTTAGTGGTTTTTTTTTTTTTTTTTTGCTTTTCAAGGACATTCGTTTCAGTAACAAGAACCGCGAACTTGTGTGTCAAACTGAGTTAAAACGTGTTTACAAAAGTCTGTATGGAAGTTTAAAGCATTACAGTATGAATACATACAGACTCCAGCTTTGCTACAGTAAGCCAAAGTGAAGACTGTGAGAACAAGACACACAATGACACAGCGACTAATGTGCTTTTTCATTGTGGCCTATAGAGTAGGATAGGATCTATGTAATCCTGAGTAGATGATCTTGTCAGAATCTTATGCAGACATAAGTTTACATTTATTAGTAGACCTAAAGTGAGTTTGGGTTATTGATAAATGTGTTGTCTATTTGTAGCAACACTCTTTATATATTAGAATTCCTGTTCAGTTTTACACTACAGTAATTTACTGTCTTCACTGGCATAATGAATGCTAAAAGAAGTCTCTTCTGCTCACCAAGGCTTCATTTAGTTGATCTAAAATACAGCGACAACAGTAATATTGTGAAATATTTTTACAATTTAAAATAACTGTTTTCTATTTGAATATATTTTAAAATGCAATTTATTCCTGTGATGCAAAGCTGAATTTTTAGCATCATTACTCCAGTCTTCAGTGTCACATGATCCTTCAGAAATCATTATAATATGCCGATTTGCTGCTAATGCTTTGCTGTTATTTTAAATTGTAAAAATATTTCACAATATTACTGTTTTTGCTGTATTTTGGATCAAATAAAAGCTTCTTTTAAAAACATTAAAAAAACTTACCGTTCAAAAACGTTCGACTGGTATTGTACATATTTATTTGACTTAATAGATTATTCACAAATCTGTATTAGTCTGTTAGAATAAACAAATTATATAAAAGTGTCATTCTATTTGAAGTCAGGAACATTGTATTAAATGATGACAGCAATGATTGGCTGATGAAACTTTCATCATCATATTAGTGATGTGAAAAACTGCAGGCAGAATAATTTAAGTCTGTTTTATGCTTTTGAGAGAATTTAGAGGAAAAAAAAGCACTTGTAATCTACTAAAATATAATGAAATATTAGTCATTATATGTTATAAAAATTAATAAATAAATAAATAAATAAAATAACCTGGATAATGCAACTTATTAAAAGCTGATTGATGATCAAAAAGATGATTGATAGAGGCATATGTTGTTGTTACTGTGTCACACTAACAAGCCAATTTTCAGATGAGCTGAAGTACAGATATGGTAATGGGCGTTTCGTTTCTGACACGTGCTGTAAGCGGTAGACCAATCACAACAGCTTGGGCCATCTGACCAATCAGAGCAGAGTAGGCTCTCGGAAAGGTGAGGTTTAGAGTGACTGAATTGAGCAAACCTTTTCTGACTCTTTGAGAAATGAGGTGATGTGCTATATATATATATATTATGAGAAAAATAAAGTGTTTTTGCAATGTAGAAGACCTTCAATATCTTTAAAATAGCATAGCGCAAAGTTATTACACATCAGTGAAATGTAAAAATAAATAAATGTGCAAGCTTCATCATCATATTTCTCTTATCTGTCTCAGTTTCAGCATGGCGTCATTGTGGCTGTGGATTCCAGAGCGACAGCCGGCTCCTATATCGCTTCACAGACAGTGAAGAAGGTGATTGAAATCAACCCATACCTGCTCGGCACTATGGCAGGAGGAGCCGCGGACTGCAGCTTCTGGGAGCGCCTGCTGGCCAGACAGTGCCGCATCTACGAGCTGCGCAACAAAGAGCGCATTTCAGTGGCAGCGGCCTCCAAGCTACTGGCTAACATGGTGTATCAGTACAAAGGCATGGGCCTGAGCATGGGCACGATGGTCTGCGGCTGGGACAAAAGAGGGCCAGGTAAATATCATAGCGGATTATGACTTGGTTAGGCAAAGTTGTAATTTTGTGTTACGTTTGGTCACACTAATAAGAAATTCTGTAATATTTATTTTATTATTATATTATAATAATAAAAAAGTATAAATACTAGGGTTGTGACGATACACTTAGCTCATGAGACGAAATGATACACGATATTGAG
Source organism: Elopichthys bambusa (assembly GCA_037101425.1). NCBI lineage: Eukaryota > Metazoa > Chordata > Actinopteri > Cypriniformes > Xenocyprididae > Elopichthys > Elopichthys bambusa. The sequence continues at coordinate 3,566,802 of CM074437.1, read as the reverse complement.
TTCACGAGAATGAGGAGACCATATTTTAACACTATTTTTAAAGAAGTCTTCAATGACAAATTGGAAAAATAGTCTTTTATTCGACTGAAAGTCACAAATTGCAAAACAATACAAGTGCATTTTGAAATGTCATGACTAATCTAGGGCTGTCACTAATGATTATTTTGACTAATAATCGAGTAACCGGACGATTATTTTGGTGATTAAGCGAGTAACCGGACGATTATTTTGTCGATTAAGCGAGTAACCGGACGATTATTTTGTCGATTAAGCGAGTAACCGGATGATTATTTTGGTGATTAAGCGAGTAACCGGACGATTATTTTGGTGATTAAGCGAGTAACCCGACAATTAATCGAGTGACCGGGCAACTATTTTGTTGATTGTTTTACAGGTTAATCGAGTAATATGTTGATTATTTTGCCAATTAATCAAGTAACCGGACAATTATTTTGATGATTAACCGATTTAACCGGACGATTATTTTAAGCGATTAATCGAGCAATCTGTCGATTATTGACGATTAATCGAGTAATTTACTTTTTGTGTGTGTGGTAATAAAAGTACCCAAGTGAACAATAGCCTTTAAGATTACTTAAAATACTTGTATAACGATGAGGAAATAATAATAGGTTCAAATAAAGTATCAAAAGCAAGTAACCATTTGGTTTCATTGAACAACACTGTTGAAATACATAATGTAATTTAATCAACTTGCGTACATTGTGTATTCTTTTTAATATTGGCCAAACTACATTTAATTTAAATTTGTACTTAATCTTAATATTTGGCTGCTTCTTTACGATAGAAGTGCTACAGCCACTGACATTTCTGGAACAAGAATATGTGGACATCAAAACACACAAACGCAGATCGGGGGTTTAAACTTTTATTTTGAAATCGCTATGAACAACAATGCACATATTTAGAAAAATATTGATGTGTTGGCATAGGCTTATAATGATTAACATTACAAATAGAGCATGTTTAATTTCTAGATGAATGATATAAGCAACCCAAACTCACAGCATATGTAGAGTCATAACTATATGTATAGTTTGTTAACCGAACTGCAGAGCCACTCCACATGTGTAAATGATAACATTGTAACACTTTGCTATCGAACACAAAGTGCGTCATACCCACAGACTTCATATGCGTTTTCAAATGCGCGCTATTCATAGACACAACCTGGTTAATATTCTCTTATAAAATTGTCCTGTCAACCCTGGGACTGAGGATTATGGTAATTACATATTTTGTAATGGTATTTACAATAATATTTGCTTTTAATTAAAGGTGGTATTGTGATTTCGATTCCTTTCTGCTTCCATTAAAGGTGTTGAGCAGAAACATTCCAGCTGCAATCTGTTTGCATCTGGAATAGCTTTATGATGTAAAAGATTGTCAGAAGGGACCAATTTTTTTTTGTTTTGTTTTGAATGATTGCTGCAGTTGGCATGGGGACAAATTATGTGATTATTTTCTCTGCTGATTTGACCCTGCCTTTCTGCTGAAACAGCTTTGTAAAAATAGCGCTATCACCATAATTTCCTGCCAGACTCCAGCGGTAGCCGGAATCTGGTTTTAATATGCAGCACCATGGCTTTGTTTTTGAGATGGATCACAAACTTGCACATTAATGGACTCTCAAGACCTTTGCTTTTCTAGAAAATGATAAATGTCCCTTTTTCTTAATTGGACAATGCATTTAGATCTATAAGAGGCTTTTTAATCTAATGGTCTTAATGGTGAGCTCTGCCCATTTTCAGTTCATTTTGTTTCTTCCTAACATGAGGAGTGCAAGCCTAAATGAAGCAAAACTGACGGAGAGATAAATTACTGCTACAAAATGCAGTTCATACGCATGACTGTGCAAACCAGGGAGCTGGTTTAGCCAGTACCACCAGATGGCGACATAGCGCTCTGTGATAGTGATGCATCCCTCAGTTGCAGACACTGGGGTGTTGTAACCGCTCTACATCACGGCCAATGTGTTTAAAGAGGCCCTGCACAGTGACACAGTAATGGGAAATCAATATGCCGGTGACTGTGGGCCAGGAGGGAGCAACACCATGATGGACGCGGCTCTCAGCCAGGGCAATCGGGTCGAATGCAAAATCCCGTCAGCTCGATCATTTGGGGTTTATGCGGCGACACAGGCTAGCGTGGCCCCACAAAAACAACTTTTGCCTGGCAGGCAAACAGAACTACGTGGTAAATCTTCCAATCAATTTTGCAAGTAATGATTGCTGTTAGAAGTTCGATAGCAGCACTGACTGTTACAATGCGTTGTGATTCAATAGAGAGGTAAATGTTGTGCAAATTAAATCAATCTTGATTAAACGGCACATTTACTGCCTTAACAATGTCTGGCACTCTTATTCCTGTGATTAAGTGTTGGTTTGCTGTGAGGAATAAATTTAATAAACTGTGACATGATTCTGACAAACATGGTGAAACATGGTGAAATTTATTGCAGTGCATCTTCTGTTGAGACCACTGTTGACACCCCACAGCTTTAGCCCTTTAGCCCTTCTACAGATGCGTTCTCTCTTTGCTGGTTGAGTTATGGACTCTGTTTATTGGTATTAAAATTAATTTGTGATTCAATCACACATGTTGTGTGATTCAGTCGCCTACTGTTAACATTTAAAGGGTTAGTTCACCCAAAAATGAAATTTCTGTCATTAATTTCTCACCCTCATGTCGTTCCACACCCGTAAGACCTTCATTCATCTTCAGAACACAAATTAAGATGTTTTTGATAATTCAAGAGTTTTTTTTTTTATCCTCAATAGAAAGCAATGACCACATTCAAGGTCCAGAAAAGTAGTAAAAACATCGTTAAAATAGTTGACGTGACTGCAGTGGTTCAACCTTAATGTTATGAAGCGACGAGAATACTTTTTGTACGCAAAAACATCTCTCCTCTCAGTCTCCTGTGCTCTTTTTGTTGCAGTTCTTCCAGGTTCTACATCCGAATGCCGGCCCAGTATTGGCCGACGCTGTTGACTTGAGCGGCACGGCGCATGCGTGTGATGCTGATGCAGGAGCCGGCCGATACTGAGCTGGCGTTCGGACGTAAATACGGAAGCGCTGCACTGTAACAATATTATGACAGGAAGGAGAAGAAATTCGTTATTTTTGTTTTGTTTTTAGTTACGTTTACTATTTTAGCAATGTCTTTAATACCTCTCTGGACTTTGAATGTGGTAATTACGTTGCTTTCTATGGGGGATTAAAAAAAACAAAAACCTTAGATTTCATAAAAAATATCTTAAATGGTGTTCTGAAGATGAACGAAGGTCTTGCGGGTTTGGAATGTCACAAGGGTGAGTATGTAATTACAGAAGTCTAATTTTTTGGGTCAACCCCCCCCCAGGAATTGCATCTCCTTTAGGACCCCATACTTGGCCTTCACTTCACATGTCAATTAAATAACACTCTTACCATCATGTATGATATGCATGAAGTGATTACATGAGATGCATGTTGAGACGCAGGTGTTTACAAGGCCAAACAATTCAAGAAAGAGTTTCACTCTAAAATCACCAGTTATGGTCTATTTTCTTTTTGTATCTTTCTACATTCATTTTGTATCTACTGATAATTTGTTCTCCGATGGCTTGTTGTGCACCTACTGTGAACGCACAGACAACCTCTGTCCTGCAAGGAGCTGCAAATATCAGCAGGACTTCTGTCTTAAAGACGTATGAAGTTCTTTCAACTGCCATCTCATGTTCTGTAGACACGGACTGCCGATGTGCATGCATGCTTGGACGTCTGTACACAGAGTTGCTTTGCTTTCTGAGCAGCTGTGCTCATCAGCGGCACTCTTAACCAACCATGGCTGTGTGACAATCAGCAGAGCAGTCAGCCAATCACCTGTGTATATTCCTTCCTTTTGTCTTGAAGTTGCCATTCATACATGCAGACAGCTGCTCTTTCAGCCTAACTGCCTGTCACCTTTGTGATGGAGTGCGAGGAGTCTGGCTGTCGTAACATCCCGAGATCGCTCCCGCTTCGGCGCCTCTGCTTTACGAGGGCTCGCAAATTCAAGTGCCTCTTTTGTTCACCTTTACTTCCCCACCCTTTCTCAGCGACGCAGGTAGCATGCAACGTCCGTTGTGTGATGAAACGATCCCAGGTGTTGTACGTTTAAAAAAAAAAAAAAAAAAAGTCCCAGTCTGCTGAAGTACCCCCGCACTCCGCTCCTAATGAGAACCGGTGCCTTGCGGCTGAAAGAGACGTCCTATTGCATTTTTAACCTGTTTTTAGTCGTCACACTTGGCTCTACAAAATGGTAAATTACCTTGCATATATTCAGGGAGCTGTAACGATTATCAGGTCGAGCTAACGATGCGTACAGAGGGTGTAATTTGCTTGTTGAAGACGTCTGAGCCTCACTTCCTCAGATTGTCCTTAAAATGCCTCAGTGAGCTGATTTTGGGGTCCTTGAACCTTACTCAAACTTTCCAGAGAGCAAAAAGGAGTATTTTAGGTTGCATTTTCAGTACTGCTGATGTTCGATCAGCCTAACCCACTCGCTCATTAAAGGGATAGTGCACCTAAGAGGCTGCACAATTGAAGAAAAATTTAAATGTCATAACTTGTTGGATTATGCAATAACGCTTTAAGTGTTTAAAAATCAATTTGATTTAATAGAATCAACATGTTTCAAGTTCTCTTCGTGCCTTGGGCTGACTCATCTTGTCCGACTAGTGGAGGGCTGCATCAGAAAACTGAAAATGCTGCCTTCAGAGGACACAGTCTAAGGTAGGAAGGCACGAAGGCCCGTCCGAATCCAAAGTATTCCTTCATCTGATCGATTATTGAAGGCAGTATTGATGTATCCTTTGCTGCCTTTGATATCCCACAATCCTGTGCTTTGCATTCTGCGACAGTGGAACTAAAAAATAAAGATGGTGTCTGAAAGTTGCGGTTGGTGGTCAGTTTGTGTGTAAATGTACATTTTTGACCATTGTTTTCCTTTTTTGATGTAATTTCTAGCGAGATACGATTTGTAATCGCAGGAAAGCAGGTCAAAATGACTATTCTCAATCTGTAAATGGTTAGTTCATCCAAAAATGTTAAATTCTGCACTTACTCACATTCATGTTGTTTTTGAACAAAAATCTTATAGGTTTGAAACAACATGAGGGTGAGTACATGATGACAATTTACATTAACTAGTTTGGTATGAGAGCATCACAACAGCTTGTTGTCGTCTTGCATACTTAATCGAGCAATTTGACTGTCCACACTAGATGTGACGCGACAATGAGGAGCGATAAAGTCAATCAAAAACCACAGCCAATCAGAAGAGCGTGTGGGCGGGCTCTCGGCAAGAGCACAACAGACACCATGGGCAAGTACATAGTAAAATTAATAAATATTACACCATGTAAACATTATTTAAAGTACATAGGGAGTGACTGAACCAATCTTTGTCATAGAATATGCTTGTTTGCGCCCATTTATTTTATTTAAGATCTGAGGTGAATTAGCCAGTGTTGTTTTCAGTACAGCTAAGCTGGGAACACAGAATATTCAAACTCCCATTAAAGGCTTTTAACATTAAATAAAGCACATAAACAGTACCTGATGCCGTTCCAGCAAAATAGTATTAGAAACCGTTTCTAAAATAGAATCGTCGCGTGTCGCTGTCGCGGCTTGTTGGAACAAAAACTCTGATTAACATGAAAAAAAGATACCGTTTACCGTGTGTCGTGGCATCGCGTTGCGTCTGGATAGGACACGGTGTCGCTCAAAGGCTGCGTCCGAAAACTTAGGCAGCTGACTTGTTACCTCACTGCCTTACAGGCAATGACTTTGCAGGCATCGTTTGTGCATGAAGGCACCTCACGAAACTGATTTCAGACTGAGGCAGCATTACGGTTTAATGATCTACAGCAAAATAGAGCGAGCTTTGGTGAGAACTAAACAAATATTTAATTACTACAGTAGTAATTTCTAGCTAGAAATGACATCAGAAGTGGAAAAAGTTGGTCAAAAACATGCATTTACACACAAACTGACCAGAAACCGCAACTTTCAGATGCCATCTTTCTTTCTTCTGGCTCAACTGTCACCTAGTGGAACGCATAGGATTGTGGGATTATCAAAGGCAGCGAAGGATACATCTATGCGGCCTTCAAAAATCGATCAGCTGAAGGTATCTCAGGAGAAAGGAAGTGAAACTAACATTAGATTCGGACATGCCTTGATGCCTTCCTACCTTGGAATGTGTCCTCTGAAGGCAGCATTTTTAAGTTTTCGGATACAGCCAAAGTAACTTGCATTTATGCTATCTGTGTCGACCTACAACTTTGATGTACTATTAAAATCATTCAGTTATCGCACATGTTGTGATATGCATATCGTGATTTTGATTATATAGTGCTGCCCTTTCACCAAAAAAAAAATTTACTCACCCTCATGTTGTTTCAAACCTGTATGACTTTTTCCCCTGCAGAACACAAAAGAAATGTTCCTTGGGTTTTTTTGTCAATACCATGAGTCAGATGTTGTTTTGCTAACTTTTATTGTGTGGATAAAATCAATTGAAACACTCTTCAAAATATCTTTTATGTTCCAAAAGGTGAGTAAATGATGACTGTACTCATTTTTGGGTGAACTATCCGGTAAACCTTCCATCTGCAGCGTGGTTCTGCTCTAGCACAGATGGGACGTAGTCACCATTACTGTAGGAGTGCGTTTTGTCATAGAGCAGCCTTGAAATTTGCCCTGCTGCTGGACCAGACAGTGACCCACCAGTTCACCAAGTGTGATCTGCGTCGTCCATCATGTTTGAGGAGAGGTCAGGTCTTCAGGTATAGATCAATAATGAATTCTGGTGTTTTTGGAGCGATCAATAGCACCTCAGGCGGTGCCCCGGGTTGGATGCTTTGTTTGCTTGTGCCTGGTCAGTAGCTTGCTTAATATTAGCAAGATGTAAGCTCTTTTTTTTTTTTTTTTTTTTTTTGTAATTTTTCCTTCTTTTTTTCCTTCCTACTTTTATGTAACCCCAAGACAGAGCTCCAGCTACCGAGCATTCGGCTGTCAGAAAAAAAATTGTAAACCAACTGTTTCCCATGATTCCTTTTCCCATATGTACATCGAGATGGATTTGACCTTGTATAGTTCAGAGCATTATTATTGATGTTCATAGCATTACATCAATCTGCTGAATTCTCTCTTAAAGGTTTTGCTTTTTTTACCGCTTTCATCTTTCGTGGAGGCGCCTTCCTCTTTAACAGCGGGTTGTAAAGCAGTACTGATGGTCTCTCTCTTCCTCTTCCTTCTGCTTTCCTCTGATCGCAGGTCTCTACTACGTGGACTCAGAGGGCAACCGCGTGTGCGGAGACCTGTTCGCAGTTGGTTCGGGGTCCATGTACGCCTACGGTGTCGTCGACAGCGGCCTTCGCTTCGACATGACCATAGAGGAAGCCTGCGACCTGGGCCGCCGCGCCATCTACCAAGCTACCTACCGTGACGCCTACAGCGGAGGCCAAGTCAATCTCTACCGCGTCCATGGCGAGGGCTGGGAAAGGGTCTCTCAGGAAGATGTGCTTCAGCTGCACCTTAAATACCAGAGCGAGAAAGCATAGAGGGAGGGGTTGGGTGGAGAAAAGGGATGAGGGAAGAGGCCACAGCGTCAATTGAGTTTCAAAAGGAAGGGTGAGACCGGTCGGGCGAAGAACGAATAGCAGATTAGCGATTTAACCTGAAAGGCACTTCAGTTAACTTAATGAAATCAAATCTGCTTCCAAGAAAGTTAATGCCAACTCTTTTGTAAGAGCTGGCTTGTCTGCGCAAGCAAAACGCAAGCAAAGCTGTCTCTCTCTTCCTCTCATCTCTTTCTCTTGAAGTTAGATCAATTTCTGTTATTTTTCTCATGTATGTTATTCGTTTTTCAGCCACAGTTTCAGTAGTATTACAACCTATCCATTGCAGTTTCGCTTGTTGTTTGTGATTATAAAATAAGGGGGCGCTGTATCCCAATGGACATACGACAAGCCAAAACTCCAGTTGGCCAGATCTCGCTGAGTGGGAGTGGGCTTCTGTTCTTCTCATCTCACATGTATCTGCAGTTACCAGAGTTACTAACACTCAATAAAACCTCAGATTTTTGCTATTTAAGTGTTTTTTTTTGTTTTTTTTCCTCTTGATCCTGATGTATTGGTTGGTAAGTGTTTTGACGGGTGTTCACAAGTTGTGCAGCAGATCTAAAATGAGCTTGAAACTTGAGTCACACCTAATGTATGAATGTCATTGCGTTAGATAACAAAATATCAAACCAGCAGCATCTGCAAAGTGCCAACAAATAATGCTGTATCTTTTCTCAGAGCTGTACTTTTCTTGTCCAGTTACTTTTAGGCAACTTCTCCCTCTTTTTTTAGTTACGGCTGCATGATTGAAATTTTACATGAGATGACACTTTTATCGCATTAGCTATGTGAACACACAAAATAATGGACATGATTTGGATATGAAAAAGGGTCGACAAAAATTGTTTCACTTGGCTCCTTTGTGGTCAAAAATGACCAACATAGGAAATTAATGGGAAATATGAAATAATACAAAAACTAAAATTTAGCCACTGTTTAGGGAAAAAAAAAAAGCACAGTAAGGAAGTGGTGACACTAAAATGTCAAGAGTGCAACACACACAAACTAGCGCAACTATAGCACAGAGCAAGTTTTTGCAAATGTGTGAAATAAAATCAATAATTCAGCCACAAAGTGGTAAAAAAAATAAACCGCAAGGAAATGGTTACATAGGAGTACAACATGGACACACCCAGTCAAACGCAATCTCACTGAGGGACACGCACAAAACACTATTATATACACAAATGAACCGGTGTGGCTGTAACAATATGGTAAAACTGAGCCAAAAGACTCAAATAAGAGGTTGAAATCAGATCAGACCCAGATTTATTAAGCTGTGATAAAACATACATGTTCATTTTTGCTGCTTTTTTTATTGAATTTTGATGTGTGTAAGAAAATCTGTGTTCAGGTTTGACTGTAGTAAAATGAATGCAGAAACTGACACTTCAAATCAACATTTTAAGCAAAAAAATCTAAACTTTGACAAAAAGTAAGTCTTTGAGAATTTCTAAGTATAAATCCAAATCCTAAGTATGTGTCTAAAAACCACTAGAGAATGTATAAGTCATTTTAAATAGAGCTATATAGGAATGTAGTGGTTACCCCATGATTTTTCTTTTTTTACTCCCACCAGATGGCGCTAATCTACCTTCAAAAAATTGGATTTTAAATGCCTTGTCTCTATTTAAACATAGAATACTGCTTTAATTGAAAAATATATTAGAAACAAAATTGTGTTATTTTTAATGGAGAAAAAATAGCTAATAAAAATTGTATAAGTATTGCATAGTATTATAAAATACCCTCAAAATTTTAAATAATAATCAAAAAATATTATTGAACAAAAATACATTACATTGGTTTTCCTGAAAAACAAAAAAGTTAAATTTCATGGCTTCGGTCTCTTTGACCGCGAAGGAGCCAAGTGTGACCCCTAATTGAAGAGGACCAGAGGGTTAAAATGAAAAAAGAAAAGAAAAAAGCCCCCAAGAAATCAATCCCTCAATTACTATTGTTTTATTGAAGAACAAACGGTATCATAAATATCCTGGAACCACAAAATGAATCATGGTTCATGATTCCCAAGTTTCATAATTACAGCAGAAATACCAGAGAAAATATCTTAGTCAGTTTATGGCAGGTCTTGTATTAGACAATGGGGGACCTTTCGATCGAAAAGGTTGAGAACCGTGGGTTTAATTACTGTGTTTGTGCTATTTTTCATTCAAATAAATGCCACCTGGTTTGATATTTTATCAAATTAGGGTCGCCAATTAAATTGTGATTAATTGTACACAAAAATGTGTTGGCAAAAATTAACGCAATTAATCATGCCCCCTGACCCGTGTGTAAATTCCTTATGGGATTTTCATACTTTCGGAGCAGTTGAAGCTTGAAATACCACCATCCATGTTTTTGTCCACAATGTTATGTCTCTTTTGAATTTATCAATATTTTCTATGAAAAGCCTCCAAATGAAATGGTTTGCTCTTAAATAGGATTAAATTGGTATATTGTGTAATTGAAAGCAGTGCCATTCCTACATTTTTGTCCAACAACATTTCGGGGACACTGTATGTATTCTGATTGTATTTTTAGGAGAACCTTTTAACATCTCAGATGGCTTTAAAAAAAAAACTATTTTTCGTAATGGGATTCGTTTCGGCCATCTTGCCCATTTGTTTCCATCAGCACAGGAACTCTGAATATTTTCCTCTTCACTTTCGCCCGAGGCCCTGTTTTAAGTGTCTTACTTTTTCCTTCCTCTTGCCATCACTGCTTCATACTAGTATTTAGAGATGCAAATAGTGCATTGTGTCTTTGTCTGCATTGCTCTTGTCTTGTGGGCTATTAGTGCTTGCGCTTGCTGAATAGAAGTAAACAATCTCGGACACCTTAAGCTGACAAGGAAAACAGCAATTGTATTTTGTGCTGTTTTGCAATCGTCCTCAGGCTTTCGGGTCTATGGACTCAGTCCTTGGTTGTCTTTTTTTTAATTAGAGGAAGAATTTATTTCTGATTTTCATTTTAGCACACCTTTAGTTTCCCAACACCAGATGTGCTCTATCACGTTGTTTTACAATGCGAAGATTTGCTGTAGCTCCCCCCCCCTCAGTAGTTTTATAGCTGAAAATAAACACTAATAAAGGCTATGGGACGATGTGGTGGCCCTGAGCCCCAATGATTGTTAAAAACTAGTTTCACAGGTGGCTAGTTAGCAGATGGAAAGCAAATGGGATTTCAATAAATGTAAATAGGGAGTTCTTCTCCATTACTTTGTTTGGAGAAAATGAAGAGATGAGAGAGTTGCTTACGACATCACTACAAATCACATTTGCTAATCATGTTTTTGAAGTAATTTCGTTGCAAAACATCTGCAGCATCGAAGACATATTTGTTTTGAGTGGTGAAATGAGATGTTGGGCAGGTCATTCTTGAAAGCACTTTGAATACTCATCAACTACCTTAATTATCCTTAATGGCTATAGCTTTTAGAAAATGCAATTTACATGCATTATTATAGCAAAATATTGTTGTTGGGTGCATTGCACTGGTTAGCCTTGACGACCCAGTTACCATTTGTCTCTCTCATGAGTAATTTGAATAAACCTGCACTTCAAGGTCTAAAAATGTAGGAAGAGCTACTTGAAATTTCAGTACCAGCAGTGTGCTTGCTGATATTTATGGATCATCTTCACACTATTTCTCCTATGATTCAACAAGCATTGTGATTCAATCCATGTAAGTCTGTAGTGATTTGGATAGTCAAACTGTATCTTAACCAAAGCCAAAATGAAGAATAGGATTGTGTGAGAGACCAGCTGGTTATTTTGTTAGGTGCCAGCGAGATGATTTTCACAGTGTCAAAAAATAACCCCAATGCACCCACGTGCCACCATCTGTCAGGTGGCCATAGCATACATGATAAATTTCTCTTGCTTTAGTTTCAATTGCTCTGAAGTGAATTAAAATTTCACAGTAAGACCGGCTTAAGATGGTTTACTGGTCTCTCAGCCTGATGAGGCTGTTCTTATTAGAAAGGTTTGGGGCGCTTTTCAGCTGGGAGACCAATTTAAACCAGCTAAGACCAGCAAATCATCTTCTCCATATACCAACACAGAAAATGTTTTTAAAGGGGACCTATAATGCCCCTTTTACAAGATGTGATATAAGTCTCTGGTGTCCCCAGAATGTGTCTGTGAAGTTTCAGCTCAAAATACCCCACAGATCATTTATTATAGCTTGTCAAATTTGCCCCTATTTGGGTGTGAGCAAAAACATGCCATGTCCCTTTAAATGCAAATGAGCTGCTGCTCCCGGCCCCCTTTCCAGAAGAGGGCGGAGCTTTAACAGCTCACACTTCAGTTGCTCAACAACAACAAAGCAGGAGAATCTCACGCAGCCAAAATGAGGATTGTCAGTAACGGTGTTCAGCCTTACATTGTTCAAACCGGAGTCGACACTGATGGAGAGACTCAGGAAGAAGTTACAACTTTTAGAATGAAACTGGACGTTTCTGAATGGTTAGTGGATACATTTATGTAGTTGCTGTGGAGTTGATTCAACTCATTGACTAGCATGTGCCGTCATGTTAATCTTTTGTGCAAATCCAGCGTTGATTTGACCCTCGTTTGTGAAGCAGTCTGGCGTAAAATGACATGTCAACATGTCAACAACACTCTTCTACAACAACTCTTCCTCTTCTCTAAAGCAGCTCAACATGGCCACACCCCCTTTGTTGTGTTTTCTCGGGGGCGGGGTTTATGTAAATTTTAGGGTTAGTGTTGTCATAACCCAGGAAGAAGCTCGTTGTAGTCAAATTCTTTAAAAGAAAAGATCTCCCTTTGCATTTGAACTTTGAGCTTTGGAAATTTGCAGATGTTGTTTATGCTCAAACAGCAACATTACACACTAAGGGCTCGTTCACACAGAACGCGTTTAAAAACATGAGAAGCAGCACTCAGGAATGTTTTTTTTAAAAAGCGCAGCGCAGAACACGAGAGTCTTGAGACGCGCTTTTGAGACGTGATGCAATAACGGCAATAACGAACAAATAAAATGCCAACTTGCTACTGTAAACAGAAGCCCGCAATGCTTGCCCCGCCTCCGAGTTTTTCTGATTGGTCCACTGTTTTGGAACGGACATTGATGAGTAACGCTGCGCGTAAAGGTTGAAATTCTTTTAACTTGACACAGCGTCTCGTGCGAGGCACTGCAAAAGATGCGAGACGTGAGAGTAACGGTCACGCTACATTCACACGGGGCGTCTGCGTCAAAGCTTGAAGGAGGGCGTGTCTGAAGCTTGAGCCGACACGACCATCATAGTACAACAGCCAATCAAATTACTTTCCGGTCTTGCATTAACGCAATTGGCTAGTGTCTGTGATCTGATTGGCTGACACCTGAGTTGGCGGTTGAAAAGTTGAGAAATCTGCCGCGAGCAACGAGAGTGAAGCGACGCGACGGAACCCAGAATTCAGTTCGGCAATACATGACGTCACCCATTCAAAGTAAATGAGAAGCGTTAACGCAGACGCGCAGCGTGAATGCAGCGTTATGCACGTCCATCTAGCACGTTTACATAGAAAAACAATGGAAAAGTAGCGCATTGGAATAGAAAAACGCTGTGTGAACGGCCCCTAACTAAAGTTAAAAAAGTTTAATAATCAAGGACTGCTTTAACACTTTGATTTTCTTCTCCTGGTCAGGTTGGTCTATTGGTTGTTTTGTCTTTTTGGCTAGGTGATCATCTTAAATCAACTAAGAAGACCAGCATAGACCTTCTAAAAACCTGCAACTATCAAATCAGAGTCTAGCAGATTTTAGATGCTTTTTAGATATTCACCATGCTGATCTTAAATGGTTTTCCTGGTCTCCCAGTCCGGTCAGGCTGGTGCGTTAGCTGGTTTTACGGTGGTTTTGGACACACTTCATCTGGTCAGGCTGTGAGATCTTTAATCAGTTTTTTTCATGCAGATTGGATGCCAGCTAAGACCAGCAAACCATCAAGCCGGTCTGAGTTTTGGTCAGGCTCAGCCTCACAATTTGTTTGCAGGTTTCTCTTGTAAAAACAAAATGTAGTTCCTTCTGGAAGATGTACGCATAAAACGGGTTTTTTTTCCCCCACTTCTGAAGCTGTTCCCGGATCGAAAACAAATGAGAGGTCAATTTGGCAGGAAATCACTCTCGGTCCGATACAGTGTCCGCCTAAAGACTCTCGAGACTTTGTGTAATCAGCGTGCTTCAGTCCTTGAGCTCGCGCCTCGTGTAATTGCGTTTGGAGCCACTCGCGCATCCTTCTCCCCCACCCGCACGCGTGAGGAGGCTGCAGCTCAAGCCTCGTGGTGAGAGGTGCCGTTTTTTTTTATCTCTGCGCGCGACTGACACGCGCTTGTCATTCATGTTGCGTACCCCGTTTGCTCTCTCCTTCCGTTTCATAATAATGTTTCATTAATTTCGGTTGTGCTCATTAATTCTATCTGTCTGTCTATCTGTCTAGGACAATATGTTGATTAAGCAGCGTTTCACACCTAATTAATGGGGTTAGCAGCAGCGTTTTTAAGCCTGGGTTATGAAACCCTGCCCTAGAGACATGACAACCAATCATAAGCCGCTTCAGTTCTCATCTCATTAAATATTCATATGAAAGTCAGTCAGAAACTTTCCCGCTGCGTTTAGAGGGGAACCGTTAAAACTTTTGTGCAGCGACGCCAAACATGTAAATTGGAGTGAAGAAACACTATTTTTGCTGCATGTTTTAAAATACTTAAAGGATATTCTGAGGTCAGTACAAGTCAAGCTCAGTTAACAACATTTATGACAAGGTTGATCGATTTTTGGAGGATTTAAAGCAAATGTTGAGAGAAAGATTAGGCCTAGAATTTTGTAAAAACATTAATTATTCTATTAAAACGTGTATATTCATCTTTAAAACTGTTCAGCTGTGCTAATACCATCCTTTTACAGGCATTTTAAGTTACGTTGTCATGATGACGTTGTAAAATTGAACTTCACACAAAAAAAGTTTATTGCGCATTTACACTAAAACCATGCACAATTTGTTCAAGTCTCGTGGCTAATTATTTAACTAATATTTTAATGTTTACAGAATGGCCTTATTCACTTAAACTGTAAGTGCCTTACTGAAACCCAGACTTTTTTCTTTTTAAAAAAAAAGGTTTTTAATCAACATTATGCACATGTGCTGTCAATTTAGTTTAACTTGTTCTAAACCTAGAACATCCCTTTAAGTCTTCTGAGAGCTACAGCTATAATTTTCCAGAGCAAATCAACAACATTTTCACAGATGGACAAGCAGTTAAAACAGTTTGCATGCTCATTGCATGCTGTGTCTGTTCAATCAGTGTTATCAACCTTATAAATATGCAAATAACAACTTTAATCCAGGGTTTACAAATGTGCAGTGTAAAATCTTGAAACTTGCCTAGATTAATTAGTAACCCAGGGTGAAGAATAAACAGTGTAAAACAAGGCAACCTTACAGGTAAAACTTTATTTTAAGGTGACGTAGTTACACATTACTACATGTACTTACTATAGTAATAACAGTAAATTGTGCATAGTTACAAGTAACTAACCCTAAACCAAACCCTAACTGTAACTCTATAGTAAGCACATGTAGTTAATTAATAGTAGAGCGGGGTCAGCGCATGCCTAGGCGCACAGTGCGCAGAAGTCGCCAACTTTCTGCTGAGTCAATAGCTACAGACCTCCAAACTTCATGTGGCCTTCAGATTAGCTCAAGAACAGTGCGTAGAGAGCTTCATGGAATAGGTTTCCATGGCCGAGCAGCTGCATCCAAACCTAACACTCAAAGTGCAATGCAAAGCGTTGGATGCAGTGGTGTAAAGCACACCTGTTGAATAAGGTCATGCAGAATAAGGCATTAATATGTGCTTAATAATTACTAAAAAACAGCCAATATTCTAGTAATATGCATGCTAATAAGCAACTAGTTCTCTAGTAGTAACGTGTTCTCTGGAGTGACGAATCACGCTTCTCTGTCTGGCAATCCGATGGACGAGTCTGGGTTTGGCGGTTGCCAGGAGAACGGTACTTGCCTGACTGCAAGTGTAATGTTTGGTGGAGGGGGATTATGGTGTGGGGTTGTTTTTCAGGGGTTGGGCTTGGCCCCTTAGTTCCAGTGAAAGGAACTCTTAATGCTTCAGCATACCAAGACATTTTGGACAATTTCATGCTCCCAACTTTGTGGGAACAGTTTGGGGATGGCCCTTTCCTGTACCAACATGTCTGCGCACCAGTGCACAAAGTAAGGTCCATAAAGACATGGATGAGCGAGTCTGGTGTGGAGGAACTTGACTGGCCTGCACAGAGTCCTGACCTCAACCCGATACAACACCTTTGGGATGAATTAGAGCGGAGACTGTGAGCCAGGCCTTCTCCCCAACATCACTGCCTGACCTCACAAATGTGCTTCTAGAAGAATGGTCAAAAATTCCCATAAACACACTCCTAAACCTTGTGGAAAGCCTTCCCAGAAGAGTTGAGGCTGTTATAGCTGCAAAGGGTGGGCCAACTCCATATTAAACCCTACATATTAAGAATGGGATGTCATTAGAGTTCATGTGCACATAAAGGCAGGCGTCCCAAAACTTTTGGCAATATAGTGTGTATATATATATATATATATACCACCTTCCTAATATTGTGTTGTTCCTCATTTGGCTGCCAAAACAGCCCTGACCCATCAAGGCATGGACTCCACTACACCCTTAAAGGTGTGCTGTGGTATCTGGCACCAAGATGTTAGCAGCAGATCCTTGGAACCCCTGGTGTTAAGACTTGTATGACTTAATATAACGTAAATGATGTCTCTTACTGAAATGTGTAGTAGAAAACCCATGAAAGATTTACGTTATTTAAAAAATCCATGACATATTTGGACAATGGGCGGTGCCATTTTGTTTGCGTTCTATGTTGATGATGTCAAAAGGTTGCACTCACTGAGCTACTGACACTGTCCTATTGCTATTTTTAACGCAACACAACTCAGAATATAAGGTGGACGAATAAAACTTCCTAAAGATCCGTGTTTTTGTTCTCTTTTTTGTTCAGGACGTAAGTTGTGAGGTGGAGCCTCCATGGATCGGACTTGTTTGTTCAGCACATCCCACAGATGCTCCATTGGATTGAGATCTAAGGAATTTGGAGTCAACACCTCAAACTCGTTGTTGTGCTCCTCAAACCATTCCTGAACCATTTTTGCTTTGTAGCAGGGCGCATTATCCTGCTGAAAGAGGTCACAGCCACCAGGGAATACCGTTTCCATGAAAGGGTGTACATGGTCTGCAACAATGCTTAGGTAGGTGGTACGTGTCAAAGTAACATCCACATGGATGGCAGGACCCAAGGTTTCCCAGCAGAACATTGCCCAAAGCATCACACTGCCTCCGCTGGCTTGCCTTGCCCACTGTGGTCTCTTTTGGCGGTGGACAGGGGTCAGCATGGGCACCCTGACTGGTCTGCAGCTATGCAGCTCCATACGCAACAAACTGATGCACTGTGTATTGACACCTTTCTATCAGAACCAGCATTAACTTCTTGAGCAATTTGAGCTACAGTAGCTCGTCTGTTGGATCGGACCACACGGGCCAGCCTTCGCTCCCCACGTGCATCAGTGAGTCTTGGCCACCCATGACCCTGTCGCCGGTTCACCACTGTTCCTTCCTTGGTCCATTTTTGATAGATACTGACCACTGTAGACTGGGAACACTCCACAAGAGCTGCAGTTTTGGAGATGCTCTGACCAAGTCGTTTAGCCATCTCAATTTGGCCCTTTTCAAACTTGCTCAAATCCTTATGCTTGCCCATTTTTCCTGCTTCTAACACATCAACAAAATGGACAAAATGTTCACTTGCTGCCTAATACTGTATATCCCACCCACTAACAGGTGCCGTGATGAAGAGATAATCAGTGTTATTCACTTCACCTGTCAGTGCTCATAATGTTATTCCTGATCTGTGTATATTGACTGTATAAATTAAATGTTAACTAGAAACATTGATTCCAAAACCACTCTAGTAAAATGCGTTTTATCTTAAAATGTAATACCATGCACCTTATAGCAGGCAGACTCAGACACCTTTGTGGTTGTTGGTCAAGCTTAATGTCTGTAAAATTGTGTTCGATGATGGAGGTTTCAGATGATGGTTATGAAGAAGGTCCATCATTATTCATCTCCTGTCTTCCGAGTGGCTACATTGACACAAGCCGTTCTGCTCATGACACTTGACCATATAAATGCAGTGTGTCTGTTTGTTTTATTATCAGTGTCTCTATTTCAAGTGTGTGGTGGCCCTGGGAGGGAGACGGTGAAGTGGGCGATGCCGTTGTCAGAAGAGCAGACTGATGTTTGTGGCTGTGGTCACTTTGCTTTTGTGTGTTTTTGTTCCTTTGCTCTACGTGTCCTTTTGAGCATGCCCCACGGGCACGACCAGCAAAAAAAACCTTTATTGCTTTTCACAGCGGGTCATGGAGAATGCGGCACTGTGCATTAAGCTAAATCACATAGGATGGCTGGTGGGACTGGAATGGTGTGGTGTTCTGCTGTCAGCTATAGAAAGTAGCCTACTAATCAAAATACTTCTACCAAATACTCACTAATCTACTTTTATAGACTGTGTGTGTGTGTTCTGGACCTTATTTAGCATGCATGAAGGATGCAAATGATTCTTTTTTTCCCCCATTCTGCATAATTAACCTTATCTTGGTTATTTGTAAATGTTTTTTATGTTAATCTCTTTCTCTCTCCGGCTCGAAACATACTATAAGTGCGTTTTCCTCTTTCAGGTCAGCTATACTGTCATGGCAGGGCAACAGTTTGAAGAGAGTCTTGCTGTATCATTGATCAGTGCTGACCACCTTCTGTGATTTCTTCTTTTGCCTATTTACAGAGCTATGAAAAAGTATTTACCCCCTTCCAAGAAGTCAGTTTTTGCAGTCTCTTTCTTATAGTTGAGCCTTGAACACCTAAGCTAAAAAAAAAAAGAAAAGAAAAAAAAGACTTTAGTCATCATGTTTAAATGTGGCATTGTGTACTCAAAGAAGCTTTGTCGTGACTCAGTATGTGCAATTTCATTTCAACTGGAAGATTTAAATATAAGTACCTTCTAAAACTTTTTTTTTTTTGCCTACAGAAGCAGTTATTCTTTTTTCCAAGGGCAGTGTAAGTAACTGGTGACACCAATTCTGTCAAATAAATTAATGTTTGAGAAGATGCGATAAATAAAGGAAATCAGGATGGGGGCAAATAATTTTTCACAGCATTGTAGTACATAACTGTAAAACCGAACAGTGAAATTAATTAAATGAAATGAGTTCGTTTCACTCAAATAATAATGAAAGTTCATTATGCTTAATAGAAAAAAAGGTTGCGTGAACTTAAAATTTGATTGTAGTAAGCTGAACTTAATATGATTGAGTTGAGTTGCAGCAGATTTCTAATTCCCAGCATGCTTTGCGTCAGACTGTATAAGAAAAATAAATGTTGGAATTAAGTGTTATTTTGTGTGTTTTTGTGTTTAATGTTGTGTTATGTTGGGATTTTACTGTTATGTTAATTCTACTAACTTAAAAAAATGAGTTTACTTAAATGTTTTGAGTATTCTAACATATTGAGTTTTACAGTGTAGTTGTCTACCTGATTTATACCAAATGTGGTTTAACAGACATTTGAGGACAACTTTTCTTATTTACAACTTCTTATTCATTTTTAATGGAATATTGCAGTATCTATTATAAATGATTTATCCGTTCTCATCGTTATTTTTTAAAAGTTCACGTGCTTTCATAATCTTTAATCAAAATAGCTTTCCCTTCCTCTTGCAGCGACTTCTCTGATGACGTGTTTACTGACACAAGGGCGGGGCAACCTGTAAATCACATGAGGTCGACCAATGGCAAACCACAACAATCCAATCAATTCCCGATGGACAAAATCAAGTCCCGCCCTACATTTTTTTTCAGTCACACTTTAGATTAGGGTTCAATTCTCACTATTATCTAACTATTAACTACGACTTTTGCCTCATTAAGCTCCTAATTACTGCTTATTAACAGTAAAGTAGTTGTTAAGTTTAATTACTGGGTAGGATTAAGGGATGTAGAATAAGGTCACGCCTTTAAATTTGGCATAAAATGGAAATTCTATTTTCTAAATGCATGTTAATAATTTGATTGCAAATAATTAATCTATACATGTTTCATTTAAAAAAGATTTTGACCAATCATTTAGTGTGCTTAGGCCGCGTGTCCACCAAAGCGTGTTTTCCCAAGGCTAACCAATTTTCCGCAGTTGCTAATTACGGTAAAAAATAACGCATTAAAATTATTAACGCATTTAACGCACTTGCTCTGCCCTAGACCTTTGTAGTTCATTGGACATTACATACAGATGGTTGATGACGAATATGATGCAGGGCAACAACTCACTGTGTGATGAAGCCTATATAATGCAGCCAGAAAGTCCCTAAAATTAAAGATACGGGGGCAAAAATGCCCCCTGTTTGAGTATCTGTCTGTAGTTCTGTAAATAAGAAGTTAATATTGCATTATTTTAGACACAATATTGTCTATTTTGTTAAATTTTTGCAATAAAAAGACAATGTAAAGAACTGTTCGTCACAGCAGTGTTTCATTTCTGAATCCGTATTTTTATATTTTGTCCGGTTTAACTGTGCTTATTGCTATGCCATACTTTATTTTGCTGTAGCCTACAGACAAAGTTAATACACTTAAAAGTCCAGTTATGGACGACAAGTTTTTCAACTTCAAATCTCTTGTCGTCAATTTCCGATCTCCTATTGACGTAAAATATGAGCAGGAGTCTTCACAGGGTGATTATTTTGACTTCATTTTGTATTTGAGCTGCGCGGCTTGGGCTCGGCATCGGTCAAAAATAGACTTGGCGCCTATCTTTAGCAAAGCGGTGTGGCGAGCCGCTTCTGGGACACTTCTGAAATGTGCCGCGGCACGGCTGGTGTAAACACAAGCATTGACTAGAGTGGCCGCGGATCAGCTCTGGTAGCCGCGTTGCAGCCGGAACGTGCCGCAGACGCGTGCAGTGTAAATAAGGGTTGACGAAAACCATTTACTTTACTCCTGAATGAATCAGCCGTTTGAATGAATCGAATGAATCAATGAACAACTTAATCATTAAGACATTTACTGCCACCTACTGGCAGTTTTAGTTTCTTATTTAGAGTCTAATTTTATTTAAAAAAGAACTTAATATTTCCATATTAATAATAAAAAAAGAAATAGTTCACCAAAAAATGAAAATTCAGTCATCATTTACTCAACCTCATGGTCCAAAAGTTCAGGTGTAATAAATTCTATGTTGAATCAAATGAAGCTAGTTTTTGTAATGTCTATTTGATGCTTTACACAATAATGACTTTGGGGTCATTTCTTAGAGCCAAAATTGATGTGCGATTAAATTGCAATTAATTATGTAATAAATTAGATTAAAAAAAGCCCTAGTTTCAACTGAAAAACAAATGCTGTGTTGCCAAAGTACTTTCAAGTGCCCACAGCTAGGCGTTTTCAGCAGAGCGCCTTGCGTTTTCAGCTGGTTAAAATTGCTTTAGTGGACACGGCCTTAAGCCCTGCCAATTTCTCACAACTGACTGAAAGCTCACATTCAGATGTACCTCCATCCAATCAACTACCGATGGATAGAACCAAGTCCGGAAGAACCAAGTAATGGACATTTTTTTGTTGCTGCCACAGTAATGTACGTATACGTACCGTACAGCAGCACCATTTGCTTGGCCAATCATTTATGTGTATGTACTTACACAGAGTGCATTTTTGCCTTTAGTTTGGATAGTTTAACATCTTTGTGGCTGCTGTGACAGGGCTGTTAGATATGCAGAAGCAGCCTCCTGCTTACCTAAGGCCTGAGTCTCTGAGGCGTGAAGTCATCTCCTTTCCTGTAGTTTCCTACTTAATCTCCCGCGAGTGCCCTGTCTCATTGGCCATCTCCCCTGCTCTCCTGTTCAGGCTAATCAATGCCTCAACCCTCCTCACGGCGGTGGAGGACTAGCCTTAATTAAGGCCCTCCAGCTCGTTACTCAAGCCATTCCCCTCCACTGCAGGCCTCTCCACTGTCGCTGCACTTGTAATTCTCTAGGCCAGCGACATAAGGCTAATGAGAAGGGATGCGTTCGGCCTGACACCACTGATGGATGATCTAGTGGGCAGGACGTCAGGGTGGTGATTGACACCCACTGGACAAGATTGGGTATAATTGACGAAAGTAGTAGTGGATTGTGTGAAAGTTGGAGTAATGGACGGGATGGGATGGGTGGGGGATTTGGGAAGAGTGACAAGGTCAGCGAGTGAGGAGATTAGATTCTTATTCCGTGTCGGCTGGTGTGGAAATGAATAGATCATGTTATGGAAATTAACTGACTTTGTATGGGACACAGTGGGCTGAGGTATGGGAATGTGTTATGCAAATTTCAGGCGTATTTTTGGCTCGTCCTTTACCTTGAAAGCCCATGTCGCTGTCCTTTACACATCCTGTTTACCTGGCTGCTCTTGTTTTTTCCATTTGCTTCTCTCTTCATTTTCTTGTATGTAATCGAGTGCGAGCTCAAATATCCAGCGGTGTTACTATCTAGCCTGTAATGTCGCCTTGTCAGCGCTGAAGCAGAATCCCTGAATAACTACATAGGCCGCCCTTATCTTCTGCCTCCCTTCTCCTTTACCCCGGTGTTTGTCTCTATGTGACTCCTTTTGGTTATTGTGCCTAGAATCTCTCTGTTTTATTGTGCTCTCGCTTCTCTACCCACCCTTTCTCGTTTTATGATCTCTCTCGCTCTCAGAGAGGACAGATCTCCTCTCATTATGGTGATGGTGATGATTCAGATCACTGGTGTTCTTTCACTAGTGCCTCTCCAAGGCCTTTTTCAGCAGTCTGCTCATGAACTGTTTGTCTGTTCAAGGGCACATTGTGACACCTCGGTCCGCAAATTTGCTTACATACACACACCTACACGCGCTCTTAGCTAAAGATACACTTCGATTTCGTGACCTAGGGTGTCTAGTGCCTTACTAGATGATGACATCTGACATTGATGCATGGTTTTGGATCATACACTTCACACTTTACAATGAACTTTCTTTGGCCTTTACTTCCCTCTTCAGTGTGAAAAAGTATGTTGTGTGTAAGAGTATTGTTGCCATGGCAATGTAGTTTTAGGGCCGTATCTCCACTTTCCAGTCACCTTGAAAGTGATTTAAAATTCTTAATGGAGCCACTTAAAGGATTTTGACCTATGTAATTTTTGTCACTGTATGGTTTCAGCATGGTGTCATTTATTTTTGAAGTAGCTGAAATGTGATTGACTGATCTATTCATCTTGTTCTTCACTTAGCGAAGTTTTCTTCGCAGTTTTCACTTTTTATTCCGTATTACAAAAGTGCTTTTGCCTACTCTATGCTCTTTTGCTACTATGTTGAAGACTAAGAGTGATATAGCTTTCTACACACTGAGCATTTAAAAATGTGTTGAACTTTATAGTTTCTTTCTCAGTTGATATACATATCTCATTTTATCACTTATTATTATTATGCTCTTTATTTTTTATGTACGTCAGCACATCTGTTTAGTTCAGAAAGCAGTGGTGAGTGATGTTTACATAGTTTCGGGGTTGATGTAATGTCACTGTCAACAAGTAGCCAATAGCATTTCTGTATTTTTAGATAGATATTATTGTAGAATACACATATTATTTGTTTGGCTATTATTATTAACTGTTGTCTTGCTTTCAGACCATAAGTCAATAAGTCCTTGCAAGCCTCAGGTGTCATGATGATTGTGGGCCCGGAGGTGCAGCTGAGTTCTGCCTCACTCAAAGTAATTTCATATGTTGATCTCTGAGTGGGTGAGTTGTTTACTTTAATTAGTTTGTCCATTTTCACCTCAGAAAAATTCTATAAAAGCTGTCCTTGGGGTGGTACCCTTTCAAAAGGTACTAATATCTACTATTTTGGTACTAATATGTACACTTACTTGTTATGCGTCTTTAAATGTGTCTTTAAGGCAGCTACAGTTTGTCTGTAAGGGCAGAAAATATTCATCCAAAGCATCCTCTAACTGGATCAATAATACATTTTAAGTGTTCAGCTTTCTGCAACAAATATTTTTCAGATTTTCTCAACTATTTTAAGTCATAAAGTGAGCAGAATATTTTACAATTTGGCGTATGGCTTCAGCATGCATGTATTATGATAGTAAGCAAGCTGAGCCAGCTCTACAGCGCCCCACAATTTTCCAATGCAAATCTGGAACTGCAGCGCACTCTCCGAGTATTTTCACCTTGCTCCAGACGTAGGCTACATCCACACGAAGCCAGAGCTTTCCCTATTCGATCTTTTTTTCCCTCATCTCAAGAAATACACGAAACCACTAAAACCGACTCAAAACGATGTAGTATACATGCCAGATCAGTATGTGGCGCTGTAATTCTGCCACAGGGATACACTAAAAATGGAGAACAACACTTGGAGCGTGCGCATAAACCTTGCGCGCTGTATACAAACTTTAGTAAAGCTTAGCAATAAAGCTTTATTTTTGTAAAGCTAATAGGCTTCTGCAGCACGAACACAAGCATGTTAGTCCGCTATTGCTGTCGTTGTTGCTGTTTTGTGCTGTTAGTGGTGTCTGACTAGGGTCGACACAAAATATACGGATTGGCTGTACACATGAAAACACAAGGGCGTCGTTTTCAGATTCATCAACTCTGGGAGCCGGTTTAAAAAAATAGCGGTTTCACTCTTTGAAAACGCTGGATCCCTCTGGACGAAACGAAAACGAAAATTTTCGCGTATACAGCTAAACTCGTCTCCGTGTGGATGGGCCCTTAAAATCCCCATGAACCAGAAGTATTTCCAAGTGAAACGGAATATTGATTAAACGGCAGGTTTTACTTTAGCGCTCCTCCTCTCCATCTCTCGCTCGTAGCAGACTAAGGGTTGGAGGAGAGTGGTTTAAGCGTTTTCAACCCAAGCCAACAAACTGACGTCATCAGAGAAGGAACGGCATTCCAGACTTTTTGATTTTGATTTTGATTAAAGGGGTGGTTGATTATGATTTCACTTTTTTAACTTTAGTTAGTGTGTAATGTTGCTGTTAACAACATCTGCAAAGTTACGACGCTCAAAGTTCAATGCCAAGGGAGATATTTTCTTTTAAAGAAATCACTTTTTAAGGACTACAACAAACGGCTGGTAGGGACTACAACAAGCTTCTTCCTGGGTTGGTGACATCACTAACCCTAAAATGTACATAAACCCCGCCCCCGAGAACACACAACAAAGGGTTTTTAATACAGTACGTAACACAAATGCAATAGCATGCCATAAAAGCAAGATGACAACATAAGTTATAACCGTGATTAAACTAAACTATACCTGTTCTGTCTTCATACAGCATATATTCTCTGGCTCTGTAGGATCTTACAACAGTTCCCACATGAGCGATTTATAGATTATCATGACAGAATATGCTAATCAATGACTTTAAGATAGTTAACTCCACATCAGTTGCATAAATTCATCAACTAACCATTCAGAAACGTCCTCTTGCATTCTACATGTTGTCACTTCTTCTTGAGTCTCTCCATCATTTGAACATAAAACGCTGAACAGTTTCTGACATTTTCAGTGAGACTGTATGAGGTTAACGGCGCTGCTAACACAAGCTCTTGAAACTCCGCCCTCTTCTTGGGAGCAGCAGTTCATTTGCATTTAAAGGGACACACACAAAAACGGAGCGCAAAAATTGATAAATTTAACATGCTATAAAAAATTATCTGTGGGGTATTTTGAGCTAAAACTTCACATACACACTCTGGGGACATCAGAGACTTATTTTACATCTTGTAAAAGTGGCATTATATGACCCCTTTAAAGATTACCATGACTAGTAATATGCGCTAACAAAGTAAATAGCGTCAATTTTGATTTCATGACGACTTTAAAGGGATAGTTCACACAAAAAAATGAAAATTTTGTCATCATTTACTCACCCTCAAGTTGTTCCAAACCTGTATGAATTTCTTTCTTCTGCTGAACACAAAAGAAGATATTTTGAAGAATGTCAGTAACCAAACAGTTATGGACCATTGACTTCCATAGTATGGAAGAAATATGGAAGTCAATGGCACCCGTCAACTGTTTGGTTACCGACATTCTTCAAAATATCTTTTTTTGTGTTCAGCAGAAGAAAGAAATTCATACAGGTTTGGAACAACATGAGGGTGAGTAAATGCTAAATCAGCTTTAGCATGTGAATATTCATCTGCATCAGGTAACTAGTTGGCATGTCTGTCAAATTAAGTGCTAAATAAGTATAAATCATTTAGTTTAAACATGCTCATGTGAATATCTTTTATATAGTTCTGTTGTGTTTGTTTTATGTTTGTTCTCAGAATAGACTTGACTTTCTATTCCTCACCGGAATTCTCCCACAACTTCTAACATTCTAAAACAACATTCAGATGCAATAAATACTACATTAAGGCAATTCTAAGATAGCGTTCTACGTGTGTGTCATGTGTACTTAAAGCCTGTCAATCAACATTAGAGAGCCACCCTCAGGCTGAAAAATGCAGCCTCTGCCAAAAGTGTTCTGCATGTGCTTAAAGCTTACAAAATGAAGACCCACAATCAGCCCTACATAAATTTGCGGTCAGGAGTCGCTACTGCTTTAAGGTGCACCCCTACACAAAGGTTTAACTTGAAAGAGTAGTGCTCCAGTGACAGCTGTTTTTTTTTTTCTTCTTCAGAGAGTGGACCTAGTCAGGCCAATTTGTAGACTGATTGTCAACATGAAATGTGGCCTTTGTTGCACTGACAGGGTAATAAGCCAATCAGTGATGAAGAGAACATAATAGGCACACATTATCACAATGACAGGGTAAAAGGCCAATCTGTGGCACTGCCTCCTCTCACTTCACTTTTCACCTGTATCTTGTCGTTAAAGAGATGTTGTATCCCTGGGAAACTTGTGTCGTTGTTGCACAGTTGCTGTTCATCTCATGTTTTGTAATATTCATTTTGTTTTATTTCTGCAGTGTCCATTATTTTCTCATCCAGATTTTTTCCCTCGCCTCTTTGGAGAAAATGCCTCTGGCAGAGACTATTATGGTGCCTCTAAAAGTATTTGGACACTTAAGATACACTTAAAATGTATGCCATTGCAGCAAATAACAAAATATCAAACTAAGTGATGTTTTGTAACTTCAGTGTTTGTGCCCACACAGAATCTGTGCCCCCTGCGAGAGTACATCCATCATTCACATGCAGTAGTTCTACATGTTCGCACAATTCTTTATTAAATATTTTAGCTAGTTTGATAATGTTTTCAACTACTATCAGCTCAATTAACACCTTTTACCACGTTTAAATGCATTCCTGAGATTTTCCACCAAAATGTGCAAAAAAAAGTTTTCACACATGGTCCACAATTGTCATTTCCTTTCCAGTACATAACTGTGAACATGTTCCGTGGACATTTGAAACTTCAAAAGGTACTTTTTGTGTTAATTGATCTATTTTTAAACATAATAATATAATAGATGATATAATTATGAAATAACAATAGCACTTAAGAAACACTTTTGTGTGATTGAGCTATATTTATTCAAATTTAGTTTCATATTTTGTTAATGCAATGACATTCAATCATTTTAATTGTGGCTACTCTTTAGGGCTTTTAACCCTGGGTCATTCTAAACCCCGGGTAAATGGAATCATCTTGCTCATACTTTACTCTGGGTTAAAGGATTAGTTCACTTCTGAATTAAAATTAAAATCACTCCCATGTCATCCAAGATGTTCATGTCTTTCTTTCTTCAGTCAAAAAGAAATGAAGGTTTTTGAGGAAAACATTCCAGGATTTTTCTCCTTATAGCAAATTTCAACAGTCACCAAAGGTCCAAATGTCAGTTTCAGTGCAGCTTCAAAGAGCTCTACACGATCCCAGACGAGGAATAAGAGTCTTATCTAGAGAAACTTAAAACATTTTTTTTTTAAATGATATACTTTTTAACCACAAATGCTTGTCTTGCTCTGCGATGCGTCACGCATGACGTGATCACGTTGGAAAGGTCACACGTGATGTAGGTGGAAGTACTGCGGTAAGGCGAAAAACTCATTTTCTCCTCAAATTTGAAAATCTTCCGGCATTGCTGTTTTACCTTTTTTTGTAAAGCCCGTTTGATTTAGTCTTTGCACAATTGCTTTGTAAACACTTGCTCGGTACTTCCGCCTACGTCACACATGACCTTTTAAACATGATTACGTAATACGTGGCGGATCGTAGAGCAGTGCAAGACGAGCATTTGTGGATAAAAAGTATATATTTTATTTTATTTTTTTTAGAAAATGACCGATGGTTTCTCTAGATAAGACTCTTATTCCTCGTCTGGGATCGTGTAGAAGCAGCACTGAAACTGACAACCCGTTGGGTAAGTCCACTATATGGAGAAAAATCCTGGAATGTTTTCCTCAAAAACCTTAATTTCCTTTCACTGAAGAAAGAAAGACATGAACACCTTGGATGACATGGGGGTGACTAAATTATCAGGAAATTTTAATTCAGAAGTAAACTAATCTTTTAACAATTAATCCTGGCCTGGGTATTAATAAGCAGACGTTTCACACGGTACACTTCTAAACCCTAGGTTAAAGTCCTTATTTGCATATTTGTTGTGTCAGTGCCATTAATTAGATGAGTGCGGCATGCGACCTGTTTATATAAAGCTCATTGCGCATTCTCATATTATGCAAAAGCGGTGCTAACCCTGCTCCGGAGCAGGGTTTCATAATCCCGTTTAAAAAGCGATGCTAACCCCACTTCTAAATTGCAAGTCTGAAATGTTCCTTTACCCAGGATTCAAAGCTGTTTAGAATGACAAAAACCCAGGGTTAAGCACAGTTTGGGATCACTTAACTATTTCCCCACCATTGACACTTCTGTGTTTTCACTAGCTATGTTTTCATCCAAAGTTGCGAATTTAATTTATGCTGAAAAATGAAATATCGCATAAAACATTTGCGAATAAAGCACCGTTTCTATCCAGTGAGTCGAAGAGAACAAAATCGTCACTCCCACTAAATATCACTAAAGAAAACTGGAAGTTGCTGCAGTAGGAGAAGTCATTGTATATAATAAATTACTTGCACCTCAGAGTGCACAGACGAAACGCAATAAAGTTATCTTGCTTTCGGAGGCAGATGCTGCTGTTTGAGAACACAGTCGTGCAAAAGAGTTCTGGGATGTAATTATAGCTACTGAACCGCTTTAACAACAGACTTTGTTCAGGCACTTCAGAACAACCAAAACAGCATTTCAGATGCTGTGCAATGAGATCGGTCTGGTGGTTGGTCCAGGTATGCCGTCCCATCGCGCAAAGTCAAGTCTTTTTTTGATGCACATCGTGGAATTTATTCAATAAATAGCTATGTTTCCATCACCCTTGTTTTTATGCACATTTTGAAGTATCGCATCAGAAACGATTGATGGAAATGCCAAATTTCGAAAAAAAATCCCTTAATTCACAAAAAAGTTTTTTTTTCCTGTGCGAAAAATAGTTAATGCGAATAATGGGAGATGGAAATGCATTTGCCGAATAAATTCTGATGTAACAAACATTAAACCCACGTGACTGATTAGCCTTTTTCACACTTCCAGGTTTCGTGTTTCCAGCGCTCGGCGTTGCAGGGTAAATTTACTTCCGGCGACGTCTAAATGTAAGTGTTGTTGTAAGAGACTATATGAAATATATTTTTTGTGTTTCCATTTGCTCAAATAGCAAAAGGAAAAACTCCACAATAGTGTTTTCACAACTTTCAAAGGAGAGAAAAAAAAAAGATAGAGATTGATAACGGCAATTGATAACGCGGTCGCGACACACATGTGGTATATGGCGGTGCTTATTCCAGGCGCATTGAGATGAAAAATTCTCAACTTTTCAGAATGCCGCAAGTGCACCGCAGGTCATGTGACAAGAATGCTGATGACCGTTAAAACACGTCATCACAGTCTGAAAAAGGCCTGTCGGCTGTTTCCGCGGATGGTGTTTTATTAACTTTTGTTTACTAGGTTACCGATACCACCGTCATCCGCTCGAACAACTTGATGGAAACGCACCTAATTCGCATTTGTTTTTGGTTTTTTGCGAACTTTGAAAAGATTCGCTTCACGTTTGGATGGAAACCCAGCTGTGTTTAGTTAATCGAGCGCATACGTTTTTTAATGCGCATTTTGGCGTT
Source organism: Elopichthys bambusa (assembly GCA_037101425.1). Taxonomy (NCBI): domain Eukaryota; kingdom Metazoa; phylum Chordata; class Actinopteri; order Cypriniformes; family Xenocyprididae; genus Elopichthys; species Elopichthys bambusa. Next base: position 3,536,856 of record CM074437.1, on the reverse strand, counting down.
TTCATTCAGCTTTTTTTATGCGATATCCCAAAATGCGCATAAAAATAGGTGGGTGGAAACATAGCTACTGTTATGCGATAGGGGGCGCTATTACGTATCTTCTGAAAGAGGAGAGAATCTTCGGATCAAAACACGGGTGAAAAATGAGCAGAAACAAGCTATAAAATCATTGCTTATATATGTTTTCTCAGCTTTTTGTTCAAAATGTTGCTTTTGTTATGAAACTAGAATACATTTTCTGTTGTTTAAAAGCAGATGCTCTGTTCTCACTTTTGATATATTGCATGTTCAGATATTTATACAACAAAAATATTCTGGGGGCCATGAGATTTTTGTGAAAATTATCAAAAACGCTGATTTTTTTTTTAGAAAACGCCTGATGGGGAAAGAGTTAAAGTCATAAAAGAGGTAGAAATTAGATGTGATATGAGACTATTTAAAATTCTATGAATGAGAAAAGCTCCAGAAAAGGATTTTTTTTCACTACTATGTTCTCTTGTTTTTTTTTTGTTTTTCTTTTAAAAAAGATGTCTTTGTTTTGCCCCATAAAACTCCTTAAGACAGAATCCCCCAATCAAGTGGCAGATCCAGCCTTACCTTGAGAGGATTTATTTTAGCCAATGCTGGCTCATCTGATTCAGTAAATCAAGGACAGGTTTATTACTTGTAGCGTCTTGGATATGTGTGTCTCTGTAGCTTAGGAGAAGATCTGGACTGTTGCATCCCGTGGGTATCTGAGAGAAATCAGCTCTCAGATTTATTTACCTTATTAGTAGATATTAAGTGTCTGGTAGTGCATCTGTGCCGTAATTAATTGTGTTGTTAGATCACAGTGTAGTACTTAGCGGTGTGTGTATGCGACGACAAGTGTCCTTTTCTGAGAGACGAAGTTTAATAAAGACAGAATGATTCCTAATCTGCTGTTTACCACTGCTTCTCAACCTTGCCGCTTCTGTCTTCATTCCCATTTGCAGCTTTAATTAGTTTTACTAAGTCCCAGTGTCTCGTGCACAATCACTCTCTGCCTTACAACCCGCCGTGCATCCACTTACAGCTCGATGTCTGCTTCAGTTCTAGTCTCAATGGTTTGTTTGTTTGCATCACCTGACATTGGTAATTCTTTGCTGTGATCGTGCCCATGTAGACTTGGCTTTCATCTTATTAATTGGCAAATCTGTGCTGTGCTGGAAGCTCGCAGGAACACCATAAGGCCTGGGCTGGATACCAAGCCTCGAGCTGAATGCCTCCGGATGCCTAACTGATGCGTCAGCGTGGGAAATGAGATGAAGGGGCAGACGTCCCCTGCTTCATCATGCTCCTCATCCTCCTCCTCCCCCAATATGCTCGAGACAGCTGGAGCGGCACTCATAAGCAGAGGCCGAAACTGGAGACGGTTGCAAGGTGGTGCGCAGGTGTCTCAGACTCCATGAAGCACCCCTGAATACATGGGAAATTGTGCCTCAAGGGTATAGATGTTGTTCACTGTCCATCTAGTTTCATTATCACCACTGGTGTAAATGGGCTAAATTGCCCTGGAAGTGGGTAATTGTTCTGACATATGACTCATGACGCAGATGTGATGTGCGCAGAACCTTTTCGCTCTTTATTCCGCTATAGATAACCTTCTACTGTTCCAGAAAATATGAATAAGCTTACCAGCTACCGTTCAAAAGTTTGGGGTCAGTACGTTTTAAAAAAAAATTTTTTTTTTAAATTCATGAATACTTTTATTCAGCAAGGACAAATTAAATTGACGCAAAGTGACAAAAAAAAATTTTCATTTTCAAATTTTCACTAAAAATATTAAACAGCACAATATTTACAAAATTTCATGATTTCTGAAGGATCATGTGACACTGAAGAGTGGAGTAATGAGTGAATAGTTTATTGAAAAATTAAGCATATAGGATTTGATATTTTGTTGTGTCATGTCACCATTTCAGTCATGTCATGTCGCCATTTCAGTTAAGACATGTCACCATTTCAGTCATGTTATGTCGCCATTTTAGTCATGTCAAGTCATCTTTATTTATATAGCGCTTTTTACAATGTAGATTGGTTCAAAGCAGCTTTACAGTGATAACTGGTATATTATTTTGGTATATTATATTATATATTCTTAAAGAATAGTGTCAATGCAGGCAGATGCAAAGCACTGTTGAATATCAAATGTCAAATATCAAGTGTCCCCAACTAAGCAAGCCAAAGGCAACAGCGGCAAGGAACCCAAACTCCAACAGGTGACATCAGGTGGCAAACAGGTGTTAAAATGGAGAAAAAAACCTTGGGAGAAACCAGGCTTAGTCGGGGGGCCAGTTCTCCTCTGGCAAACAGTGCTTTGTTACGACTCAGGTTGCTATCATAAGTCAGATAGGATCGCAACATTCAAAGTATTTAATTCAGTTCCATCCAGCTGAGGATCATATTCATCACACCGGTATGGACGGTTGTTGAGGAGCTGCGCCACTGGCTGTCATGTTGATGAGGCCTTCACAGTGGATGATCTAGTTGACTCAATCTCTGCTGATACTTCAGGGCTGCGTTGTGGTTGTGTCAAGGCGCAGGTCCTCGATCTCACCTGGATGCGGCCCGGATCCGGTTGACTACGGTAAACCTTGGGATAAACAAAAAGACTAATATTAGCGTAGATGCCATTCTTCTTCTGACGTAACGAGTACATCTGGTGTTATAGGAAGTGTTCCCGGTTCCGGCTGACCTAATTTATGCAGCCTAATAATCCTTTAACGGATTTGAAAAAATAAATTGATAATGTGTTATGTGTATGCCAGGGTAAAGAGATGCGTTTTTAGTCTAGATTTAAACTGACAGAGTGTGTCTGCTTCCCGAACAATGCTAGGAAGATTTTAGGTGCCAAATAGGAGAAGGATCTACTGCCTGCAGTTGATTTTGATATTCTAGGTATTATCAACTGGCCTGAATTCTGAGATCGCAATAGATGTGAAGGACTATAATGCATTAAGAGCTCGCTCAGGTACTGGGGAGCTAAACCATTTAGTCATGTCATGTCGCCATTTCAGTCATGTCATGTCATGTCGCCATTTCAGTCATGTCATGTCGCCATTTCAGTCATGTCATGTCATGTCACCATTTCAGTCATGTCATGTTGCCATTTCAGTCATGTCATGTCGCCATTTCAGTCATGTCATGTCGCCATTTCAGTCATGTCATGTCATGTCACCATTTCAGTCATGTCATGTCGCCATTTCAGTCATGTCATGTCATGTCACCATTTCAGTCATGTCATGTTGCCATTTCAGTCATGTCATGTCGCCATTTCAGTCATGTCATGTCACCATTTCAGTCATGTCATGTCGCCATTTCAGTCATGTCATGTCATGTCACCATTTCAGTCATGTCATGTTGCCATTTCAGTCATGTCATGTCATGTCGCCATTTCAGTCATGTCATGTCGCCATTTCAGTCATGTCATGTCATGTCACCATTTCAGTCATGTCACGTCACCATTTCAGTCATGTCATGTTGCCATTTCAGTCATGTCATGTCACCATTTCAGTCATGTCATGTTGCCATTTCAGTCATGTCATGTCACCATTTCAGTCATGTCATGTCGCCATTTCAGTCATGTCATGTCATGTCGCCATTTCAGTCATGTCATGTCGCCATTTCAGTCATGTCATGTCGCCATTTCAGTCATGTCATGTCATGTCACCATTTCAGTCATGTCACGTCACCATTTCAGTCATGTCATGTTGCCATTTCAGTCATGTCATGTCGCCATTTCAGTCATGTCATGTCACCATTTCAGTCATGTCATGTCGCCATTTCAGTCATGTCACCATTTCAGTCATGTCACCATTTCAGTCATGTCACCATTTCAGTTAAGATATGTCATGTCATGTCGCCATTTCAGTCATGTCACCATTTCAGTCATGTCACCATTTCAGTCATGTCACCATTTCAGTTAAGATATGTCATGTCATGTCGCCATTTCAGTCATGTCATGTCACCATTTCAGTTAAGATATGTCATGTCATGTCGCCATTTCAGTCATGTCATGTCACCATTTCAGTCATGTCATGTCACCATTTCAGTTAAGATATGTCATGTCATGTCGCCATTTCAGTCATGTCACGTCACCATTTAAGTCATGTCGCCATTTCAGTTAAGACATGTCATGTCACCATTTCAGTCATGTCATGTCATGTCACTATTTCAGTTAAGATATGTCATGTTATGTTGCCATTTCCGTCATGTCATGTCGCCATTTCAGTCATGTCACCATTTCAGTTAAGATATGTCATGTTATGTTGCCATTTCAGTCATGTCATGTCACCATTTCAGTTAAGATATGTCATGTCATGTCGCCATTTCAGTCATGTCATGTCACCATTTCAGTTAAGATATGTCATGTCAGGTCGCCATTTCAGTCATGTCATGTCGCCATTTCAGTCATGTCATGTCACCATTTCAGTCATGTCATGTCACCATTTCAGTTAAGATATGTCATGTCATGTCGCCATTTCAGTCATGTCACGTCACCATTTCAGTCATGTCACGTCACCATTTAAGTCATGTCGCCATTTCAGTTAAGACATGTCATGTCACCATTTCAGTCATGTCATGTCATGTCACTATTTCAGTTAAGACATGTCATGTCATGTTGCCATTTCAGTCATGTCATGTCATGTCGCCATTTCAGTCATGTCACCATTTCAGTTAAGATATATCATGTCGCCATTTCAGTCATGTTATGTCGCCATTTCAGTCATGTCATGTCGCCATTTCAGTCATGTCACCATTTCAGTCATGTTATGTCGCCATTTCAGTCATGTCATGTCGCCATTTCAGTCATGTCACCATTTCAGTTAAGACATGTCATGTCATGTCGCCATTTCAGTCATGTCACCATTTCAGTCATGTCACCATTTCAGTTAAGACATGTCAAAACAAAATTAAAATCTAGCATAGTAATGAAATAGTTGAGCGGGCATAAAATTTAGTATTATAAAAATGTGTGAGGCATAGTGGGAGATAAAAATTTGGTCCTTATTTTTCCTAATTTTGTTTTTTACAAGATCTATGATCACCTCGTCTTATAACTAACCATTCATTTCAGTGGAGATTTTTAAAAAACCTGCAACAGTGTAAAGTACAGGGTGGAAAATGTCTGTGAAAAACTAAATTATGGTTCTTTTTAGCACAAAAAATCTTTACACTTACATGAAAAGTGGTCCTCAGGGAAATAATTAGGGAACTTGTTCACCTAAAAATAATTAACCTCATGTCATTCCAAATCTGTATGACTTTCTTCCATCAAACACAAAATCGATGAATTAGGTAGGCCTACTTTACTCCATGCAATTAGTCCTCATGGGCACTGAGGCTTCCAAGCTTTAAAAAGGAAACAAAAGCATCATAAAAGAGGTCCATATGACCTAGCATTATATTCTATGTCATCTGAAGTCATATTATAGCTTTGTGTGAGGAACATTCTGAAATTTAAGTCGTTATTCATTTATCCTACCCTTCGGTAATCTGTGCTGTGAACTTGAGAACCAAATTATGCTTTTGTGCCCTTTTTGAAACTTGAACGTCTCAGTCCCCATTTATTGTAACTGTATAAAAAGCAGTTTTATAAAAACTCTTCATAGGTGTTTTGAATGACATGAGTAACTAATGACAGAATTTTCATTATTTTTGGTGAACTATTCCTTTAAATAAAAACATGTATGACTTGAGCCTTTTATTTCTGGAACAACCTTGGTGGATACTCTGAAACCCTGCTTGCACAAACAGATTATGAAGGCTAAAATTGCATATGGAGGGAAAGAGAGACATTTTGGCAGAGATGGAAAACCTCACTACGATCAGATCAGCTTATAGCCCAACACGCCGCTTGAGATATGCAGCATGACACAGCACGAGAGACGCTTGAGATAAAGCTAAAGAGATTGAAAACACAGATTATTCTCTCCTTCTTTCTCCCATCCTTGTGGCTGTGGTGTCTATGTGTAACCTTGGGGTTAATTTGGTGTGACTTTGACATTTCTGAAATGTATGAACTATGTTGTTTGGACCTACACTCCAAAAGCCAAGGGGTATATCAGGAGAGATGGAGATGGAGGTAAAGGCAGGGATAGCAAGAGATAGGGAGCAGATGGGTCAGCCATCTGGTAGAAGGAGAAAAGGAAGGGAGATGAGAGGAGGAGGGAGCGCTGGAGAGAGGCAGAGAGATCCATGGGAAATATATATGAGTAGGAATGAAAACATCACATTGGCCTGTGTGTATGTGTGTGCTAGATGTTTGTGTTAGAGATATTACTGAGACTCAGGTGTGAGTATGGGAAGCATGGTGAGTTGTGCTGCAAGTACTTTGTAAAATTGCACAAAATTACCAATATGGTGATTTTGAATCTGGCAATTAAAGCTGTTATTTAAAAACATGTGAAATCCCATATGCATGATTGACTTAACTCCCAAATGCATGATTAATCATTTATTTGCTTTCATTTAGCTCTAAACCTTTGTTTTCTGCCATGAAAGACAAAAGCAGAAGTAAAGCCCCATAAAAAAAAGTTAATTACAACATGTACACTCTAAAAAAAAGTGCTATATAGCACTAAAACTGGTTCTTGGCTTGTAATCATAGGGGAATCACTTTTGGTGCTATGTAGCACCATATCTTTAAAGGTGATATACAGCACCTTTGTCAAATGGTGCTATGTAGAACCCATAAGAGGTGCCATATCACATTTTACTTCTTCAGCAAAAATGGTGCTAAACAGCACCAACAGTGGTTCTTTGGCTAGTAAAGAACCTTTAAAGTGGACCTATGCCCCCTTTTACAAGATGTAAAATAAGTCTTTGATGTCCCCAGAGTGTGTATGTGAAGTTTTAGCTCAAAATACCCCTCATTTTTTTTATAGCATGTTAAAATTGCAGTTTCAGTGTGTGCCCTTTAAATGCAAATGAGCTGCTGCGCTGGCCTAAGAGGGCGGAGCTTCAAGAGCTCATTCTCCGGTGTCAGGATTCAGTCAGGACGCACTTTAATGTCAGAAACTGTGAATATATGCTGCATGGAGACAGAACAGGTATAGTTTAGTTTAATTACGGTTATTGTCTTGTTTTTATCCAGTACAAGCCAGTTTACAGATGAGTTTTAAAACGTTTATTGTACTTCACACAAAATATGAAGCATCTGTTTTCACTCTAGAAAATCACTGTAAGAGCTTAATAAAACAGTGCAAGTGTGCATTCAAATATTATCCATAAACTCTCTCTCTCTCCCTTGCATTATCATCAAGATACACAGTGAAGTACACAGAAACACTCGTTACAACTAACAGTAAACAAATATATAAAGACATTATGCCTTTTTGGGTGGTGCTTAATCAACTGGTAAACTTTATATCTGTAAATCAACTCCGATGAACTGTAATAAAGTGCTCTCACCTTCATTACTGCTGTATCCAGTATCACTCTGGAGGCTGTAAGCTGGATCACGAACAGTTACTGATCTATCCTTGTGTAACAAGTTTTTAGCACAATCTCTGTTTTGTATTGTCCCTTTGCATTGACATTCGTTCACAAAGCAGTCCGGTGTGAAATGATTCGTGCAGACATAAATTAATTTCGGTAGAGTTGAGGGAGCGTTTTCTTTGAAAACAAAATGAATCCACCTCGTCTTCAGCAGCTCAGATTTAGGGAGTAAATGGAGAGAGCTATGTGGATTAATCCATCCAGCTACAGAACACCTAAAATGCTCGGGAGACGTTCTCGTCAGTGCAGTAATGGCGGACTGTGTACAACTCGCTCAGGGCGGTTCTATGTTAAAACGGCAGTGTCTGTCAACATTCGTGGGCGGAGCCTGTGGCTAATGTGACGTCACACTGCCAGGAACCTGCAAACGGCTTGTTCTGAGACACTGCTTATGATTTATAGGGATTTAAAAAAAAAGGAGTGGTTGGATTTTTATCATTAAGGTGGTTGTGTACACACACTGCCAACACACATTTATGACCATGCAAAAGTGAATTTTGCATAATAGGTCCCCTTTAAAGGGGCTTACCAGGTTCTTTGTATGGCAGTGGTTATAACACCTTAACCACCCCATAGAACCACTGAAGAACCGCTGAAGAACCATACAGGGGCTTAACAGGTTCTGTATACGAAAGTGGTGCTATATAGCACCTCAGTCATCCCAAAGAACTGGTGAAGAGCCGCTGAAGAACCACTTGAGCACCAAGATTTGGTGCTAAACAGCACTTAAAGTGGTTCCTTCGGTGTCACATGATCCTTCAGAAATCATTTTAATATGCTGATTTGCTGCTCAAGAAACATTGATTATTATCAGTGTTGAAAACAGTTCTGTACAATTTTTTTTTCCAGGATTATTTGATGAATATAAAGTTAAAAAAAAACAGCATTTATCTGAAATATAAATTTACAAAAATTTCAATTTTTTTCTATTTTTAAATACATTCAAATAGAAAACAGTTATTTTAAATTGTAAAAATATTTCACAATATTACTGTTTTTGCTGTATTTTAGATGAAATAAATGAAGCATTGGTGAGCAGAAGAGACTTCTTTTAAAAACATTAAAAAAATCTTATCGTTCAAAAAAGATAACGATACTTCTTACTGAAGTTAAGAAAAACAAACAAACAAGTATTATCTGGAAAATATTTACTTTGTATTAAGTACTTATTTATTTACTCACTTTATATCTATTTGTTTCTTATAAATAAGAAGCATGTTGTTACTAAGCAGCTTTACTGAGAATATTGCCATAAAACGCTTTAGTAACCTAAAGGTGACTGGAAAGCTAAAAATCCCTTAGAAAGATGCAACATAACTCTTATATAATCAACAGTAATAAATAATTTCATGATCTGTGAGCAGTATGACCTCTGTGTTTCACAGAAGAAAGAAACTCATAGAGCTTTGGAACAAGTTTTTTTTCAGTTGAACTATTTCTTTAATTCACTTAGACTTGCAGAAAATGAGGGTTCAGAAATGGAGAGGCAAAGAGAACGGACATATGGAGAAAGTAGAGGACTGACACAATATGTTATACTAGAGGGAATGAAACCACAGCGTGCAAAGTAACAAGTCTCAGAAGCCACTCTTGTGGTAAAGTCTAAAAAGATCAAAGTAATGATCTTTCTAAAAGACCAGATGTCAGGAAAATAGATACCAATTTATTCTAGGCAGCCAAAGTCTTGAATACACCTTAAATTGCACCCCTCATGGCCTGCCAGCCATGTAACATAGAGCACAGAAGAAAATAGGCCTCTTTTTGAGGACGGCGATACATACACAGTGTCTAATTTGTGTAAAATGTTCTCACATGGCGAGAACAAGAGATCAACGCTTTCTCATTACAAAGACATGACGTCTAGAGTATAAAACTAATTTTCAGTGCTTTAATGTTTTAGGGTTTCCACTTTCCATCTGTCTCCATCTCTAAATATTTAGTTAAACAACTGTAAAATCTTCTTGTCTAGATTGTTCTCTTGACTCGGTTAATGATGATTACCATGAACTGATTGTGCGGCAGATAATATGCCAATTTTTTTTTATTTTTTTTTTTAAATAGCTAAAGAAAATTGCTTCTATTACTTTAAGCACACAGCTTTTCACCCTCCATAAAAGAAAAAGAAATTAAAAAAAATAAACAATTTAATATGAACACAAGAGCACCAAGACCTTCCAAGAGCTACTGCACTGTAAAAGAATTATGATCAATATCATGGCAGCATATGTTATTCTGTTACTTGTACAAATTCAACTTAATTTTGGCTGTACAAGGAATTTAAATATCAACAATTTTTTAAACTTAATTTTATGTTAAAATTACTTGTACAGCAAATTTGATTATACTGTAAAAATTTAATGCAGCAGCTGAACTTAAAGGGGACCTATTATGCCCCCTTTTACAAGATGTAGAATTAGTCTCTGATGCCCTGAGATAAGCAAAAACGCGCCGTTTCAGTGTGTGCCCTTTAAATGCAAATGGGCTGCTGCGCTCGGCCTAAGAGGGCGGAGCTTCAAGAGCTGATTCAGTCAGGAAGCACTATAATGTCAGAAACTGTGAATATATGCTGCATGGAGATAGAACAGGTATAGTTTAGTTCAATTAACTTATATTGTCTTCTTGCTTTTATCCACTATACAGGTGCTGGTCATATAATTAGAATATTATCAAAAAGTTGATTTATTTCACTAATTCCATTCAAAAAGTGAAACTTGTATATTATATTCATTCATTACACACAGACTGATATATTTCAAATGTTTATTTCTTTTAATTTTGATGATTATAATTGACAACTAAGGAAAATCCCAAATTCAGTATCTCAGAAAATTAGAATATTAAGACCAAAACAAAGAAAGGATTTTTAGAAATCTTGGCCAACTGAAAAGTATGAACATGAAAAGTATGAGCATGTACAGCACTCAATACTTAATTGGGGCTCCTTTTGCCTGAATTACTGCAGCAATGCGGCGTGGCATGGAGTCGATCAGTCTGTGGCACTGCTCAGGTGTTATAAGAGCCCAGGTTGCTCTGATAGTGGCCTTCAGCTCTTCTGCATTGTTGGGTCTGGCATATCGCATCTTCCTCTTCACAATACCCCATAGATTTTCTATGGGGTTAAGGTCAGGCGAGTTTGCTGGCCAATTAAGAACAGGGATACCATGGTCCTTAAACCAGGTACTGGTAGCTTTGGCACTGTGTGCAGGTGCCAAGTCCTGTTGGAAAATGAAATCTGCATCTCCTTAAAGTTGGTCAGCAGCAAGAAGCATGAAGTGCTCTAAAACTTCCTGGTATACGGCTGCGTTGACCTTGGACCTCAGAAAACACAGTGGACCAACACCAGCAGATGACATGGCACCCCAAACCATCACTGACTGTGGAAACTTTACACTGGACCTCAGGCAACGTGGATTGTGTGCCTCTCCTCTCTTCCTCCAGACTCTGGGACCCTGATTTGCAAAGGAAATGCAAAATTTACTTTCATCAGAGAACATAACTTTGCACCACTCAGCAGCAGTCCAGTCCTTTTTGTCTTTAGTCCAGGCGAGACGCTTCTGACGCTGTCTGTTGTTCAAGAGTTCAAGGAATGCGACAGCTGAAACCCATGTCTTGCATACGTCTGTGCGTAGTGGTTCTTGAAGCACTGACTCCAGCTGCAGTCCACTCTTTGTGAATCTCCCCCACATTTTTGAATGGGTTTTGTTTCACAATCCTCTCCAGGGTGTGGTTATCCCTATTGCTTGTACACTTTTTTCTACCACATCTTTTCCTTCCCTTTGCCTCTCTATTAATGTGCTTGGACACAGAGCTCTGTGAACAGCCAGCCTCTTTTGCAATAACCTTTTGTGTCTTTCCCTCCTTGTGCAAGGTGTCAATGGTCGTCTTTTGGACAACTGTCAAGTCAGCAGTCTTCCCCATGATTGTGTAGCCTACAGAACTAGACTGAGAGACCATTTAAAGGCCTTTGCAGGTGTTTTGAGTTAATTAGCTGATTAGAGTGTGGCACCAGGTGTCTTCAATATTGAACCTTTTCACAATATTCTAATTTTCTGAGATACTGAATTTGGGATTTTCCTTAGTTATAATCATCAAAATTAAAAGAAATAAACATTTGAAATATATCAGTCTGTGTGTAATGAATGAATATAATATACAAGTTTCACTTTTTGAATGGAATTAGTGAAATAAATCAACTTTTTGATGATATTCTAATTATATGACCAGCACCTGTATTAGAAGTGATGGGCAGATCGAGGCTTTGTGAAACACTGAAACAGTTTAAGCAAATGTGCCGTAATGTGTCGAGGATTCGAAACAATCTGACACCCGTCTCCACGGTGTGAATGCAACAAAACTCAAGCTAAACATGCATAAAAACACCTTTTACAAATGTATTGCAAATGTTTTATTGAAAGTAAAATCTATCAAATGCAATTAACTAATCATCTACTAACTAATATAGAGTGTCTGTATAATATGTGTTCTTTTATCAATTTTCAGGGCTTGTTTTGTTTGTTTCAATGGATTAAGCTAAACAGGACAATAGGAGATTAATAACAACCATTATTAATTTTAATTATACTAATGTCTAATTAAAACATCTACAAATGTATAAAACTGATCAGAGATCAGGTAAAACCCATAGACAATTGTTCAATGGTTCTCAGTGAATCTGCATGATTCATGGGTTCACAGAGATCATCGCCCTCTACCGGTGAACCACCGAAATGTCAAACTGTTTCGAAACATTTCAAAACACTTATGACGTAACGAAACCTCGTTTACTGAAATCACGTGACTTTGGCAGTTTGATGCACGCTCCGAGCCACTGATTCAAAACAAAAGATTCATAAAGCTTCATGAAGCAGTGTTTTGAAATCGCCCATCACTATATATTAGTACAAGCCAGTTTACAGATGAGTTTTATAACATTTATTGTACTTCACACAAAATATGAAGCGTCTGTTTTCACTCTAGAAAATCACTGTAAGAGCTTAATGAAACAGTGCAAGTGTGCATTCAAATATTATCCATAAACTCTGTCTCTCTCTCTCTCTCCCTTTCATTATCATCAACATACATAGCAAATTACACATAAACACCTTTAAAGGGATAGTTCACCCAAAAATTAAAAGTTTGCCATCATTTACCTGTATGAGTTTCTTTCTTCTGTTGAACACAAAAGAAGATATTTTGAAGAACGTTGGTAACCAGACAGTTGATGGTAGCCATTGACTTCCATAGTAGGAAAAAAAAATACTAGTATTACTAGTATTTTTTTTTTTCCTACTATGGAAGTCAATGGGGCCCATCAACGGTTTGATTACCAACATTCTTTCAAATATCTTCTTTTGTGTTCAACAGAAGAAAGAAACTCATACAGGTTTGGAAAATCTTGAGGCTGAATAAATGACAGAATTTTTATTTTTTGGGTGAACTATCAGTTCACTTCAGAATTCAAATTTCCTGATAATTTATTCCCCCACATGTCATCCAAGATGTTCATGTCTTTCTTTCTTCAGTCGAAAAGAACCATTTTTGAGGGAAACATTCCAGGATTTTTCTCCATATAGTGGATTTCAACAGTTACCGGCGGGTTGAAGGTCTAAATTACAGTTTCAGTGCAGCTTCAAAGGGCTCTACATGGTCCCAGATGAGGAATAAGGGTTCTATCTAGCGAAACGATGGGTATTTTCTAAAAAAAAAAAAAAAAAACTTTTTAACCACAAATGCTCCTTTGACCTTTCCAACGTGATTACGTAATGCGTGGCGCATTGCAGAGCAGTGCAAGATGAGCATTTGTGGTTAAAAAGTATATAAATTATATTTTTTTGTAGAAAATGGCCGATTGTTTTTACTAGATAAGACCCTTATTCCTCGTCTGGGATCGTGTAGAGCTCTTTGAAGCTGCACTGAAACTGACATTTGGACCTTCAACCCGTTGAACCCCAGTGAAGTCCACTATATGGAGAAAAATCCTGGAATGTTTTCCTCAAAAATGGTTCTTTGTCGAAAAGAAAGAAATGAACATCTTGGATGACATGGAGGTGAGTAAATTATCAGGAAATTTGAATTCTGAAGTGAACTAATCCTTTAAGTTTCTAAGTTGAAGTTAGGTGGCATTTTTTTACAGTGTGCAGGGAATTTGACCCTGTGACCTCCGGCTTTGCTGACATCATCAGCCCCTGGCCCCGTTCGGGAGCTGTTAAGGGTCAAGAGACAGGTCAGCGTGTTTAAGTGTGTCAGATTCAATGAGATCTCCTCTAAGCGGGTTTCCCCTATTCCTATCTGAATGTTCAATATTAGAACAGCGGTTGGTAGAGTAACAGATCTGTTAAGGGCACGATAGCCGCAGGAGAAGAAGAAAAACAGGAGGAAAATATTTCACAGAGGTCCTCACCAGCACATTTATTATTTACAACCCGCCGCTCAAACGCAAATAATCCTCCTCACCCCTCACTATAGAGTGAAACTTTTTGAATGCATCGCCCTCTCAACAACAAACCGTCCCCGGATCAAACACGTCCACACACCCACATGCCAGCACAAATGTGGAAGGAGTCAGCGTGTTTGTGTTATTGTCTGCTGCTTAGGACAGGACTTCAAATGGTAAATGTCAGCAGGAGATCAAGGCGAGGAGGCCTTATGGGCGAAGCCTCAGTATTGTCATTGACAGCTACAGGTAGACAGGTGGAGAGAGACAACATGCTCGTCGCAGACGGAGGACGGGAGATATCAGCAATTTTCCTCCTGTTTTCTTGGCTGTAAGTCTGTGCTTTTTTGTGTTGTCAGAAAACTCTTAAAAATAACTGGTGCGGATGATTTTCCCACAGTCATTGCTTCCTATAGTCGAGGGAACAGTTCACTCAAAAATGAAAATTCTGTCCTCATTTTGTTTCAAACCTGTTGACTTTTTTATGGTATGATCACATGTCCGGCGAATTTTCATGGGCAAAATGTATTCAGCAATATCTAGTGATGGGCGATTTCAAAACACTGCTTCATGAAGCTTCAAAGATTTACAAATCTTTTGTTTCGAATCAGTGGTTCGGAGCGTGTATCAAACCGCCAAAGTCACGTGATTTCAGTAAACGAGGCTTTGTTACGTCATAAGTGTTTCGAAATTTCAATGGTTCACCACTGGGGGGCGTGACTTTGGCAGTTTGATACACGATCCGAACCACTGATTCGCAACATATGATTTGTTAAGATTCGAAGCTTCATGAAGCAGTGTTTTGAAATCACTAGATATTGTTGAATAAAGTTTTTTGGCGCACAAAAAGTATTTTTGTCGCTTCATAACATTAAGGTTGAACCACTGTAGTCACATGAACTGTTTTAAATATGTCTTTAGTAGCTTTCTGGGCATCTGAAAATGTTGATTATCTTGATGTCAATGGAGGCCTCGCTGAGCCATCGGATTTCATCAAAAATATCTTAATTTGTGTTCTGAAGATGAATGAAGGTCTTACAGGTGTGGAACGACATGAGGACTTTTCATTTTTGGGGGAACTAACCCTTTAAGCCATGTCTGTGTGTTAACTGATATTACTGATAGTACTTAAATGTATATTTACACAAGGACACCAACCAAAGTAACCAAATTTTGCTAATGTGTCCACACCATTAGTGTTTTTTTGTCCATACAAAGACAGTCATAGTGGTCTAATGTTTAGACTCTTGACTTTCACTGTAATGATAAAAAACAGTTATAAATATTGTCTTTTGTGTACACACAGTTGAGCTAAAAAGTTTACACACCCCTTGCAGAATATACAAAAATGTTAATCGTTTTAACAAAATAAGAAGAATCATGAAAATTTCATGTTATTTTTTATTTAGTACTGTCCTGAATAAAATATTTCACATAACAGATGTTTACATAAAGTCCACAAGATAAAAAAAATAGCTGAATTTATAAAAATGACCCTGTTCAAAAGTTTGGGAACCCTTGTATTGTTACCTGGATGATCCATGACTGTTTTTTTTTGTTGTGTGATGGTCGCTTGTTTGTTCTGAGCAGTTAAACTGAGCTCTGTTCTTCAGAAAAATCCTCCAGGTCCCAAAAATTCTTTGATTTTCCAGCATCTTTTGCACATTCGAACCCTTTCAGTGACTGTAGGATTTTGAGGTCCATCTTTTCACACTGAGGACGACTGAGGGACTCAAACACAACTATTAAAAAAGGTTCAAACATTCACTGATGCTCCAGAATGAAATAAGAGCCGGGGGGTGAAAACTTTTGAACAAGAAGACGATGTGCAAGTTTTTCTCATTTTGTTTAAAGATCATATATTTTTTAATTTAGTCCTGCCCTTCGGAAGCTACAAAAGATACGTACATGTTTCCCAGAAGACAAAAAATGTACAATATATCCTGTTAATTCAAAAAGTTTTCACCCACCGACTCTTAATGCATCGTGTTTTCTTCTGGAGCATCAGCGAATGTTTGAACCCTTTTTAATAGTTTGTGTTTGAGTCCCTCAGTGTGAAAAGGTTCAAATATGCAAAAGATGCTGGAAAATCAAAGACTCCGCAGGACCTGAAGGATTTTTCTCAAAAACATGGTCAGTTTAACTTCTCAGGACAAACAAGGGACTCATGAATAACCATCAAAAAACATAAAAACAGTCGTGGATCATCCAGGTAATCACACACAGCATTAAGAATCAATGGTTCCCCAAACTTTTGAATGGGGTCATATTAGTAAATTCAGTTGTATACTTTATGTAAACATCTGTCATGTGAAGTAGCTTCAGGACAGTACTAAACAAAAAATAACATGCAATTTTTATGATCCTTCTTATTTTGTTAACATTTTTGCATATTCTGCATACATTTGAGCTCAACTGTACAGGGTGAGGTTGAGTCAGCGATGGATTTTGTAGCATACCTATTTACGCAGAAGAGCAGGATAGCATTGAAATACATTTTTCTGTGCTGATAATACACAAGTTATGATTGTCAAGAGCAAATAAGTTAATACTGGAGCTGAAGGACGACGTGGGTCAGAGGCTCCATCACTTTTTTTTTAAACACAGTGCCCTTCAAAGCCTGAAACAGACACACGTACACACACAGAGGAAGCCTTGGCAGCAACACCAAACAGAAAGAAAACAGTCTTTCCCGCGTGGATAAATACATCCATTTATGCTTTGACTGGCTCCGTTCGGGTTCTATGATAGAGGAGGGATAGTCTTTTTAATATTGGGCTCACATAATGTTTCTGTTGTGCTGTCTTGCCTAAGAGAAATTGTATAAATATGGGGGGAAATGTAAAGAACTGCACTCACCCGATAGCCCATTACCATAATAAGTGAGTAATGATGTTGTAAATTGTGATAACTGAAAAATTATAGGAATTTATTTTCTATTATACATGCGATTTCTGTAAGAGATAGTTGTCGTGATTGTTGTGATAGGCTGCAGACTGCTGAGCGCGAGGGAGAGTGAGTACGTGATGAGGGATTTTAAAACAGTCGTTTTATTATGGGAGAGAGAGGGAGAGGGAGAGAGTGATGCGATAACAGCGTTTGCCCTGTTCATATTTGACTCAGAGCTTGTCATTGAACACCGACAGACTCACACAGCGCAGGAAAGAAAGTCCACGCATTAAGATCGACATCACAAGGTAAAATATATAGATTTTTTTCTATGATCACTCGGAATGAATTTACCGCGAGCTATCAAAGCCAGAGCTTCTGTCTCTTTTAGTCTCTTTTTTGAATGTTGGATTGAGGAATAAGCAGCCCAGTGCGCCGCACGAAGGATTTATTTGCAAATGTATTAATTTCAAATTAAATATATTTTATTGTCATTGTTCTCTAATTGATTGTTATGTGAATATTGACGGTGAAGAAACACCATCGTGTTTTTTTTATTTTTCAGTTTGTGTGTGCTTGCGTTTCTATTAGGTAATGTCCATCTAAAGTCCGCTGTATGATTGTTTTTAACAATGTATAGATCATTCAACACGCAGTCAACACAAAGTACCGATGTTCCCCGTTGACAGTGTCTAAAAACTCCGGTATGTACTCCAGGACGGACTGACTGGGTGACACATGCATGCTGTCCTTCCTATATAAGCAGAGGTTTTGTGATATATTATGAGTTATTAAATACGGGACTCACTCTTGGGAAACGCGGACCTTCCACATGACTGAGCGCGCGCGGAGTTGAAGCAGATGGCGCGCGCGCTTCTGTCTGTCACCGTTTAGGGATTCGCGGGGCAGCAGCAGACACGTTTACCGACACCCCGGTGTTCGCGGGGCACGTATTAAACGGTTAGTCCTTCCTTGACGACGGCTTAACTGATGACACTCATTTGAGTCCCTAATAATGTTTTTAGGTGCAAATTAAGTGAGGCTGGCTGCGCGTGAGCGAGCGCGCGGCGGCAAGGCTTGATCGTAGTACGCTCTGCTGCTCGTGCCATGTGTTTCCCCAAATATATTAATAGCGCGAATGCCCTTTTAGTAGGTCAGACGTTGTTTCTGCTGTAATAATGATTACAGTTGGTTGTAGGTAGATTTGCTGCTGCTTTCATCACCCATGGGTTGCGTGAAGTAGCCTGTGTTTGGGTTCCAGTGCGTTTGAAGGTCTGACCTCCCTAATTAAAGATTAACCCTCGAAAAGATAGTCAAAACAAAAGGCTATGAGGTGGTCTCGACCACCAAAGTTAAAGTTAGTCAGTGCGTACAAAATAGACGTACGCAAACAGAAATCGCGTTTGTTTGTGGAGGTTACCATAGCAACATCAGGCTGGTCGATCACTTCTCGTTACGGTATGGTACGTCGACAAAACATAAGTACATACAGTCATTATTTATAGCCTAAAAACACATTGAAATATTAGTATACCACAAAAAAAAACCTTTTAATTTCTTTATTTGCCTATATCTTTCACTAAAGTCATATCATATTTTGCCCACTTTCCATTGAATACCAGTCTTATTTAAAGTCACCATGAAATCAAAATGGACGATTCCTGTTTTTAATGGAATATTGCATTATTTATTAAAAATGATTAATGCGTACACACACACACACACACACACACACACACACACACACATATATATATATATATATATATATATATATATATATTTAAAGTGCCCTCTTAATCTTCAATCAAAATAACTTCCCTTCTTGCAACAACATCTCGTCTCTGATGACACGTTTACTGGCACAAGGACGGGAAGACCTGCCACTCACATTGCCTCAAACCACAATGATCCAACGATCCAATCCATTCCTGATGGAGGAAATCCAGTCCTGTCCTACATTTGTTTTCTTGTTTGAGAAGGCGTTTCACTTTGATATATAGGTAAGAAAAAATTATCTCAACTTCTGTTTCATGGTGACTTTAAATGTGTAATGTGATTTGTATATAAAAGTACCTTTTTATAAATAATCTATTCTTATAGTAAGTCCAACAAGTAATTCCTGGTAGATTTCCCAACAAACACTTGTTTGAGCATCCTGACCAGCTGGACTCAAGACTATTGACCAACCAATGGAGTGATATGTGGCCAGGACTTGCCTGTTAGTCCGACCACTGGCAGATGAAGGGAATGCATTTCTGTTTGTTGTCACAAGAGGTAGAAAAGCCATACTTTACACATCTCTAAACGAGGTAATGAATATGCATATTTCTAAATGTGTCGAGATGGTTTTTTTCTTTTTTGCATTGCAGTGCCTGGTTTTAAGTTATATTTTTGGGCTTGTTGCCTTTTATTTTAATAGGACAGTAGCAGGACCGGAGGAAAAGTCCCTAAAGTGCAACTGCACTATATGTCGAGGCAGTTTCCCACAAGTTGATGGCTCTGACAGCACGGACTGTTTTTATCTGAATGAAGCAGATTGAAACTGTTGTGTGATTAGCTAGTATTACTTGCTAAGGATATAATAGTTAATGGCTTGTAGCATTAGATATATTTGTGAGAGATTTGGGGAATCTTCATCATTACTTGGAACACTAGAGAAGCTAAAAGGCATTTGTCCTTTGTCACACACTGGGCCAAGAAAAATAATAAGCAGAGGAAGAAATTCTCACAGAAACACTTGTATAAAAACACACTTGAGGAGCAGAAAGGAAGCTT
Organism: Elopichthys bambusa; assembly: GCA_037101425.1. Lineage (NCBI taxonomy): Eukaryota > Metazoa > Chordata > Actinopteri > Cypriniformes > Xenocyprididae > Elopichthys > Elopichthys bambusa. The sequence continues at coordinate 3,517,235 of CM074437.1, read as the reverse complement.
AAAGAAGGTCCAAAAAGAAGAGTCTCCATTGTGTTTCTACATGTATCTTGTGTTATGGGCTTATGATGTCCATATACACACACCTTTCTTAATTTTTTCCCCCATTTGTTCTTTTCTTTTACAGTAATTGTGCGTGCCTTGAAACGAAATGCATTTTGCTCCTTTGATGATTTTGCTCTATCAAAGTGACCCAGATACAAATTGATTTTTTTTGTTGTTGTTGTTGTTTTTATGAGAGTATATGCAGAAAAAAAAATATGTTTTTGTGATGCACAAAATCCCTTTCAGCTTGGCTAAGCTTCAGCAAGGGGAGGTTCACTGTTACAAAATGGGCCAGGCAGGAGGCAGCTTGCAGTTCGGGTGAACACTCCTCTGATTTTATTTAACACGACTCCAGCAATCTGTGTCAGCAATAAGCTTGTAATTGTTTACACCCAAGGAGCTCTTGCATTTACCAAAGGAAAAATGGAGAAGGAGAGATATGGGTGAGGGGAAAACGAGGAGGCATCCATGTTGAAATAGACACAAGACTTTGGCTCAATGACTTATGTTGGACAAAGGCTTTCCTCGCAAGAGACGGCAATAGAGAAATATGGTATTGTCACCGGCAAGACTGTCTGACTCACAGCCATGGGCATTATTTTAATTTACAATACATGCAGTGATGAGCACATGGAGGAGGAGAAAATGGATGAAAAGAAGTGAGGAATGGTGAGTGTAAATGTGTTTATGTTCTAAGATCCAAACCTGAAATATATGCTGTCGTAATTTGAGAAAAGGGCCCATAACTACACAACCTTAGCAATTTGGAAAGCAAGGGTTTCTGTTTCCACAGAAAGAAGGGAGTTGTTCCTCTAAAGAGCTTCCATCTACAACAGGCCATTGAGTAAAATGAAGTTGACAGCTTTATCAGATGAGATGAGATGAGAGACCAAGTTACAGTGAGTATTAAAGCTCACATCCTGAATCAGATTAGTATCATGCAGATTGTCTTTTTAGATACTAACAGACGGCTGTGAATTTTTCTGACATGGCATTTAGTGTCAGCGATATGTAATAGCTTGTTTTTTTGTGTTTATAAGTGGAACATAAACGGCTAACTAAACACAAAAACCTTTTAACGGATGTTTAAAACCTTTGCTAAAAGAAACTCTGCAATTTGTTAGTGTGACTCAGGGTAATAACCTCCTTGGTTCGCCGAGAGAAAGTATTCGGTGAAGTGAGCAAATGGGGCGATCTCTCTGGCGTTTAGAGAGTTCGCTGTGATAAGCAAAAAGCCCATGTGCTGGTAGAGCAAGAATCTGCGTATTATTGTGATGCACTTCAAACAGTTTTATTATTTTGTCATTTTAATGTTTTTCTGAATATATTGTCGGAGGCAGAGAAGCTTTTTGTGCCAGAGGCAGGAAGTGGTCTCCACTGATAGGCAGTAAGTGGGACTGTTGTATGCTGTTTAAGTGAAAAATAAAGTATCACTTTAAGAGCTATTGGCACTGAGAGTTAATATTCGCTACTAGAAATTAAACTGAAACTATTTATTCCCATGGCCCCAACCACACTGGGGAATTAAATGTGTCCATTGACAAATCGAGAGATTTATTTTTCATGTTGTAGGTTAATTTTTTTTCCTTTTGATTACTGAAAAAGATTCACTGATCAACAATGCAGTCTTTTGGGTCATGTTTCTGATAGAATCATTCCATCCATCCATCCATCCATCCATCCATTCATCCATCTAGCCACTATCTATCTGTCCGTCCGTCCCATCCATCCATCATCTATCTGTCTATCTATCTGTCTGTCCCATCCATCCATCCATCCATCCACTCTCTATTTGTCTGTCCTTCCCATTCATTCATCCATTCACTGTTCCATCCGTCCATCGTTCCATCCATCCATTTATCCATCCATCCACCTACCCATCAGTCCGTCCATCCATCCATCCATCCATCCATCCATCCATCCATCCATTATCTATCTATCTATCTATCTATCTATCTATCTATCTATCTATCTATCTATCTATCTGTCTGTCCTTCCATCCAACCACCCACCCACCCACCCACCCACCCACCCATCTATCCCTCCTACCCCTCCTACCAAAAGGGATTCTCGAGTTTGACTGTGGAAAAACTCCGGTGTCCGATCATGAAAGAATTTCTCTATCCCAAACCTTGGTCCTGGTTCCCAGGTATCATCTTAATGTAGCCAAATCCTTTTCAAAGTAAGTCATTTCACTCGGCAGCCATCTTGGCAACGACCCCAGGCAGCTATTTTCTATGTGATTAATACAACTCCTGTCTGCTTGAATGGGGAAAGACTGAAACCTCCAAAATTGTTTGTGCCTCAATAACATGAAATCAGCAATAAAATCTGGCAACAATGGTATCATAAATTTTATGTCTTTAGCTCAAATATTGAGTGTAGTGGTTTCTCACATTCATTTATCTATAAGTAGGCTCCAGCACTCCCCTGTGACCGACATAGGAAAAAGTGGATATAGAAGATGAATGGATTTATCTACAAGTGGTCCATCTCTTCCTCCTTACACTGTCTGTTATGTAGCCTAATCTCACAGGGGCTGAAAATGAGAATGATCTGGTTGATTGGGTAATGCCATTCTAGCAGTCAGACAAACATTTGAATGACAACTATAAATCCTACACTATGATTAGTGCCACTCTGTAATACAGCTCTCAAACATCAGCTGCTTTACCAAGCGTCTCTTTTGATGGTGTATTATAATCCAATTTATTTCACAATCTCTTTGACACTAAGGCTACTAATATATTAAAGGAATATTCCAAGTTTAATACAAGTGAATATAAACCTGCAGCACTTGTAGCATGATGTTGATTAGCACAAAAACACAGACTTTGTACCACAAAAACACTTTCCTTTGTTTCCTTAAAAAAGAAGCAGAAGCATAAATCATTATTATCTGAGGTGCTTACAATGGTTATTATTATATGGTATATTAACACTGTATGATTTGATTTCTAAAGCTGTTTAATCACCATTTTTACAGGCGTTTTAGGTTGTGAAGGTTTATGACATTACCTTGTCATGGCAAAAAAGTTGTAAAATCTGAACCGATCTTAAAACAGTAGGCATCATACTTGTCGATTTTGTAAATGGTTACAGAGAAAAACTGGGCATCATACACTACCAAACTTTTAAATCGTTCTGAACACAACAAACTCACACAGAAACACTCGCCTTGTTGCTATAAGACGCATGACAGATTTGCAAGAGATGGCAGATCGTAGTAGTTGAAATAACTAGCCAAGTTCATTTGGATGTGGTCTTGGCTTGGTAAACGCGGTCAGTGCACTCTACATATTACAACAGAAGTTAGAGGTGAGTGGTATAGTTGTTTTATCTATCTTGTTACTGTTTATATATATAATAATCCATTATCAGTCGCGTTTATGTTTAATGTAATCAGTCATTCACAGATATTGATGTTCAGGCTATTTATCCCCATCAAGCGTTAATTACCTCAGACGGTGGTTTGCTAACTATCTCAAGAAGAAGCTAGCAACAATACAGTACGATTGGTTTAGCTCTGATTGGATTGCCCCATCTCAAGTCAAGTCAAGTCATCTTTATTTATATACCACTTTTTACAATGTAGATTGTGTCAGAGCAGCTTTACAGTGATAACTGGTATATTATTTTGGCTGCACAGCAGCTCTTAAAGAAAATGGTGTCGATGCAGGTCGATGCAAAACACTGTTGAATATCAAATGTCAAATATCAAGTGTCCCCAACTAAGCAAGCCAAAGGCGACAGCGGCAAGGAACCCAAACTCCAACAGGTGACATCAGGTGGCAAATAGGTGTTAAAATGGAGAAAAAAAAAACCTTGGGAGAAACCAGGCTTAGTCGGGGGGCCAGTTCTCCTCTGGCAAACAGTGCTTTGTTACAATTCAGGTAGCTATCATAAGTCAGATAGGATCGCAAAATTTAAAGTATTTATTCCAGTTCCATCCAGCTGAGGATCATATTCATCACGCCGGTTTGGACGGTTTGTTGAGGAGCTGCGCCACTGGTTGTCATGTTGATGAGGCCTTCACAGTGGATGATCTAGTTGACTCAATCTCTGCTGATACTTCAGGGCTGCGTTGTGGTCATGTCAAGGCGCAGATCCTCAATCTCACCTGGATACGGCCCGGATCTGGTTAACTATGGTAAACCTTGGGATAAACAGAAAGACTAATATTAGCGTAGATGCCATTCTTCTTCTGATGTAACGAGTACATCTGGTGTTATAGGAAGTGCCAGGGTAAAGAGATGTGTTTTTAGTCTAGATTTAAACTGACAGAGTGTGTCTGCTTCCCGAACAATGCTAGGAAGATTGTTCCAGAGTTTAGGTGCCAAATAGGAGAAGGATCTACTGCCTGCAGTTGATTTTGATATTCTAGGTATTATCAACTGGCCTGAATTCTGAGATCGCAATAGATGTGAAGGACTATAATGCATTAAAAGCTCGCTCAGGTACTGGGGAGCTAAACCATTTAGTAAGTAATTAGCAAGATTTTAAAATCTATACGATGTTTAACAGGAAGCCAATGCAATGTTAACAGAACTGGGCTAATATGGTCATACTTCCTAGTTCTAGTAAGAACTCTAGCTGCTGCATTTTGTACGAGCTGTAGTTTATTTATCAGGCGAGCAGGGCAACCACCCAGTAGAGCGTTACAGTAATCTAGCCTTAAGGTCATGAACGCATGAACTAACTGTTCTGCATTTGTCATTGAGAGCATATGTCGTAGTTTAGATATATTTTTAAGATGGAAGAATGCGTTTTTACAGATGCTAGAAACATGGCCTTCAAATGAAAGATTGGTATCAAAGAGCACACCCAATCACATTATGAAATAAATGTTTTTTCTCCAAAACACGTTGGCCACAATTATTGGCACCCCTAGGATTCTTTATGAGTAAAATATCTCTGAAGTATATTCCCATTCATATTTATATTTTTTAAGCACACCAGGGTGATCATGAACATGAAATTGTCCAGCCATGACTTCCTGTTCCACAGGAGTATAAACATGAGGAAACACAATGGCCAAATTCCATTAATAATTCATCATAATGAGAAAAACCAAAGAATATTGTTCTGATGTGCAGCAAAAGATTGTTGAGATTCACAAAATAGAAAATGGCTGTAAGAAAATAGCCAAACAGCACCTATATCCCCACAAGTTGTTCGGGAGGGTTTCAAGAAAAATCCTCTGCTCTCATCCAGAAACAATCTCCAGCATATTCAGTTGTCAGAAAAGACTGGAACTTCAAATGGGACCAGCTTCTTTGGTCAGATGAAACTAAAAAAAGAGCTTTTTGGCAGCAAACCCACCAGATGGGTTTGGTGCACACATGGATAAAAAGTACCCCATGCCCACGGTTAAATATACTGCTAGATCTTTAATGTTGTGGGCCTATTTTTCTGCTGGAGGTCCGGGACGTCATGTTCAGATACATGGCATCATGGATTCTATCAAATACCAACAGATAAAAAAATAAAAGCCTGACCACTTCTGCTAGAAATCCAATAATGGGCCGTGGTTGGATCTTCCATCAGGACAATGATCCAAAACAAACATCAAAACCAACACAAAAATGTGTCACTGAGCACAAAATGAAGCTTCTGCCATGACCATCCCAGTCCCCTGACCTGAACCCTAAAGAAAATGAGTGGAGTGAACTGAAGAGAAGAAGCACCAGAATGGAGCTGGGAATCTGAAGGAGATTCTGTATGAAAGAATGGTCTCTGATCTCTTGTCAGGTGTTCTCCAAACTCATCAGGCATTATAGGTAAAGACTCAGAGCTGTTATCTTGGCAAAAGGAGGTTGCAAAAAGTATTGAATAAAAGTGTGCCAATAATTGTGGCCAATGTGTTTTGGAGAAAAACATTTATTTCATAATGTGATTTCCCCCCCACTTTCAATTCTTTTCCTTCAATGAAAGGTTAGGTTTCTGCTAATTTTATGAATTAAAGATCAAAAGGATAAACAATGCAGACTTTTTTTACAGTCATCTTTGATCATATTTATCAAGGGTGCCAATAATTCTGACCACAACTGTATAACACAATTCTGATGGAATCATATCTGAAGCTAAAAAGTCGGAGTCTGTGCCCACCATACACTATGCGATTTTCTGTGAATTTTGTCAACTCTGTCTGCCCAAAATCTGCAGACTGGCGCAGACTTTTGGCAACTATTCTCGACTTGTCCAGACTGACAAAAATCTGAGTAAAAGTTGTGTAGTGTATCCCTAAAGTTATTAACACTAATAGCCTATTGTTTATTTTGTTGCTGTACTATTGAAACAGTGAGTATATGTAAAGTTTACTGATTGTCCCCATTCACTCCTTTGCCAGAAAATCACTGTAACCCAAGTTTATGTTTCTTTTAAAGATGTGGAAATGAATTATTGTAGTAATCAACATGCCACACATTCTATTAATTGAGTTTAACATGCACTGAACCCGGAATATTCCTTTAATCAAGAATATTGCTGAGTTTTTATGCAGAGAGATGTGGACATTACAGAAGCTCCATCCATTTTTCCACCACCACTTGTATTGACAATCTCTCTTTAGTGGCATGTAATCTGCGCTTGACTATAAATGTGAGCGTGTGATGTTTGCATTAGGCTGAAGCCTCTCTCTATGAGTGTGTGAAAGTGAAAGTTTTGTCTAGGAAAATGTGTGTGGTCATGAAAGAGACTAATGTGTTGGAGCCCAACCCCTGACACGGCCGTCCAACAGGAATTGTGAAAATCCTATTGTAAATTTGCCTTCTCTTCGAAGATAATTGGCTTATTTCTGTGTTAAATTGGTCTGTTCTACAGGATGTTGAGTGGGTTTAACACGGTCTCGTTGCAGACACAGTATGTCAGTTTCTGTGGGACTCAGACGGGTATTACACGCAGAATTATTGTATGACAATGATGGACTGATAGCTGTGGAGGGCCTGAAGCAGAGGAAGAATGTGCGATGGCACATGGACTGGCATCCGCTTTATCAGACAGACAGACAGACAGATGTGTTCCCCCTCACACAGTCATGCACTGCCTCTCTGGAAGAGCACAAATCACCAGTGAGATGGCTGCCTGGCTGGCTTTGGCGAATTTCACATGTGAAATATCATTTTCGGTTGCCATATTGGCTCATATCGAAGGATGGTTGAACTTCATCCTGTTTACTTGCTGTCAGTTGCTTGCTGTCCTCCTACAGAAACCCATGCCAGTCGTGAACACAACTGAGTTACCACCAATTTACCTGGTCTTATTAGAAAGTAGAAAAGAGAAAAAATGTCTGTTGCATTTTTTCCCCCTAGCTGAGATTGTACGCTAGCTACAGCTTGAGCATTTCAAATCCAATGTTCTAAACAAAGCATATAATAACCTCGACAACCAGCCTTCTCCAGTGACTGAAGCCCCAATTATGTCACATTTGACTGTATGAGCCAAACTTCCAGTGACCCTGACAATCATCTTTCCTCACCTCATGTTGAGTTTTAGACCTCCGTCTCAAAATCTTTCCAATTTGCAGTCGAAAAATGTTGGAAATGTTGTCTCGCTATGTACCTTAATCATTATCTCCACATCAAACGAAGAGAGCAGGCCTCAGTTTATGGCTTTGAAGATTTTTTTCTCATCAGTCTTGTGCCTCAAGGAGCCGCTGGATAAGTGTGTGTGTGTGTGTTCTCAAGCACATGTTAACCCTTTAAAGGAATATTTCAGTTCAGTACAAGTTAAGCTCTATTGACAGCACTTGTGGCATAATTTGATTAACACAAAAATTACTTTTCACAAGCCCCCCCAAGCTAAAATCCAAGCTAAAATCTTGGTAACAGTAAGTATGGAAGTAAATATGTGAATATTACAACAAGACAGTATTTGTGGTAACGTGATTTAGTATGATAAAATATTGATAACCTTTTCTTTGTAAAGTTATATACAACCAGCGGATTTGGGATTTCTGAAATCTTCTCTAGGCCTAACGGAGAACATATAAATACAAAATACAAGGTTCGACATTGAGCCTTGTCATGTGCTTGTCCTTTGGACAAGTAAATCGGTCATTCACTTGTCCGAGCAAAAAAGTTGCTTGTGTGGAAAAAAGAGGATTTATTTGTGGTGTAAATATAATCTATTCTGAAGCAATATTCTTAACAGTGTTCCATCAGCTTTTACATATTAAAAGAGATAGTTCATCCAAAAATGAAAATTCACCCTCAAATCATCCTAGGTGTATATGACTATCTTCTTTCAGACGAACACAATTGGAGATAGATTTTAAAATATCCTTGCTCTTCCAAGCATGTATAATGGTTGTGAATGGGGGGCATGATTTTGAACAAAATTAAAATGCATCCATCCATAAAAAAAGTAATCCATACGGCTCCAGTGGGTTAATAATTGGCTTTTGAAGCGAAGCGATGGGTTTTTGTAAGAAAAATATCTTACAGAGTAAATCATGGGATAATTTTCATTTTTGGGTGAACTAACCCATTCCACATTTGATCAATAAATTCAATAAGAAAAATACATCTGCATTAAATAATGTTATGAGATTCTTTAAATATGTTTGAATATACAAATAAGAAATGTTCGGAAAAATTATACTTTTAAACATGAAACTGAACCGCCAGTAGGTGGCGGCAAGTGACTATCTTAGTCATTCATTCAAACGATTTGTTCAAACGGCTGATTCATTCAAGAATGAGGCAGGTGTTTAGGAATGGGTCATTGAATCGTTGACTCAACCGATTAGTTGAAAACGCTGAATCATTCAGTAATGAAATGCGGGTGAGTGTTGTAATAAGATGCGCTATGTTTCTTCTGTGATCTTTGTTTGGAACTATTTTCGCTGCTGAAATAGAAAAAAACAGTCAATATTGCACCTAAAATGTAAGTGACTTTATTAACTACTTGTTTATTGAACTGTTGTAGCCTATAAAAGTAGTGTCATATTTTCGCGCTCTTGGTCGTGTGATGTTACGTAACTGTATCATATGCACTCATTTGTTTCGATTTCTCCTCGAGAGGCTGAGCGAGCCTCAACAGCGCAACCTTGTCACATTATTATCATCCATTATCAATCACCACTAACACTAAATGTAATGCGTAAATGCTTGTGTTTTGGTATTTCCCTAGCTATTTTTGTTATTGATGCTTTAATTAGGCTACTTCTTTCGCTTGCCCCTTAAAAAAATCAAGCGTTAACCCCTGTATACAACTGACATGACAACACCTAAATGCCTTAAACTACCATAAAAAAGATCAGCTCAACAGCCAGACAATACAGCTTTCAACAGAAGAATTCATGTAAGTGCTTTTATAAAATTATAAGCTTTGCATTCCTCAAAAATTTTTACTGTCATTGTGCCGCAGTGTAACCTAGAGTTTTAGAAAAAGAGGGAAGAGTCAAAATCATTTCCTGTGGTAATCAACCTTAGCTTAGCTTGTACTGAACCCGGAATATTTCTTTTAACGCAGTGAAATCCAAGTAAAAAATGTGTCCTGAGCTCAAATAGTTAACATCAAGAGCCCTGAGGCACAATGTATCCCGTGTACACACTTACACTGGTAAATGACAGATGAGTTTGTCAGCAGTTGCAGCTGCTTACAGGGATAGAATTAGACAGCAGCAGTTATGAATACAAGACTTCCGTAAACAAAAACAGAGAAGCGGAGTATTAAAATAAAACTTCTCAATGCAAAATTAATTTTGATGAAAATAAATATGTAATGTTTGCTTGATTTCCACAGACAAGTCAAGTACAAACAATTGAACCAACATTGGTGTCCAATCCTGCACTTTCTTTTTTGGGATGTCAATGGAGGAGAGGCTTTACTATGCTGAATAATATGCTTTTGTGGGAAAACGGCTTATCATTTAATGAATTGACAGCCTATCAGCTAATCTTTAACATGTTTGCTCTTAAACATTTATTTTGGATTGGTCTATTTTTAGAGTTTACATCAAACAAAATGTTGTTTTATAAGAGAAGTCACGGACAATTGTGCAACAGGTAGGATTCAGCTTAAATTATACTTATGATATAACATGATCCAAGTTGGCCGTTACGCTTTCTCCAATGATAACAGACCCTTGTATCCCCCAATAATAAGACCATAGCTGTGTCCGAAATCGTCCCCTATACCCTCATTCACTATTCCCTACATTAGTCCACTAATAAGTTCACTTGAGGGAGTACATGAAAACGAGTGAGTAAGTTCAGACACTAAGTGCACTGGAAGGGCTGCCGCTTTTTCATAGTTTGTGCTTGATGTTTAATAATAATTATTTGAAACTTAGCAAACTGGCAGCTCCAGAAAAGTTTTAACTTGAACTCTGTCATGGAAACTATGTATAAACCTTAATTAAACAGTTTAATAATCAGAATTTATGCCCGATTTAAGGGTATAAGAGGTGATTTTGGACACAGCCCATCTCTGTTTCTACTGAGTCTGAAGACCTTGATTAGCTGGTTCAGGTGTGTTAATTAGGGTTAGAGCTAAACTCTGCAGGACAGTGGCCATCCAGGAGCAAGTTTGACACATTTAAAGCCAGTTTCACACCTGTAATGTGACATATTTCCAGGCAAAATAGTGAGGAAAAACATGTACTTGGATCGTTTGATCATCGTTTGATTATTACATTTCTTTAAAAATGACAAAATTTGAAATTTGAGTGTCCGTGATGTATTTTTCACTGCGTGAGAACATGGTGTGTGGCGAGAGATCGGCATGGCTTGTTGGACCAACAGTAACTAAAGGGGGCGGGTCTTTGCAAACGGTCATGTAACGCTACTGTACGCCATTTTGTGACCAAAATAAACATACTTTTGCTTTATAAACATATATAGATACTGCCGTTTATACGTACCTGACCAGAAATGACACCTTAATTTCCTTTTATAAAGGCGATTAAAGAGGAGGAAAATAGGTAAAGTAGCGATAGAGGAGGGATAGTTGTAAGATGTTGTAAGACTTTAGTTTTTGCAAAACAAACAATTTGATATATAAATATGTAAAAAAAAAAAGTAAATATCTATATATATTGATACTATATATATATATATATATATAGGATTGGGACACTTTTTCCAAGTCATCTCAATGGCAAAAAGTGTCCCAGTAACCCTGAATTCACTTATTTTTGTCCTTTTTACGATTGGATAGTATGGAGTAGACAGGAATCAAAGTGTGAGAGAGAGGGGGATGGGATTGGGAAAGGTCCCCGAGCTGGGACTCGGAACTTGGGTCGCCCAAATGTTGGAGCACTGCCCATGACGGCTCTAGGCCTACATATTTTGAAATATATATAATAAATATAAATGTATTTAAAATATTTTAAATAGGTCTATCTAATAACTTTAAGCCTCAAAGATACACTTTTTAAATTAATAACATCAGTTAAATGCAAAATTTAAAATCTATTCGCATTAGCACTTTAATTTAAAATGTCTTGGAAATGTCTGTACTCACTATAGGTCTGTATAAATAATTCCTACGGTATGGTACAGATCAAAACGAATGATCTACATTTCTCTTGATATCATTCATTGGGTGTTTTAGAATTCTCCACCATTGCTTTCACTTACTGCCGATTATAAATGAGGAAAAAATCACGCGACTGAAGCTGAAACAGACGAATATGATGGGGCTGAAGGGCTTGATGGCATAATCTAGATAGGAAAGTTGTTTCAGAGGTGGAGTAACACTGTAAAGAAAGATTATGAAAACATGTAAAAGAGGATCATTTTGTTTTTAATGTTGTCTTAAAGCAGGCGTACCACTCTACATTTAAATAAAAAAGTTGACAAAGATAATTTAGAAGCTCAAAGAACCAAGTCAGTGATTGTTAATTTGTTTTCCAACATTAGTAGCGAGCATTAGTACAACAGAGTTTCTGTGCTATTATATGGTCTTTTGTTCAACAATGTGTACAAAACCACAAATGCATCACCCACGCTATTGTTTAAGTGTGTTCATGTACCAACAACCCCCCTCTTTAACCAGTTTTTTTTTTTTTTCAATTTGATGTAGAAAATGTGCGTCGTCAGTTCGTGTATGTGTGTGTGAGGATTTATTCCTGCAGCTCTGTTTACCAGTGTGAATGATTATCCTCGTTTGTTAAAGTATGACTCTGATTATGTGAGTCTCTAGTGGAGAGAGAGAGAGACTGAGTTTCTAATAACCAGAAGAGGAGTGTTGTGAACCTGGTTCATTGGGAGCATAATTAATGGAGTGCGGTTCAGTTGTCATGCATGATATTTCAGCTCTGGATATACTTGAGGAACTCTTTTGATGAATAGCCAATTAGAGAGAGCCCCCCTATGTCTGCTGCCTGACTGATCTCCTTTTTACAGCATTTCTGTTTCTCTGATAAAATACCAAATGAATCATCAATACCTGGGTCCGGGGAACGCTGAGCCTGTGATTTTAATTCTAACAGGGTGTCGTGAACTGCTGGTGTCTGTGTATGTGTGTGTGTTTCTGGTCCTAGATTACATTTACAGTGAATTATCTGAAGCCATCAATAAATACGCATTTTGATTTTTTATACCTGAAAAATTCTTGGTTCTGATTCAGTGTTGATGTCTCTTGGTTGCTGTGTTTAATGCTAATGCGTTATCGCTTGCCAAAGTTTGGCAGAGTCTTAATTGCATCCTTTCCCCCCCCTTTTTCTGATGCATTAATCCTGTCTCGCAATCCTGTATTTTCCTTTTTTTCTCTCAGATTGATTCTTATTAAAAAGGCTCATCACTCACTTCAATTAGAGAAGGGGGGTGGTGGGCTTGATTTTCAATGGCAGGCTTAAATCTTGTTTCTTGCTTCTTCTTTTTTTGAGGCCTTAATCGTAAAAGTGTTATATTATACATAATTGATGATCCTGCTTGGAAAAGAGGAATGCAATAAACAGCCACCCTCCTAAATGTTCAAAGGAGAAATCTGCTTGCGTTCCTCTATATTGTGCGTTCCACTGAGACAGGGACTGATTCAAACAGAGAATGTGTTGTTTGAACTCGCACGGTGGAACGAAAAAGCCAGTCGGTCGAACGGCACACTCGACCTCATGCACAAGGTTCAGAACATTTCTATATCCGCCATGCTCAGTAATTCACTCAGTAATGCCATTTCAGTTTACACAGACACTGCAGCTGATAGAATGATGAAGATGGCAGACTGAAGCTCAAGGGGCAATCCCATCAGGCTTTGCTGCTGCTGTGGTGATAGGGCCAGTAATAGGTGCTGGAAGGACTCACAAACTGTAATTGCGATTGTTTTATTGTGGTGAAGGTAGTAGCATAGCCATGCTATTTTATTGTGTGGAGCATCTTGTCTTACAAAGGTTGAATACAACACAACACTGAAACGTTTTGTCTGAATCTGAGTTTTGATGAGCCAAACCTGTCTGCTGCAGGAGAGATCAAAGAATAGGGGGTTCCCAAACTTTAGGACATACCTAGAGATGTTTAATCAGTTTATTTCAAAGGTATAATCATATTTGTTATTCATATTATTATACTAAGTATGCCTACTTTTTTAACTATAAGGCTTATGGTCAACTATAAGGGGTGTGACAAGATCTAGTGGAACGATATTAAAATGTGATGAGATTTCTGGTTGAGGCGAAAAGCTGTCTCGTGATATTGCCATGACGGAGTGTGAGGGTGAAATTAGGATGCCATAATGCCACCGCTACCTTTACATAACGCCTCCACCGTCATTTTGCTTTTTATAGAAATAAAAACCATTTAATTCAGTTGGATAACGGTCGCTTCAATCCCATCCAGCTCATCTAACACGAGCTGTAGAGCCGTACGTAGTGCAGCAGGAATCAGAGTTCACTGATCATGTGACGGGATGACTAACAAGACCATGGCGGAGGATTCGCTGCACAACTGATAAATGTCTTATCTCGTAGAATATGCACTCAGCACCACCGGAGCTATTTACAGAGTGCGCACGATCATGAAATGGAAAGCGAAAGTAAAACGCGAGCACGCATTCAAACGCGATTTCAATACCCCGCGTTTTACCCCAAATATCTCCCAATAAAGCTATCTTAGGCTGGGCTGTGTAGTTTTAACCATCTCTGTATCATGATTGAAGAAAAATTTGGTCTCAATTTGCACTTTGAATATTGATAGAGTTCTTTGATTATGGTCGTTTGCACTCAATAAGACTAAGAGAAAACTATTATTCAAATGTTATTTATACTGTTTCTATTTCACCATCATGTCGTTCCAAACCTGTATGACTTTCTTGCGTCTATAGACCTTATACGCCAGAGAAATAAACGCACAGCCATCTTTAGTAATTTGTCAAGTCAAGTCAAGTCACCTTAATTTATATAGCGCTTTTTACAATGTAGATTGTGTCAAAGCAGCTTAACAGTGATAACTGGTATATAATTTTGGCTGCACAGCAGCTCTTAAAGAATAGTGTCAATGCAGGCAGATCAAAGCACTGTTGAATATCAAATATCAAGTGTCCCCAACTAAGCAAGCCAAAGGCGACAGCGGCAAGGAACCCAAACTCCAACAGGTGACATCAGGTGGCAAACAGGTGGCAAACAGGTGTTAAAATGGAGAAAAAAAACCTTGGGAGAAACCAGGCTTAGTCGGGGGGCCAGTTCTCCTCTGGCAAACAGTGCTTTGTTACGACTCAGGTTGCTATCATAAGTCAGATAGGATCGCAACATTCAAAGTATTTAATTTGTGTTTGAACTTACGTTTTTGCGTTATTTCTATGACATCGCTGTTGGAGAGTAATTAGCAGGTGAAGTGGATTTACTTATTGTAGAGTTAACGACAGTTATCGTGAGCATTGTAATGTTTGAAGCGGATGTCATAACAAATGTCAGTAGACTGGGAATATTGTAAAACGAGTGGTTCATTAATAAATCCCTAAGATCTTACCTTCATTTTGTAGAAAAAATACAAACCGGAAGACGAGTGACGAGTAAGAAAACAGTTTCCATTACAATTGACTTGCATAATATGTTTTGTCCTGGAAGTCAATGGGAACCTATACAGTTTACTTTACCAACATTATTCAAAATATCTGTTCCACAGAAAAAAAGAAAGCCATACAGGTCTGGAACAACATGAGGATGAGTAAATGATGACAGGATTTTCAGAGCTTATTATTCCTTTAAAAGTGCTGCAGGAAACATTTCTGTGATCTGCGACACACCTGAGATTTGTCCAAGTGAAATATGTAAATATAAGTTATGCCCACCAATGAACTTGCTAATTGAATTTGAGAACTTACATTTTTCATATTTCCCACATGAATGCACCACAATTCTACCGCTTTGCATGACCCACTGGTGTAAGAGACCCCATGCGGTTTTGTCTACATTTTGTTTGCTGTGTTTTGCCTTTGCAAGTTAAATGCACAATCACAGACTCAGAATCGCAGATGATTTTCATTTATTTTTCATTTGCTTGCAAATGCTCAAGACTTTTAAGGTTTTATTGATCCATCTTACCTGGCAGTTTGCCGTGAAAAATATTTTCTTGCCTTCGGATCAGATTTTTTATGATGGGTCATAAGCGTGGAGTTCTGCGGTGACCTTAATCTGGGGGAGGTCTTGAATTTTGAGTGCTTCGTTGTCTTTTTCCACCATCATCATCTACAGTCAATTTCCAGGAAGCTGAGTGTGAATGGCTTCACGTAGAGAGAAAATCTTGTGTTTGTTGACTCAAAGATCTAGCTTTCCTTAGTACATAGCCATCTGATTCTCCACTATTTATAAGCAACCAGAACATATTATCAGAATCAGAGAACACCAGCGGTTATGTACACAGTTGCGTACACAGAAAGCTCTGTCCAAATCACTCGAGGGTGAAATTTGCTCAGAAGTAATACATCACAGAGAGTTTCAATATCATTTCCATCAACTCTAATGCCACACAAACGCACGCTCGTTGGAATTCTTTTCCCATTTGTGATAGGAAAACTCTTATCGATCTCATCAGTGCAATAAAAGCTGCTAAATGCAATGCGATACACATATACTGCCACAAGCTTCATGTTGAAAGGACTATTTAAACATCTCCCTGGGGCCCAGGTATGAACAAACAGGTTTTCTATAGAATGCTATTGACTTTAATAACAAATACACTACATGGCCTAAAGTACTGTATGTTTGACAGATTCTTATTATTAATGCGTTCTATCTATATGGATTCATTACATGTGTGTATATACTACCAGTCAAAAGATTGGAATAATTAGGACTTTTTTAAATGTTCTTGCCTTCTTCCATTGCTCCGTGGTCCAGTTCTGATTCTCACGTACCCACTGTTGTCTCTTTCGGCGGTGGACAGGGGTCAGCATGGGCACCCTGACTGGTCTGCAGCTATGCAGCTCCATACGCAACAAACTGATGCACTGTGTATTCTGAAACCTTTCTATCAGAACCAGCATTAACTTCTTGAGCAATCTGAGCTACAGTAGCTCGTCTGTTGGATCGGACCACACGGGCCAGCCTTCGCTCCCCACGTGCATCAGTGAGTCTTGGCCACCCATGACCCTGTCGCCGGTTCACCACTGTTCCTTCCTTGGAGCACTTTTGATAGACACTGACCACTGCAGACCGGGAACACCCCACAAGAGCTGCAGTTTTGGAAATGCTCTGACCCAGTCGTCTAGCCATCACAATTTGGTCCTTGTCAAACTCGCTCAAATCCTTACACTTACCCATTTTTCCTGCTTCTAACACATCAACTTTGAGGACAAAATGTTCTCTTGCTACCTAATAGCTATATCCCACCGACTAACAGGTGCCGTGATGAAGAGATAATCAGTGTTATGCCTGATCGGTGTATATATATATATATATATATATATATATATATATATAAGTATCTTGCCCTTTTTGTGTGCATATTAGTTGGGTCATGAATGTTCAGTGGGCAGTCCATGGGCAGTTGGGCATGTTGTGTCAGGCTGAGACTTACTGTACCATCTTTGTTAATACTGACCACATTTAAATCTCTTAAAAAGATATTTTTTAATATTATGACATTTTTTTTATAACTATAAAAATGCATGATGTTAAGATAAATCATAGTGCTGCAGTGCCACTGTAATTGCCTTGACTGGCCAAATGCCCCCACTATAACAGAGTCAAGAGATCAACACTCTTTAAGCATGTCATTTGGAAATCGATAATTTAGTTGCTCTCATATTTTAAGGTCCGACAGAATAACATCTCGCCTTCTGCAGTTCTCTTTTTCGCATGCAGCCTAAAACCATGACTCCTGACCCCTGAAAATGCACCAATAGCTTCAATCTAAAGTGCAAGCGCTAAAGATTTGCCAATTGCAAAGCAGACTTCAGGATTATTGTACTGTAAATATTGTTTTTTGCAAGTATAGGCGACATTTGCAGATTCTTTAAACCAGAAATAAAACACATCCCACATGCGTATGATTTAAAATTAGCTTTCGCACATTACAATTTTGGCACTAAGGTAATGTGAGTATTGTTGACTCTTGCTTGTGACGTTTCTCGCTTGTAAGTCGCTTGAGGTAAAACATCTGCTAAATGACTAAATGTAATATGTAAATGATGTAATTGCAAATGTGAGCAAACTTTAGAGCGTGCATTTGAACATTATAGCTGCAGCCTGATTTGGTTAAAACTGCCTTTGGAGCAGCGTTAGTTTGAGCTGCAGTCCTGAAATAGAGAAATAGACCTCTCCTCCTGTCCAGTCAGACGTGAAATCACTAGACTCCCCTCTCCATCCTCTGCCCCGCCAATAACCAATATCCTAGTCAAAGCTGAGAGCCAAAACTTGTTCCTTTAACATGACAGAAAGTTTTATGAGTAACACCTGCCCAGGTCCACCTATTTTACATCGCACACATGTACATCTGTGTGCATGTGGAAATTATGTTGTGTGTGGCAGATGTGGGTTGGTAGGTGTGTGGTTCTGACAGATCTGGGTAAAGAGTCCTGCGTTGCTTTCGTGTCCTGTCATCTGCTGTTTTCCACACGTTGGCTGCTGCATCTACAGCTGTACTGTTAAAAGCATGAGTGACACCAGGCCATGGCTGTCATCACCAGGAAAAGAGAGTGAATCAGAGCATGGAGAAAGAAAGGGAACAGAGATGGAAGAGAGGGAAGGAGAAAGAGCAGCTGAGATTTTATGACATTGTTGGGTGAGATTTGGTTAAGAGCCAGACGGTTGTGGCAATATAAGTGTGCGTAAAACAGCTGTTTGTGAACAGACTATTTGATCATGTTTACTACTTTGAGTATGTTGTGTATATGCTGTATATATTAGGGCTGTCAATCGATTAAACATTTTGTTAATTACAGATTATACATCTTAATCAAATTAATTGCATACAATATCAATTTTTGCAGATTGATTTTTGGGGGAAAGACATGAAGACTTGGGATGGGAATAATGTATGTGCAGCAATGGCATTGTATGCTTATATTTTTATTTTTATTATATTTATTATATATATATATATATTTTTAAACAATTAACATTAAAGTGTTAACATGGTTGTTTTTTAAAGGTTTAAAATGGTTATTTTTAATGTGTTTTTTTTTAAGTGTTTTTTTTTTTTTAATTGTATTATATTTAAAACTTTTTCTTAATATTATTAAAGGGTTAGTTCATCCAAAAATGAAAAATATTATTACTTTCTTCTTTCAGTCAAACACAATCGGCAAATATTCTTGCTCTTCCAAGCTTTATAATGGGAGTGAATGGTAACCAATATTTTGAAGCCCAAAAAAGGCTGACCTGTACATCATAAAAGAAATCCATACATCTCCAGGTGATGTGTTTTTGTAAGAAACATATCTATATTTATAACTTTATAGATTACAATCACTAGCTTCCGGTAACGTCCCTCCTCGCGATCACATGAGGGTCGAGTTCGAGCGTAAGCTTAGGTGAGAGTAAACGCCTCTCACGGTTCAAACAAACTCAAGCTCCTCCGACATTTCTCTTTAAAAATTCTCTTTTTAGACTTCTAATTTGTGACCGTTGATTTGTTTTGCTCTATCCTCTGCTTTTCCGCGTTCGTAAACACGTCACTCTTTCGCCAGAATCGACTCGCGTACGGAAGCCAGTGATTCTACTTTATAAAGTTATATATAGTCTTACAAAAATGCATTGCTTCACTTCAGAAGGCCTTTATTAACCCCCTGGAGCCGTATGGATTACTTTTATGCTGGATGGATGTGCTTTTTTGGGCTTCAAAATCTCGGTTACTATTCGCTCCCATTATAAAGCTTGGAAGAGCCAGGATACTCCGATTGTGTTTGACTGAAAGAAGAAAGTCATATACACCTACTGTGGCTTGAGGGTGAGTAAATTATGGGATAATTTGAACATTTTTAACATTTTTTTACCTTAGTTCTTTAAGGTGTTTTAACAAATTACAGTTTTTAAATAATTGAGGTCTTAATACATTTTTTAAAATTAAATTAATGTGTTAATTGACAGCCCTAATAATAAGTAAGTATATTTTTTCCTCTCTTTAAACTCTATCTGGTACGCTTTCAGGGTCTGACGGTCCATTCGTGTAAGCCCAGGATTGTGTTGAGGTTAGAAAGGCATGTCTGATATCCGCACTCGAGCACATTCATAGCTATTATCGAGCAGTGGGAGATTGATCAACACTAACAGCTCTTACCTTGTCTCTGTTCCCTTTCACTATTTCCTTTTTAGTTGCCGGTTTCTTCTTCTTCTTTTTTTTGTCTCTTTCTTGGATTGTCACCAGCTTTGCGTCTTCTTTCATAACTGGTCTTTGGACACCCATTCATAATCATCTTATTATCCGCATCATTTCTGAATAGTCTAATAGCCTAACTTTCCTTTTTCTACGTAATATTCCTTTCAGTAGTTCAATACTGCTGCTCAAAGTAATTACCCAGGACCATCTCCATCTATCTTTTTCTCTGCTCTTTTCATCAGTCTTCAGCATGGTGCTCTATCGTAACCTTTGATCTGCCACTTAAACTGTGTCTGACGTTTCACCACAACGCTATGGAGTGGTTTATTTTCGTTTGCGTGACGGTTTGCAAGAAAACTCACTCCAGGCCTGTGCTGCCAACACGCCTCAAGGCCAAAGAAAGAGAAATAAAAGCTAATTTCTGCCTGATTCATCATGTGAAGATTGCCCTGCATTTATTGATAATTGCTTTTTTCCGTTTAAAAGGATGGCGTTAAAATGTCAATCGAGTAAACTCTGAGAAACGCAGCTGTCGCTGCAATTAACTTCTCGCTTTCCTTAATGAAAGGATTAATCCACTGGCAAATCTCTTGGGTCTTTACACACATCTATTCATTTCTCTGTCAGCAGCATAAAGCCGTCCCGTGTGGTGAAAAATAGGACTATCTGTAGCTCGTGCCAAAAGCGGCATTCATCTTCGCGGTTTGATGTCGCTTCAACTTTGCCCTCTTAGCTTTATGCCCATTGACTTTAAACCATAGCCGCTCTGTCACAGCTTCCTGTCGATGCGTCTCTTTGCCTCGCTTTCCCACACTTCAGCTCAGAGCTTCCTTCTTCGTCACAGTGGGACGTCTTCCTGCTTTTGTCTCTAACCTTCAACAAACATACAGCCAGGCAAACACAAGTTCACCTATGAATGCTTTCTGTCGTGAGTGGTCTAAAGTTCACAGTTTCCGAGTTGCACGCACTTGATCAATTGCTAATGTCACTCGACGGAGAGCGAGAGGGGCCTTGGGCGATCGATCACCTCATTGATCCGATTTTCTTTTCATCACGCCGTGAACACACACACACAAGTTAACCTGATAAATCAGACACTTGGCAAATGTCGATCAGTCATAGTTTTTTAGTTAATTCATTGATCAAAGCTCAAGACTTTATGGCTCTCATTTCAGCAAAGCTGTTCTGCCTGTATCGGACAGCGTCTGTTGAGTTCAATACTCTGAGACCGCAGTGATTCATTATAGACAACGTTGTAACTCCAGAGATGTCTGCTGTACTTGAGGGCCGGGTTGAGGTAAGCTTTTCAGTGACAGGCAGTTAATCATTTTCACACTGGCATTCGGTATTGTTATACTTTGTGCCCAAGTGGGGATTGAACCACATTTTTTATGCATTAAAATTGTTTGTGTCCTAATAGTCATCATCCTCTTACCTGGAGAAGAGACAAAACATTGCTAGAGATTTGGGCTTCTGTGCAGTTTTATTAGAAAGCAAGGCTTAAAGGGATAGTTCACCCAAAAATGATTCCATGATTTACTCACCCTCAAGCCGTCCTAGGTATATATGACTATCTTCTTTCAAACAAACACAATCGGAGATATATTTAAAAATTTCCTTAGTCCTCCAAGGTTTATAATGGTTGTGGTTTACTACGTGTTGTACATCATGGCATAGCATAGTAGTTAACGCTTTTTGAACGTACGTCAAATGCGTATGGCTGTCGCGCTGGAAGCTCGTTATTTTACTTTATAAAGTTTTAAATAAGGATACTCGTCGTACACAAATGCATTGATTCGCTTCAGAAGGTCTTTGGATTCATCTTTTTATGGATGGATGAATTTTTTTGTCTTCAAAACCTGGGCCTTTGTCTTTATAAACCGTGGAGGACTAAGGATATTTTTAAAAATATATCCCAGATTGTGTTCGTATGAAAGAAGATAGGCATATACACCTAGGATGGCTTGAGGGTGAGTATCATGGGATTATTTTCATTTTTGGGTGAACTATCCCTTTAAAAAAAAAAAAGAAAAAAAAAAACATTTCTTCAATTTCTTACACTTGATTACCTGTTAAAGGTACAATATGTAAAATTTTCTGTCCGCTAGAGGCCTATTCAAAACAAAGGCGTAGCTTGATGATGCCAAGTTTGAGCGCGGAATCTTGGGACATGTGGTCTTCACCTCACAGCCGGTGGAAA
This sequence comes from Elopichthys bambusa, assembly GCA_037101425.1. NCBI lineage: Eukaryota > Metazoa > Chordata > Actinopteri > Cypriniformes > Xenocyprididae > Elopichthys > Elopichthys bambusa. The sequence goes on along the minus strand of CM074437.1, from coordinate 3,495,293 downwards.
ATAATCGGGATAGGACTCGGGCAGAAATCATGTTCATGGATGCGATTATTAACGTTACTGTAGTATGAAGCAGAGCAGGACCAAGTGTTGTGGGAGCTGAACGAGGCCGCTGGAGCGATTGCGCAACACATGCCGCGAGCAGCGGAACTTTTATTATGCCACAGTCGCCGGCGCCGCTTCCGCTTTTCCGGTCAAGAGTATGCGGTAAAGCAGCTCTGTTTATCATATTAGATACATTTGAGTGTGTTGAAAATGATGTTATAATGTTACTCTGTGCGTTCGCTCGGCGGCTGCTGTGAGACACTTGTTGCACACTGCAGTAAGATGGATTGATTTTAGAGTATCATATTAAATGCTGGATGGCTTGTGTTGATAAATGGCATGCAATTCATTTAAAAACGAATTGTATGATGGAGAAAATGCTGTATTACTGTTACTAAAAATAAAGCTGCATCTGATGTTATGTTAGCTACTTGACAAAATAGTGTTTTTCTCTGAGGCATGGTAAAGCATGGTACTCGAAAAAACAATAAGACTAAACGTGTTGCGCTATATAACAATAATTCCTTTTCTGTCTATAAATATATCAAAACAGTTGTTCCCTTGTCTATTAAAACATGTAATATATTAAAGCGTCTTTGGTGTTTCCATGGTTTCTACAAAATAAAATCGGAAAACGAGGTATGACGCAATTGACAGGCGACTCATTACATGTCCCGGAGCCTTGGTTAAAATTGCAATTTTCTCACGATTTACAAATAGTTGCAAACATTTGGGATATTGTAAGTACTCAACTGAACAAAATATGGCCTAGTGGTTACTGGATATTTTACTGCAAAATTCTTACATATTGCACCTTTAATTAATATATAATAATAGCCTATTAAGTGAGTAATTGAACATCATTAATATGTTTTATTAATAACTGAAATATTTGGACATTTAACATTTAATTACATTAAAGATGATTGTGAATACATGTACGGTAAGTGCAAATGTGTGTATAAAATAAGCTATTAGGCTAATCGGGTATCTGTATGCTATGCTTGTACATAAGCTAAATAATACAGATAAATGGTCATTATAATGTAGTTGAAACAGCATTTATCATAACATGATTTTGTAGGAAGTCGGGCGCTAAAGAGAGTACCTATTAAAAGCAATCTGAACCAATGGGATCGTGTGGGGAGACCCGATTTTGGCGGGGGGACCCAATTTGTCACTTCACCGGTTTAGAGCCCTGCCAGAAAGACTCTGAATTTGGCATGTTAGTTGGTGATTAAAATATAAGCAAATGCTGGCATGTTAAAACAACAAATGAAGTAAGGATGACACAACAAGCTTACTGCTACAAGTTTTTCTAGTAGAACTAATGCATAAGCTTCCCTTTTCCCTCAAGATTTTTCATGATAATTCAAGGACCCTGATCATCATGACCGTCTCTGCTCTAATCAAACCCAAACTGCCCTTACTGCCACAGCTGATATCAGTAGATTTGCATTTCTCTGAAGCATTGCACAAGCCCTGAAGTCACAAACTAACCTAAACTAAATGTTGCAGATCATTAGAACCGTAGATGCTTATATCATCACGTAAACCCGGAAGTGTGGTTGCTTGCTGTGTGTTTTGATCCAGAACAGGTGGTGACAAATCTTGGCACCTGCATGCGAATGCTTCTCCAATCATCTTTTATGCACCACTTTTCTCTAAAACAGAGTGTAGCAGCCTTATCTTCTCTCTTTAATGCATCGGCCAACTCATTCACTGGGCTTCTCGCCACTTTTACTTAGGTTACAGGGTAGCTGTCTGTCCAGAAAGAATGGAACGCTATTTCTGGAGCTTTTAGGTCACCGTCTCAAAATTGTGCAGGTTTAGGGTGCTTTCTATTTGGAGCACATCCCTGACTGCAGGAGTTGATACAGTTTAGCTTTAACATGCTGATCTAAGCCTGATTTCCAGTAGCATCTCATTCTCCCCTAAGGAGCAGGGAAGTTATTCATTTGAGGGAAGTTTCAAAGCATTGATCAGTTTACTTTCTGGGACCTGAGGATGTGCACCTGGAGGGAACCCAGAGCCAGTGGAGATGTTCACACTTCAACTGTCACCTCTGGCACTTCTGACTCGAGAGTTGAGACAGAGTGAGAGAGAAAAATGCTTGTGTGTACATATACATGTACATGTCACCCAGATGTTACACTCCTGTTAGTGAAAGGAAAGTGCTTAAGCTTGTTGTTGTGTGATGTTTTAAGCAGAGATATTCTTGCTTTTCTACTTAATAGATTATTAATTGATTCCTTATGACTGATGACTGGCAATTTTTTAAAATTATAATTATAGTTATTATTATTATTACTATATTATTAAAAGCATGTTTCTAACTTTACATTTTAGCATTATTGATTTGTCAACAATATAACAATAATATCAATCATAATAATATTTTTTAAAATAAAAAGAACACAAAAGTATTATTATTGTTATTATTAAAATCATGTTCTAAATATCACTTTTTATCGTAATGGATTTTACAAAACAAGTTTTGTTGTTGTTGTCAACAACAACGACAATAATAAATGTGTTTATTGTTTATAATAATACATATTATTATTAGAATATGTCCCTAAAATCATTTTATCATAATTGACATTGTCAACAATATATGGTAATAAGAGTTATTATTAATATAAATAAGATTAAAATAACACTGTCATTAATACCAACAACCAACAATAATTATATTTATAAATATTATTGTTGTTATCTGTCACGGTCACCGTCATGTTCTGTTTGTTTTGATTTTCATTCATCACGTGCTCCTTTCTGTGTTCCCGCCATTTGTCAGTCACCATGGACACTGCACTAATCATCACAGCTGTTTGTCATTTGAGTTAATCGTCTGTGTATTTAAGTTTCTGTCTTCCTTTAGTTCATTGTCGAGTCTTGTATGTCTTTAGTGTTGTGTTGTTTCCCTGCCTGGATCCGTATTTTTCCCTTTGGATTATCAAGTAAAGACTTATTTGGGAGTATTTTTCTTCGTCGTGTGTTTATATGCAACCAGCACGTTACATTATCGTTATTAAATAGCACATTATTATTATTATTATTAGAATCATAATCCTAATATTTGTCATAATTGCTGTTGTCAATATTATATAATAATTAGAATTATTATTATTATTACAAATACTATTAAAATAACACAACTATTACCATCAATAATAATTATAATAATTATTATTATTATGATGATGATTATTATTAATCTTAATCTTAATATTATTATGATGATGATTCATATTAATATTATTGTTATTAATAATCATCATAATAATTATTATTATCAATCGTAATAATAATAATAATAATAATAATAAATATAGCTGCAAGCAGCAATTCGGGGCCAAGCACCGAAGGCCATTGAAAATAAGGAATAATAATGAAGGAGAAAGACTAGTACAATACTTATTGGGATAATAAAGGAATTGAAATGACACATTACAAACAATATAAAATTTGCTCCACACAGGACTCGAACTCACAGTCTATAGATCTGGTGACTGACACTCATTGCGCCATTGCTGCCAAACGTCAGTAGTTCATGTGAGAATGATCTCACAATGAAGATGTTTTTATAAAAATGCAGCGCATGTTATATTTATTAATTTTAGTTTAGATCATTCTAGGAAACACTCAATATCTGGAACAGAAGAACTTTTTACAAAACAACCAATTAGAATGCTAAGCTAACTAGCATAAGACAACAAACAAAGCCAAGGTCACATTCAGAGACAAATATCTCGGGAACGGTAGCGAATATCAAAAAAACGTTCAGTAATTTCTGTGCGGCTCGGTCCAAAGATCATCTGAGCCGATTTTGGACAAAATTGGACAAAATTTGTAGGAGGAGTAGTGAAAAAACAGTTTTTCGTTTACATCAATATGGTGGACAGGTACATTTAAGGAAAATGACAAATGATACATCGTCAGAATTGGCATTAGCCAGAGAATAAAATGACATAAAGCATACAAATTTTGGATAATGTTTTCAAAAGTTATAAGTGTGTTTGCAAAATTCGTTATATCTCTGGAAAACTAGGTGGCACTGTATTCAAACTTCTCAGGTACCTTTAGGACAGCCTGATGATGACACGTACCAATTTTTGTGAAGATATCTCAAATTGTTTAAAAGATATTGCAATTTATGACAAAATTCAAAATGGCGGACAAGTGTTTCATCCGATGTTGACAAAATAACTATCCATGGATTCGGCATGGCCCAAGGAATCCACAGACACCAAGATCTTGATTTTCTGTCAAAGTGTTCAAAAGTTGTTGGCCAAAATAGCGATTTTTCAGATCTCATGACCTGTAGGTGGTGCTGTTCCCTCATATCATGGTCCTGATCAAGCGTACCAATTTTTTTTCGATTGCTCAAAATTTGGCCAAGATACGGCCTTTAAACCAATTTCAGGTTGACCTCGTTAACTTCATGACATCATAACAAAGATGAATAAAAAAAATCTATTCAGTCATTTCTGTGCGGCTCAGTCCAAAGATCATGTGATCAAAATTTGGACAAAATTGGACAAAATTTGAAGGAGCAGTAGCAAAAAAACTGAATACTGTACTTTTCAAAATAGCTGCTACTGTAATGGGCGGAGACTTAATGTAAGATGTTGAAAAGCATCAGCATGAAGAGACAAACCAGATGTTCTAAATTACATTTTTCTAGAGAAAACGGTTCAAAAGTTATAACCTTTAGAATAGTGAATATTTGAACTGGTGATGGTGCTATAGAGTTGGTCCTAGAGACTCCAACTTTGGTACAATTTCTATTCATGACCATCTCTACAGTTGTGCCAAATTTCATCATTTTCTCATGTTCCGTTGATAGGGCTGCCATAGACTCCCATTGGGGAGGAATAATAATAATAAGAAAACTAACGGATACAATAGTAATAATAATATCACGAGCACCATCACAACTGCTTTAAATGTGTGCAGAAGGACTTATAGTGTGTGTTTGACTTTTCTGTAACCACAGTTTTTGCGTTTTTAAAAAAATGTTAAATTTCTAAACTGAAGTACAAGTTTAAATTATTTTCTATGGTAACTGGCATTTACACCAGACATACTGAAAGCTTAATTATATTGAACTTTATTTGTATTGTACTTATAACAGTAGCTGGAGTATCCAACTTCCAAAGTGAAGGCTTCAGTTTATGATTGCGTAACTTCCCCTGTCCTCTACACTTGTCCGTGCTCCTCTCCTTCATTCAAACAACATTCTTCTTTCTTCAGCCTCCCTCGAACTCTTTATCTGTCTGCCCTTGCTAAAGTCATACATCCCTTCACCCGATTTAATTTCAAATCAAGTTCGGCTTTATTGGCATGATGGGAAATGAACACAGTTAGCTAAGGGGAATGAAGGAGCACGCTTTTACACACACTCGTAACTCTTTCATTCTCTCCATCTCTCTTTCTTTTTGGTCTCCCCGTGTCCCTTCCACACATACACACACACACACACACACACACACTGTATAAAACCTCACTCTCACGCCTGAATGATTTGCCTTCTTCGTTCTTTCTGCTCCGTTCCTTCTGTGTGGAAAAAAAGGGCTCTGCGCGGCTGCAGTAGATATAAACTAATGACCGCCTGATTAATTCATTAGCCTGACACTCTCCTTACTCTTTCATGTGGGCAAACCCATTTACCCATTACTGCTTCAATCCAAAAGCAGGGCATTCTTGGAAAAAATATTCCTCTCTCAATGAAATTGCTTGAACAGTGCAGGTGCTTTTTTTTTTTTTTTTTTTCATTTGTTGAAGTTTTTCCTGTTGAAACAAGATGGGACCAATATGAGGGGTCTTTTTAAAACCCCAAATAGTCTTCAACATAGGCTCAAAACTCCAAAAATGTACCGATACAATTTACTGCAGTTTCTGGCTGAAATGAGCACTAGTGGCAGTAAAACACTTGCACAATTCCTTGCACATTGCTATGTTGTGACCTCAAAACAAACACGTTTGCAATATATAACCAACTCCATACTTGTGGCTTTTCTAAACCTGGTACAGCATTTGCATGTCCAATGCAGAATACAAATGGCATGGTTGCTTCAGTTTGCTTTGTTAACACTATTGGTTAGTTTTTTGGGTACTGTAGGTGGTACGTTTTCAAATACAATAGAGCAATAACTCAATGTTTTTCGATTAACTCAAAGTTTTGAATAAAACTAATCATGCTTTTAGCACCACTCACTGGACATTTTACTTTGAAAGTGTCGTGAAATGTACAAGAAGCCACATTATCATTTTGCAGAAATGTCTCCACAGGCACATGCTTCAAATGATCCTGTGTTGATAATCTTTATTAGACTTTAATGGGGTTAGTTCACCCAAAAATGAAATTTCTGTCTTTAATTACTCACCCTCATGTTGTCCCCAACCTGTAAGTTCTTCGTTCATCTTCAGAACACAAATTAAGATATTTTTGATGAAATCTGAGGGTATCTGATCCACACATAAGCAGCAATGACACTGCATCTTTTGAGGTCCAGAAGGGTATTAAAAGATATTGATAAAATGGTCGATGTGACTACAGTGCTTAAATCTTAATGTTATGAAGCGAAGAGAATACTTTTTGTGTGCAAAAACAAAACAAAAATAACTTTTTCAACCTTATCTAGTGATGGGCGATTTCAAAACACTGCTTCATGAAGCTTTATGAATCTTTTGTTTTGAATCAGTGGTTCGGAGCGTGCATCAAACTGCCAAAGTCACGTTGGCATACGGTTCTATGGGCTGCCACAGACTCAAAACATAATAATAATAATAATAATAAATATAGCAGCAATTACGGGGCCAAGCACAAAAGCGGCACAACAAATCATGTCAGTATGGCTGGGAGCATCAGACCAACTGCAACAGTGAGCAATTAAAGACCTATTAAAATCATTTTAGGCAAAAGAGCTGAAAAATCACAAATACAGTCAATAATAAAGATTTACTGTTTTATCACTTTCGACCAATAGGTGGCGCTGTGACCAAATTAATGTGGTACGGTCAGAGTGAGGTGACAGTGACACTAGCAAAGTTTGGTGTCAATATGTCAAAACATTGCAGAGATACAGACTCAATAATCATTTTGGCATCAAACCTCTAATTCAATGCTGCAGTATACGAAAACGGTTTTGTTTATCAACATGAAATCCATAACTTGTTGCTGGCATTGTCTGAAGATGATACGATTCGATTTTGGTGAAAATTGGACCAACGGTCTAGGAGGAGATTGAAAAAGTGTGATTTTAAAGAAAATCAAAGTGGTGGAGACAAAGTTTTGCTGACTTTGGCAAAATTGGCATCAGTGTTCTCAGCATTACCCACGGAATCTATTAAGACCAGTCTCATTACAATAGGACACATTTATATAAAGCTATTAGCATGTTTTAAAAAATGTTATTACAACGTTTGACCACAAGGTGGCACTGTCTCAACCATTTGAGAAACTTCAGAGGATGGTACTGATGACACATACTGAGTTTTGTAATGGAACAACAATGCGATCCCACCAATTTTGCCACTTCCTATCAAAATTTTGACATTCGGGCTGTGACATTTAGTTAACCAGCTTAGGTTTCGTGTTTCCTATGCTGGTTTAGTCTCGATCAGACTAATGGTTTCGAAGGTATAAACCATAAGTCGAAACCTAGCATGTTCGGAATCATTGGACTCTGCAAGAATTCAGGAGTCTAAGGATGTGACTCCCGTGAAAACAAGTCAACCACATCAAAAGTTATAAGCATATGAAGAAAAAAAAATTCTCCGCTAGGTGGCGCTGGTCTGAAATTACTCAGGCTCCTTCAGGGCATTGTGCTGATGACCCATACCGAGTTTCTTAAAGATACGCTAATGCGTTCATAAAATACAGCATTTTAGCACAAAATTAAAAATGGTCGATATGGGAAAATTGGATATCATTCGACTCGGCATGATGCCCCGAGAACAAATTTATGATTTTTGGACAAACCCATCAGAAGTTATAGGCATAAATAGCCATTTTACGTATCTCTGGTCATGCTTGTGATGTACCAAGTTTGGTCTGAATACGATAAAGCTGATTTGGCGAGCTTTTTGTCTAATTAATTTGGTCAGTTTTCGAGAACGGATGGTTCTATCAAAAAGCATTAGATGACTTTTTGTCGGCATGGTCTCAAGATGCTCTGGTTCAATTTTTGTGAAAATCGGAGTAACGGTTTTTCGGAAAAACCAAAATGGCAGGAACATTTTCCTGACGGAAAATGACGCCATAGGGTGCAATCAAATCGTCTTGAGCCAAGGAATCAGTGGAAAAAAGAATTTTGTTTCAAAAGTTATTAGCATAAACATGAGTGAAACTTTGGACAGGTGGTGGTGCTAGAGGTATTGAGTTAGAGACTCCAAATTTGCTATGGACACAGTTGAGACTGGCCTCTATCAGTCGGCCAAATTTCACAACTTTTTAGCATACGGTTCTATGGGCTGCCATAGACTTCCAGAGCAGAAGAATAATAATAAGAAAACTAACGATTTCGGTGCTTGGCCCCTAATAATAATAATAAAATTGTTCCCGGTTTTCTGATGTCTGTTAATGATCACACAACATGCAATTAAACAAATAAAATATATATTTGTATCGTTTTTAGTAGGTGTTTTATTTTGATTGCTTTTTATTTATGATTTAATTACTTAATATCTTTTCATTAAACTCACAAACCCCTTGCAGTTCCTTCACAAAACCGAATCTGGGAAACCCTGACTTTAATGTAATATTTAATACAGTTCATGTTGTTGATAAATAATTGAATATATGTATATATATATACATATTTTTATATCAATATGGTACAAGATTATCCTATTCAAATCAATGTGATAAATGAGTTTGTTAAAAAGTAATCTAAAAGTAATCAAGATTACATTACCTTAAATGTGTAATGTAATGAATTACATTACTAGCTACATTTTTTGTCATGAAATTTGGACCCAGTAACTGATTGCAATTTGTAAGTAATATACCCAGCTCTGCACAGAGGTATTCTTGATAGTAAACTTTTAGAAAAAAGAACAATCTTCACCCCCCCCCCCCCCCCCCCCCCCCCCCCCATCTCTTCCCTGTCAATTTATGAATCTCGGTACGAATCTAATATCAAGCCTCATTATGATTTCATGTTATTTATTTTCCAGCTGGGAAAGTTCGCTGAATAGAGCTGGTTTCTCTGATATATCGTTCTAAAAAAAACATCCCTTGCTAATTTAATGAGCCTCATTTCACCTTCCCGCTGTGAGATGGAGCACCGTGATCTGATTGGCCATTTGGCTACCTGCTGACACATGATTGGTTGGAGGTATTAGCATGCGTGCGAGTGGCTTGGCTGTGTCGCCGGGGTCAGAAGTTGAGAGGTGACAGAGTATACCAAATGTCACTCAAGCTTCCGAATGTAGGGATGACTCTACGTGCGGGATGAAATGACAGAAATGTACCGCCTGCCCTAAAGAAAGAGTGAAGGAGGGGAAAAAAGAGGAGCTGAAGCTTGCAGAGATTAGGACGGCCTGGAAGACACAGAGCGAGAAAGCGAGACCAAGAAAGAGCGGTTTAAAGAAAACACTAGGCTCAGCAAAGCAAACACTCGCAGAAAAGAATGGAAAAAGAAAAACGAAATGATCCCTAGAGCTGGTCTTAGTCTGGAAGAAAGAGATAGAGCGCAGCAGATGGGTGAGAGTGATAGAGGGACAGATGGATAATTAGATAGATAGATGAATGCTGAGAGATGGCGATGCCGAGGTGGAGATGAAAGTTAGTCCAGCGGGGGCTCGGGTAGGGGGGATTGTTAAAGTGGGCTATAATGCTGGCTGTCAGTAAAAGGGGCCTGCATCTTTTAGCAGCCTGGGCAGGTTCTGTTCCTGCCACACATACCGGGCTATTTTTAATAGAATTAAGCTCATCTCGTTATCAGTGGAGCGGCGAGCAAAGAGTGAGGAGAGATTGAAACAGCGATTTCCAATTTGAGATTGTGTCACACACATCTCCCTGCACCGAGATAACATCGGCGAATCAACCGTCGTCATCATCTCTCTCACGTTGTAGCGCTCACTCAATCTTTCGCTCTCTCTTTAACTTCCCCTGGCCTTAATTTGTTCCTCTTTCTAATCCCTCTCTTCTCTTCCTGGCTCTCTGCATTTGCGGTTGTACTTCATAACTCTTTATAATTTATAATTTCCTTCGATTTTTCTCCCTCTCACCCCGTCAATCCTCTCGGTTCCGCTTAAGGTGTAATTCAGCCGCCGACTGTCTCTCAAATCAAACGCGAATCAATCTGCCTGTATGTTCTTTTCTCGTTTGCTGATCTGTGGCACTTTTCTTCCTTTCTCTTCCTACTCTCTACCGTTCTCTTTGTTCGTTTCCGTCGCCCTCACTTTCACTCGCTTCCCCTATTTATTTCCACCCCCTCCACCTCTTCCTCTCTCAGGCTCAGCTTCCCTTTATCCGTTTCTCTCTTAATTTCACTGACTGCGTGCTTGTGTGTGTCAAGGCCCCACTGGTTTCTCTCACCCTGACTCGCCTTGGTTTTTTGTGTAGAATAATGGCATGACCTTCCATTAATGCACTGTGAAGAATTTCCGAACATTGAGGCCTTGCCATGAGAGGACTTTTAATAAGCAATGTCAGCCGCGGTACTGTGGTACATGAGGGCTCGTCTTTGAAATATGATTGTTTTTTTCTCTACATGACTGGCATTGCACTGTGGCAGAACCTGATTTCACTAAGTTCAACATGGTCCTGGATCAACATTCCTAACAACCAATCAGATTTGAGGGACAAGTTTACACTAGTTTATGTTAAGTTTAGGCTTACAACCAGGGTTAAGTGTTTTACATCTGTATTATTCACCATCAAGAATTGACAGAAGCTGTTACGGACTCTCAGGTTACGATTGAAATGGGATCAAAATAAAAACACATACAGACACAAACATACATACAACTTATTCGACATTTCAGAATAAGAGTCAACAAAGTCATAAAAACTAAAAAATATTTAAGCATTGGAATTATGCAGTGAGCAACATAATCTTTAAAGCTGTTTATTACAGTTTTTCAAATCAATTAAAACTTTTTAAAACATTTTTTTTTTACATTTGTCTTTTCAGTTTAGTTTTTTGTTAGTTTCCATTGTCTATTTTTTCTACTCTATGTAGTTTAGTGTAGTTATTTATTTATTTTTTTACATTTTATTTATTTATTTTTTTTAAAGTTTTGTCTTGTGCAGAAATTTATATACAGGAACAACTTGTATTTGTCTTCAACACTAACTTGTGGCATTCATCTTAAAGGGGACTTATAATGCCCCTTTCACAAGTCTCTGGTGTCCCCAGAATGTGTCTGTGAAGTTTCGGCTCAAAATACCCCACAGATCATTTATTATAGCTTGTTACATTTGTCCCTATTTGGGTGTGAGCAAAAACACGCTTTTGTGTGTGTCCCTTTAAATGCAAATGAGCTGCTGCTCCCGGCCCCCTTTCCAGAAGAGGGCGGAGCTTTAACAGCTCGCGCTTCGGTTGCTCAACAACAACAAAGCAGGAGAATCTCACACAGGATTTTCAGTAACAGTGTTCAGCCTTACATTGTTCAAACCGGAGTCGACACTGATGGAGAGACTCACTTTACAACTTTTAGAATGAATCTGGACATTTCTGAATGGTTAGTGGATAAATTTATGTAGTTGCTGTGGAGTTGATTCAACTCATCCACTAGCATGTGCCGTCATGTTAATCTTTTGTACAAATCCAGTGTTGAATTGACCCTTTTTGTAAAGCAGTCCGGTGTAAAATGACGGCATGTCAACAACACTCGACTACAACAACTCTTCCTCTTCTCTAAAGCAGCCCAACATGGCCTCGCCCTCTTTGTTGTGTGTTCTCGGGGGTGGGGTTTATTTACATTTTGGGGTTTGTGATGTCACTAACCGGGTTAGCTGTTTGTTGTAGACCTTAGTGAATTCTTTAAAAGAAAATATCTCCCTTTGCACTGAACTTTGAGCGTCGTAACTTTGCAGATGTTGTTTATGCTCAAACAGCAACACTACACACTAGCTAAAGTTAAAAAAGTGAAATCATAATCAATCACCCATTTAAGCCTGTAGGATGATCAAATGATCTTTAAGGCAAGAAACATTAATTCAGGTGTTTCCAAGCTGGCAATATGTTCTAAACAAACGTGAACTGACAGCAAGCATTGAATGTGACATGCTGTGGGAAGAGACAGAATAACAGCCAATCAAAAATATTTGATGCCCAGCTATGTGGAGCGGGACCTTAAGTCAGATTTCACTGTGGATGGAGATAGTCAGCAAGAATAGAAACCAAGTGATGGACAGAATGTCTTGTCAAGCGTCACATGTTGCAGTCATAGCTGGTTAGGACATGGACATGAAAGGATTTATCACTTGTCGCTTTATTAAGTCACACTTCATTAAAACATGCTGTAAAAGCCTTATCCTGCCATCTCAGTATGTACTGCGCCGCCAGTCCCAAATATTAGTACATGAGGGTGGCGTGGCCTTTTGGTTAAAGATCTTTGATTGTAACCGTTACCAGTTTGATCTCAAGGAATGAGCCATGAACCATCACTTTTTTTTATATGTAGTTTTTTGTTGCATTTAGTTTTATTGTCTATTATTTTATTTTTTATTACTGAGTTTCTGGTAGTTTTATTTTTCCCACTCTATCACTAGTCGGGTTTCCAATACAGATTTTTGCGATATTTTGTAAATGTCGATAAAAAAAACTATTATAGCGTTTCCATTAACTGATGTTATGAGACTTAAACTTTTTTTTCCTCTTGCGATAAATTGATCCAAAAATCATGGCAATGGATGTTAGTAGGTTTAAGTATCTCGCAGCCATTATTTTTAATCAGAGGAGATGTAGGTGTGTTATCCAAGCATTAATGGCAAGGAAAGTCTCTTATACTTGAGAGCGGCCACGTATGAGGTGTTTCTGTGTGTTTCTTCCTCCTGTCTGCTTCGAGGTTTTGATAAATTGTGGCATTTCTTTGTTGTTTAGAATCCAGTGTTCCTGTAATTCTGTTGTCTGTTATGAGTTTAATAAAGAACTCTCTCATCTTCTGTCCAAACATACTGCGCTATCTTTAAAGAATGATCGACTTTTACAGACACCAGGTGACCTGTAAATGTTTCCAATGCAATCTTGTGAAATATTCCTTTTTCGAATTGCCTGAAAAACCACCTCAAGCGAGAATAAGAACCTTTTTTGCGAAATTGATGTGTTTCCATTGGCCGTATTTTTAATTCGCAATTTTAATTTGCGCAATTTGAAGGATAATGGAAACACAGCACATTTTCAACAGTCAACAGTCCCAAGCTTCTAGATTCAGTGGACTGCATTGTGTGAAAAGAATGCAGCCAGATACAGTTGTAGTTGTTCCCTGTTGAGTCTCAGCATGTTAGTTTTGTGTTAACCATCTGCCTGAGGTAATCGCTGATCTATCCACACCAGCTGGGTGACGCTCCAGCAGAACCTCCACAGGACAGAGCAGCCCCCACACCCTCCAGCGGCCATGGCTTGGCCCTCGTGCCCAGCCAGTCATCCAGCCAGATGGCCCAGGGGTAAGCTAAGGAAGGGTGAATAATCTGCTGCACTAAAGCCCACCTAAGGGCTCTTTGGAAAAGAAGGAGAGGGAAGGCTAATCGGGTCTGGAGGTTTGGAGGAGCGCGGCCAAATCTCTTTCACTGTTTATCCACATGTGTGTCGTGTCAACACACACGCTCTCTTGATTATGAGCACTAACTATTTGCTAATAAGACATGTGCGTGCATGCTTAGGCACCATCAAAATCGGCATGATTAGAAGTTGGAAATTCTGCATAAACACGCAAACATCTAAAACACAAATACACAGTAGATGTGCTTACACGTGAGCAGTCTGTCAATTTCTCAATTTCTGAGAATCATGAATATTCCAGCATCATGAGAGGTGCAGGAAACAGTCTAGGAAAGCGATGATTAATATTTTTGACTCACAGACAGCAGATGATGTTCCATTTGGCCTGCTTGTACTCATGGCCCTGTGGAGTTGTCGTGATGGCCCTGGGGTCCTGAGGGGACGATGCAGTGAGATCATATTTTCCCTAAATGCCGTTCATTCTACGATGCAACCATTCTTAAAGGGTTAGTTCACCCAAAAATGAAAATTCTGTCATTAATTACTCACCTTCATGTCGTTCCACATCTGTAAGACCTTCGTTCATCTTCAGAACACAAATTAAGATATTTTTGATAAAATCTTTCTCAGTGAGGCCTCCATTGACAGCAAGATAGTTAACACTTTCAGATGCCCAGAAAGCTACTAAAGACGTATTTAAAACAGTTCATGTGACTACAGTGGTTCAACCTTAATGTTATGAAGCGACGAGAATACTTTTTGTGCGGCAAAAAAAACAATATAACGACTTTATTCAACAATATCTAGTGATGGGCGATTTTAAAACACTGCTTCATGAAGCTTCGAAGCTTTACAAATCTTTTGATCAGTGGTTCGGATCGTGTATCAAACTGCCAAAGTCACGCCCCCCCAGTAGTGAACCACTGAAATTTCGAAACACTTATGACGTAACGAAGCCTCGTTTACTGAAATCCCTGATTGGAAACAAAGGATTCGTAAAGCTTCGAAGCTTCATGACAAAGTGTTTTCGAAATCGCTCATCACTAGATATTGTAATAAAAATGTTATTTTGTATTTTTGGCACACAAAAAGTATTCTCATCGCTTCATAACATTAAGATTGAACCACTGTAGTCACATGAACTGTTTTAAATATGACTTTAGTAGCTTTCTGAGCTTTGAAAGTGTTAATTATCTTGCTGGCAGTGCAGGCCTCACTATCAGTGTTGTGTCTCGAAGATGAACGAACGTCTTACGGGTGTAGAACGACATGAGGGTGAGTAATTAATGACAGAAATTTCACTTTTGGGTGAACTAACCCTTTAAGATGCGTTTTGTTCGATCAGATCACAAGTAGACGAGGGAGACACATTCCCTCTTACACCTGGTGTTTTAATCTGTCCACTTTCAACCACTTCTGTCCTGATTTCTTCGAGGGGAGGGTCTATGGCCGGGTAAAAGTATGGGTTTTTCAGATCTTTCAATCTAATGGACAAAATAAGCTCACGCAATTTACATATGAATGCGACCGGAGACAGCGGAAAACGCATGGAGAACATCAGCTTTTGTTTCTGCTCTGACAGCCGCAAGATCGGCCGAAAGCTGTGAGTGTGTATTCGAAATCAGGAATTGGTACGTTTTTCATCTTCATACCGACAAAGTTTAAATCCCGTCTGGCTAGTGCGCTTCCCATAATGTTTATGCGTTAGGTCAGTAGGTGGAGAGTACAGTCTTTTGTGGCTGTTCAAACACATTCAACCACATGGGTGTTTACACTACGAAAGCAATCCGGTCGAATGTGTTTTCGACAACCTCTGGAAGTGGTCGAAAGTGAACTCAAAACGTTTTAGACCCCGTTTACACCTGTATTTAGCGTCACCCGCTCGTGATCCAATCAACTAAATTATTATAATCTTAATATCAGGACTAAACAGTGCCAAAGAGTGTTGCGCAGAGTTTAGCTCCGCTCTGGCCACTTGAAGCCTGGAGGATAACTCATCGGCTTCCGCTCACATCTACTTCCCTCTACTTCAATGAACACGCAGTCCTTTACATCCTACTTCATTCGCTCGCTTTCTGCTACATCCCCTTCTTTACTTCACTCCTTTGTCTCTCTCCTTCCCCCTCTCTTCTTATCCATTCCTCCCTCCCTCACTCCCTCCATCCATCTCTGTTGTGCAGAGCTGTTTAATCAGACTCAGGAATATCTAAAGCCTTTTCCAATTAAGACGCCCCCTTCATTTAGAAATCTTGGCGGCACTAACTTCCTTGACTTACAAAAAGGTTTAATCCACACGGCCTCAAAGGACCATAAGGGAAAGGGGGAAAGTTGCTGTTTTTTTTAGCTCCCTTCTTTTTTTCCCACTTTTAAAACCCAAGTGCCTGTGTGTATTTTTAACGCTAGATTCATTTCAATGCAGACAGCGAACTCTCTCCCGCACAAATCTACTTCATTACAGCAGAGGTTTCGGGGGTTGTGTGCGCGGGCTCAGGTTTATATTCTACGTGCACTGCTGATGATGAAGAGTGAGTAGGTGTGCATGTGTTGTGGGGCAGAGAAATTGTTTTGTGTTTGCAGGAAGTATCACACAATTGTTTTGGCAGCAAGGAAAAAGGTTCATGTAGGTGGATGAATGTTTCATTCGCCCATAAAATGAAAGTCATTGTGGCCCAAAACAACATTTGACCTTCACTGTATGGACAATGTATTCTTTTTGTATTTTTACAAAACAATTTTGGTACCTTATGTTCTTTTTTAGTCCTTCATTTTCCTGTTAGCGTGCTTCAAATTTAGTAGTCTAATGTATTAAGTAATCAAATAACATAACACGCAGAGACCTTCTCATTTTCGTTTATGACCTTGGTCTGGTTGAAAGCTCTGCTCTCAGATTACACACTTTCTCTTCCTTTCTTTTTTATAATTTAAGAGTTGCATGCATTTTCATGAATTAAAATTCCCACTCAATCAATCTGCCTAACCACAGACTTCCTCACAGATAGGGATATGCAAGTAAATTAGCTGCTTTTTTACTCTCTGTGGCTGTGGGGAAAAAAACCCTGACAGCTACTTTGTGCATCTCTGCCAAAACAATGTATGTTTCGGCACAGATTTAGGCACAAGACTTGTGCTTTGGATACCATTGGCCTTGAGACTGTTGCGAGGCAGAGAGGACGTGTTAAACAAAGGTAATGGAATGTAAAATTTGCAAATTGTGGTTAACTTCAGGCATTAACGCCTTACTTTGGGAGTCTGAGTTCCTCTGCTCCCTAAGGTAAGAACAGCACCTTTTCCCAAGTGATGTGCTACCAGTGCGAGGCCGAAGGTTCACACTCATGCTGACTTTGGCTTTGGCCTCAAACTTCTTCGTTAACTCGGAGAGATTTAGAAATGTTATTACGGGGTGTCGGTGAAATCCAGTTTCTTGCTGTGACCACATGGTGTGAAAGCTTTTGCTTTTGTACAGATTAATCTCAGCAGCCCTGCTGGCCATCTGTCTATCAGACATTATAAAGGCTTCACTACAATTACAGAGCTCACCATGATCGTGTAATTGAGAACGAGACTGTCATATAAGGCCAAATGGAGTTGCGTGATTCCACTTAGAGGAAGGAGTAAGATTTCTGGATTTTTGAGCGGGACTTCAAGATCATGCAGCTCACTAGTCACAGAAGGGTCAGTGCGTGTGTGACTGTGCAGTCATCATGTATAAATGTATAAATGTATAAATATACATTTTTATAGGAGGAAGGGAGGCTAAATTTTCCTCCTTCTGCATATATAACCAGTCATAAAAAAGAGGTAGCCATTCAAACCAATCAGCTTTCAGAATTACATTAGTGCATTATCATTAGTGGCAACGGCAACAGGCATAGAGAAAGCAAAATGTCGATGATATCCAAGTTATTGAAGGACCTAAAACAAACAAGACTGAATGACAGGACTATTTGTACACTACCAGTCAAGTTTTTGAACAGTAAGATTTTTTTAATGTTTTTAAAAGAAGTCTCTTCTGCTCACCAAGGCTTCATTTATTTTATCCAAAAAAATAACTGTTTTCTATTTGAATATATTTTAAAATGCAATTTATTTCTGTGTTGGCAAAGCTGAATTTTCAGCATCATTACTCCAGTCTTCAGAAATCATTCTAATATTTACTATTATTATTATGTTGAAAACAGTTCTGTACAATTTTTTTTCCAGGATTATTTGATGAATAGAAAGTTCAAAAGAACAGCATTTATCTGAAATATAAAGCTTTTGCAACATTATAAATGTCTTTACTGTCACTTTTGATCAATTCAATGTGTCCTTGCTGAATAAAAGTATTAATTTCTTTCCAAAAAAACAAAAAAAACAAAACTCTTACTGACCCCAAACTTTTGAACAATAGTGATAATGTTACAAAAGCTTTATATTTTAGATAAATGCGGCTCTTTTCAACTTTTCCATTCATCAAACAATCCTGGAAAAAAAAAAAAAAAAAAAAAAAATGTACACAACTGTTTTCAACATTGATAATAATAATAAGGATCATGTGACACTGAAGACTGGAGTAATGATGCTGAAAATTCAGCTTTGATCACAGGAATAAATTATATTTTAAAATATATTCAAATAAAGAAACAGTTATTTTAAATTGTAAAAATATTTCACAATATTACTGTTTTTACTGTATTTTAAATCAAATAAATGAAGCTTTGGTGAGCAGAAGACTTCTTTTAAAAACATTTAAAAATTCTTACCGATCCCAAACTTTTGAACGGTATATATATATATATATATATATATATATATATATGTATATATGTATGTGTGTGTGTGTGTGTGTGTGTGTGTATATATATATATATATATATATATATATATATATATAATATATTTTAATGGGGTTGATTGTGTTGTGTAGTGGTATTAAAAGGGATAATATAATGTTAAATTGGAATCACACACACAAAAAAACATAATATTGTCTTTATTAGTGTTTTTTTTTTTTAATTAGTGTTTTGTAAATTGTAAAAATATTTCACAATATTACTGTTTTTACTGTATTTATTGTTTTGTTTTTTTTTAATTAGTGTTATATTTTGACCTTGATAGTGCTTAAAAAGAAAATTAGTGCCATTGCTCATCCCTAGTTACATTAATGAGCCAGAGTGGAGCTAAAGTGTGATTACAGCACTAAATATAGAGGTCAAATCATCAAATAAGCAAATGTGTGGATTTGTGATGACAGGGTGAAAATATGACTGAACCTGAAAGATGAAAAAAGGACGAGAACTGAGATTGCCAGTGATGCAATATAGGGGCCTCACTGGCCTTCGTTCACGAGTGGTCGTTTCCCTCTTCTTAAGCTAGTTTCCACCAATTACATCCATGTCACTGTGCATCCTCAATTCCAAATGTAACCCGAGCCTTCGGGGCGCTTCTGTCTGTCACACCCTTATTCATCTCTGAATCTTTCTATGTGCCTACCCTGCTCCTTTCATTTCTCCTCCATTTCCTCTGTCTCTATCTCCTAAGTCTTGTAAACAGACACACACACAAACCAACACTCATACGCTACCCTCATCTCTCTCTCCAGGACTCCAGGGTCTCCATTCATCTCTTCCCTCTCTCATTTATGACGGTTACGCTGTTTGCCTGTCCGTTCCCCACCCTCCCCCTCCATCTATCCTCTAGACTAGGGTGGCACTGCTATGGCTGATTGCTGAGATGGAGATAAGGGCTGGCACTATTGATGGTTCCTTGCGTGACAGCAAAGACAGAGGTGCTCTATTATTAGTGAGGACAATAACAACAACAGTGGAAGCCGTAATTGAATGAGAAGCGCCCACGGCAACTCGACCTGATGACAGGGACCGAGAGATCAGACGCGTGCAAAACCGAACGCGGGTGTGAGGCGACAAGATCTGACCTTTTGGGGCGATGGAGGAAGGGATCAGGAAAATAGGACATTTATAATTAGTCTGGCTCATAAACAGAATTAAAAAAAAAAAGATTGGTGTGTCTGAGTGTGAAGGAAAGATGAAGCTTGATGAAATTGTTAGAACTGGAGTGAGATTTGAGGAAAAGCAGAGGAAAATGTGTTAAATCAAAAGACAGATGGGACAGAATGGATGGTTTATGATGTCATCCGCAGCCAACTATAACTAACTGCACCTCAGACTGGTTGCACTGAGCTCTAAGCTGTGCCATAGATTTGTTTCTTTATTTTTCTAGATTTATGTGCACAAAGTTTCTGAAACCATCACTAGTTATTAGTGCATGTGAACAACATCATCTCATTCTTGCGTAAAACTGTTTGCAAAAATATGAATGCAGAAATCATTAGTTTATTAATACGTTTTTTTCTTAATTTTTGATGCATTTTGAACCAGTGGTGATGATATATGATATATAGCCGACTAGCTGGGACTCGTTCTTTATGTAAACAGACGTGACGTAATGACGCAAAGACAGCTGCATGCTCGAATTTCCAGCGGAAAACCACCATTTGAATGAGGATCAACACTTCAATTGAGCGAGGATCAATGATTTGTTTCTTTATTTTTCTAGATTTATGTGCACAAAGTTTCTGAAACCATCACTAGTTATTAGTGCATGTGAACAACATCATCTCATTCTTGCGTAAAACTGTTTGCAAAAATATGAATGCAGAAATCATTAGTTTATTAATACGTTTTTTTCTTAATTTTTGATGCATTTTGAACCAACTCAAACCACATAACACTGTTGGCCTTGGAAATATGTAATGTGCTCAGATGAATTTAGTTGTATACTGTAGGCCTATTTCTGACAAGTTCTGTATAAAAATTAGAGATGTGAATCGTCACTAATCTCACGAGTCAATGATTCGATTCAATGATGCATCACGATGCGTTGCATCATTGATTTTCAGTATTACTGCAGGTGGCTACATTTTGTCAATGAATACAAGCAGTCAGATATATGAACTCCCTTTTTATTTGATCTGCTCCAAGAAAGTACACTTCCTGAATGTAGCAAACATCAAACTAAACTTGTGTCTGAACACAGCAGATGACATGAGAATGAAACTGTCAAGTACTGTACTTAAAGGTGCAGTTCGTAGGTTTTGCCTCTTTGTCGCCATCTCTGTTTGAAACCTGCACCTGTATTTGCGGAATTATCATCTTTACGTGGGTTGTGCCTCGGCTCGGCTCCTCAGTGCGGATGAATCTGTTTGCTGTCAGTCAGTATGGATACTGTACTTAGGAATCACAGATTGTAGTCTTGAAGTATGACCAAAATGAGAATTTTCACTGGAAAATGTCATCTGAACATGTCTGCCACTTTTTTTCTGACCAACTTAGTAAAAAAAGCATTACAATAAATCGCGCTGCCAATGGTGATTAAATCTAATGATCGCTTAGCTCGGATCACGTCAAGACGTGCAAATTATTATTACTGTTATACTTTGTTCTCAAATTGTTAATGTTAACAACATCAGCATTGCGTGACTATGTGTATTTAGTGTGTATTAGTGTTAGCTGTAGATTTCAGTTTCTGTAGTCACTCCGCAGTCCGAAGGCTTTTGCTTTTGACTACGGGTGAATCTCCAGTGATGATTGTCATTTGGGCCTTTCTGGATTACAATCCGCCATCAAAATAAGTTTAATTATTTCAGCTGCTGTGAGAAAAGGCTATAAATGATCCGCTACCAGCAGCATCCTCACATGATATATAGCCGACTAGCTGGGACTCATTCTTTATGTAAACAGACGTGACGTAATGACTCAAAGACAGCTGCATGCTCGAATTTCCAGCGGAAACCACCAGTACCATTTGAATGAGGATCAACACTACAACTGAGCGAGGATCACGAGTAAGAGCTGAAGAAAGTGCCTCCATCCACATCCATCCATCATAAACATATTCCACATGGTTCCGGGGGGTTAATAAAGGCCTTCTGAAGCGAAGCGATGCGTTTGTGTAAAAAAAAAATCCATATTCAACAAGTTATGAAGTAAACTATCTAGCTTCCACCAGAAAGTGAAACTGGCGTTGCGTCAGTTACACTTTTTCCATAAGATAAATAGGGAAGGACGTAGAATAAGCTTTTTGAACCGCGACACTTTCTTCGTAAGTTGAATACGGAAGGCGGTCTGGTGGAAGCTAGATATTTTACTTCATAACTTTTTTTTACACAAACACATCGCTTCAGAAGGCCTTTATTAACCCCCTGGAGCCGTGTGGAGTACGTTTATGATGGATGGATGTGGATGGAGACACTTTCTTCAGCTTATACTCGTTGATCCCTGTTCACTGCCATTATAAAGCTCGGATACGTCAGGATATTTATTAATATAACTCTGATTGTGTTCATCAGAAAGAAGAAAGTCATATACACCTAGGATGGCTTGAGGGTGAGTAAAGCTTGGGCTAATTTTTATTTGAAAGTGAACTAATCCTTTAAAACACTAGATGGACTTTTTATTACTCTCTTTTGTGTTTCGCCTCCCTCCGCCATTTTGCGCTAGCGCAAGAAGCACGTATGCGATAAATGATGTCAGAGAAACGTCAGTAGGCTATAATCATTAATGGTATAGTACTACATCAATGTATCGTAGAAACTATTAATTTCAACACCCCTAATAAAAATGCTGCTGATCACGTAAGTTTAGACATTCACTGAGGAAAGTGAACAGTATAAATGGTATATTGGGAACCTCTTTAACTGATACTATTTTTTTAATAAACCAAAATATGGGCATAATAATATATGAAATATAGCCTGCATACTTGTTTTGTGATTGGGAGACATCTATAGTAATAAAAACTGCATCATATTGGCAGAAATTAATATGCACTGAGCAGATGAGAGAAAAAAGAGGGAGGAAAACAAGGTGTTGGTGAGACGACATACTGTAAGTTAAAAAGTAAAAGCTTTATGGAGGAGTCAGACTATTATGAGGAAGATGGAGATGTTAACAGAGTTTGTGGAAGAGGTCAGGTGACACGGGAAAAGGTACAGACTGATGAATATTGATGAGAATGTGATAATGTGTGTTGTTTAAGTGCTGCAGAGGGAAAAAAAGAGAAGAGGCCTAGCCATTACTTCGGACCTTATACTGTTGGATGAAAGAATTATTTAAATGATGGTAAAAAAAAAAATCCTAGGCTTTTGGCAGGTTGGCACGTAGCATCTCTGTCATTAAATTATTCACAACCATGTTAAGGCAAGATGGCCTTCTCTCGCTCATTTTTATAACACCCATGTTCTCGGCTAAAATGCTTTTTTTATTAAAAGTTCCTCTTGCCTTGAGGAGAGAGAAGAAATGAAGTGCATGCAAAAGAGGAGTAGGAGAAAGGATGAGTGAGTTTATGGCTTATTTGCCATCGCAATGGCGTGTGTGTCTTAAGGCGATGTCTGTTTGCTATCTGTACTTGCACTGATGGATCTTGGGTATTGTAGTTTTGATGGATGAGTCCCATCGTT
This sequence comes from Elopichthys bambusa, assembly GCA_037101425.1. NCBI lineage: Eukaryota > Metazoa > Chordata > Actinopteri > Cypriniformes > Xenocyprididae > Elopichthys > Elopichthys bambusa. Next base: position 3,472,112 of record CM074437.1, on the reverse strand, counting down.
TCTTTCTCAGGGTCATGGTGAAGGGCATGACCATTTGTCCAAATGCTGAACACCACTTACAGCCAGCACTCGAAGAAATCTTCTTTTTCAGTGAAAAAACTCTTGTGCGTTATTCTTCAACCCTTCATCGGGCACTTCAAAGTCGGATGTAAATTTTTATAGAAACCTGGGTAAAATATTAGAGAGCGTAGGGATTAAAAGAAAACCTTTTCATGTTGTTTCAACCAATCTTTAATCTTCAAAAAAATGGAGAAATGCAAAAAATGCAATTAAGTGAATAAAATGAGAGCATTTTATTCTTTGCCTTCCCTATGGTAAACATTCCGGTTTGGATCAATTAACCACGAGTTAATGAGCAAAGAGGGGTCTGTCTCAATATCTTGCCATTGTTCGTTTTGCGTTTTTTAATTAATGGGTTTTGAAGTTAAAAAATCATAAAAGTTTTAATTGTTTTCTTGTTTTATATTTAGGAGAGGAAGATCAGAGTGTTAATTATAAAAGTGGCTTTAAAGTGTGAAGGATTTAGAGTTTTAATTAGACAAATTTATTAGGACTAGCGTAACTGTTGGTTCACATGTGACACAATTGTCCCTTCACTTCCTCTTACCTCTCTTCATCTTTCTCTTTCAACTCGGCCTCCCCTCCCTGTCGTTTCTGTCATGTTATGTTGGATGCAGGCGTCGGATTAGTATAGGAATGGTATGGTCAGAGGGTTCAGTCACTCACCAGGATTGCAGAGATTGAATTAGTGAGCTTAGAAGCAGTGGAGTTTCACGAGACGTATAGCATCGCATGTCTCCTTTCTGCCTCCAGCGTTCTCTCTGCATGCACCTCCTGTGGTTTCCCCCCATCATTTCCCTCATAGATCTCTGTCTTTCCTTCTTCTCAGCCAAAAATGAACATTCTGTCATTTATGTACTCTTGTGACTTTCGAAGCTGGATGACTTTTTCTTTTTTGTGGAACACAATGAGAGTTATTTACAACAGGATGTCAAGCTGCTCTTTACCATATAAAGCCAGTTTTTCTCTGAATAAAGCCTGTTCCTCATACAAAACTGCTTTTATAATGCTGTTTTGGAGCCTGACAGCTTCTGAATGTGTTAAGCAGAAAAAAAAAAACATTTAAAAAAAAAATTTATTTAGCATTTTTTACATATGCATTACATCCAAAGTATGTAAGGTAGAACAACTAGATCTCTTTTATTGAATCCAGAAGGTTTTAATTATATTTTCCTACATATAAAGGTATTTTAAAGATTCTGAAGTGTCAAAAGGTCATTCGGTTTAACCGTCCAAAGGCCAATACAGCCACTTCATTTGTGATTAAAACATCTTAAAATGTAATAAATGTATATATATAATATAAATTTTATATTTAAAATTATGTGTAAAAGTTGTTGCTTTGTTATGAGAAACAATGTCCAGAAAAATGTATTTCATTGATGTCATTTGGAGTAACCAATATAAAGGGACCATTTTGGATCAAGTCATGCGGTCAATATCATGTGACAGGATGTGACATCATTCAGACACCTGCAAAGGACCACATGGTCGTGAAGCAAAGTAACTAACTCTCTTTTAACTATTTGAAAAATTCACTTGCTCATACGCATGTCCTGAAACATCAGGTCATTCGGTACAACCGCTATAAAACATGGAAAATGTTGTAATATTTTAAAAACTTGTACTAAATATAAAATGTTTGATTTTCCTTTTGCTAGCTAGCTAGATATCAGTCTGTGTTAATTGATAAAAAAACACAATCTCATTGTTAATACTTAATACAATTTCAAAATGTATTATATATCTCCATTATATTTTTTGACACTTTTAAAAACCTTATTCATGACCCATATACATATATATATATATATATATATATATATATATATATATATATATATGTACATACATACACAGCATCTGTGATATGTCTGATGCTGCCTGGTTTCCGCCTCAGTCTCTTTCTGTTCTCTCGTTTTCTTCTGGAGAAGCTTTTTGTGGTTGTAGTAAATTAGGCTGAAGTGATTAGCTCATTTTGATTACATTGCTTTGCTTATTTTGTTGGCAGATGCCCTTAGCCATGGAGACGTTTTGTAGGTTACATCTTTACACGTGCCCTGCTTGCACAGCTGGGGATTTCACCAGAGAAATTCAGGTTAATTGCTCAGATCACAGATCTGCATCTCCAGCATGAGCTTAATACCCACTTCTCTACTTACAGCAACCAAAACGTTTTTTTTAATTTTTTTTTATGTGCAATTATTTTTAATTTTTTTATCTTTTATCTTTTAGTTTTTTTTTCTTATTTGGCTTGATTATATAATTATTTGGCTTGTTTAAAACATAATGAGTCTAAAACTGCTGTTTTATATTCTCTGTGATTAATTATGTCTCATAGTTATAGTCTTATTGCTAATAGGGGTCATACATAATGACCTCTCCCAGTCAAATGCAATACATTATATAAAACAAGACTGGGGTTAGTTGTCACACTTTTTTATTTCAGTGAATATTTCTCAGGGCATGTTTAATTTTGTGCAGGAACAAACCTTATTCGGTGCTACCTGACTGGAGAAAAGCTGTTGCCCTTTTGCCAAATAGGTAGGAAAACTTCAACACCCATAATGCACTGAGCATGTTGCAGTCCAAGGCCACTCCCACCAGTCTGCTATCGATACACTTAGACTTAGTCAAAAAATCCTGCTTTGCTTTAGTAGCAAATACTTCTTAGCAAACTTTTAGTCATTTGAGTGCGTTTACATGGACGTTCTTAAGCCGATTATGCTTAATAAGCCGACAACGGATGTGGTCACGTAAACGCAGTAACCCGTTTTCTTTTATCGGAGCACGGTCATAAACGGCTTAAGCATAAACCGGTCGGAACAGGTAGTTTTTTGCCTCTTACCCCAGTTTTGCGTGGCATGTAAACCTGCTTTCTGTCGGCTTATTGAAGTGCGCATTTGTGATACGTGACGGAAACGCATCCTTAGTGCAGATTTAAACGCACCCAGACAGAGCGAGCGTTTTGCAGGAAAGGAAGAAGAAAATATCGCAAACGCAGACTCTTTCAAGACCCAGAAAATTGCAAAAATGTGTTCTCATCTCTCGTGCAGCAGAAGTAGGAGTAGTTTAGTCAAAACGCTGCATCTGTAACTGCATGAGAGGATAATATATGAGCTGTAAGTTTCTCGCTGACATGTTGCAAGCTTTATTTAACATCACAACTGACATAACATATGGAATACTCAGAGTCAAATTATTGATTATTTTTTATGTCACTACAGGGAAATAAACCGATTTAGTAATAAAGTCATGTAAACCGGGTTTTCTTGCGTTGTCAGTTTACTGGTTTGCATGTAAATGGGGAAAGCTGGTTATTTCAATAAGCTTGATATTTGTGAGACATATTGACATATTGTTCCCTGGTGCAAGAATTCAAACGTTTAGTGGGTGTGAGTTACTTTTGGTTTCCAGCATTGTAGTGGCTAAAGAATCGTAAATATGGAGATTTTGTTGACCTTATTTCTTCATAACTGGATTACTACGAACACAGTGTTTTAGACCAAATGGAGGGGAAAAACTGAAAGAAAGTGCCGTTCCTCCAAATCTCTCACAGGCAAGACGCTGTCGCGTATAGCAAGCCATTTTAGCTTAAAATGTTACTAGCGTTACTCATCATAATTGCATTTTTACTAGTAAGAATTAAATTACTAGTAAGAAAGCAATTGCAGAGCTCTCTAATTGAATTAGAGAACTCTCTAATCATAATTGTTACTAGTAAGAATTGAATTGAAGAGCTCTCTAGTTTAATCGTTACTAGTAAAAATGCAATTACGATGAGTAACGCTGGGAACAAACGGTAAGATAAAAAAGCTGTTGCCACAGTGTTCCATTTTTACTATAATGTTGTTTAAAGAGTAGACAAAGTACGATACAGTGAGACTGAGACTATGCTCCAGGTAACACGGACAATGAGTAAACATTGTTTATTAACATATAATTCTGACAATAAAACAATACAAATTAGGTTGAAAATCAGTGAAGTTATACTTTAATGTGTGGGTGACAATTAATCTACTGTTTATAAAACATACAGTTCATTCAACACACCATGACCGTTTGTGACAACATGCCCCAATAGAGAGTAACATAAGTTGTCACAAGGGAACATGTTATTACACAGCCCTTTTCAGCAAAGTTTAAACTATAAAACCTAAAACAATTCATGGAACAACAAAAATATAAAAGGTAACACTCTCCAACTTGACATCTTAATTATGCTGTTAATTCATATCCAAGTGTTCGACAGTGTGGATTTATTGTGTTCGCTTGTTAATCAAAAGCTATAGCAAAAATTGTAGTGAAATATAAGTTTGGAGGATAAAATTCACAAAAAATATTCTCATTGAATTGAGTATTTGATTCCAACCGGCAAAACCAATGCTAGAAAATGGTGTATTTGGACTTTTGTCTCAAAACCTCTAGTTAAGATACAGACTCTGTGACAACTTGCCCCAGTTTCATGTAGTCAGTAGAAGCCAGACAGAGTCTGGTAGGGTCCCTCACAGTCCATAATGGAATCCGCTCAAAGTTACACTCTCAGCAGCATTTAAAGTGGTAGTTCATCTCCTTCATCAAGTTTTTGGGTAGTAGACTCTCGACTTGCACGACTCCCGATGCAATACGATGCAATAAACTCCTCATATTCTTTTATTCCCGCCACATCTTTATTTTACGGCGGTAACAGAAGGTTGTGTGTGTCTGTACAAGCAGCAAGGGGGAGCTTGAGGAGAGAAATTGTTCCGAATAGCTGCTGTTTTTCTTCGATTTCTTGGGTGAAGGGAAGCGAGTTACGTTTAATCACCAGACCGCTGAGAATGGAAGGATCACGTGAGCGGCAAGGTAAATGAGATGGCCTCACATTTTTCTCTCACTTTCTTCTGATACTGCTTTCTGTTTACTTTGGAATGACAGGAAAAGAGGGGATTACATCTTATCGACTGCCAGTGTCTCATCTCATCTCTCTATCGCTTTTTTTTTTTTTTTAACTTCGCTTCGTTGCCTGCCACGTGCTTGCTCTCCTTATCTGTTTATCCTTAAACCTCTAATCTTCATCTTCTTTCTCCCGCTCGTCGCATTAATGTCTTTTCTGGCTCCAATCTTGATTTCTTTTTATTTTGTTCGCTCTCTTACTTTCTCTTCGACTTTCTATACCTCTCATGGCTCCCATCTCTCCGTCTTTGGCTTTCTCTATCTATTTCTCCGTCTGTTTCCATCTGTGTACCTGCTGCTGAGCATATTGTGTATTCATTCAGCATAGGCATTTGTAAAAGAAATGTCTGCGCACATCAAAGTCGCTGTCTGTCACCTCTGTACCTTCAATCCAGGCCGCAATGTAAAATATCTCAACAAAAATGTACAGAGAGAAGAAAGTACAGCGATATGATAGCTTTCCTGGGATATAGGCCAGGTTTGTTATTTATTTGAAGTCCCTTTAGTGGGATTGTGTGGATTGGATTGTCTAAAAAAAGGATGTGGATCTTTTGAGTTCTCGTTGGCATTTGAGTCAGAATCGGTTTGTCATTCCTTTGTAGAAACATTGACATTTGTCAGATTTCTAATTAAAGAGAGAGTATCTTCAGCTTGGTTTTGTTTCAAAAGTTTTGTCATAATTCATTATTTGAAATTCTGTGTAATTCTTTGCAATTCTGGTGTAATTTGTAAAGTTTTGCGAGTATTGTGCAAGATGGTGTTGAGTAACCGAACCTTTAAACTGTAGCGAGCAGCACAGTTTTTAAGCCAGGGACCTTAAAATTTTGATTTATCATTTTGTTTCTGGTAAAAGAAATACATAAATGAAGAAAAAAAGCCAAAATATTATATGTCATTAATGGATATTTACTGAATAATCCACTATTTTGTAGAAGGGGTTAAAAATGACAATTTTCCCCTGAGATTTGGAGCTGAATCACAGGGGGTAAAATTTAGAAAGATGGCAGTATCATGATTTTAGAGAGGTATGTTGTATGCAGTTGTTTTGATAGAGGGAAACAAGATTTCTAGTTTCAACATTATTTATTCTTCAGACATTGCCCTTTAAATGCAAGACGTATCAGCTCTAGTGAAGCACATTTGGGTTTTGACCATTGAAAATGGGTAAAATTCAATAAAATTGAGATCCTCATATCTATGGGACTGAACCATATGAAAATGAAGATTTCAAAAGAAAAGTTTGTTAAGAACCAGAATCTAAAATCATATTGAGATATCTATAATATGTGATTTGGTGGAACAAACGAGATACATTTCTAGTTTTAACATTATTTGTTGTTCAGATATTCCTCTTTAAAAGAAAAAAGTATCAGCTGTATGCAAAGTGAACCACATTTGGTTTTTGGCCACTGAACATTGACCAATTTACACATGAAACTGCATCAAGATGTCCATATCTCTGGGATTGTATATATGAAGATACCAAAAGAAATGTTATCTTTAATACTTCTTGAGTTACAGGTAAGCAAACTTGGGGCAAAAAAACACATTTTTGAACCTTCACCATTGGCATACTGTATAATGAAACAAAGATTGCTAAAGTCAACAGATTTAAATAATAGACCTACCAATCTATGTGTAAAAATAAAATAATGATGCTGCGATCTTTCTAAAGTCATTTTTACACCCCTCTAATTCGGCTTCAAATCTCAGGTGAAAATTGTGATTTTGACCCCCCTCCCCTCTACAAAATGGTGGATTACTCAGTAAATAAACATCTATTGCATGTAATATGTTGGCTTTCATCACTATTTATGTGTTTGTCTTTCTTCAGAAAAAAATATTAACAAAATCAAAAATTCAAGCCGGGGGAGTTTACTAAATTTGGTTGATTTGACACGGAATGACCCAATACACATTTAGAGATGTGATTGAAACAACACTGCTGGAAATGTTCATGATGTTAGTTTATTGGTCCGCAAGGCCAAAAGTGAACCATAGTTGAAGAAACACCCTCATATGCCCCTGAATTGTGATTGACAGGATTAGATGAACATGCTTCAGAACTTTTAGTGAGGACAAATAGAGGTATAGTAAGAAAAAAGTAAAGAAAGTGCAAGTGCAAGAAAGAAAGGGAGAAATAATGGGTGTGCATGTTTCAAGGAGTGAAAGATCTCTGATCTGAGTGAGAACCTGAAAGGGTGGAGAAAGAGTCGAGACCAAAGGAATAATGGTACGAAAAAGTACAAATGAGAGAGGGAGAGTAAAGTTAGATGGCGAGAGAGAGAAGTACAGAGCTGGATGGAAGGGGAAGGAAGGGTGTGAGAGATTGATGAGAGAGAGTGAGAAACTAATTCTCACTTCACTCTGGGCTGGAAGATTAAGGAAGATTAGAGAGATAGAGCGAGGGCGGGAGAGATGGAGTGATAACTTTTACTGCATGCCATAGAGAGAGAGAGAGATCTTTGAATGGCTAATACCCTGAGAGAGGAAGAGATGGAATATATGGGTGATAAAAGGATGGAGGGATGGATCTAGAGAAGTAGAGAAAAGCTGACTCCAAAGACTCTTAATGGCAGCGGTGTACTAAAAAGAAGCGATACCCTGCTCGCTATAATGCCCTTATTGATATGCGCATAGAGAGAGAGGGGCCTTAAAACAAAGCTCTTGTGTCGCCCGTCCATAAGCTACAGCCGTAAGCGTGCCGAATACCTGTCCGAGCGGGCGAGAGCACACACATTAAAATTAAAGGGGGATCCATCAAAAGGAACGGCAGAGTCAATCCATTATGCGGGATTATCGGGTAAGCTTCTCCGAAGTAATGGATGTGGCTTTATAAACAAGAAAAAGCAAAGGAAGGCTAAACAAAGCACAGGGATTTCAGAAAAATAGGACGTGATCTCTATGTTCCAAAGGTGGGGAATATCCTCATCAAAGAGCACTTAGTTGTGCGGTATGTGTCCACGTGATCGCCGGCTGCTCTATATATCTCTTATCAACCGCTGCCCTTTGCTCTTGGGAGTGACCTTGAGTGGTCAGAGACAGGGGTGGGAGGAAATGAGAAAACGAGGAGGAGGACACTCTCTGGACGTCTACGGCAGAGTTACTACCTCCTGCTGAAGCCGAGCCAGACGACGCAAAAGACGACTCTCTGGAAACGACCCTGAAATACAACCCAACACAAAGCGGCACTAACTAAGGCTGCCGTGGCCTCGCTAAACTGAATTACTGTTGCAGAAGGTTGTGGGAAAGTATATCAGCAGAGCTCGGCATAAAAATGAATCTATCCTCCACAAAACCCCATACAAGCGCTACTCGGCTCCCATATAGCCTTTTAAATCTCTATCGAAATAACTCAATAAAAACGCTAGGCTAACCAAAGAAACAGAACTGTACTTTATTGAGACGCTTGCTTTGGGTTGTGCAGCGCAACATCAAGCAAATATGTGTCAGCTTGATGCAAAAAAAAAGAGAAAAGAATAAGCCTTGCTCCGCACAATGTATTATATCTCTCCACAAATAAAACTACTAAAGATGTAAAAGCATCCAAATAAAACCAGCAGGCTATTAGAATGTCTCATAACATAGTTCACTGCAAAGTACATCAGCAGTAACACACAGCCTGGCCAAACCTGTCTCGAGGCTCAATGCACTATAAAGTAATACATCAAAATATAACGACAAAGAGCGAGCCGGTTCATTCGGCAAACTTACATCTGCGCAAAAAAACCGAAGGAGCTTTTACCTTCGAAAGAGCTTTTACTTAAATGTAGGATTATTGATTTGCAACTGCTGGTTTGTTAATAAAAATCTTGCTATTATGCTTCTTTCTGCTTTTATGTGCATCCTCTTCTCCTTTTGGAAAAAGTAATGCGCTGCTTTTCTGGTGTTTTTACTGCAAAACATAATTTTGAATCAGTATTTTTGTTTAATGCTAATATCTCTTTAAAACAAAACAAGTTTATTGAGAAGTCAAATTGTGTAATATAATGAGAGTTAATCTAAGAATATATAGTACTGCTGAATTAATCATATTTTTCTTACCCTGTTCGACAATTGTTTGCATAAATCAGTGAGGTTAATGCTTAAGGCAAGAGAAAAACTATTTGCCAGTGGCAAAAAGATATATTTTCTGAAAACAAGTCTTGTTATCTTACGCAGTTTTGCCTCTCAAGTACAGTACTTTAGTCTTGTTTTAAGCATGTTTTGATAAAACAGGACAAAAATACTGATTAACCCTTGTACGGCACAAGGGTTAATCAGTATTTTTGTCTTGTTTTATCAAAACATGACAACCCTATCACACTATTGCCGGTCAAAAACGACCAGCCTGCAGAAAAATAACTTATAAATCACTTGTTACGCTATTTTATTAGCAAATATTAGATTCAATCTTTTTTTCAACTGGTTTTCTTTCAGTTAAATATATATTTTTGAAACTGATTCGATCTGAGCCTCGCTAATTTGAGGATAAAGTTCATCTCTGTGCAAAAGAAAGCCTGTAATACTCAAAATAGTACATGAACGTGTGTTTATGTGCACGGATGCAGGAGTATGCATGTATCCGCACACGCACAGGTCTGAGGCCTTTATTTTTGCTCGTCCACATGTGCATATGCGAACATGAACATGATGAACACGCTCCTGAACACTAATTGTTTCTCTGAATTTCTACTCCCCTATTCGTTTTAAATGGGCGGCCATTTTTGACCAGTATCAGCTCAGATCAATGAGGCCTACGATCGATCAGTTTCAAAAATAAATACAAAACCTGTCCTAATTTAAAGAAAACAAAGTTGACAAAAAGATTGAACCCGATATTTGATGATAAAATAGTGTAACAAGTGATTTATAAGCTATTTTTGTAGGCCGGTCATTTTTGACCGGGAACATCACAAGTGTGACTTTGTGCCATTTTGTAATAAATAAATATCAAAACAAAAACATTACAAAACAAATTTCCTGTTTAAACATTAAAGTGGGATATTTTTTGTAAAATTGACAAAATTATCCACAAAAAACACTTTTTCACTCAAAAACTGAGGTACAAGACAAATAAGGCCTACGATCGATCAGTTCCAAAAAGAAATATAAAAACTGTTCCAACTGAAAGAAAACAAGCTGACAAAAATGATTGAATCCAATATTTAGTGATAATGTGAGATTTATAAGCAATTTTTTGTAGGCTGGTAATTTTTGACCGAGAACACCACAAGTGTTAAGATGTGGAAAAAACCCCCACAAAAAATTACAAAAATTATCAAAAATTTTTTGGGAAGTTGTTATACTCTGGGTGAGTAAAGTCAGTCAATTTTAGTCCAATGCGATAACATTAACTAGCATTTTCGGGTATGGGAAAATCCTCTTCGGGTCAAAATGACCCAAACACATCATGAGGGTTAAAATAATGATTTTTTGCAGTGCTGCCTTACAGTATGAATGTACCTCCTGAAAATGACCCATATACAGAAAACAACAAAATAGGAAATGCATTTGAGATTGGGGCAAAGTCATTAGAATTACAAAAATAACTGTCAACAGCTTGCTAAAGTGCAAGAGGACCAGAGAGAATGAAAGTCACCCGTACAGGGAGATATGCTAATGAGGCAGGGCGCGCTGCGACTCCAACCAGGGGGATTAAAAAGCGAAAGCAGATGAGTTTTACAGTTCTGCATGCTGCTGCGGTTCTACGCTGCACTGTGCACCTAGTGTTTTGTGGAGTATAGAGAGCACCACTGTAGCAATTGTGCTTTATGAATGTATAACATAATCCTAGCTTCCTTTTGCTTATCATATATCACCGTGTATAGCTTGTGTAAGCTTTTGTGTAGGTACAAAGGACCATGTACATTAGCAATCACCAGTATGACACATCATGAAGCTGCACTTTCCCTTTTAATGAATCTAATTCACTCTGTTATTGAGCGTATTACTGCATAACGTGACAGTTGAATGGAAGCTTTTAAAGGAGCTAAAGCGGTGTTTCAGTTCAGACTTTTAGCTTGAACATTTGAAGACAGCACTGCAGATATTTAGTAGCTAGCTGACGCTGCAGGATTGTCAACATGCAAGTATGCTAACATTACATTTCAGAAGCATTAGCACTACTCTAGAGGTCTGCGTGAGACTGATTTTGTTTTCCCGCTCCTGCGAGTTTCATTCCACACCCACCCGCTCCCAGTGTCCATCCGTTCCGGACCTATAATTTTCTTCCCCCACCTGCTCCTGCATGGTTTAGGTTCTACACCTAATATTGCATTACATTTTTCTCTGGTATCAGAAAACTATAGAAGCTAAATAAAAAAATAAAAAAGGTAATTGTGATTTTTTTTATCTCACAATTCTGACTTTTTTTTCTTCTTAAAATTGCAAGATTTAAACACAATTGCGAGTTATAAAGTCAGAATTGGGTGATGTGAAGTCAGAATTGCGAGTTTTTTCTTGCAATCGCGAGTTTTATCACGCAGTTCTGACTTTAAAACTTGCAGTTCTGACTTTTTTTCTCCGAATTCTGACTTTATATCACACAATTCTGACTTTATATCACACAATTCTGACTTTAAAACTTGCAGTTCTGACTTTTTTTCTCAGAATTCTGACTTTATATCACGCAGTTCTGACTTTAAAACTTGCAGTTCTGACTTTATAACTCACAATTCTGACTTTATATCTCACAATTTATATCTCACAATTCTGACTTTATATCTCACAATTTATATCTCACAATTCTGACTTTATAACTCACAATTCTGACTTTATATCTCACAATTTATATCTCACAATTCTGACTTTATATCTCACAATTCTGACTTTATAACTCACAATTCTGACTTTATAACTCACAATTCTGACTTTATATCTCACAATTTATATCTCACAATTCTGACTTTATATCAAGCAATTCTGACTTTATAACTCACAATTCTGACTTTATATCACACAATTCTGACTTTATATCACGCAATTCTGACTTTATATCACACAATTCTGACTTTATATCAAGCAATTCTGACTTTATATCACACAATTCTGACTTTATAACTCACAATTCTGACTTTATATCACACAATTCTGACTTTATATCACACAATTCTGACTTTATAACTCACAATTCTGACTTTATATCACACAATTCTGACTTTATATCAAGCAATTCTGACTTTTATATCAAGCAATTCTGACTTTATATCACGCGATTCTGACTTTATAACTCGCAATTCTGACTTTTTTAACTCACAATTGTTTATATCACACTAATCTGACTTTATATCACACAAATCTGACTATATCACGCAATTCTGACTTTATAACTCACAATTCTGACTTTATATCACACAATTCTGACTTTATATCAAGCAATTCTGACTATAACTCACAATTCTGACTTTATATCAAGCAATTCTGACTTTATAACTCGTAATTCTGACTTTATAACTCACAATTCTGACTTTATAACTCACAATTCTGACTTTATATCACACAATTCTGACTTTATAACTCGCAATTCTGACTTTTATATCAAGCAATTCTGACTTTATATCACACAATTCTGACTTTATAACTCACAATTCTGACTTTATAACTCAAAATTCTGACTTTGTAACTCAAAATTGGGAGTTTATATCACGCAATTCTGACTTTATAACTCGTAATTCTGACTTTTTTTAACTCACAATTGTGAGTTTATATCACACAATTCTGACTTTATATCACAATTCTGACTTTATATCATGCATTCTGACTTTATAACTCACAATTCTGAGTTTTGTAACTCACAATTGTGTTTTTATCTCACAATTCTAAGAAAAAAATTGCAATTACCATTTTTTTTTTTAATTTCATGGCGTCACAAAACCCCAAAACAAACTTAGTCTTATGTTTTAAGCACCGCAAAACACCAGCATTCAGCTAGCACTGCTTTGAGCTTGTTAGCTTGATGAGTATCTGAAGCCATCACAGATCCCTAAACCCTTAGTAGTTTAATGACGTAGCAAAAACCTGCTCTAGGCTACAGAACCCCTCAGAAGTGATAAAATAGTAAGATAGCGTGTGATTCGGTTGTATTTGGGTTCACGCAAGATGTCAGTTCTGAACGTTGATATCAAGGCTATCCATCAGAAAGCTCGAAGAAAGCCAATCGATCTGTGTTTCCTGAAGAAGTTCACTATTGTCATTCAGATACTGTACTGCTTCTCTTTCTGCTCTTTTCATAGAAGCTTCAGAGACTTGATTGCAACTATAGGCAACAATGGACACATTTGTTGTCGTATGAGCCTACTTGAGCAGTTTAAAAAAAAGGTTTGCATAGCCTTGAGGTTAAAGATCTTGGCTGGTAATCAAAAAGTTCCTCATAAGGATTGATCAATGGATCGCGCCCTTGAGCAAGATACTTGCACCACGGGGGATCTTCCGTAATAAGCGTATTGTAAATTGCTCTGGATGAAACCATCAGCTTAATGACAAACGAGTAGTAATTAGTAAAATGAGCTATTAAAGGTCATTATTCTCTTTCAGGCTTTATGACAGAGGGCTTGTCTTTTTCTTAGGGATTGTAGTGTTGGAAATGTTTAAATGTATTGGTTAACCTGAGGCTATTTGGATGTATTCATCTTCAGATGTCTTCTGCCTGTCCGGTTGACCTTCTACAAGAACACTTACAGTTAGAAAGGCAGTTTATGTTCTCTCAGGTATAGTTGTTGTGAGTGAAGTGAAATACACAGAATGAAGGCGCTTTACTCTATTGAAGCAGTTTCATATCCCGTTGAGAGGTTGTGTCAAGTGTTTTAAAAGATACAGGTGTTTGAGAGACTGCAGTCATTTATATTTAATTAGGTTTGTCAATTTAACAGGTTAATTGAGTGAGAATAAATATAAAAAATAAAATAAAATAATAATGTAATTTAAAATGCAAATTTCTAAAACACCAGAGAAATTATATTTGAAGTACCATCTCCATGTTTTTGCAATGTTAACCACACATACAGAGAATGTTCAAACGTTTAAAGATACTGTACATAAAAAGCATCTTGAACTAGCCTAAACTGGTTTGCTAGTCTTAACTGGTCTCCAGCCTGGTCAGAATGGTCTGTAGGATGGTTTTAGAGGGATTTTGGACATTTTCCAGCTGCTCAGGCTGGGATTTCAGATAGATCAGAGGAAGACCAGCTTTGCAAGGCTGGGAGACCAGCTTAAACCAGGCCATTTTAGTCTAGTTCAGAGGTTTTCCAAATGTGGGGGCCACGCCAGAATGGAAAAAAAAAGATTATTAATAATAATAATTAATAATTTCAATCAATACAGAAATGGCAGAGATGTAACCCCTCTAGTTTGAACTGCCCACTCTAAGCGGGACTCGAACTATGGTCCATCCGCATGGGAGTCGGGCGCTCTAACAAGGGGGCTAAAGACTGCAGTCTCTACCGTCAGTCGCTAGAGTGCCTTTTACTAGCCTACGTTTGTTACACTAACCTCCCTAAACCTCACTCCCATCTGGGTCACGGCACCAATGCAACCCCTCCTGTTCGAACCGCCCACTCTAAGCGAGACTCGAATCCCGGTCCGTCTGCATGGGAGTCAGGCGCTCTAACAAGGAGGCTAAAGACCACAGTCTCTAGCACGCCTATTGAGTTCAGGGTAGTGAGGTTTACACACACAGCTCTTACTGGCCTACGTCTGTTACACTCACCTCTCTAAATCTAACTCCCATCTAAGTAACGGCACCAATGTAACCCCTCCTGTTTGAAACGCCCTCTCTAAGCAGGACTTGAACCCAGGTCCGTCCGCATGGGAGTTGGGCACTCCAAGCGTCAGTTGCTAGAGTGTCTCTTGAGTTCATGGGAGTGAGGTTTACACACACAGCTCTTACTATCCTATGTCTGTTACACTCACCCCCCTAAACCTCACTCCCCTGAACTCAAGAGGCGCTCTAGCAACTGATGCTAGAGACTGCAGCCTTTAGCCTTTAGGTTTACACACACAGCTCTTACTAGCTTATGTCCATTACACTCACCCCCCTAAATCTCAGTCCCATCTGGGTCACGGCACCAATGTAACCCCTCATGTTTGAACCGCCCACTCTAAGCTGGACTTAAACCAAGGTCCATCCGCGTGGGAGTTCAGGGGAGTGAGGTTTACATGCACAGCTCTTACTAGCCTACATCTGTTACACTCATCCCCCTAAACCTCATCCGGGTCACGGCACCAATGTAACCCCTCCTGTTCGAACCGCCCACTCTAAACGGGACTCAAACCCTGGTCCGTACGCATGGGAGTTCAGGGGAGTGAGATTTACATGCACAGCTCTTACTAGCCTATGTTTGTTACAGAGAGAATAGTGTACTGTTTCAGAGCAGCACAATCTGTTTCTCATCATGCTGTGAAATACAGACTGAACGCCGGCGCAAAACACCCAACCGCTGCATGGGCATGTGATACGCAAACTACATATCGCGGTTGGATAAAGCAAACCAGTGTCATGCAAGTTTTAATGGATGACGATTGTAATTAAGGTAAAGATGATTATAGTGGCATGCAGGAGTCGTACACGAGGCACACGAGACGAGAGTCTATTATTATTGATGCGCAAACAAACCACATGTGTACGGCGCTCTCGGCGCACTGAATACTATTAAAAATTAGTAATAGCATAGTAATAGGGGTGGGAAGGCGCTATTGTGTACGTTTTTTCAAAATGGAGGCCCGCTGTCTTTGACTTTGAAAACCCCTGGTCTAGTTTAAGCTGTGTTTTTTCTTCTTCCAAAGCCACTTTTTGCATATTCCAACACATTCTCATGGAAATTCATACCTATTTTTTTTTTTCTTATTGGTGGCTTATTCGTGTTAATCAGCTTAAGCCCAAGTGACATTTTTTTTCTACAAAAAACAAAACAAAAGTACGTTTCAGTATCAATTACATCTAAGAAATGAATTCAAAATTGCCACCTCGAAAAAAAGTTACATTTCCTCATGAAGTCAGGGTGTCTATTCAATGGATTCATCTACCGCAGTAATGTAAAGTCTTTGAATTGTCTTCACTGGGTGGGTTTTTCTCAGCAAATATTGATATACCAGTAATTGCACTGTATTTGTTTAATTAACCATCATATAAATAATTCAATTAAAATCTAATCAATTAACATCATCTTGACATATTTGCCTTATTAGCATTGTGTAAGCATGTAGTGAATCCACACAAACATGCATACATAGAGCTTTTGCTGAGTGGAGAGAGGCAAATATTGCAGGCCATTCGGTAAAATGTCAGGCGCTGTTCTGAAGGGATCAGATAGCTTTTTGATGTCAAGAGCCACTGAAGCAGAAGAAGAAGAAAGACTCTTGATGGGCATCAGGTGTAATTTCAGCAAATGTTTCCGCACTTTCTGACTCACCAGCAAATCTTCTCTGGCAACTCTCTGTCTTTGAAACACTGGCATACATGAGTCCCTAGAACCGATGACCGAGCAGAAGTTATCATTATAAGATGTAACTAGACAGCTTGAAAGTCCATTTTCCAGTGTATAGTGCATCAGAAGAATAAAATTGTAATTCACTATTTATCAGAAACGACTATGTTAGAATCATTAAATCATAAGACAAACACAGAGGTGAATGGAAACTGGTTGTGGTGAGTAAATAAAACCGTTCCTCGCCCGTTTACTGGAACTGCAACATAATAACACATGGTTAAATCGCAATGTAAATGACACAAGCATTTTGAATCAAAGACACAAATGATCTTTTGTGGCTTGCACATCGTCTAACAGCTATTTTTCATAACTACTTACCTTTACCTTTTGAGATGTAAACAGATATGAAAGGGTTTAAAGTCCCCCTGTGGTGAAAATCATGTTTTAAATGTTGTTTATATGTCTATGTGGTGTTTGTAATATGCTTTAAGACAAACCATATATAATTCATAAGTCAACACCATTGCTGAGTATTTTCTCCTTAAAACTGCAGTGAACCAAAGACAGTCTCAAAAACACAGTTTGAAACCAACCCTGTTTTCTATGTCACAAACATGTTGTAACCAATCACGTCAACATGTGGGCGGGCTTTAGCATATCATTAACTGTGCTCTGAAGCAGGGAGTCTGAAGACAAGCCAGGTTATCTTGGTATATTTTTCTGTTGATATGAAAAATCGGGTACGTTTAGCAATATAGTGGGTGAATCATGTATATGATGTACATTACGATGTCATGATGAACTATATGCCTTTCTCCACTGACGTTCTAAGATGTTCAAAGCGTTTCTAAGGACTTATATTGATATTTAGAAGGGAGGCTGAGATGGCGAACGGGAACATGGTTTGTGTAACATTAGCAACACATTAGCTGTTTGATAACGTAGTCAAGCAATAGCAATGCATAAAACACATTACCATTCTGATACATGGACTTGTAGATGAGTCTGTATAATTCACTCTTCCACTTCTTCTTCTGAATCAGTTTCTGGTTCAAACATATATGGCTGAATTAAACCAGAGTGGAGGCGGGGGTAATTTGCATATTCATGGTTTCCGCGTATACTAAATGAATCAAGGGTGTAGAGTTACATTCAAGCTATTTTAAGGCATGAAGAAATCATTTTCACAGGAAGAAAAAAAACATTTCAATATGTCATTTTGGTGATCAAAGATGAGTTTTAAGTGATAAAATTATTGACTACAGGGGACTTTAAAACTTGTTGGAAGACAATCTTTAAATCTGTTATTTTATGCTAATAAGTAAGTGGTTAATTTAGGGGCCAGTAGCGCATTTATTAAGTGAGGGTTTTGAGAGACCACACTATTATAATAAAAAATAATGCAACTGTTTTTGTCCATAAATATTCATATAACTGTATATTTATCATTGCATTGGCAAAAGGTTAATTTTAGACTGCAAACTCGACAAATACCAAAAGGTCTCTTATCTTATCTCTCGCTCTGTTTGCTAACCCTGTTGCATCTCTTGTTGCTGTTTATGAATTATTAAAGGCTCAGTAACTTGTGTGAATACTGATTATGTTATTAATAAGGTGCTTATGACAGTGGGGTCAGAGCGAGGCCACGTTCACCATTTTCCCACTGTACATTTAGCGCCATCAGCCGTAATCAGATTACCGACGGCGAGATTTCTCCAGTTGGCTTGTGGTGTGGGAGGCAGATTGATTGTCTCTTATAGGCTGTTTTGTAACAGAGGGCTCAGAGATTGTTTATCTCTCTCACTCTTGTCCCGTTTCATCTGCCGATTGCTGAGTTTTCATTTCCTCTCCTCCGCTCGCCCCGAAGGAAGCGCTCGCAGCGTGCTGAGGCCTTGCGCGGTTTTAAGCCCCTTTTTGTCTTTTGTGTTAAAATGATCCTTTTATATTAATCCTCCAGACGGGAACCACCCTGAAGTGGACTTATCCTTGGCACTTATCGGAACGTGAAAACCATCTAGATTATGCTCTCTATGTCCTTTTCTGTCGACGACCGTGTTGTTTTTTTTTTACCCCTTCTAGCTTGTTTCTTGAGTGTCCCGAGAGAGCCGACATTTCAAAAAACACCGGCCCCCCGCTGACACCCCGCGCTGGTGTAGTCACGGCATACTGATCAGCAGTTTAGCAATTTCACCTTAGGTAAAATACAAATGTAGGAGGATGGATTTTATCCATTTAGATGTAGATACGTCCTCCTTTCGCAAAGAGAATGCCTCTTGCATTTTCCCTCAGTGATTTGGCAGATTTCCCCCCGTTGCTGTTGCTCTTAGATCTCTTGTTTCACACTCAAGCTTTTGTGAGTGAGGGAAGACCGACTCTCTCAAAGTCATTTTTGTACTTTAAGGTCTCGCAGCAGGGAGCACCTGCAGCCACCATACACTCCGCACAGCATTGGTTTGCCTATATTTGTAGGTGGAGCTGTCTGTGTGTTTTTTTTTCTTTTCTTTTTTCTACAGGGGCAATAAAGAGGCTTTTTCTTTCCTTCTTTCACTTTTGGTCCAGAAGGTTCTTCCCTGGAGCACTGCAGCAGGAGAGTTGAAAAATATATATAACAAAGCTAGCTTTATTTATTTCCTCTGCCATGTGTGGGATAATGTTTCTTAGAGAGAGAGTGCGCTGTGTATTTCTGATCTGAAATCAACTGCGGAATGTGTATTATGAAGAGTTAGTGTTATTTTCAAGAACACCATTGAAGCTGCCTTGCTGCCTACATACTAACTGAAATACAACTTCATAAGTGACTGATTTGGAGCGCTTTAACGTAGGCAGTGCATCATACAAATAGCACTCTGCATTACCATTATAAACATACATTAAAGGCTCATTCACACCAAGAACGATAAAGATAACTAAAATGATAACTCCAGCATCCACACCAGCTCAGAATAATGTTCTGTTTACTCTAAGCGTAGTGCAGCAGGAATCAGAGTTCACTGATCATGTGGCAAGATGACTGACAAGACCATGGCGGAGGATTCGCTGCACAACATAGCCTAAGCGTCTGATAAATGTTTTATCTTGTAGAATGCGCGCTCAGCACCACCGCTCCCTATTCACAGAGTACACGCGATCACGAAATCGAAAGCGAAAGTAAAACGCGAGCATTTCAATACCCCACATTTTGCATGCAAATATGTCCCAATATGAAAGCTATCTTGTAACCATCTCTTATCTCTGAATCATGCTTGAAGAACGATTTGGTCTCTATTTGCAATTTGAATATTGAGAGAGTACTTTGATTATGTTTGCACAAGACTAAGAAAAAACTGTTATTCATTTTTATTTATACTGTTTTTATTTCTAAGATCAATTTGTGGAAAGGAGTCCAGTTTGGAGGTCAAAAGTTGTAGAAGCTCATAAATCATGTACAGTAAGGTCTGAAGAGACTTCAGTTGAGTTAGTGGCAAAACCTTTTACAGTGCTTGAGTATTGTTGTCTTTTACTGCATATGATAATTCATACTCAGAAAGTAGAACTGAAATGACATTCATTACAAGATAATAAGTTAAAACATTTAAAATGCACCTGCAGATTGCAGACTATTTTACTAACTGTCTCGTCGCACCCCTTATATGTTTGTATGTTTGCATTTTTCTTTAGAGATGCTCAGTACATTTTTTAAATTTTGAGTGATTTAAAAAAAAAGCTGAAACATGAAAATAATTTCTGCTTATTATTGGGTAGAATAACATCAATGCATCCCTTTTTCTTTCTCTTTTTTTCCATCCGTCATCTTGACTCTTGAGTTTTTGTTTCTGAACTTGTCATAGTGCATACTAGGATTTGTGAAGTACACATGTGATATTGCTTAAAATTTGGTCAAAGCAAGGTTTTTTTTGAGAGCAGTGTAATTAAGTTGCCTACTTTTTTGAACAGCTCTCACTTTGAGAGCGCGCTTATGATGCCTTACACGCCCAAGGCACGTTTTGGAACGGAGCATATATGTAGCACAATGTCCGCATGAATGTGTTTCTGGCTTTCTGTTGAGAACAGTGTTTTGTGGGTAGGTGTTATGTGTGTGAGTGAGAAAAAAAATGGCGAGTAAGGAGTACGGAGAAGAATTGTAATTAAAATTTTCAGTCTCGTTAAGTTGGTGACAGCCTTCACTGCACCACGGGTTCCGGCGATCGATGAAAAGGATCTGCCTCCAATACTAACGAACCAAGAGATTCCGAAGCCCTGGGGAAAAGAGAAATTAATTAAAAATATTTATGGCCCCAATTAATCAGTTCAGTGAGATACTCTGATTGTCCAGGGGGCGTATGGATGCATGTCTCATGAAGCAAAAGGAAAGTCTCAAAGTGATCGGATGCTGTGACGTTCTGCTTTTCACACTCCAGCTTAAAGAGTGACTGCTCCCGACACCTTCAGCCGTACACCTTTACCCTGCATTGATTCAACATCACAGAGACCACAAAGTGACGGGACATTATGCTCAGTCTGTGTCCCTCACATATGCTGTTCGTGTCGAGCAAGAGTACACTCCCACCGCAGATGTGATACGCTGTCAATACGCTGGTTTACTCTATGCTCTCAGCATGTTGCCCTGGTGCCCATGACAGTAGCGATGTCCAACCACCTGCATTTTATGCCTCTCGCATAGGCACGAGCCATTACTGGACAGGAATAAGCATGGCATCGTTACACGTCCCCACCACTTTATGAAATAGATGCGACAGAGATGTGTTTAATACAATAGAAGCATAGTTGTTGCAAGGATTGCAGCAATTTTATCTTTTACACACAACTACATGTGTGCCACTTAATTGCTTCATTTTACTGTAATATTATATTATATGCTGATTGATTCATTCATTGATTAATTGTCTATCAATATTTACCTGTTCGCTCTCTGTAAGTGTAGTTTGTTGCAGTTTGTCTGTAGTAGCAAAAACAAAAAAAAAAAATTAAGATGGTACTTCAAGCTTGACTGGCTTTAATGGAATTTTTTATTATGGAATTGACATACAGGTCAGGGGCATGATGAATTGCATTAATTCTTTTTCACATTAATTTCTTAATGATTAACCACACTAACTTGTGGCTAAATGGACAGCACTTAAATAAATGTTTTAGATATGCAGTATGTATATCTGTGGTTTATTAAAGGTGTCACGAAATGCATTTTTTGTTAATTTTATAATGTTCTCTGAGGTCCACTTGTAATGTTATTGAGATTTTTTCCATCAAAAAACATCCTAATTTATAAGTAATAAGCTATTTTATATCCTGTCTCTTTTAAACACACATAATTGACAAAGAGTGACTTACAATGTTTTGTGAATTATAAACAGAATTAGGTTTGTCAGTCTCTCCAAAAAGCCAGCGTCGGACTGTGTCTTGTTTAAAATTGAATCTGAAATAAAATGAAGCAAACAAACGAACAGTGACTTACTGACGCAATCTGACCTGTACTTCATAACTTCTTAATGTTATGATCTCAAGGATGGCAGTGCAAACACTGTGTTTTTCCACAACTTGGCACTGCAAAACGTCTTGTATTCCTCAGAGGCGTCTCTACGGTTTTGTTGCTGGAGTAATCCTGTGTTTGCGTCTGTATTTACTACTACATGATGTGTGAATCGATGGGCGGGGCTAAAGAGGCAATGATGTCGAAGTAGGTGTTGATCTTCTGCTGAGGCGGTCTTTCGTTGCATTATGATGTAATAATGTCTTTTTGTAATAGATTCTTTTTTGATATCGGGTTCAATAAGCTGTTTTTAACAAATGGAAAAAGTTTTGAATTCTGAAACTTTTTATATGTCAAAAGATCAAGGAAAATTTTATTTCTCAATTCATGACTCCTTTAAAACAAAAACAAAAATTTGGGCAAAACTCCAAACAAACAAATGTTCCCACGGTCTTTATATAAATATATCACAATTTTACATTAAGCACTTCAATTGGTCAACAAGAATGAACGCTTTTTCAAATCATGGTGTGAATTTAGTTTTATGTTAAATTACCACTCAGCATGCGGTGGAAATTGTTGTTTAAATCATTTAATATCTAATCGTTATTAAGTTTGTGGAGCGCTTCTCAAAAATTAATCGCAGCTCGGCGTATAGGCTACTAACGAGCTCTTGGTGCCATCTGAACTCTTGTTTTGGGTTGGTGTATAGATCGTCTCTTCTTCTTCTGCTCTTTTTTTCTGTTGTGGCAGTTAGCAAACAGTGTTGCATTACCGTGCACGCCCCCTTCTGGAGTGAAGTGTGAATCGCTTGTGACTGACTGTTATTCATCGTCTGACTAATACCATTACACCCCTAATACAAATGCACAGGTAATACACAGAAATCCTCAATTTTTTATGGAACTTTTCCTTGGCTATGTACACTGTACAAAATTATCACAAAAACAAAAAACAATGATTTCCTCATATAGTCCTACGGTGAATAACTGTAATAGATCTAATCTTACATTTAATGTAACAGTACAATACTGTTAAATTTACAGTTTTTTTGAAGTGAAAAAGAACAAGTCATTGTATAATTTACAGTAAATGTCAAAAAACTGGGAATGTCAACTATTAAATTGACATTCCTAGAATCCCCTGCATGACACATTTTTGTTGAAATAACTGTCGTCTTAATTTTTTCTAATCAGTTATGTACATTAAGGTTTTGTTACATTGAATGTTTATTATTGTTGTTTTTTGCTGTAAATTTAAGTTAAATCTGTAAATCATTCTTTTTTTTAATTGAACATATATTCTATTTTAAAATATTTTAGCATGACCTTATTAATATTCATGAGCTGTCTCTATGATATCACAACCAGCATGTTTTCGTGTTCAGATGCCACTGTCCCATCTACTTTTAATACAAAATGCTGCCCATGGGAATAAGCGTGATTAACGTTTAGCAGAGCTATTAGTTTGCTGAGTTTGCTTACTTTACTGCTTAATTCTTCTTCATTTTTCAAGTTGGCAACAGCTTTATTGATTTCTGCCCTAGGAAGGGCTCTTCGTAGCTTTTTGTAGCCTTAAGAAATTCCTCTTTTTTGTCACTTGGCTCCATAAGTGGAGCGTAGGCAGAGCAGCATCAAAACACCTAATGAAAAAGCAAATATTTCAGAAATATTGTAATGGATAACCTTTTTTCTGCTGGAGTAAGATGTGTAACTTGTAGGAGAACTGTGCAGGTTAATTCAAGGCAGAATTTTGAATCACAAATGGGAGCTCCCCCCCCCCCCCCCCCCCCCCCCCCCCCCCCCACAATGTCCAGATTTGCACGTACATTTGTATACTGTAGATGGGTGAGTAAATAGGCTGAGCGAAATAAGCAAAGACAATTTGTGCCACTTATAATTCTCCATGTGCATATTTTGGGGACTGGAGCATGAAAACGGCTTTATTAAGATACGCAGCTCTTAAATGTATCCAGCATGGTTACTTGTCATTTTGCAGACATTTTATTTAAAGTAACACTGTAATTGGAGGGACAGTGTGCCTGGAGCAGAGGCACTTAAACAAGCTGGTGTTAAGAGCCGTAGTTAGGGGCAGAGCGAGGTTAAGTGTCTCACTCAGGAGCACAACAGTGGTAGAGCAAGAGTGCTGTCACAGAACCTCTCCAGTGGGACACTTTTTCCTGGAAATAAACCAGCGACCTTTGTGTTAGCAACCTGGATCTTTGTAGATCTTTGTAGATTGCAACTTCTTTCCCATCTACGATTACATTAGAGTAGCTTATTTGTTTGATGTCTGGAGCTGCTAACTAGAATATGACCTGATGATGTAGGTTTGATTTTAACATTGCCAAATTGTACAAATTAGGGGTGTAATGGTACAAAGAAGTCACGGTTTGGTACATACTTTGGTTTTGGGGTCACGGTTTGATACAAGTTCGGTACAACAGCAAAAAGCAACAAATCCCCAATGCACATGAGAGTTCATTAACCTGCGGTGACAACGGCGGATGCACAAGGTTCAATATAATGTTTTTCAAGAAATCCCGGAAAGATGAGTGAAAAGGAGAACTTTTTTCACCTTTTCACAAGGAGACAGTGAGTGAAGCGGCACCTGAGGCTTCCCATTTCCGAGGCACACATATTTCATCACTGGACTATAGTGATACTTCCACCACACAAATCAGCACAATGATAAATGATTTTGTCTCATTATAACTACGGAAACAACTTAAAAAAATAATTTATGGTCATACAGATAAAAGTAAGACATCATTCAAAATTGTACACTCACAATAAAACTAAAGAAAACAAACAGGATGCTGCCTCTTTCTGCCGTCTCGGTTTCCTTTCCGTAAAATGTGTGGAGCGCAACTCAGCGTATAGGCTAGCGAGCTCTTGCGTGCCATCTGAACTCTTGCTTTGGGTTGGCAAGGGTTGGGTTGCATAGGTCATCTCTTCTTCTTCTGCTCTTTTTCCTGCTGTGGCAGTTAGCAAACAGTGTTGCATTACCACGCGCTCCCCCTTCTGGATTGGAGTGTGGCTCGCCTGTGACTGACTGTAAAACTTATAATGCTACTAACATATAAGGTAAATTTCTGGCAACCACAACTGCCAGTTCATACGTAGGGCCCTATCTTACACCTGGCGCAATGCGACGCCAGGTACGACGAAAGTGTTTTTTGATAGTTTCAGTCCGATGCAGTTATCATTTCGTCCAGCACCACGTTGTTTAAATAGTAAATGCCCATCTGTTTGCCTATGGGCGTGCTGGTCTGAAAACGAGGTGCGTTCAGGCGCGTTGCTATTTTGAGGCAAATAGCTAATTGCAGTTTCAGAGCAGCTTCAAAGGGCTCTACACGATCCCAGCTGAGGAATAAGGGTCTTGTCTAGCGAAACGATCAGTCATTTTCTAAAAAAAAATAAAATAAAATTGCATACTTTTTAAGAGCACTAGCTCTACGATGCACCACGCATTACGTAATCACGTTAGAAAGGTCACGCGTGACGTAGGTGAAAGTACCAACTTCAAAATCATCCGATATCGTTGTTTTACCTTTTTTGTGAAGGGCCGTTTGGCTTAGTCTTTGCCCGATTTTTTTGTAAACACTGGATTGGTACCTACGTCACGTGTGACCTTTCCACCGTGATTACGTAATGCATGGCGCATCACAGAGCAGTGCAAGATGAGCATTTGTGGTTAAAAAGTATATAATTTTTAGAAAATAATAGATTCATTTGCTAGATAAGACTCTTATTCCTCATCTGGGATCGTGTAGAGCTCTTTGAAACTGCAATTTGGACCTTCAACCCGTTGTACCCCAGTGAAGTCCACTATATGGAGAAAAATCCTGGAATGTTTTGCTCAGAAAACCTTCATTTCTTTTTGACTGAAGAAAGAACATCTTGGATGACATGGGGATGAGTAAATTATCAGGAAATTTTAATTCTGAAGTGAACTAATCCTTTAATATTATCTAATAGCTCACGGCCTTCTTTACAACGAAAAAGAAAAGTTGTTTTCAAAAGTTATTACATTTAGGTTAAAAAAAATAGTTTCTGTGAGACAATACAATGAATTGAAGCTGCACTATTCTGGATAAATTGAGTATCGACATTTTTTTGTTTACTACCTTTAAATGTCCAAATAATACATTGGTGTTTGATGATTTTATTTTAAAGAATCTCTGTTTTCATTCTTTATTTCATAGAGTGCAATATAAATGCATTTAATTCTATGTATAACTGCAGTTTAATTTCATAAAATGACTTTAAATGTAACATCTGTACTATAACTATAAAAAACATGGTTTATAAAAAAGAAACAGCTGTTGTGTCTTATGGCAAATGACACACCAGACTTTTATTGCATTCAATACTTACATTATATTCAGCCAGCAGCACTACAAATATTCTTAGGATCTATTCTGCAATCTATTAACTATCTCTACTGTCCATATCCAAATCTGCGCCCAAGTTATGACCGGCTAGCCATCAACAGTAAGTCAGCAAGTGTGAAAAAAAGTTCCTATCTAATGAATCTAATCTAAAGAAACTGTCACTGCTGGCAAGAACATTTCACTGCCTCTGCAATTTTTGCTTCGCCGTTGTTTTCAAGCTTGTTAAATTCAGAGCACAACAATCTATCAGCAGTTTCCTATCAACTCTATCTGCATGAATGATTTGTTTGGCACATAGTCATCTGTTGTTTAAGCAAAAACAAATCCATTTTTTTTTTTTTGTATGAACCTTAACTGCCATGTACCCACAAACAGCTGTTTAGTTTGTTTATTGTATAAATCTGCTTCGAGGCAGACTTGGTTCCCATTGTAGCATGTTTTCATTGGTATAATCTATAAGATTCACCAGTAAGACGCTCAGCTTCAGGTTCATCTAGTTTAGGAATCAGTGCAGGTGCCAGACAGCTGTCAATCCCAATGTCAATGCGGAGATTGGCTGATTGATCGAAGCGAGTCAAAGCACAGAAGGTGAGAGAGGTTAAAGCACAATCATGATTGACGTGGAGGTAGCCGGAGAAAAGGAAAGAGAAACAGAGGATAACGTATTAAAACAATGTTGTGAAATGCAAAGAGAGAGGCAGAGAGAGACAGGTGGTGAGTGGGAGGAGGTGATGAAAGAGAAAATATAACATGAACAGAAAAGCTTTTAGGAGATGGGAGGAATACTTGTTAAGGAATGAAGGCTTGTGTGAATAATCAGGAGGGAGAGAGAACCAGGAATTTTGGGGATCCTGTGAGGAAATGTGAGCAAACTTCAGTGGGCATGTTGACAAGACCAAGAGCGCCGCTACTGTACTTGCATGTCACAGCATGTACAGCGGACGTAACACTAAAACAACATGCATGACGCACAACGCATTACTCAGCAGTTATATACTCTAAAAAATGCTGGGTTGAAAATGGACTAATCCAGCGGTTGGGTTAACATTTATTAATACGTTTAATGAATAATAATTAAACAATAATCATTTATTAAACTGTTTATTAATAAATGTTCACCTTTTGATTATTATTGTTGCCTCTAGTAATTATGTGTCTGATTTTTAATTTTCAACCCATTTTGGGTTAATTTTAAGCCAGTCAAATAGTATTTTTTAAACAATAGTTGGGTTAAATAAAACTGTCCAGCATGTTGGGCAAACATTTAACCCAACCTCTGGGTTAAAACAACCTAATAGCTGGGTTTGAACATTTTTAACCCAATTTGGGTTGTTTTTAACCCAGCATTTTTTAGAGTGTATGAATCACAATTGGGCTTCTTGGACTTTGTTTTCCTGTTAGAGTTCTCCTATACCAGCCGTGGTACACATACCTTTCAAAAGAGACCTTACACTCTAAAAAATGCTGGGTTAAAAACAACCCAAGTTGGGTTGAAAATGGACTAACCCAGCAATTGGGGTATTTTAACCTAGCAGTTGGGTTAAATGTTTGCCCAGTGTACCCAACTGCTGTTTTAAAAGAACCCAGTTGCTGGGTTTGTCCATTTTCAACCCAACGTGGGTTGTCTTTAACCCAGCAATTTTTCGAGTGTAGAAATGCTAAGGGGTTAATGTAATCCTTGGTTATTTTATTCATGTTTCACACTATTCATATTTGCAGGGTTGCCAGGTCTTCACAACCAAATCAGCTTAATTGATAAACTAGCCCATTCCCGTTCCGGGGCAGTTTTCCAGGGGTTAAAAACCGTGTTCTGGGGTTGACGCTTCAACCCGCGGACTACGCAACATGTGGCTACAGTGTAAAAGTAGCCCATTTCTGTGGGAAAACCACGGCAACACTGCATGCTTTATTCATGGTTAGTAATTCATAGATTTCACACTGTGCGTTTGTTAATGCTGGGTTAAAGTTCTAATTTGCATATTCATGAGGTCATTAACACTGATTGACAGGACATGACCTGTTTTAATAACTGCTTGTCTGTTAGTAGGAATGTGGCGCTGCTCTGGTTGTCTTCTGAAACGTACCTCAAAATAATAGTGTCTCTTTATCTGTCCAGTTAAAGTTGTTATAAAACAGAAATAGCGACAGAACGTTTCTTCTCGTATTGCAAAGTACATCAGATCAAGTTATGACATTTTTATTTAAAAATGATGAGGTCAAGAAGAAAATTAAACATATGCATGGATGAATCAACCACAATAAGAGCAATAACAAGCATTTAGAAAATAGATTGGGTGAATTTTCATTTTATGCCTACTTAAACACATCTGTCGTCACTGTTTCTCTTAGATATGGGGGCATGGATATTTTCTGCAGCTGTACAAAGCACATGAATATTTAAGGAGGCAAGAACTGAGGCTGGTTACGAATTGTTGTCTGTTGCTAAACATCTCCCCATGGCATTATAGCATCACATTGTATGCATTTGGTGCAATAATAATTTGGGGTTAAACTTGCAAAATCATTGCTAAATCCCTTTCAAAATCACAAGTATGAAACATTGCTTAATCCATGGTTAAAAGTGGCCATTACCTGGTGTTTAAAAAGAGGGTTAAGTGTAGTATAGAAGTCCTAATGCATTCCTCTGCAGTTAAATCTATAAATCTGTCCACTTGCTCACTCTCTGCTCTTTTTTTGGCTATAAAAATGGCCTGAAATCACCAGTTTCGGTCTGATCGGAAGGATTTATGCACTGTCCAGCACTTTCCAACACACTGATCTTGGGTGAAAGAAGTTCTGTAGTTACATAGTCCACAATTCTTTGTTTTGCAATTATATATCCCACAGGGCATCTCTTCGCACATACACATGTTATGCAGTTTTACCATTACCATCATTTAACTTACTGTCATTACTATTCATAAACACAACTCACACTGCAGTGCCTCATTGTTCATGCCTACACAAATCAGACAGCCTCATTCAACATCACACTTAAACTGTAAAATTGCGCAGTTCCTAATGTATTGTGGTAGAAACAGCTTCGTTTCCAGGTAATTGCAAAAATCAACCTGTGAAATGATGCATCAACAACTTGGAAGGAGCTTTTATTAGAGAAGAAGACTGCATGCTTGAACGCTTGAGAAGTCTGTCACTCATTTCAGCAAAAATATATTTAAATGTTGGTGTGTTTTATTTAGGTGTTAAGTTGCGTTCACTGAAGGAAAATGGATGACTTCAGTAAAGACATGCTTGAATAGCTTTGTACCAAAATCAATTTTAATGGATATTTGTCTTGTTTGCTCAAAAAACCAAACACTTGAATTAGAAGGTCTTGAAGTGTTGACACAAAGGGAAGGCTCAAAATGAGGTGCTGAACTTTAAAAATCACTTCAGTTGATTGCATTAAAATGCACATAGGTCACCTAAAATTTATATAAAATAAATCACTGGTTCTCAACTTTTTTGACTCCAAAGCCTCCCATTGTTAAGACAATATTTGAAGTACCCCTAAGATATTTCTGGTACTTCTACTGCAATAAAAAAATAGCTATTTTTTATTTTTTTTATTTACAGAAACTAGGAGTGGCAGTATATTAAGATCATTTAATAAAATTAAAATAATTAAATTCCAGAATTCCAGAAGTTTCAATAACTGAAACTTTATCAGGGTTTACACTTTT
Organism: Elopichthys bambusa; assembly: GCA_037101425.1. NCBI lineage: Eukaryota > Metazoa > Chordata > Actinopteri > Cypriniformes > Xenocyprididae > Elopichthys > Elopichthys bambusa. The sequence continues at coordinate 3,442,166 of CM074437.1, read as the reverse complement.
GATTACCACTTTCTATCCACTTTCGATACTTTCTAGTCATTTGTGATCACAAATAGCATCTTCTACCCCCAAAGAGCTTGACATAACTAGAAAATTTTGTTAATTAGAACATTTTCCATAACTTTAGGATTAATATTAAGTCATTGCATGGTACTGTACATACTAGGGGTGTCGCGATATAATGGTATTGGCGGTATCCGTAAGTAGGGGTGGACCAGTCTTTCCAGGCATTTCATGATTACTGGTGATGCCACTGTCCTGTAATCACTGAGGCAGGCTACTGCAGTCTGCTTTATAAGATTTTAATCATTTCCATGACTTTTGAAATCACACTTTTAAAATTCCTTCCAACATCCAGGTTTTTCAATACCATGAAATCACTGCTCTGTCTGTTTGAGCTTATTTTCAAGCTTGTTTTGTGTTATTTTATATCATTTTAAACTCCCCCTGTAGTCAATATTTTTTTCCCTTAAAACTCATCTTTGATCACCAAAATGACACATTTAAATGTTTTTCCTGTGAAAAATAGCATGAATGTAACTCTTACACCCTTTCTTCATTTAGTATACGCGGAACCATGAATATCCAAATTAGCCCCGCCTCCACTCAATCACACCAGGTCAGAATACCTGATCCACTCGCTCAACTTTACTGTAGTGGAAATATTGGTTTAATTCAGCCATATATGTCTGAACCAGAAACTGATTCAGAAAAAGAACAGGAAGAGTGAATTATAGAGGCGTTTTATGTATCGCTCTCAACGTCGGACCAATACCAGTTCACTGCAGTTTTAAGGAGAAAATACTCAGCAATAGTGTTGACATGAATTTGCACATGGTTTGTCTTATAGCATATTAAAAACACCACATAGACATATAAACAACATTAAAAACTTGATTTTCACCACAGGGGACTTTAAACTATTTGGAATTTGATCCAAAATATATCAAAACACCACTGATGTGAAAGTAATTGAACATATGTACCAGCCAATAAGAGCATAAATGATTTATGTATGTATTTATTTATTTGTGTTATGTATTAATTATTTATATTTAATCTAGTAAAATTTATCTTGTACTCCTGTACCTGAAGCTGAATTTTTTTCCCATATAACGCATCATCCATGGTTAACAGTGGTTAAAAACCCTCTGGCTCCACCTGCTACAGTAGCCATGCCCCAAACTCTCCACCTGCTACAGTAGCCACACCCCAAACTCTCCACCTGCTACAGTAGCCACACCCCAAACTCTCCACCTGCTGCAGTAGCCACACCCTAAACTCTCCACCTGCTACAGTAGCCACGCCCCAAACTCACACCTGCTACAGTAGCCACGCCCCAAACTCCCCACCTGCTGCAGTAGCCACACCCCAAACTCTCCACCTGCTACAGTAGCCACGCCCCAAACTCACACCTGCTACAGCAGCCACGCCCCAAACTCTCCACCTGCTACAGTAGCCATGCCCCAAAACTCTCACTTGCTACAGTAGCCACGCCCCAAACTCACACCTGCTACAGCAGCCACGCCCCAAACTCTCCGCCTGCTACAGTAGCCACACCCAAAACTCTCCGCCTGCTACAGTAGCCACGCCCCAAGCTCTCCGCCTGCTACAGTAGCCACGCCCCAAGCTCTCCGCCTGCTACAGTAGCCACGCCCCAAGCTCTCCGCCTGCTACAGTAGCCACGCCCCAAACTCTCCGCCTGCTACAGTAGCCACGCCCCAAACTCTCCGCCTGCTGCAGTAGTCACGCCCCAAACTCTCCGCCTGCTACAGTAGCCATGCCCCAAGCTCTCCGCCTGCTACAGTAGCCACGCCCCAAACTCTCCGCCTGCTACAGTAGCCACGCCCCAAACTCTCCACCTGCTGCAGTAGTCACGCCCCAAACTCTCCACCTGCTACAGTAGCCATGCCCCAAGCTCTCCGCCTGCTACAGTAGCCACGCCCCAAACTCACACCTGCTACAGTAGCCACGCCCCAAACTCCCCACCTGCTGCAGTAGCCACACCCCAAACTCTCCACCTGCTACAGTAGCCACGCCCCAAACTCACACCTGCTACAGCAGCCACGCCCCAAACTCTCCACCTGCTACAGTAGCCATGCCCCAAAACTCTCACTTGCTACAGTAGCCACGCCCCAAACTCACACCTGCTACAGCAGCCACGCCCCAAACTCTCCGCCTGCTACAGTAGCCACACCCAAAACTCTCCGCCTGCTACAGTAGCCACGCCCCAAGCTCTCCGCCTGCTACAGTAGCCACGCCCCAAGCTCTCCGCCTGCTACAGTAGCCACGCCCCAAGCTCTCCGCCTGCTACAGTAGCCACGCCCCAAACTCTCCGCCTGCTACAGTAGCCACGCCCCAAACTCTCCACCTGCTACAGTAGTCACGCCCCAAACTCTCCACCTGCTACAGTAGCCATGCCCCAAGCTCTCCGCCTGCTACAGTAGCCACGCCCCAAGCTCTCCGCCTGCTACAGTAGCCACGCCCCAAGCTCTCCGCCTGCTACAGTAGCCACGCCCCAAGCTCTCCGCCTGCTACAGTAGCCACGCCCCAAGCTGTCCGCCTGCTACAGTAGCCACGCCCCAAACTATCCGCCTGCTACAGTAGCCACGCCCCAAACCCTCCACCTGCTACAGTAGGCACACCCCAAACTCTCCACCTGCTACAGTAGCCATGCCCCAAACTCTCACCTGCTACAGTAGCCACACCCCAAACTCTCCATCTGCTATAGTAGCCATGCCCCAAACTATCCGCCTGCTACAGTAGCCATGCCCCAAACCCTCTGCCTGCTACAGTAGCCACACCCTAAACTCCCCATCTGCTACAGTAGCCACGCCCCATACTTCCCATCTGATACAGTAGGCACACCCCAAACTCTCCACCTGCTACAGTAGCCATGCCCCAAACTCTCACCTGTTACAGTAGCCACACCCCAAACTCTCCACCTGCTATAGTAGCCATGCCCCAAACTATCTGCCTGCTACAGTAGCCATGCCCCAAACCCTCCGCCTGCTACAGTAGCCACGCCCCAAACTCCCCATCTGCTACAGTAGCCATGCCCCATACTCCCTATCTGTCACAGTAGCCACGCCCCATACTCCCCATCTGATACAGTAGGCACACCCCAAACTCTTCACCAGCTACAGTAGCCACACCCCAAACTCTCCACATCCTATAGTAGCCATGCCCCAAACTATCCGCCTGCTACAGTAGCCATGCCCCAAACCCTCCGCCTGCTACAGTAGCCACGCCCCAAACTCCCCATCTGCTACAGTAGCCACGCCCCAAACTCTCAATCTGCTACAGTAGCCACGCCCCAAACTCTCAATCTGCTACAGTAGCCATGCCCCAAACCCTCCGCCTGCTACAGTAGCCACACCCCAAGCCCTCTGCCTGCTACCATAGCCACACCCCAAACTCACCACCTGCTACAGTAGCCATGCCCCAAACTCGCGCTATAGGTTGAGCTGGAAAGAACTTGACAGATCTGAGCGGACTGCTCTCAATGTTTAGATGGTGCCTGGAAGGCTCGATGTTTACACTTTTGGGGGAGATAAACCCGTGGATGGCATACTAATAGTAGTCAATGAACAATAAACTGGGTTAAGAGAATGTATTTTAACATACTTTAATTTTAAGTGTAACTTTAACAGACAATAGAGTCAGATATAAGATCCGGAGCACCAGTGTGTGCACTACCCACCAGACGATAAGCACAAATAAAATGCCATAACATAATTTTCCTATTAGCCTTCTGCTGATGCCTTAGACATCTGACAGTACAAGAAAATATCAGCCACCTTGGCTCATATTGAATCCTAATGATGATGCTGATGTTACTGTCTTGCGATTACTCATATGTGAATGAATCAGCCTGGCTGTGTTCTGCTACCTTGCCTTGTCGTTCCACTTTTAATTAACATACCGCAATGATTAAAGTTTTAACTTAATTATCTTTATCTTTTCTCTCAGGGCATCCAACTCTCTGTGGGAAACTAAGTAAAACATTTCACCAGCACCAAAACACAGAAGCTCTGCTAGATAGAGGGAGATACATAAAGTGAACACAACAGTGACTGATGCACACTCTCCAGAGCTGGATGAAGGCAGTGTAATGGAGGAATAAGTGAAGGAGAGTGAGAAGAGAAGAACGAAAGAATGAAGACAACTGGAAAGCGAACACGTCTTTTCATCAGTTGTTGTTTAAAGTAATACATCACAATAACGACATGATTGACCAGAGGCTGCTCCTATTGGTGTCCCTCTATTTTGTAGGAGGAGCCTGCGTCAGTAAGATTGTTCGGAGAAGAGGGGTGAGCTCAATTCAGACCCAGCACACAACTGACCAATGGGATACAAGTCTGGAGAGGAATGGAAATACAATGACAAGACTCAAAGAACTGATTGGTCCTGAGGAAATTGAAGAGCAGATTACAGCTCACCAGAGCCACGGAGCTTCTCCCATCTTCACCAAGGAAAACTTTGTTGGGTTCAATGCCAAACCACCCGTACAAGTAAACGAGGACTCCGATCAAGCGGATTTTAAGGTACAAGCACCAGTTGATGACACTTTAGAGTTAAAAAGGAGCAGAAATACCACAAGAAAAGGTGGAAGGGTTGACAAATGGATCCCAAAGCATCACAGGACAACATCTGGCATGCACTTCAATAGAACAAGATTCAAAATCCCACCTAGATCCAGATCGAGTTCAAATTTTGCCATTCACACTACAGCGGGTACAAAGGTGGTCACTCCAGATTCGCCTCGAAAATTGAATCTCACTGGAAGCTTATTAAAACTAATATCTAAAGAAAACCTTGTTCGGATTGTAAATTCCCAGCTTCAGAGTGTTCCAGGTCTAAATATTCCAGGGAAAATGAGTCACAGCAGGAAAAGGGATCTGATCAGCATTGATCACAGTCAGATGGAGGGGCTCAAACTGAAAAAACAAGACAGGACAGGTGCTCCTGAACTTTATAACGTGGATAACCAGACCGCGGAGCTACATTCAAGCACTTATACAAATGCCAGTCTAAATTCGGATCAGACTGTTCACACTCTCTTTAAACAATTCAATATGAATCTAGGAGAGGAGGACAGAAAAACGGAGGCGAGAGGTGTACCAGTCACAGCTTCATGGAAGTACAAACACTTCACGACTCACATAGCATCAACTCCCCAAAGTGAGATCATGACCAGCACCGAGACGAATCCCTTCGCTGGTCAGAGAGATATGGGCGTATCACACACTCCGTCTCAGATCGACTCAGGACTTCGGCCTGATGTTTTCAGCTCGCTGACTGAGAGGAGTCTTGATGTTAAAGAGGAATCAGATCAGAGCGTTCTTATGCCTTTCAGTGTCACTCAGAATCCATTGATTAAAATTTCAGAACCCATTGACAGCAGCCACATCCTAAAACTCCCACCAGATCCAGAATGGGGAAGGAAGGAGGTGGAGGAGAGCGGAGAGATGACTGTGGACTCTCGCCTTGGCAGAGGTGGACTGGGCCTTGTTTTCCAGGAAATGGATGAGGATGAAGATGAGGGGCGGAATCAACAAAAATGGCAAATCTCTCGATCCAGAAGACGACGGAGCTGGATCTGGAACCAGTTCTTTGTCATTGAGGAGTATGCTGGTCCAGAACCAGTGCTCATTGGAAGGGTAAGAACCCATTTTGTTTCCAGTAAAGGGATGGTTTACGAGACTACTGTAGACTAATGTTCAGAAGTTTGGGGTCGGTAAGAATTTTCTTATTTTCTTCAAGTGTCCACCATCGGTATCGACGACCATATCGGTATCGGCCGATATATGCTCATTTGTAATGTTATCATTATCGGCCTGATAAGAAAATTTGGCCGATATATTTAAGCCGATAAATAATGGATTATTTCCTTCAGCTGAGACACTTCAGATGCGCACTGTTCACCTTGATGGTTTTGAATTGCGTGAAATATAATTGAAATCACTTTAAAAAGGAAAATACAAGTCTGTCATATAAGCTACATAATATTATAATGAGAACATTATAATTGTGTGCTTGGGACATGGCTTTTAATGGTGAGAATTTTAATCAGGCTCTCAAAAATTATATAAACATTTTGACTTAGATGGTTATCGGCTAATATATCGGTTATCAAAATCTAAAGAATTATCGGTTATCGGTATCATCCAAAATTTTCATATGATTATTTATTATTATATAATTTTTCAGGATTCTTTGATAAATAGAAAGTTTAAAACAGATGTTATTTAAAATAGAAATCTTTCGTAACATTATACATGGCACTTTTGATAAATTTAATGTATCTTTGCTACAAAAAAAAAAAAAAAACTGACCCCAAACTTTTGAACAATAGCGTTTGACTTTATTTCTTCACAAAGGAACATATTTTGGTAAATTTTGTTTTGTTTTTGCCCATACAGTGAAAGACAGTGGGGTCCAGTGTTGTTTTGGACCCCATTGACTTTCACTGTATGGACAAAAACATTCTTCTGTAAATGATTTGATGAGAATGTTTCATTTTTGGGTGAACTTTCCCTTTAACACACAACTCAATGCTATTAACTTTTAATAGACAGTGATTTCAAATACATATCTAAATAACCACTTATCCAAATTAAATAATGAGCTGCGATTAATGAAATTGGCAGAGGAAAATCAAATGATCACTAACCAATATGATCCTCCACACAGCGAACTGGAAAAGTAAAGCTCACACACTGAGAATGAAAGACGTCTCCCACAGACCATCATGTCTGAATGTTTATCACATCACTGATCTTAATAGCGTTACTCACATTATCCCAGTCTTTTTTCTTGCTATCGTTGTCTATTTGAATCCTGAGGATTGAGGAAGTCGAGCTCTGCAGGTCACAGAATAATGTTTCAATCAGGCTCTTAATCAGCCGCTGATTCTGCTCTGTTAAAGCTACAGTATGTGCTGTGATAAACAATCGCTCTTCTCATCAGAAAATCAAGAGTCGGTGGTGGAGCATGGAAACGTTACCTGCCCTCTCTTCTATGAGTCATACTCCTTTACTGACCCAGTTTGGGGATCAAATGTGCGCATGACTTACAGTACCAGTCAAATATATATATTCTTTATTACGATCTTTAGAATAATTATTAAAGTATCAAAATGATGAAATAACACATATGGATATATATATATATATATATTGGAATTATGCAGTGACCGAAAATATCAATCAAAACTATCTACTGAATTATAAACTATATTTTAGTTTTCCCCACCATTTGCCTTGATTAAAGCTTTGTGAATCTTTTCTCACATATCATGAGGTGAACTTCTCAACCATTCATTTCAATTTTAAATTCATGAATTTTTTTTAATAAATAATTCTAAATAATTTTTAAATCAATATGTTTGTCCTTTGTCCTATAAAATATTTAAACATCTTCCTAAGTACATTTGCTTTTTTGTGTTCGATAATAAATTTAAGCAGTTAAGCTTAATTAAAAAGGAAATAAAATTTTCTCCTTATAAGAATTTTTTTTATTTTATTTAGGTTTTTTGAGGTTTAGATTTAAAGTGTCAGTGGGATCAGTAAAATAGTTTTAAGATTTATTTCTCTTTATTAGCTTTAATAGTTTTGATTTTAGCTTAGGTAAATTTAGCTTGTTTTATTTATTTATTTTGAAAATATGGAAGCTTGTTTCTGCCACTGAATAAAAAATGTGTAAAAGTGTAATTGTGACTTTTTATCTCATAATTCTGACTTTTTTCTCGCAATTGCGAGTTTATATCTAGCTATTCTGACTTTTTATCTCGCAATTGCGACTTTATATTGCGCAAATTCTGACTTTATAACTCACAATTGCGCCTTCATATCACACAATTCTGACTTTATAATTCGCAATTCTGACTTTATAATATGCAATTGTGACTTTTTTCTAGCAATTCTGAGAAAAAAGTCAGAATTGTACATTTATATATCGCAACTGAGACTATTACGCAATTCTGACTTAATAACTCGCAATTGCAACTTTATATCGCACAGTTCACTTTTTTTCTCGCAATTGCGAGTTAATATCACAATTCTGAGAAAAAAGTCAGAATTGTACGTTTATAACTCGCAATTGCAACTTTATATTGCACAATTCTGAGTTTATAACTTGCAATTGCGAGAAAAAAAGTCAGAATTGTGAAATAAAAAGTTGCCATTACCTTTTTTTTATTTTTTATATATAGCAAGCTTCCATAAAAAAAAAAATTTTGTCCTACAAGTATTTAATTCCAAGCCTTTCGATGAAAAGGTCTTTGAGATGATGAGAAACATGCATTCAATCAGATGTTTCCAAAACTTTGCCTGGCACTGTATGTCTGACATTGTTTGACAGTCTTCTCCTCTCTCTTTGCGTCTCTCATCTTTTTCCTCTTGCCGTCTCCCTGAGCTGCAGTTGGCGTGGCTGGGGAAGGCGGTGGGGTAATACGTTGAGTAAATGAATGATGATGATTCTGCGTGTCTGCCTGAGGCAGTCAGACGGCACTGTGGGATATGAAAAAAACCCTCTTGTGTTCTCTTCTGGGATGCTTTCCTGTCTGAGAGTTGGCTCCTGCAGCATTTAATGGAACCCCCTGTGCTGTTAATACCCAGCTCCAGAGCCCGATAGTTTTAGACACATTTGATCACTGCACTCAAACGGGACGGCTGTTTAGAGTGGGTAAGAAGACGAGCATTGATCTTCATTAGGGCCTTGTGGACAGCAGAAAGAATCAGAGGGAGCGAGAGAAAGCAGCAGAGAGAAGGAATGGGGAATTAGGAGACTGAAAATGCCTTAGGTGCTGTTGACCATTACTACAGATGGACAGTCCTGTATGTCATTAGAGCCAATATGGTGTGCTTAACAGGTGGCAATGCTGTCACTGATAGTTCCCATCCTTCACGGTATCTAACACCGCGGCTGAGCCCGTTCAGAGCCTGAGCATGTGTTGTGTGTGTACGTACACACCTAATGCTCTTATGTGTCCTAATGCTCTTACGGATGTTTAATCTTGCCGCTTCGGCCCTATGCAGAGCCGCCTGCGCTGCTGTCTGTTGACTCGATGGGGACGTGTTTTGCTGCACCTTATAACTGAAATGATTATGATTTAATAAAGGGCTGAAGCGAACTATGTAGCCCCACGGCAGACGTGCCAAGTGCCACTGCGCACTCAATCTGCAGCGTGATGCTAAGCACAGATTCGGCATTTGGAGCGCCCGTTCATATACTCATTACGGCGTCTATAAATGCAGCACTGGCCCATTATGCATTTTAACATATTTTATGGTAGGTAACATCAATTATACGTAATTATGGTTGCGTTAAATGATGATCAAATTGGGGGGTTGGCATAACAAGCATCCATATGTTTATGTCAGAGGACTCATTGCCAGTGAGCATATGCAGAGGCTTTATGATAACAATATATGCTCCTCTGTAATTCCATAATGAATGCATTTCCTTCTTGATCTTAATGTATGGACATAAATTAGCACGTCTTTTGCATTCAAAAGCAACGGCAGGGTGTGACGCATGGGGAAAATAAATTTGCACTCTATTGTATGAACTTATCAGAACAGTGGGTCTCCCTAGGCTGTTCCTAACAGGCATAATTTGGATGTACAAAATATAAGTGGCATGACTGAGATTTGGTACTCGAAGTGCTTGCGAACACCATCATTCCTCTGTGGTTTTGTGTTTGTGGAAGTGATGTTGTGGTGCTCGGGGTCTCTTGGTTACAGTATCAGCCCTTTACTCTCCTCTGAGTTTGTTTGATTGGCTTTGATTTGAAATGTTGTGGTTTACAAATCAGATTCAAAATTCCACAGTTGTTTTGCCAGCAGCTTGTTAGCTTGTTTGGCATCTCTTTATCTGGTTTCTGTCTATCTGTCTGTCTGTCCATTCATACGTCCGTCCGTCTGTCATTTTATCTGTTATTCTATCCTTTTTCTGTGCAATTCGATTGAATTGGAATTTAATTAAATTGGAATTTAAAAGGCTTTTTCAGTTTAATTCTGAATGGGACAGATGGGTCCATCTGTCTGTCGGTCCATCCATCGTTCTTTCCATCCATCCATCCATCCATCCATCCATCCATCCATCCATCCATCCATCCATCCATCCATCCATCCATCCATCCATCACTTCAGCTGTCCGTCTTTCTGTCTGTCCATCTGTCCATCCGTCTATCCACCCATCCATCCATCCATCCATCCATCCATTGTTCCATCCATCCATCCATCCATCCATCCATCCATCCATCCATCCATCGTTTCAGCCATCCGTCTGTCTGTCCGTCCGTCCATCCATCATCCATCCATTTATCCATCGTTTCATTTGTCCATCCATCCATTGTTTCATTCGTCCGTCTGTCTGTCCGTCCATCCATTCCATCTATCCATCCATCCATTCATCCATCCATTTGTCTGTCCATCCATCCATCCATCCATCCATCCATCCATCCATCCATCTGTCTCTGTCCGTCCATCCGTTGTTCCATCCGTCCATCCATCGTTCCATCTCTCCATCATCCATCCATCTATCCATCATCCATTCATCTATCCATCATTCCATCCGTCCGTCCATCCATCCATCCATTGTTACATTCGTCCGTCTGTCTGTCCATCCGTCCAACCATTATCCATCGTTTCATTTGTCCATCCATCCATTGTTTCATTCGTCCATCTGTCTGTCCGTCCATCCATTCCATCCATCCATCCATCCATCCATCCATCCATCCATCCATCCATCCATCCATCCATCCATCCATCCATCCATCCATTTGTCTGTCCATCCATCCATCCATCCATCCATCCATCCATCTATCCATCCATCCATCCATCCATCCATCCATCCATCTATCCATACATCCATCTGTCTCTGTCCGTCCATCCGTTGTTCCATCCGTCCATCCATCGTTCCATCTCTCCATCATCCATCTATCTATCCATCATCCATTCATCTATCCATCATTCCATCCATCCGTCCATCCATCCATTGTTACATCCGCCCATGCATCTATCCATTGTTTCATTTGTCCATCCATCCATTGTTTCATTCGTCTGTCTGTCTGTCCTTCCGTCCGTCCATCCATCATCCATCCATTTATCCATCCATCCATCCAAAATGTTCCATTAAATCTCACAGTTGTGAATTAATATCTCATATTACGACCTCGCAATGTGGCTTTATATCTCACAATGTGAGTTTATATGTCACAATATTTCTTTACATCACACAATGTAGCATTACGTCTCACAATATGACTTTATATTGCATAACGTGACTTTATATCTCACAGTTGCGACTTTATTTCTCAAAAATTAGTTTATATATCACATAATGACTGTCAGTCCATTGATCAGTCATTCCATCCATCCATCCATTCATCCATCCATTTGTCTGTCCATCCATCCGTTCATCCATCTGTCTCTGTCCGTCTATCCGTTGTTCCATCCGTCCATCCATTGTTCCATCTCTCCATCATCCATCCATCTATCCATCATCCATTCAATTATCAATCATTCCATCCGTCCGTCCATCCATCCATTGTTACACCCGCCCATCCATCTATCCATTGTTTCATTTGTCCATCCATTCATTGTTTCATTCGTCCGCCTGTCTGTCCATCCGTCCGTCCATCCATCATCCATCCATCCATCCATCCATCCATCCATCCATCCATCCATCCATCCATCCATCCATCCATCCATCATCCATTCATCTATCCATCATTCCATTCGTCTGTCCATCCATCCATTCATCTATCCATCATTCCATTCGTCTGTCCATCCATCCATTGTTGCATCCGCCCATCCATCTATCCATCGTTTCATTTGTCCATCCATCCATTGTTTCATTTGTCTATCCGTCCGTGTATCCATCCATCCGTGTATCCATCCATCCATCCATCCATCCATCTATCCATTGTTGCATCCATCCGTCCATTCGTCTGTCATTTTATCTGTTGTTAAATTGGATTTTAAATGACTTTTTCAATTAAATTCTGAATGGGATAGATAGATAGGTACATAGATAGGTAGGCTGATGTCTGTCTAGGGGGCAGTACCAATTTTTAAAGCAAATTTAAATCTGATTTTCCCTACTTCTAGCACTGATAGAACCTACAATATTAAGTGAGGAGGACTGGAAGCAGTAAGTGAAAGCAGCTGTGATGTTTTAATTTTATTCCTCCAGCTGAATTAACTAATGAGACTCTAACAGAGAGGTAGCACAGCCATTAGTTCTAAATAATTATTTGTTAAATAATAACAAATTCACTCAGGTCTTCAGAAATCTCCTCAGACCACTAACAACGCTCTGTCTAGGAGAATCTTTGAACAGCATTTGAGCTTTGATCTTTCACTTTCTTCATTTCATATTTTCAAATCCTCTCATGGCAAGTGCATCAAAACACCATAAAATGTGTTGCAAATGCTTTATGAAATCCATTTAAAAACACTCACAAACACTTGGTTTCTGTAATTTCATGGCAGCTCAGCCATCTCCAGTTGGGTGGCTTTTGAAACCTTTTGCTCCAATACTATTTTGATATTTCAGATTGGGTCTCACTGAGTGGGGGATCTTAGTTTAGACTGGGGTTATCCACTACTACTGTTTCATGCATTCACATAGATTAATGCATTTGAAAGAGGATGTGTTTTCATATGTGTTTTGAGGAATCCCATGGACTGAGGGTTAGGAGTTTGTTTTATCATCAATGGACCGTAAGTGTTAAGGTTTTTGAAAGTGACCTTGTAGCACACTGTGATGTTACCACCAGGCGTCATTCATTGACTGACCGCAGGGTGTTATACTTCCTTTTCTGCCGCTGGCTGCCCCATCGCTCTTCTGCTGCTATTTGTCTGCCCATGAGTCTCCTCACCTGCTAGAGGCCAAACATGGAGGGTGGGGGTTATGGTGTTATATTAATAGCACCGTATAGTACAGGTCAGCTGAATAAAGCCAGTAAAACCACATAATGAAACTCTACTTGTTTATTGAAGAATTATGTAATTCAAATATAGGACTTTTTGATCTGTTAAAGTCTCCTATCTATCAAAAATCAGATCACGCAGTAGTATCAGTATTACTTCATTTATTGTGTAATTTTTGTGCTGCCTTTTCAATGTAAAAGGCTATGTAAGACATGAAATACACTGAAAATCATTTTATGAAGGGGGTTCAAAGGGTCACATTAAATCTCTTGAAATCTCTTGAAAGTTAGATATATGCTTGTGACTATGCTATGTACTAAGGAAATGCATAAAAAGGTAATTCTGACTTTATTTCTTGAAAATATGAGTTTATTTCTCAATAGATGACTTTGACACAATGCAATTTTATATAACAAATTGTATTTCACAACTGTGACTTTATATTCAACTATGTCTATACATTGTGATCTTACAATGTGACTTTATATCTCACTGTTGCAACTTTATATCTCAAAAATGTGACTTTAAATCTCTTAATTGTGAGTTTGCATTTCACAGTATGACTTTATATCGCATAATTTCTGAAAATGTGCCATCATATCTCACAGTTGTGAATTAATATCTCATATTATGACTTCTCGCAATGTGTCTTTATATCTCACAATGTGAGTTTATATCCCATATTGTGATTTTATCTCTCAGTTGTGACTTTATTTCCCAAGATTGTGAGTTTATATCTCACAATATGACTTCTTATTGCATAACGTGACTTTATATCTCACATTTGCGACTTTATTTCCCAAAAATTAGTTTATATATCAAATAATGACTTGTCACTCAATGTGCCGTTGTGAATTTATATCTCATAATATGACTTCTCACAATGTGACTTTATATCACATAATGTGACTTTATATCTCACGGTTGCAACTTTAAATCTCTTAATTGCGATATTGCATTTCACGTTTTACTTTATATCGTATAATGTGACTATGTCTGAAAATGTGCCATCATATCTCACAGTTGTGAAGTAGTATCTCATATTACGACCTCGCAATGTGGCTTTATATCTCACAATGTGAGTTTATATGTCACAATATTTCTTTACATCGCACAATGTAGCATTACGTCTCACAATATGACTTTATATTACATAACGTGACTTTATATCTCACAGTTGCGACTTTATTTTCCAAAAATTAGTTTATATATCACATAATGACTTGTCACGTAATGTGACAATGTCTGAAAATGTGCCGTTGTGAATTTATATCTCATAATATGACTTTATATCTCTCAGTTGCAACTTTATTTTCCAAGATTGCGACTTTATATCTCACAGTTGCAACTTTAAATCTCTTAATTGCGACTTTGCATTTCACATTTCACTTTATATCGTATAATGTGACTATGTCTGAAAATATGCCATCATATCTGAATTTATATCTCATATTATGACTTCTCGCAATGTGTCTTTATATCTCACAATGTGAGTTTATATCCCATATTGTGATTCTATATCTCTCAGTTGTGACTTTATTTCCCAAGATTGTGAATTTTTATCTCACAATATGACTTTATATTGCATGAAGTGACTTTATATCTAACAGTTGCATCTTTATTTTCCAAAAAAATTGTTTATATATAACTTTAAAGAAAGTCTGAAAATGTGCCGTTGTGAATTTATATCTCAAAATATGACTTCTCACAATGTGACTTTATATCTCTCAGTTGCAACATTATCTTCCAAGATTGTGACTTTATATCTCACAATATAAATTGCATAATATGACTTTATATGTGAAAAGCTGTTGTTATTTCTCACAGTTGTGAAATTATATCTCATAATATGATTTCCCGCAGTGTGGCTTTATTATGTCTTTTTTCTAGGGCTGCGCAATTAATCGAATTTCTAATCGTGATTACAATTACAGATGCCACAATCACGTAATCCTTCAAAGGCGCAATTACAAAAAAAAAGTCCACTTACATTATTCTGCGAGCTTAAGATGGGTTTTTTTCCTTCTACACGTTATCTTTAGGGTTTTTTTCCCCCCATTGTTTTAAGTTTAGTTTTAGTATAACATTATAATAACATGCATATTTTTACTTTTTTATTTAAAGAAGAAACCAAACCAGTGTAGTTGACATTCAGCTTGTTTATTTTCATATAAAAATATGACATGCAGTTGCTTCAAACAATGGCATAAAGCTATTCAAAACATCATTCAGTGTATTAATCGCAATTACAATTTCAAGGTAATAATCGACAATTATGATTTAGCTCACAATCGCCAATGTATTTTTTTCCTCTGAAGTGAAAAGGGCCTTCACTTGTTTAGTGGGAAATTATCCATGGTGGGTTGTGATGGTCCAGTGTTCAGTCCCAGTCCATCCCTGGACAGAAGCAACCTGTTTGTCAAGACTTAATGTTAAGTATGTTTGTGTGTGTTATAGACCTTGTGTTCCTACCGTATGCTCCGGTGCTCGTGGGTACTACAGGCAACCTGTAATGTAATACGCCCTTCTTTTAAGCTGTTGCTCGGAGGAAAGACACGCTGCAGCAGCAACCAGCTGCCTGATCCCCTGCAGTCCTTCCGCAAGCTCCAGGGCCCCGACTGTCACGAGGGATCCGCGCAGATTCTCGGCGAATCCACCTGGAACGCACCAAGATCTCAGACAATCTGTTGATAAAACCTATAACTGAATTCAACAGGAGCATGTTTGTAGCACGTTGCGCATTTTCGGGATGAAAAAGATGAGGTTAGGATGCCACCGTGGAGCTCCAAGCTGGTGAAATTGAGTAACCTTGGAGCATGTGCAAATTTCGTGCTGTGTACGCATTTGCAGCTCTGGCACACTGGGTTATTATATTTCTCATTTCTCGAGTGCTCGGGGAGCGTTTTGAATATGTTAGGTGTTGGCAGGGGTAGATGGTGGCTGTCACTGGCATTTTAATGGGGTGGGTCTCTTGGGGGGCCAATATGGCGTAGCGCGTGTGATCTGACCACACACACACACACACACATGAACACACACAAGCGGCTTGTCTACTCTCATTCCTAAAAGCATGGCCAACAAGCTGTTCTAAAACACTGCACATCCAAATAGAATTAAATATAACTACAAAGCAAGGGAGGGGGGGGATGAGTAAAATTGCGAATAAAGTGAGAATAAGAGCGAGCGAAAAGAGTGCATGCAGGGGCAACAGTTACAGCACACACATGCTGTGAGAGAGATCATCAGTAATAATTGCGGAATGTCTTTTTCGGAACGGCTTTGTGTTTTCTTTCACTCTGTCTCTTGCAGTGAAAATCATTTAGCCTCCGGGCTGGAGCTCAGCAGGAGAGAGAGAGCAATTAGAGAGATAGAAAGAGACTGACAGGGAAAGAGGGAGAGAAGAAAAGGAGGGGCACACAGGTAAATGATAAAGGAAGGTGCGGGAATGATGCTGAGATGCCGAGGTGAGCGATGGGGTGGGCGGCGGAGATGACGGATGGACAGGGAGATGGGCTAGGAATGAGAAAATGTCGGAAGGTTAATGCAGCGGAGCAAATGAGCTGGAAATGCACGCAAGAGAGGAAGAGGGGGTCAACGCCGAAAACACTAACAGTGGGGTCCAGAAGTCTGAAATCATTAGTGAAAATGATCAGCATAATAATAATGAAAAGTTGCTTTTTCAGAATGTCTAAGTATTTGGTTTTGTCTTTCTCTCATGCATTCGAGCTGCATGAATGACACAAGTTTGTCAAACCTGATGATCATGTTCTCCAGTGTTATTTGAGAACAACTCAAAGAGCATCTTGGTCTTTAGTGAAAGCAAAAACTTTCGATTGTCTGTACCACGAAGTTGAACATGGTCAGTGTCAATTTATTTAGGATTTATTATTAATTTTACATCATAGCATACTCTTTCAAACACTAAAATTTAAGTTTAATGTCATAGCTCACCCAAAAATGAAAATTCATTTAGTCACCCTCATTGTTCCAAGGTAGAATGCATTTTTGCACTGAAAAATGTGAAATGTGAGAGAAAAAAAAGTTCTTAAAATGCTTTTTTGTTCAAATTTACACTTCTTTTAAATTAAAGGGCTAGTTCACCCTTAAATTCAAATGTTCCCATGATTTACTCACCCTCAAACAATCCTAGGTATATATGACTTTCTTCTTTCAGACGAACACAATCTGAGTTATAAAATATCCTGGCTCTTCCAAGCTTTATAATGGGAGTGAATGGGGCTTGAGATTTTGAAGCCCAAAAAAGTGCATCCATCCATCATAAAAGTAATCCACACGACTCCAGGGGGTTAATAAAGGCCTTCTGAAGTGAAGCGATGCATTTTTATAAGAAAAATATCCATATTTACAACTTTATAAACTATAATAACCAGCTTCGACTTATGCCAAAAGAGTGACCTCTGACCCGACGCATGATTCAACAACGAACGGAAGCACAGACAATAGAGCAAAACAAAACACCGGTCACAAAT
The DNA here is from genome assembly GCA_037101425.1 of Elopichthys bambusa. NCBI lineage: Eukaryota > Metazoa > Chordata > Actinopteri > Cypriniformes > Xenocyprididae > Elopichthys > Elopichthys bambusa. The sequence goes on along the minus strand of CM074437.1, from coordinate 3,424,732 downwards.
TAGAAGTCTAAAACGAGAAATTTTAAAGAGAAATGTCGATATAAAAAAAGAAGAGCTTGAGTTGCCCAGTGTCAGGGTTCTGTGTTTGTTTTCTGTGTCACATGTTCTTTGTTCACAGTTTTCCCTTGATTAACCTGATTTAGTTCCTTAGTCCCAGCTGTGTCTTGTTAATTAGTCTCATTTGCCCCTTTGTTTGACTTGTATATATTCCCTGTGTTCTCCCTTAGTCTCTGTCGGTCCTCGTCTGTATTTTACGTTTGTGTTTGATGGTGTTGCTCTTGTTTCTTGGATTATTATTAAAGTCTTCCTTTCTACATTCCTCTTCCTCATCGTGAGTGTTTATCCACCATGGCACGTGACACCCAGCCCTATCTGTTTGAACCGTGAGAAGCGTCTAAACTTACGATACTCCTACATCCTGCGTCATACATACGTTACTCTTGTGGCGCAAAAAGCTGTTATTTTAGTTTATAAAGTTTTAAATATGGATATTTTTCTTATAACAACCCAATGCTTCACTTCAGAAGACCTTTATTAACCCCCTGGACTCGTATGGATTACTTTTATGATGGATGGATGCACTTTTTTGGGTTTCAAAACACGCCTCCGTTCGCTAATATTATAAAGCTCGGAAGAGCCAGGATATTTTTAAATATATCTCTGATTGTGTTCGTTTAAAAAGAAGATGGCTTGAGGGTGAGTAAATCATGGGATAATTTTCCTTTTTTGTGTGAACTATCCCTTTAAACTGTAGAATGTTATGTTTGTAGAACGGTGTGTCATGAGCGAGACGCTACAAAATATGTAAGAAAATTTTACCAAAACAAAAATTAAGACGTAAGAAAAGTGTGTGAATGACCCCTTATGTTCCATCTTCTCTGGAACTCGAAAGAAGATATTTTGAAGAGAAGACTTATTTTTTGGTCTGTACAAGGTTTTGGACCCCATTGACTTTTTATAGTATGGACAAAAACAATACAGAATATCTTCATAATATCTTCTTTGTGTTCCACAAATGAGAGAAAGTCATTCAGGTTTGAAACGATATGAAGGTGAGACAAGTTACGTGATGGAATAGTCATTTTTGGGTGATCTGTTCCTTTAAATTAGATTTTAAACCCCAGGTTTTGAGTGTATAGTCAGACTTTTGGACCCTACTGTATATGCAAGTTCATGACCTTGAAATCCAGTGGGAGGGATCCATGGAAAATAATATATATTTTTAAAAAGCACAGCAAACAAGGAGAGAGTAGGATGCAAGAGAGAAGGAGGGCTAAGAAAGAGCGAAAGAGAGAGAGAGAGAGCGTGGTTAAATAGCATTTTATTATAAACCCCTGTGGAGAAGAAATTCAAACGTATTTCTGTTCTGAGAGTGGGAGAAGTAGAGGAGAGGGGGAAGGGGGAGGATCTGGAGAGTCTATTATAAGTGAAATTCAAAGAGAACATGTCTAAGCCATTCTCTTCTCTCCTCTCTCTTTATTCTATTCCCTGCCTCTCCCTGTGTATCTTTCAAATCAAGATAATGCCACACACAAGCTCTGTTCATGATTTTTTTTTTCTTCTTCTTTTACCCATGCTTTTATCGCATGTAAACGTGAACTTATTTTCATTTCTCTAACAAGTGGTGCTATCACATGGCATTCTGATATTTTCTGATTCCTGAATAACTTTGACTGTTATTCTCTCTCACAAGAGAGAAACCGCTTGCGTAACGTAACGCAATAACGTAACAAGCGGTAAAAGCGATCTCTTGCATGTAAATCTTTGTGGAGTTTTTCCTTTACCGGTCGTGACTGCAGTGAGCAACAGGACATTTTGATGATTGCTTTATTTCTATTTCTGTGGGGTTGTGCTTAGTAGCCCCGCCCACTGTGAAATCTCATTGGTCCAAAATTCCTCTCCACGTAAAGTGCCTTTTAAAAGTTTGGGGATTTTATTATTATTATTATTTTTGTTTTGTTTTTTCATTTTATCCAAAAAGGATGCATTAAATTGATCAAACGTGACAGTAAAGACAATTATAATCTTAAAAAATATAAAAATATATATCTTTTTCATCTATTTTTGCATTTAATGCACAGAAACACAAAAGCCAGTTGCCTTCCGTCAAATGTAAAATCCTCTATTCATTTCAGACACAAAATTCTGAACCAGACAGTCATTTCATGCACAGACTTTACACAAGTTCTTTCCATTTGCACACATATCAGTGAATGAACTTTTTTTTATTTTTTTTTTTTTATTTAAATAACAGAAAACACCTTTTGCAGACTAAACGAAGAGGTTCCACTGACAATGCAACTGGCTTTTGTCGTTCTGTGTATGAAACACATTATGGCGTAACAGCATTTTATCATGAAATACTGCATTTTGAGTCATGTAATTCATACGGTGCATGAAATTAGGTTAAACTTGATGCTCCATAGTGATTGTGTCACATCGTGCAGCAGTTCGAATCGGACGGACAATATACTTGTTGCATTGCTCTAGTTTAGGATATGGTGTGAGTAGTTTATATTTCATCTACTGTGACAGTCTAGATCAGTGTTTCCCAACCCTTTTCTAACAGAAGAGAACCTTTATTTATTCATTAATTCATTTATTTCACAAATTATATGTTTCACAAGCCTCTATCCTCATGCATCTGTGAACAGATAATATAACTGTACCAAATTACCTGCTATTTCATCTTGCGCCTACATTTTTTCAGATACATCCGCAGTGATTTTAGTGATTGGCATATGAATATCACTGCACATTTTCAATATGCTTTCTTTTGATTGCACCTATTTCATTGAATGCTGAGGATTTTCACAAGAAACAAGGAGTTTTTTTTTTTTTGGCCCCAACATGTATTGCGAGATGAGTATTATGAGTAACTAGTTTTGTCTAATTTGTTTATATTTTATTTTATTTCAGCATTATTTTGCCATTAAAAACACTAGTGCCTTTTACTAAAGTTTTCATTCTGTGTTTATAAAATCAAATATATGTGGTGACCTACAGGTTGGGAAACCCTGCACTCTAAAAATAACCCAAGTTTGGTTAAATATGGTCAAAGCCAGTGATTGGGTTGTTTTGACCCAGTGGTTGGGTTAAATGTTTGACCAACCTGCTGGATAGTTTTATTTAACCCAAATATTGTGTAAAAATGACTAGATTGCTTGCCTAAAAGGAACCCAAAATAGGTTGGAAATTAACATTTATTAATAAGTTTAATAAATAATAATTAAATAATAAACATTTATTAAATTGCTTATTAATAAATGTTCACCTTTTGATTATTATTGTTGCCTCTAGTAATTGTGTCTGATTTTTAATTTCCAACCTATTTTGGGTTCATTTTAAACCAGCCATATAGTCATTCTTAAATAATAGTTGGGTTAATAAAACTGCCCAGCACGTTGGTCAAACATTTAACCCAACTCCTCGGTCAAAACAACCCAATCGCTTGTTTTGTCCATATTTATCCCAACTTTTTAAACATTTTTTAGAGTGTGGTAAGGGCAAGTTTCGACAGTGAAGAAATGATATAAGGTTCTTATATGTCTGGCTTGTAAAAAGGCTTTTTTTAGAGGTAGTTCACTGTCAGTGATGTGCAGCTGGAGGACTGTAAGGCTTTGCTCATGCTTAGACAGGGGATGGTCATGTGGAGGGTTAACTCATGATTATGCATAGTCCAGTGTGAATACAGTGCATGACCTTGAGCTAATATTTATTCTGAATCCTCTCAGCTGAGGCTGGCCAACCGCTCTACTTAACCATGCCCACTGAGAGAGAGAGAGAGAGAGAGAGAGAGAGAGAGAGATGAAGAGATATTATTGAATAGGGTGAAGCTTTAGGGGAGGGGAATTGACCTGTGTCCTATACTATTAAAACATGAATATACAAAGGTGCAGTGTATTTTTCGGATGTGCATCTAATAGCCTGTGAACTGCAAAGGCACATCAATGTTTAGTGTGAAGCCACGGAGTCAGAACAGGTCTTTGAACTGCTAAATGTTTATTTTAGGGCTGTCAATCAATTCAACATTTAATCGAATTGCATGCTGATTCATTTTATTAAATGATCTCATGCACCAATATGTGCTGAGAAAATGCAGGTATATCAAAGACATTAATGTTGCAGGCATTACCATTCAGTAGTGGCTTTGGAGGCCGATATATCGCTGAACTGGACAAAAGCTGTGCTGATATTCAGGTCGTAAATGTGATATTGCTTTCATACATACATTTCAATAAAACAAAACAAGAAGTTAACATTGAGTAACTTATATTTTAGACACTACTTTTTACTCCACCAACAAAAACAGTTCCAAAGAAAACCACAGCAGAATTAACTGTTCACTCTAAAAAATGCTGGGTTAAAAACAATCCAAGTTGGGTTGAAAATAGACAAACCCAGGGGTTGGGTTAAATGTTTGCCAAACCTGCTTGGGTAGTTTTATTTATTAACTCAACTATTGTTTAAAAATTACTGAATTGCTTGAACTGTAAAAATGAACCCAAAATTATTAATAAGTTTAATTAATAATAATTAAACAATAAACATTCATTAAATTTCTTATTAATAAATGTTCACCTTTTGATTATCACTGTCTGATTTTTAATTTTGGGTTCATTTTAAATCAGCCATAAAGTAATTTTTAAACGATAGTTAAAGGTGCAATATGTAAAATTTTCTGTCCGCTAGAGGCCTATTCAAAACAAAGGCGTAGCTTGATGATGCCAAGTTTGAGCACAGAATCTTGGGACATGTGGTCTTCACCTCACAGCCGGTGGAAAATAATCGGGATAGGACTCGGGCAGAAATCATGTTCATGGATGCGATTATTAACGTTACTGTAGTATGAAGCAGAGCAGGACCAAGTGTTGTGGGAGCTGAACGAGGCCGCTGAAGCGATTGCGCAACACACGCCGCGAGCAGCGGAACTTTTATTATGCCACAGTCGCCGGCGCTGCTTCCGCTTTTCCGGTCAAGAGTATGAGGTAACGCAGCTCTGTTTATCATATTAGATACATTTGAGTGTGTTGAAAATGATGTTATAATGTTACTCTGTGCGTTCGCTCGGCTGCTGCTGTGAGACACTTGTTGCACACTGCAGTAAGATGGATTGATTTTAGAGTATCATATTAAATGCTGGATGGCTTGTGTTGATAAATGGCATGCAATTCATTTAAAAACGAATTGTATGATGGAGAAAATGCTGTATTACTGTTACTAAAAATAAAGCTGCATCTGATGTTATGTTAGCTACTTGACAAAATAGTGTTTTTCTCTGAGGCATGGTAAAGCATGGTACTCGAAAAAACAATAAGACTAAACGTGTTGCGCTATATAACAATAATTCCTTTTCTGTCTATAAATATATCAAAACAGTTGTTCCCTTGTCTATTAAAACATGTAATATATTAAAGCGTCTTTGGTGTTTCCATGGTTTCTACAAAATACGAAATACGGAAACCGAGGGTAATACAGGTATGACGCAATTGACAGGCGACTCATTACACGTCCCGGAGCGAAAATGGCAATTTTCTTACGATTTACAAATAGTTGGAAACATTTAGGATATTGTAAGTACTCAACTAAACAAAATATATAATGCTGGCCTAGTGGTTTTTTGATATTTTACTGCAAAATTCTTACATATTGCACCTTTTAAGTTAATAAATAAAACTACCCAAGCCCAAGCAGGTTGGGCAAACATTTAACCCAACCTTGTTGTTTTTAACCCAGTGTTTTTTTTAGAGTGTTGCATGTTTCTGAGCAACAACACAGTAGTGGCATTCCTAAATGAATCAGCATTTTGAACGAATCAATTGAGAGAATGATTCAAAGACTCACTTGTTTTGTTCCTGAATGAATCAGGCTGAATTCAGAATTGCATACTAGAATACCACTCTTACTATTTCTACAATATAATTATGTTGTGGAAATAGTAAGAAATTGTATGCAATTTTAAATTCAGCCACAGTGTTTTTGAACAAATAATTGACTGATTCATTGACTCACTCAGTCAATTATTTCACGTCTGAATTTATCAGTGTTTATTGAATCACTCACTTGAGTGAGTGATTCAATTACTCTAGGCTTTGTTCCCAAATTAATCAGTGTTTTTGAATGAATCATTTGTATGAATGATTCAGTTCATAAAGACAGTCACTTGACTTTGCAGAAAGAGTAGGGAAATATTTTAAATTTAAAAAATGAAATTTTAATATGTGACCATAAACCACAAAACCAGTCATAAGGGTCAATTTTCGAAATTAAGATGTATACATCATCTGAAAGCTGAGTAAATAAGCTTTCCATTGATGTATGGTTTGTTAGGATAGGACAATATTTGAACAACTATTTGAAAGTCTGGAATCTGAGGGTGCAAAAAATCAAAATATTGAGAAAATCACCTTTAAGGCTCGCAGTGTGAACGTAGCCTTTAAGACCTGACGCACCACATGCGTTTTCTTTCTCAACTGTCAACGTTCACTTAAAACGTAACTGACTGTGTTTACGTGAATACTCGCCAAGACCGGCATTTTGACGTTATTTTGTTTGTATTTGACTTTTTAAGCGCAATAAGCAGCGAAAAAGAACTCAATTTAGTACTGAAAGGTGGCTTTATGTGTGCACACTTTGGGTGTGAGCACAAAATCTGTGGAAATTAGTAAAATTATGCACAATACGCACAATCCCACGCCGAAATTCAAGCCCTGCAACACCAACAATATTCACCCGGAGCAAATGAAACGAGTGAGTGAGGGGAGGAGGGTTTGTGTGTCAACTCATTTGCGGAGAGCTATATTGTGCGGAAAATGAGTATTGGAAGCGTTTCAGATATTTCAGTTATCGATATGTATTGAAATATTTTTGACAACACTACATTGCACTTTTTAAAAAAGTACAACTGAAAAATGTATTTATTATATATAAAATTCAACCCGCCAAAGTGGCTAGTAGGAGCGACTGCATTACACGCCACCACTGCTGAAATACACCCGCATTTGGCGGGTTGGCGGATGTAAATGAAAGCCCTGTGCGGAAGAAAAAACTAACTGTGACTGGTTGCTTTACATGTCAGTCAGACGGCCTCTGGGCGGTCCTTGGTCAATGAAAGGGGTTACGGAGTCCAGACCTCCTACCGTCAGTACAAAGACTACAAAGTGACTCCTCTGAAGTGCAGCACTGTAGACTACAGAACAAGAAGGTTTGGTTCTTCTATGAGGCTTTGCTCAATCTGATTTGAAACAGTCATGTAAGCACAGCGAGAACTAGGTGAGAATGGTGTCTTGCAGTTGATTTCACAAGTTGAGTTTAGGCGCGGTTACAGGTCAGTGGAGTCACACCGCGGCCCGGTTTCACCCACACTCTTACACTAATGCCCCTAGCAAGTTAGTAGGGGTGCCGAGGATAGTTACTGGTGCTGAGTCTGAGAAAGGAGGTGTTGTTTTTGTCCGTGTTGTTTTTGTCGAAACTGATGTAATGCCATCTGACTCAGCTTGGCCCAACACCCGACAACGTCCATCATTCAAATGCCCACGTTTGACGGTCACATGAGAAGTTGCTTTACATCATCAGCAAGTATTTTTCCAATTTGCTGCTGTTGTTCAGCCTCCTTCATGCATCATTTATGATCAAAACCATCTTTATTTGGCACAAGTTTAAGCAAATACCAGTGGTTATTAGCATAATCAGCTGAAATATGAGGAAAGAGTGCATGGTTGTTTTTATGAATAGTGTTTAACTTTAATGGGTTGGCTTTGAGGCTGTATATTTTATCTTTATTTACTTTAATATTTTCAACAGGGGAGCATGTAGGCAGGAAAAGGCCACCAATATTGATGCAAATCTTTTTTGCGCATTTAAAGGGCAGTTTGCTCACTTCTGTGCCACTGTCTGACAGTGCCAAGACGAGCAACCCTGTGCCAAAAACTATACATCACTGAATAGCAAAAGACAGAGCTTCTTTTTTTAATTGTTCTGAGCATGACTTTGAGTAGGCTGTATGAATAAAAGTACAAACAATACTAACTTGGCGCTTTTCCAAAACACTTTGCATAAAAAGTGCCATGCAGTTCAAAAATAGCAAGTGTTGGTCTCTCTGGAGAAACGTTAAGTGTGTTTATTAACCATTAGGGTGCAGTCCATTTCAAAGTGGTCATCTCTATGCCTTATTCCCTGTAAAGGAGAAAACCCTTTGAAGTAGTTACTCTTCAAGCGGTTCGCCGGGAACAGGGATCACAATTTGCAGTGGTCTGGAATAAACATCTAACGTCTCTTGAGGGAGAAGGGAGGCAATGTATCACTATGTTGTTTATCAATCTCAAAGATGAGCAAATTTCATGATTAAATAGCCTTAGCATAGATTTAAATATATATTATATTATTGAGTATATATTTGTAATATAATATTTATAACATTTATATTGAAAATATGTGACCCTGGACCACAAAACCAGTCATAAGTCACACGGGTATATTTGTAGCAATAGCCAACAATACACTGTATGGGTCAAAATGATCGATTTTTCTTTTATATTAAGATATTAAGTAAAGATCATGTTCCATGAAGATATTTTGTAAATTTCCTACCCTAAATATATCAAAAAATTATTTTTGTGAGTGGATATGCATTGCACTTCATTTTGACAACTTTAACATGCTATAAAAAATGATCTGTGGGGTATTTTGAGCTAAAACTTCACATAAACACTCTGGGGACATCAGAGACTTATTTTACATCTAGTAAATGGGGTCATAATAGGTTTCAGATTTCCAGTGTGAACAGATCATGGTTCTGAACTGACCTGCATGCGCAAAAGAATGATACAAACGGGTTTGCCAGATTTTTACCATACAATCCACTCAATTGCTTCTCAAAACTAGTCCAAAACTAGTAAAAATCGTGTTCCGGTGGTTAAAAATCATGTTCGTGCGGTCGTTTTAACCCACGGAGTTGCAAAACAACCTGCGGCAACAGTGAAAAGGTAACCCAATTCTGCGGGAAAATGGTGGACTTGGCAACAAACACAGCGCACTGTCATATGGAAGTAAACATGGAGGGCATTAAAGTAAGCGATTATGCCAGCAAGCGGAATTATGCGCAGGCAATATAAAAAATTAAGACAAAAAAGAGCTGAGTTTTAAAACTTTTATGATACGAGTCCTCATGTTTTGCTTGTATTATAGGGCTGTCTCTGTAATACTTACGAGTTCTGACACATCACTGCCCTTCTACTGACTAATTTCACAACTGTCTTGATAGTGTTGGGTATGTAAAATCCTTGAATAGACTCCCATGAGCGCAGAGTCGTGACAAATGTTGATCTCGAGTGACATAAAAATCACATGAATCCTGATATGACTGTTCATACTGCAAAAACATCTGACCTGTATTGGAATTATTACCACATATGGAAGTGGCATAAATCGGAATTGAAAAGATCAATGTGGTTTGTACTGTTCACACTGTCATAGGGAAAACAGATATGATGTGGGCAAAAAATCAGATTTGGGCCACATTTACCTGCAGTGTGAACGCAGCCTAAGTGACAGCAGCCTAATAAACCAAATTATAAGATAATATTAAAAATATATATATGACAGTTTTCCCACTTGGTATCGATGTCAAAATTGTGGAAATGCTGAGTGGCTAGTAACTAGCTACAGTGGCTGGTTTAGGGATGTGAAAACGTTGATGTCCTCACAAAAACAGACCGGCATGGACGTACTCTTAGACGTTTTTTAAAGAGTCTAACTTTACATACTTTTGAAAATCCAAAGTTTAGTTGATCCTGATAAGCACTCATTGTCACAGTTGTAAACACAATGGTTTATTTCTTTCCTGAGGGGGTTTGCCATCAAGGCGGCTTTGTTTCCAGGCGGACCGTTAAAGAACGCGATCCTGTAGAATTCAACAAATCAGATGGCTACTTCGAAAACCCTGAAGTGTTCCCTGTTAAGTGTGCCATATGCGTCAGACGTTCAGCCAGACTAGGCACTTTGGTGTTACGGTGTCAGCCTGCACCATGCAGGGTAAACAGCTTTAATAATGCTGGCTGGCAGAGCTGATGTTAATTATGTGTCAGTGGATAGATAAGGGCGCCGCTAAGACTCTGTGTCGGCCCCACAGTCGTAGACTCTCAGCTGGGCACTCGGGCTGCAGGTGCGGAGCCGCCTGGCAGAGGAGATCCAGTGAGGGATGCGAGGTCGGTTCTAGCTAGGGACCAGACAGATGGAAGGTCAGTCTGGGTGAGAAGACACAGTCACGCCTGCTCTTAGTCATGCAGCAGGGCCAAGCGTGGAGAGTTAGCCAAGCAAGGTCATCCCGATTTGGAATTCTCCCACACTGCACCTGCAGGAGAGAGACCTGTCACTGTGCCAGATCAGAAATAACATAGATGTGTTATAGATTGTCTGGTTTTGACTTGTTTTGCGAGACATGCCCTGAAGCTGTTACGAGGAAGTCGTTATGAAGATATTTAGCAGATGTTTCAATAGTGACATGATTTCTGTAGCCTTCTTCTTCATGGGCAGCAATAGGTGCAACGTTTCATGTAGTCAGATCACATTTTGAAAGTATTTCACTTGATTGTACACAGTAATATCTATGTTATTTAAATCCATTTGTTCATTCATTCACTGAAATCTTACGGTAAAAAAACGGCAGCTGTGGTTGCCAGAAATTTACAGTAAAAAATGCGGTAGCGACGTTTTAAGTTTGACGGATTTAGCTTAAATTTACAGTAAAATACCATATCTCATTAACTGATATAATGTTAATTTACCAACCTTTTGAAGAACTAATATCTGTTTTGTACTTTTATAATACACTGACAACCACCAAACACAATGGTGATGAGAGCATCATATATAATGATACTTTATAATAAAGATTTGTTTAATAACACTTTATAATAAGGTTACACATTAGTAACATGAACTAACAATGAACAACACTTCTACAGCATTTATTAATCTTAATTAATGTTAATCTCAGCATTTTTAAAACTAAAAGTTGTAGCTGTTAACATTAGTTAAAGCACTGTGAACAAAAACTAGCATTAAGAAAGGTATAATAAATGCTGTGAGAATGTATTTGTCATTGTTAGCCCATGTTAGTTAGCTGCAATAACTGTTAACAAACGAGACCTTATTGTCAAGTGTTTCCTGTTTAATTCACATATAAATGTATCGACGTGGCCAGCGAGTCATGTGAGGCCGGGCTCCTCTGAGGAGAAGCGTGTGAGCTTCATCTTCCTCACTCAGACGTGAAGGAGCCGAGGATTCTCTCCCATCAGCCTTAAAGCCTTTGATAAGATTCCCTGGTCGCAAAGGGGGATTGAAACTCATAACACGCTGAGATCTGTGTGTATCGGAGTGTGTGTTTCTGTAATGGTTATGTGTGTAGATGGCCTCTCGGTATCCAGGCCACCGCATTGCTGTTTAGAGCAGTCAAAACCCATTTCATATGATGGCTGAAGTGCCATTTTCTCAAACACTGTTTCTCCCGACTCACGGGGCGCTAAATAAATCTGCCCAGGAAAACACATTCATTAGGTTAATGCACAGATGTGAAATGCATTTTTTTCACCCCCTCTCTCAATGTTTTATGATTTATTGTGCTGCAGGAATGTGAAATTGAGTATACCCGAATAAGTTATTTAAGTGATTTAGAGGTTGACACTGAATATTTTTTCCCACAGTTCCTGATTTATGGCTATTGCAAAAATATGAAATTGACTATATGAGTATAAGAACATTACTTTATAATATAAGTAATTTAGTTGATTTAGAGGCCTAATGATAATGCCCATGTATACAAAGAAAGCAGAGGATCTGTCCTTGAAACAGGATGTCTTTACATGGCTAATTTGAATGCATATTATGGTCAGCTGGGTGTCAATTCATAAATTAGACCTTTCTGATGCGGTTTCATGTATAATTCAGTTGCTTTTTAAAATGTCTTGTTTTTGAATCAGCAGCCTCTCGGATAAATCCTTTATTAAGGCGTCAGTCGGCTTCGGCTGTGTAGATATTATACCTCATTTAGTACCAATATTCAAATCTCAGTAGGGCCAATAATGGTGCGAATGTTTAAATTCAAGCCTCTAATATGGTCAGGCATCTGCTTGGAAGTGTGTGTGTCCTTGAGTCTGTGCGTGCGTTTGAGTGTTTGTTTGGAGCCGTGTCACTACGTCTGTGTTACTGGATGTGTAAATCACAAGCAGTGCTGGCGGAGGTCACGTCGATCAGGTCAATGCCAGGGACAAAGGGACACGCTCCTCTCATTCGCCCTGACTACACAGAGGGGTTCCTCCGTGTCTTTCATCATCCCGCCATCTCCAGCCTTAACGATAGCGGCAGCTTCATTAAGGGCCTCGTTAAGTCTTGTCGTTAAGGCCTGTCGTTAAGGCGGGTCATTAAGGCCCTTCGTTAAGAACCCCAGGCTTGGAACGGCAAACTGCTGGCAGGCTTGACTGACCGAGAGCTCAAGGCGGAATTAATGGATGGAATCAGGAATTCCAAAGCCATAACATAGCAACAGCTTCGTAGCTGCCGGTTCTCCCTAGTTACAACACTCGACACCTGGACTGGCAGTCACTTATGTCCCTCGACTGGTTACCAACTCGAGCTGAAGTACTGACTAACACCTGGTATTAACCTCCGTTTCAGCGAACCAATCACAAGTGATCTGCGCTAATAACAAGTGTGGGTCCAAAACCTTTTGGGGCTTAGAAAGAAAAGAACACTTGCATTAAAAACATCCATCCTTTGCATATGTACCATCTCATTAGTATTCATAGGAATTTGAATGCAACATTTACATGTACATTTTTGTATTACATTATGTATACTGGCAGCATCTAATATTTTTGATATAATATTATAACTAGCTTTACATTTTACTACTATATAGGGTGAATTCAGGTTGATTGGGACAAAAAGTCATCTCAAGAACAAAAAGTGCCACCCTAGGTATTTTTCTGTCTTTAACCCCACCTCTTCCCTAAACTTAAAGGATTAGTTCACTTCAAAATTAAAATTTGCTGATAATTTACTCATCCCCATGTCATCCAAGATGTTCATGTCTTTCTTGAGAGTTTTTGAGGAAAACATTCCAGGATTTTTCTCCATATAGTGGACTTCACTGGGGTTCAACGGTTGAAGGGGTCCAAATGTTTCAGTGCAGCTTCAAAGAGCTCTACACGATCCCAGACGAGGAATAAGAGTCTTATCTAGTGAAACGATCAGTCATTTTCTAAAAAAAAAAGAAGTAAAATTTAAATATTTTTTAACCACAAATGCTCGTCTTGCATTCGTCGATGCGCCACGCATTACGTAATCACGCTGGAAAGGTCACACGTGACTCATAAATCATAAACAGTCTCTCTGAATGAGCAGTTCCAGATTTCCCCCTACTTTTACGTAAGAGTTCGACGCTGGATTTGCACAAAAGATTAACATGACGGCACATGCTAGTGGATGAGTTGAATCAACTCCACAGCAACTACATAAATGTATCCACTAACCATTCAGAAACAGTTTCATTCTAAAAGTTGTAACTTCTTCCTGAGTCTCTCCATCAGTGTCGACTCCGGTTTGAACAATGTAAGGCTGAACACCGTTACTGACAATCCTCATTTTGGCTGCGTGAGATTCTCCAGCTTTGTTGTTGTTGAGCAACCGAAGCACGAGCTGTTAAAGCTCCGCCCTCTTCTGGAAAGGGGGCTGGGAGCAGCAGCTCATTTGCATTTAAAGGGACACACACAAAAATGGCGTGTTTTTTCTCACACCCAAATAGGGGCAAATTTGACAAGCTATAATAAATGATCTGTGGGGTATTTCGAGCTGAAACTTCACAGACACATTCTGGAGACACCAGAGACTTATATTACTTCTTGTGAAAAGGGGTGTTATAGATCCCATTTAAAAAGAAAAAGGATTGCTTTAATCTAATTAAAGTTGAACTTTTAAATGGGTCATGAACTGCGTTGTTTTATAATGATTCCTGGGGTGCACTTATAATGTTAGTATGCTTTTTACATCAAAAAATTCTAATTTAGAAATAAAAGGCATTTTTCCTACCCTGATTTTAGCCCTCTGATTTGAACGCTCTGTTTTAAGGGGCGTGTCTGCTATAGTGTATCAGTGTAAACGCCCACTGCTGTGATTGGCTGACATCTTTCCATTTGAAATTACTCTCTCTTTTAGCGCGTTTTTACTATTACAGCTCTCAAGGTTAACTAATTGTGAAAAGTGTTGCATTACATTTAGATCTATGGCACTATATTTAGATTGTGGCATGAAAGGTTGCAGTGATGAACATTGTAGCCGATCACAGACATGTTGAGCACATGAAAGCAGTGATCTCGTCATTGCAACTCAATTTCTGCACACTAATGCTTTCATTTTCACTAAACGTGATGTAACTAAGAGATTCGTTGAATAAAACGGTAGTTTTGCATGTTTCAGTCACTGCTAAACTGGCGCTGTTTGATTGACAGCTTCAGCGCGCGCTGCTCCAACGATTGCAAGGGGAACTTTCTTTGATCGCTTTCTTTATATAATTTAATCACAGTTAAATAACAGATTATTTTCATCCCACTAAGAGAAACAAAGCAAGTTGACATTTAGTCACGGGTTTGATTTACTGACACATAGACAAAGAACATCTGATAGTACATGATCATTACATATCAGATCAGGCATTGTAATTAACACAGTTACTTACATGTTGTTGCATTTCTGTTGAGTCCAGGCACTGCACAATATTTTGTAATCCTCACCAGCATGTTTATTGCTTGGTAGCTCGATCTGGTTTAGCACCACGTAGGCCTATGTTACTTAGGCTACCTATTCTATTGCATGTCATGCACGAACCGGTGGGCGGGGCTAAACAGGCAGTGATGAAGTAGGCGTTGATCTTCTTCTGCAGAGGCGGTGCTTGCTGCCCTTTGACGTCACAGATCCCCACTTTGAAAAACTTGTTTTTTGCTGGGCCTGGTGTCAATAAAAGATTTTATTGGACTAAAAAGGAAGTTTTCAGTTCTGAAATGTACAGGATATTCTTATCGTATGATGAAAGCTCAAGGAAAATTTGATTTCTCAGTTCATCACCCCTTTAAACTGCATATGAACATACTGAGGAACGCTGCCTGATACAGCTAGCTGAACACCTACTAGCAACCAACAGTACAGAGACCTGGAAACCTCAATGTGAACACCCTTTAACATGGAAAAACTGTTTTATCACCTGCCAACTGGATATTGTACACAAAAATGTGTGTATCAGCGAGCAGAATGTTCTTTCTTAGAGTTTTCTTCATCACTGCCCACAGAGTTTCAGGACATTCTTTGGGGATTTAACATCTATGCAACCACATGTCTTGTCTCAAAATTCAATCTGGAAAAACCAATGAATATTCTGATTCCCAAAAATCTCCATTTTGATTCCATTGAGGGAACGTACTCAGCTCTTTCCATACTCGAATGCCTGCAAACATAGGACACGCTCCCATTTGTCTTCCAAACTTGCTGTGTGGCACTTTTTGTAGAAGTTGTGCTGTTATGGGGTCTTTTTAAGCAGCCGTATTCTGGCCACGTAGAAGCGGTAATGAGGATGAATGCTGATGCGTTCTCCACACTCTTCTTTCTAAGCGTCACGCGCTCCCTTTGCAGCCCACTGCATGAAGGCTCCTTAGCCGTAGACCGCTGCTGATCCGGTAACCAGACTCCACCCGCAATCAATGCCTTGAGTACGAGCGCTTCACGCAAGGCTGTGTGATCATTACCGCCCATCTGTACTGTCTGCGAACGAGCCCCCGAAGTCTTCGCCCATCACAGTGGCGTCTATATTTCAAGATGAATCATCTATTTGACTGTTTTTGCTTGATGCAAATGTATGTTTTTATAAAATCGGTAGTGTTTTGACCTCAGTATACTATATATATTTGTCCTTCTGAACACTGTCTCATCCTTTCCTTCTCTTTTTCTTCTCATCAGCTTCACACTGACATGGACAGAGGTGATGGACGCACTAAGTACGTGCTGCGGGGTGAGGGGGCGGGGTCAGTGTTCGTGATTGACGAGAAGACGGGCAACATCCACGTAACCAAGCCCTTGGACCGGGAGGAGAAGGACGAATACCGGCTGATTGCCACGGCAACAGACAGTCAGACGGAGCGTGCCCTGGAGCCCTCCTCCCAGTTCATCATTAGAGTGCAAGATATCAACGACAACCCACCTGTCTTCGAGGACGGACCCTACAGCGCCACAGTACCCGAGATGGCGAACATAGGTAGCGGAAGGCAGCATATGCTCATCCCCGCTAGGGTGTTTTTTTTTTCTCTGTGAATGTCAATGATTTTTGAATAATGCAGGATTCACGCTGTCCCAAAAATCTTCAGATGAAAAGCTGAGGAAACGCTGTCTATAATTTGCGCCGTTTAAATGTTAATGACGCACATTCGGGTGAAATAACCTCTCATGTTTATCGATTTTACGTCCGTTTGAGGCAGGCTCAAAATATTACCCCTCGACAGTCGTAGTTGTTTTGTTTTGCCTGAAATAGGTTTAATTAATTTCAAAGGATCCCATCCACAAACAGGAAATATTCTGCGCCGCATCTGAATGCTTGAACCCTTGCTGGGGTAAACGAAACCCGAGCGTCATTCACATCTAATATTCCAGCAGTGTGAATGCGTTATCAATCTAAATTGTGCCGCGTTTCTTTAGTTCCACTCAAATTGAATATGAATAGATTTCTCCGAGCCGCTGCATGTTGCGTCAACCCGGCAGTCACGTCTGTTTTTTGATCTGCCTATCTGATTGTTCGTTTACAGTGACAATCTCTCTTGCTCTCTTTCTCCTATTTGCCGCTTCTTAACTACCTGCGAAAGATCTGTAATCAGACGGCAACCCACAAGCTCTCTCGGTGACACTGTCAGGCCTTTGATGTCTGAAAACAGCAACAGCTGCTCCCACAAATCCCTTCGTCCCACTGAGCTTGTCAGCCGTTGCCCCATGGGAAACGTAGTTCTCTTTCCATTGTACATATATATGTTCTTTTCAAACCGCTTCAGTCCTTCGCATGAAGCTCTTTGATTTATTTGGTTGGAAAAAAGTCCATATCTGTCAGGAACGCAGGAGAGATTCGAGACGAGAGGGAGTTATGGGAACAGGGGAGGGTGGCCGCAGAAACAGGCATAGAGATTGAGAGAGGGAGCAAATGGGGAATTGGAGAAGGAGATGAAGAGAAATGAAGTGAGACAGTCAGAGGCGCGAATGAAAGAAGGTGTGTGGCTGGGGAGAAGAGAAAGTGAATACTGTATTTGTCACACTGCAGCAGAGGGGAGAGAGAGAGGAGAGAGGGAGAGAATCTGTCAGTCTTCATACGGCTCTCTCTGTTTAATGTGCTTGTCCTGCGATGACCTGTGTTCATATGTGCCGTATTGATCATATCTTATTGTCTTTCTCCCTGAAACTCTTTCTCAGGGACCTCCATCATCCAGGTGACGGCTTCAGATGCAGACGATCCCACGTATGGGAACAGCGCCCGGCTGGTGTACACGCTAGTTCAGGGGCAGCCGCACTTCTCAGTGGACCCTCAGACAGGTGGGGTTTTTATCCTCCCAGGAACATTTTTTTTTTGCTAAAGCAAACATTTTTGTTTTCTTTTTATTATAAGAATGTCACATTGGAAACTTTCCCAGACTTTCCATCTAGCTCACTCAAAATGAACTCTGTCATCAATTACTCGCCCTTGTTATTCCAGACCCATGAAACATTTGTTCGTCTTTGAAAACGCAAATGAGGATATTTTTAATGAAACCTTAGAGATTTCTGTCCCTACATTGAAAGTCCCCCTAAGCGTTCACGCTTCAAAAAGATCGAGCAGTTAAATTTAAGTCTTCTGAAGAGACACATTTGCTATATATATGATGTACAGTTTTGATTTAGGCATTTATTCACATATAAACATTGATCAACGGACATGGATTTTTCATATATTGGGTGAACATTCCTATTAAACTATAAAAACCCACAAATCAGACAAGAGAATTAGTTAAAACATGCTTAACATGAAATTTGTGAATATCAATTACGTTTTTATTTATAAAAATCACAATTCTGTTGTGCATCATTTCTTTTACAAGCAGTACAGTTTTCGAAAGGGTGAGGTAACACTAAGGTGACGTAGTTACATGTAGCTATAGTAATAACAGTAAATTATGCATGATTACAAGTAATTAACCCTAAACCAAACCCTAACCGAAACTCTATAGTAAGTACATAATTAATATTACTCAGTACGTATTTGAGTAAGTACAATGTAACTGTGTGGCCTAATGGTTAGCGAGTCCGACTGGTAACCCAAAAGTTGCTGGTTTGATTCCAGCACTGGCAGGAAATGACCATACTTGGCCTTCATGTATCACTTTCACTTACACTTTTGAAAAAAGTTCCCGGTTAGTGCCAGCATTTTTGATCATTTTCACAAAAGGTTCATGCCCCCCAGAATATTTTGTTGTATGAATATCTGAACATGCAATATATCAAAAGAAAGAACAAAAGAAAAAACAACACAACTTTGTTCTAGCTTCATGCATTCTTTATCAACATTTGAATGTGGGTAAGTTTCATAAAAAAGCAACATTTTGAGCAAAAAGCTGAGAAAATAGTGTTTTTTGTCAAAGACTGGATCAGATTCACAACATCAAAACACAAATGGAGTAGACTGAGCACCAATGTAACCCCTCCTGTTCAAACCGCCGGCTCTAACCGGGACTCGAAACCGGGTCCACTGGCATGAGAGTCGGGCGCTCTAACAAGGAGGCTAAAGACCGCAGTTTCTAGTGTCAATTGCAGACATAATTGCGCCCCCTACCGCAGTGAAAACATGGAAAGCCGGAAAATTCTGTCAATGGTGGGGAAGCGTTGTCTCATAAATTACGAAAAATTCTGTCAATGGCCAGGAAAGAGTTCAAATAAAATGTAACCAAGGGTGTTTGTTATTTTTACTCTGTATTTAGCAAAGCATAAAATGCTAGCTATGAATTTAGCCTTAGCAAGACAAAGGAGTTGGACAATGTATTCCAGAAATTACTCTTCAACCAGTTATGGCAACATCAAACCCGCACTAACAACCATAAACCAGTCATGTTTTTAGTTTTGACAGGCACTGCGGCAAGTGTGAGTTTGATTCTGGCTTGCATCTTTTTCTAATCTTCTTTTTCCCATCACTTCCCATCTTCTCCTGTACTGTCAATAAAAGTGGGAAAAAATAAAGGTCTCTGACTGCAGAGTATGCAATAACAGAAGCACAATAACAGTAGATACCTCTAACATTTAAAACATTTATGAGAAACTGTTTGAAGAACCGCTTCAAGTGTTTGGCTAACGTTATCCATGGAGAACAAGTTCTTAATCAGATTCTCACCATCCTTCAGCCTTGAGGGACAAGTAAAGTCACTAAACCTCAAGTGAAGTGACTAAAAATCAGTGAAAAATACAATAAAATGCTTTTGTGGAATAGAGAGCCTTCAGTTTCATGTTTTATACTGTCTTCAGGCCGGTCTCAGTCCCTGATCAGCCATTAGCACCAAGCTCTATCCCTTCAAAGCCCTGATCATTTCCCTAAGTTCCCCCTCACTCCGTCATCCCTTCATCTCTCTGGTTCATTCCTCCTTCCTCTTTTCCTGGTTCTTCCCTCCCTCTCTTCAATGCTCGTTAATCCAGACTGATGTGGCAGAAATGTATTCATACCGGCTGAGCTGCTGCACTTCTAACAAATGCTGCAAACACTAACTCAAATCACACTTCTGAGGGCTGTGGGGAAAAAAGAGAAATGCTTCAAAGTGGGACGCCACCACAGGTTTGTGAATAGTTAAATTCTGTTATCATTTACTCACCTTCATGTCATTCCAAACCCGTCTGCTGTTATATTTTCAGTGGAATACAAAGTAAAAATGTTTTAAAGAATCTTTGCGTACAGTAGCTTTTGCCATACAATGACAATTCAGTAAACCAAGCTCCAAAAAGGACAGAAATCACCATAAAAGCATAATAAAAAGTAGTCTTGTGCGTCATATTCCAAGTCTTTTGAAGTCACATGATAGCTTTGCATGAGATTTGCAAGTCATTATTCACTGATGCCACCAAAGCTCACATCTAGCCTGCATCTCCAGATTCAATGATGATTCTGACATTTTTAATTGATGATAAATTGTCCTTAAGGCTTAGTGAGTAAGGCTTTTTTCTTTGGGAACAAATTATGTTTTTCACTTGATTGGTTAAGAAAACATTCTTGCAATCTGCCAACTTAAATGTCAGTCAGTTTCTCACATAAAGATATTGTACTGTATGACTTCATGTCAAATGGGATACTTTTATGGCTCTTATACTGCCATTATATACACAACCATTCAAAAGTTTGAGGCCAGTAAGATAAATTCTTTAAAAGATGCTTTAAAGTCATTATTATTTTTATTTAGCAAGGAAGCATTAAATTGATCACAAGTGACAGGGTAACACTTTACAATAAGGTTTTATTTGTTAACATTAGTTATCTACATGCAGCTTTTAACAATACTTCTAGAGCATTAATTAATCTTAGTTAAAGCTGCAGTCCGTAACTTAAAAAATAGACCCAAAATCTATTTTTGAGCATGTACATAACCAGCCAGTGTTCAAAACTACCCTTAGACTGATTCACAATGTAATCTTGTAATAATGTTTTCTAATAGGGGCCGTACTGGTGGGTTTCCGCAGGAAATTTGAGCATACCTTTGTTCGTTTTTTTGCGTAATTAAGTCATGTCTGTTTACATAAAGAACGAGTCCCAGCTAGTAGGCTATATCATGTGAGGATGGCGGATCATTTATAGCCTTTTCTCACAGCAGCTGAAATAATTAAACTTATCATTTTGATGGTGGATTGTAATCCAGAAAGGTCCAAATGACAATCATCACTGGAGATTCACCCGTAGTCAAAAGCAAAAGCCTTCGGACTGCGGAATGACTACAGAAACTGAAATCTACAGCTAACGCTAATACACACTAAATACACATAGTCACGCAACAAAGTATAACAATAGTAATAATTTGCACAGTTTGACGTGATCCGAGCTAAGCGATCATTAGATTTAATCACCATTGGCAGCGCGATTTATTGTAATGCTTTTTTCCTCAGTTGGTCAGAACAAAAGTGGCAGATTTGTTACTTACTTGTTCAGATGACATTCTTATTTTGGTTATACTTCAAGACGTAGAATCTGTGATTCTGAAGTACAGTATCCACACTGACTGACAGCAAACATTAGATTAATCCGCGCTGAGGAGCCGTGCCGAGGCACAACCCACGTAAAGATAATTACGCAAATAACTGCAATTGCAGGTTTCAAACAGAGATGGCGACAAAGAGGCAAAACTTACAGACTGCAGCTTTAATGTTCATTGTAACATTTACTAATACATTATTAAAAGTTGTATTTGTTAACATTAGTTAATGCCAGGCCCGGCGCCTGTCAGTTTCAATTAGCCCCCCCTTCAACCCAAAACGGGATCGATTTTTACCCTTTGACACGTACGATTACACCGGTGTGACAGACACGCTCAGTGCTTTTCATATTTCACAGTGTTTATTTGAGGTTTCAGTCATTGAAATAGACATTTAAATGAAGTACTAGTATATATATAAAAATATTTAGTTATATAGGAATATAAATATATAGGAAGTTTCAATTATAATTTGACGAAGTTCATACAAGCCACTTCTTTTTATGTATTTCGGGAAGAAACGGATGAATTTACGTGATGTAAATCCGACAGATCCTCTAAATCGCACGTTATATCAACTAACACGATCATTATAAAGGTGTTTAAATGACTCATTGTCAATCGGAATATATCATATAATTCATGATATAGTTAACAAACTGAAAATTTTGAATAAAAAAGGAAAAAAAACTAAATAAACGCGATACACACCTGTCATTGTGTGGCTGCATGACGCGTCACCAAGGAATTAATAGCCGTTGTAAAATAATGTTCTGAAATAACGGTCGCCTTAAAAAACTCGCGCTTGGGGCTGGGCTATAGAGCCCCTAGAATATAGCGACCAGTAAAAAAAAGCAGAGCGCCCGGCACCTCATTACGCTCCTGGTGTTTTAAAAACTCCCATTGAAAACAATTGGAAAAATACCCTAACCTTAAGGAAAAAATGCTTTGGCGGACACGCGACCTAAGAGACTTTCAATAACATATAAAATCTTACCAACCCGAAAGTTTAAATGCTAGTGTAGGTGCATAAAAAAATATCTTTTTCGGTGTTCCACAGAATAAAATGACAGCGTACGGGTTCACACTGACATGAGGGTGAGAAAATGATGGCAGAATTTCTGGGTGAACTTTTCTTTCAAATGGCAGGCTTAAGGACTGCCTCTGTGCCTGTTGGAGGGTCTGGTTTGTGACCCGGAGGCTTGCGAGAGGCTTTTATTCAGGCTTACAAGGGGGCTGTAGTCATTTGAAAAATCACTCCTGCTTCTTTGTGCTGTAGAGTGGAATTGGCAGAGTGAAGTGAGCACAGGGCGATTCTACACACAGCGGGACTGTGTGGCCAATCTCTATGTGTGAGCGTAAGGGTTGAGAATAGAATGATGGGTATTTGTGTGTATGACAGGCTAGAAAAAATGAGGCAGAGAGAAGGAGCGAGAAAGTGAAAGATGAATTTTACTGCAAGCACGGATCCATTGTGCGAATGTTTGTGTAGCAGTCGGTGTATTGTGTCTCTGTCTATGTGGATAATGGACTTCCTTCGTGTTTTGATTCCATTTGGCCGTCTAATGAAACCTAATTAATTTTGTTGACATTTGTGGACCCCACGCTGATATGAATGAGAGGGCTTTTTCTCCTGGAGGTTTGTGAATGCTAATCAAGGATATTAACCTAATTCTGTCGTGTATGCATTGCATGGCATTCTTTTTTACTCATTAGCGGGAATTAGCATTCTGAGCCGTAGCACTCTCAAAGGCCTCCTCCTATATGCAGTATCCACAGTTAAACTTCCTCGTGATATTTTAATAAACCTCTATTGTAGACTGTTGTCCGACGGTAGGAGTCTTGCACGGATGACCTTGTCCGCCGGGACGTGTTTCTGCAAGTTTACGGTCAGAAAACACATGGAAGTTATTTGATTCAGGGAGATGATTGAATTTGTGATGTGCTTCTCTCTTTGTCTCTCTTTCTCCCTCAGGCATCCTGCGCACTGCAGTTCCTGATCTGGATAGAGAAGCGCAGGATCAGTATCTGGTGGTCCTGCAAGCTAA
The DNA here is from genome assembly GCA_037101425.1 of Elopichthys bambusa. NCBI lineage: Eukaryota > Metazoa > Chordata > Actinopteri > Cypriniformes > Xenocyprididae > Elopichthys > Elopichthys bambusa. The sequence continues at coordinate 3,401,409 of CM074437.1, read as the reverse complement.
AGACATGGGCGGACATCTTGGTGGCCTGTCAGGAACGACTACGGTTACTGTGCGATTGACAGACGTCAACGACAACCCTCCGCGCTTCATACAAAGTGAGTAACTTTCCATATCTCTCATCAAGTCTACGCATGTCCCATAGAAGTTTACCAATAATGTCCGTCAAATTACCATAGATGCTACAATAAAAGCCATATTTGAAAAATAAGACACACTATTTGAAGTAAGTCCTATGTAAAACCATTTGTGTTTCTAAAACCTGCATGAGAATTTGCTTTTTTTTTTTCCCACAGGAATTTTCTGGGAGTTTTTAGTTTGAGTAAATTAACTTAATTATTACATTTTTATTCTGCAAGGAAAAGTGACAGTAAAGACTTTTACTTTGTCACACACACACAAATCCTCAAAAAAAAAAAAAAAAGTCACAGTTTCCCCCCAGAAAGCATTGAAAACAGCACAACTGTTTTCAACATTGATAATAATAATAATAAATGTTTCATTTCTGAAGGATCATGTGACACTGAAGACTGGAGTAATGATGCTGAAAATTCAGCTTTGATCACAGGAATAAATTACATTTTAAAATATGTTCAAATAGAAAACAGTTATTTTAAATTATAATGTTTCATAATAACAGTTATGAAACGGTTGAAATGGTTTACGGTTTAATGTTTCATAAAATAATGAAAGTCTCTTCAAGTTCGCCACAGACATTGTTTTATTCATAGATCAAAAACTGCCGTTCTAAAAACACATTTCCACATTTCCAGAGGAAACCAATGGCAAATTAAAACACTTTCATGACAACTCTTAATAATTCATACGAGATGGTTTACGAGAAGCAACAAAATCAATCAAAAACCACAGCCAATCAGAAGACAGTTGTCACAGACACGCCAGGCTCCAACACTGTCCAATCACAGCGTACTCCCTTACCTGAATACTGATCACACGCACCTGCACTCAATCAGCATGCATATCAGTCACCACATAAAAGACACTCACACACCTTCAGTCACTGTCCGGTCTCGTTCGCATTATGACTTTCCTTCATGCTTACCTCAAGGACTCCAGTCGATCTACTTACCTGTCTCCAGCGTCTCCAAGTCTCCTCCTGTGTTTCCAGTCTGTGTGTGAGTTGTCTATCTTCTCTGTTGTTACATCTCTTCACCATCGCCCAGGATCTTCACCACTACAAACACAAAGGACAGTATCATTCATCTATCATTCTCCATTCACCCAAAGATCATCTGCATACTCACCTGCACTTCTGTTATCTCTGCTGTGTGTCTAATAAACAACCATTAACTGTACTCTTCAGTCTCCGACCCTTCTGTATTGTAACAGAAGACCGGACCAAAACCGCCAGACACCAGCATGAGTCACCCGGATCTTTTCCAGGAGCTCTCACCACCAATTCACCATCACCGCAACCAGCAATCACCTCCGTCAACAACACCGTCACTCTTTCACCGCCAGTGTACACCAGTCCCATGGCCAAACTGGCGCCCTTCTCTGGTTCGACGGAGGATTGCAACGGATTTCTCCTGCAGTGTTCGCTGGTCCTGGAGATGCAACCGCACTTGTTCCCCACCGAACACTCTAAGGTAGCTTTCATAATTTTCACAGTTGAACAGCAAAGCACTGCAATGGGCCGAATCTATTTGGTCACAATATAACACTGTCACCCAGTCATACTCCAGCTTCGTAATTCACTTCAAAGAAATGTCTTTGGAAAACCAGCCTGGGATTCTTCTATTGGTGAGAGATTGTATAATTTAAAACAAGGCACAATGACTGTGAATAATTATGCTGTTAAATTCAGAACTCTTGCTGCCACAAGCGGATGGAATGAACAAGCTCTGTTAACCACCTACCGGCAAGGATTGGACCCTCGAGTGAGGTTGCATCTCGCTGCATACGAGAATACCATCGGGCTAGAACGCTTCATTTAACTCTCCATCCGCTTCGCCACTCGTATGCAGTCGTGTCTCGAAGAGCACCAGGGCCAGCCACAGTTCACCACCTCCCTCTGCTGACCAGAGTCCGTCAGCCCTTCAGAACCAGCCCACGAGCCCATGCAACTGGATAATACTAGACTGACACCCACTGAACGGCAGAGACGGCTGACCCAGAATCTGTGGCTCTATTGTGGTTCTCCTGGGCATGTAATCTCCACATGCCCAACTCGTCCTCCTCGTCCCATGGTGAGTGTCATCATTCCCTCTATTAATAAGATGAAACCACTCACCACTGTTGTAAACCTTACTGCTGCTGATGTTTCCATTCCAGTCAATGCACTCCTCGATTCTTGGTCAGCAGGCAAATTCTTCTCTGGCACCCTCTGCCGTCAGTTCAAACTCAAGACCTCGGCTACGCCGTCCACCTACCGGATTCACTCAATAACTGGAAAACCCATCGATCTGCTTTCGGGTGAGTCAGTACCCAGGGGAAAGATCTACCCCCTGTCAATCCCGGAGGAGAAGGCCATGGAGGATTACATCAAGGAGGCCCTGGCACAAGGTTACATCCGCCTGTCTACTTCCCCTGCTGCTTCGAGTTTCTTCTTTGTGGCAAAAAAGGACTGAGGCTTGCGGCAATGCATTGATTACCGGGCACTCAACAATATCACCGTCAAGTTCAGATACCCCCTTCCTCTCGTCCCTGCTGCGCTTGAACATCTCTGTGGTGCCACTGTCTTCACCAAGTTGGATCTCCGCAGTGCGTACAACCTCATCCGGATACGTGAGGGGGACGAGTGGAAGACCGCCTTCGTGACTCCTACTGGACACTATGAATATCTTGTGATGCCATATGGCCTGGTCAACGCCCCCTCCATATTCCAGGACTTCATACATGAGGTGCTCCGGGAGTTCCTCCACAAGTTCGTCTTGGTATATATCGATGACATCCTGATATACTCCCGGAGCATGGCCAAATATTGCTACCACGTTGCGGAGGTCCTGAAACTACTGAGGGAGTTCCAACTCTTCCTGAAAGCAGAGAATGCTCCTTCCATCAGCTCTCAGTGAAGTTTCTTGGATACAACATCGACAGCAGTGGCATCCGGATGGACGAGAGGAAGGTGGATGCCATCAGGAACTGGCCAACACCCTCTACAGTTAAGGAACTCCAACGCTTCCATGGTTTTGCCAACTTCTATCATCGTTTCATACAGGATTACAGCACCATCTCCAGCCCACTAACAAGCCTCCTCCATAATAAACCCAAGTCTCTGTCCTGGACACCAGCTGCCACCAACGCATTTAACATCTTGAAAGAAGCATTCACCACCGCTCCTCTCCTCATCCATCCAGACCCCGATAAGCCCTTCGTAGTAGAGGTAGACGCCTCTACCACCGGAGTAGGAGCGGTTCTTTCTCAGCAGCAGGGGAACCCAAGTAGACTCCATCCATGTGTCTTCTTCTCCCGCAAGCTCAACTCGGCGGAGGTCAATTACGACATCGGCAACAGGGAACTTCTTGCCATCAAGCTGGCCCTGGAAGAGTGGAGGCATTGGTTGGAGGGTGCCAAACATCCCTTCCTGGTACTTACAGACCACAAAAACTGTATCTGAGAGTAGCGAAAAGACTGAATCCAAGACAAGCTCGCTGGGCGCTATTCTTCACCCAGTTTAACTTCACTACCTCCTATCGTCCAGGATCCAGGAACATCAAGGCTGACGCCTTATCACGTCTGTATACTTCTGAAGAAAATCCTGAAGAACCTGAAGCTATCCTTCCTGAGAGACTCTCTTAATCCTGTCGTTTGATTCCATTGAAGGGACTGCCCACTGCCATGGAGACTGCTGAACTCATGTTCAGCCACATCTTCAGATACTACGGAAACCCTGAGGACATAGTATCGGACAGAGGACCTCAGTTCATCTCTCGGGTATGAAGAGCGTTCTTCTCACTCCTAGGTGTGACCGTCAGCCTATCATCTGGATACCATCCGCAGTAGAACGGGCAGACAGAGAGGAAGATTCAAGAGATCGGTCGCTTCCACTGTACCTTCTGTCACGGCCACCAGGACTCTTGGAACCAGTACCTGGGTTGGGCAGAGTACGTGCAAAACTCCCTGTGACAACCTTCCACCGGACTCACTCCCTTCCAGTGTGTACTCTGTTACCAACCCCCATTGTCCCCCTGGTTAGGGGAACCGTCGGACGTACTATCTGTCGACTACTGGTTCAGAGAGAGCGAGAGGGTCTGGGACTCTGCACACCACCAGCTTCAACGGGCCTTTGCGCAGGATGACAGCTGAAAACATATTGGTTAAGATTTCACCAATTCCTTCAGCTTCTATTAAAAAACCAGATTGGCAAGTTAACATTCTAGGTTGGCCTTCAAAATAATGTCATGACTTAGCAGTTCTAAAGCTTGGCATTAGCCACCATTATCATCAAAAACAGAAGTTAAACACAATGACCTCCTGCATTGGAAATTAATGGGAGATGAATTTCATCTAATGAAAACTTATGGTACTGCAGCCAAACAAAATCTTACTGAAAGCTCAAATTTCATTTTCAGGTCTATGCTCAAAAAGTGAATAAATAGATTTGAACTACTGCGTAAATATAATTTAGTACCATAAAATCCCCTAAAAATACAAAATATTAAATAAAAAACATTATGGAACTAAAATATAGTACTTTCATTTCATTGAAATAACCAGGCTTGGGAGGGTTACTTTAAAAATGTATTTCGTTACAGTTACAAATTACTTCATAAAAAAAGTATTCAGTAATGTAATCCAAGTACCACAATATGAAAGTAATATATAATATATATATATATATATATATATATATATATATATATATATATATAAAGAAAGAAAGAGAAATTGGGGAGAAATTAATTTTAATTATTTCTTCTCAATTTCTGCAAGTTTTTAAATGTTACACGTTTCATACTTTTGAATGGGTCTCAACAATAAAAATATTTTACAAATCTGATAAATTATCTATTGCAATATTATTATCGTTGTTGTTGTTTAGAGCTTAAAAATATAAAAGTCACATCAGATCATAAACAAACTGAACAAGCTCGGATCAGACATTTCTGTTTATGTTCGTTCTGCTTTAATTTTAATGTTTAGCATTTTGGTTACTTTTAAAACCCATTAAAACTAAGCAATCATGTCTCATTTCCACAACTTGGGAATACACAGCCCTGCATTTATATATGTAAAAGGCTATTAAGACATCTAGTGGCTACAGTATGGTATTACAGATTATTTTTTAGTCCTTTGATAAAGAAAGTGTTTTCATTGCTGGAACTTGGAAGGCAGAGCTTGCACTGTACAACCATGTTTGCATTTTCTTCTTTGAAAACAAAATAGCAGCGACATGTTCATGAATTTAAAGCATTTTTCCCCACAGATTTTAGACTGGTGTTATTTGCTCATGCATCAGCGGGTGGCTCACGTGAGTCATCACTGGCAACAGAACCAGGAAATACTGTATAATCAAGCAGCGCTTAAAATGTGTTATTATGGCAAAATAATGATTTATTTAGTTTTAAATGAAACGATTGTAATCCTGATAGTATCCCCCCTTTTTTCAAAATGTAACTGTAATCTGATTACTACTTTTTTTTTTTTTTTTTTTTTTTTTTTTTTGACGTAACTGTAACGAATTACAGTTACTGGATTTTTGTATCCTGATTACGTAACACCGTTACATGTATTCCGTTACTCCCCAACCCTGGAAATAACACTTGAAGATCACCAGAGGGTTAAATCACATCTCTGTCCCATTTTCTCATCCCCTCCCTGTTGTTTCCATCAAAAAGAGTGGGAAAATCCCAAAACATTTGATTTGTGTATTTTATTTTCCTAAATAGGCTTGATTGTGTGTACTACCTGGTGCACATAAACCAGCTATTTCTAAGAACAGGCTATAAGAAAGAGTCTTATCTAGTGCTGAGCGCCAGCTGTTTAACTGTGCCTGCATTTGGGCCGCAACGATATCAAATGCAGCCACCCTCCAGTTCTGCTCAATTACATACCAGCCCTTATTAGTATGGTCAAAGCAGAGTCCTTTCTCTCCCGATGTCAGCTCTGCCCTTCTCTTTCGCATGTTTTTTTTTACCAGGGTGAGCCGGGGTGAGATTATCTCAAGCCTGAAGAGAGGGCGTATGGGGAAAATATATCAAAGTCTCACCCAGGTAGACGTTCAGGTTCACTGGGCAAGGTTGGGTAAATCTCCTCGTATTTGGAAGCCGATTTAGAAATCTCTCCGGGAAATCACTTCAGATAAAAGCAAACAAATTACAGGCGTTTTGGGAGCTGTTTTGACCATTGCAATTACGTTTGAAGAATGTTGCGGGGAGGCTGATGCATCCCTCGGTATAATAGATGCAGACTCAGGCGCAGGGGGAGTTGAGCTGGTTTCTGTAGTTTTAACAGCCGTGTTGGGCAGCCGAGAGGAGCAGAGCAGTGCACTGTGCCTGTGATGGATGGCTGGGTAGATTGTTTGACGGATGACTACATAGGTTCGCCTGTTAAGATCAGTGTCTTTTTTATGAGGCGACGAGATAAGAAGCAACGATACAGAGAAGTTTTCATCATAAATATTACTAATTCATTTCCCCTGAGTCTTTGCTGGATACAGATGAAGAGAGCGAGGGAACAAAAGAGAAGGAGAGGGGAAATGAGAAGATTGAGGAAAGACGAAAAAAGAAGAGGAGTTTAAGAATAGAGCAACTCTGTAATCACTGTAATTTGTCCACAGACAGAGTGAGAAGGCAAAAATAAGGGCTGAGAGGGAGTGACGGAGATGGGAAGGAAGGAGAGGTGATGGTGACACAGGTAAAGGAACAGCTTAACTCCGCTTCGAGAATGGAATCAGTTTAATTTATGGGCATGTGTGTCTGCCTGTACAGTGTGAGTGTGTCTGTGCACCCACTCACACCTTTAAATCATCTATTATATCCTGTCGACACTGGAAGTGTCAAAGCTGCCCACCAGCAATGTTGAATATACTGTGAGCAACAGTGAAATGATTAAAAATTGAAATATATGGGCCTGGTTTCACAGACAGGGCTTAGATTAAACCAGGATTAGGCCTTAGATTAATTGGGATATTTAAATAGCTTTTATAAATGTGCCTTTGGAAGAAGAAGAAAAAAAAAAAAAACATTACTGGTGTGCATCTTGAGACAAAACAATGGCACTGACATATTTTAAGATATGCCGGTTGCTTTCAGTTAAAACAGCTCAAACATGCATTTTAGTCTGGGATTAGGTTTAAGCCTTGTCTGTGAAACCTGGGGTTAGAGTATTCATTAGGGCTTGAGCACCGATGGTACTATTATTATTATTATATATTTTTGGGGGCTTAAAATAAGTATAATATTTTAAATATTATTACATTTAATTTAGTTTTTAAATCATTTATTTTATTTGTATTTTCGTTTTTAAATTTAATAATTTCAATTAATTAAAAAAGTTTATTCAATTGTCATATTAATATTTTAAAATGTAGTTAATGTCAGTACAGTTTATTCTGATAAATTTTGCATGCACTGGCTCTGGAATTGGCACAATTGTCCAAATTTAGGGTGGAGCGATTAAAAGTAAAGATATTAACTAATTTAATAGGGTATTAAAGGTACAATATGTACGTTTTTGGATTTCCAAAAACCACTAGAACAGTGTTATATATTTTGTTGTTTGTTGACATTATCCCAAATTTTTCCAAGAATGTTTAAATCCAGAGAAATAAGCCATTTTAACCAGGACACAGACCGTGTCTGTATGTCGCCTATCAATGACATCATACCCGTTACCCTCGATTTCCGGTTTTATTTTGTAGAAATCATGGAAACACCAAAAACACTTTAATATATTATGTGTTTTATTAGAAAGTTGTTTGGATACATTCATCGACAGAAAACTAATCATTGTTATATAGCTCAACATAGCAAGTCGATTTACTGCGAGTACCATGTTTTACCATGAGTAATATCGATCTAGCTTACTGCAGTGTGCAACAAGTGTCTCAAGTCCCATCGGATTCTTTTCCGTCGACTGTAGGCGTGAAGACAACACCTCCCATGATTCTACAAAGGCGTCATCAAGCTACGCCTTTGTTCTGAATAAGCGACCTCTAGTGGCTAAAATTACATATTGTGCCTTTAAAGTGAAACAAACTGATGTTGAACTATTTTTTGCCTTTTTGTGTTTGTTGTGTTAAAATTTCATATATAAATGTGTAGTCTGTTTAGGTTAAGCTAAATATTATATATATATTTTTCAGATGAACAGAAAAATGGGACTAGAGAAGCTCTGCAGTGCATCGAAACTTAACACATGATACAACCAATGCTGTCATTGATTATAATGGGAGCAATTATGTTTTGCTGCTCGTGTCCAGTGTAGACACTGTTATTCCATCTGTCTGTTCTCATGTCTTCCCTCCCTCGCTCCCTCTCCATCTCTCACACATGCCATTTACACACTCACCGACTGGCTCATGAGACGAGACTCACATGCACGCTCACAGGAATACACATCAGCTTCTGTGTCGCACACACATACACATTCATGTCACATACACACGTTCGACAGTTCATCAGTCTGAGGGAGGAGAGAGGACGGCTGGAGATGACAGGCTTCGTCATCAACCCCTTAAAGAGATAGTTCACCCAAAAATGAAAATAATCCCATGATTTACTCACCCATCTTATTTCAGACAAACACAATCGGAGTTATATAAAAAAAAAACTTCTGACTCTTCCAAGCTTTATAATGGTTGTAAATGGGGGGTGAGATTTTGAAGCTCAAAAAAGCGCATTCATTCATCATATAAGTAATCCATACGATGAAGGGGTTAATAAAGGCCTTCTGAAGTGAAGCGATGGGTTTTTGTAAGACAGATGTCTATATTTAAAACTTTATAAACTATAATAACCAACTTCCGGCAAACATCTGTACGCAATGGATTACTTTTATGATGGATGGATGTGGTTTTTGGGCTTCAAAATCTCCATTCACTACCATTATAAAGCTTGGAAGAGCCAGGATTTTTTTTATATAACTCCCACTGTCTTCATCTGAGAGAAGATAGTTATACACCCAGGATGGTTCGAGGGAGAGTAAATCATGGGATAGTTTTCATTTTTGGTTGAACTATCCCTTTAAGGGCTAATTTTCCTTCCACATCCTTTGCACTTGATCTTTGGCTGTCTGTGCGTCTCTTTGATATGTGCATTTCTTTTCTCGACCCTCTCCAGCCCTTCTCACCCTTTTGCCCTCAGCTGCCGTTGCATTTAAAGGCTCTTCAGTGGTCAGTGGTGCACACAGACAATAAAATAGTGTTCATCAAAACACTTACTGTGCACTCTCAGCGGATCATAAAGCCCATTTATTTACACTCTCATCAAAGCATAAAGCTCATTTAGCCTTCTAGCTATGCATTATGGAATCATGCAGTGTCAAGTTCAACAGGCGATTAGGACTGATGCATATGTTCTCTTGAGTATAATGGCAATAAAACGCCACGGTTTGGATGTAACTAAAATGCACCCTGTAATCCATTTTAAAAGTAAAGGAAGTGTAAAATGTAAAGAATTAGTTGCCTGGCGTCTCACCAATGTGTCTGCGGCGAGAGCAAAGAGGTTTTATGCGCAACCAAAAACCCCAAAAGCGCATCCCTTGTGACTTTTCCCAATGATTTCACATGTGTGGGAGCGATTTTTCTCTTGGTAGTCGGATATGGGGTTTTAGGGGGCCTAAACACTCATTTCAATTGAAAGTACCTCCACAATTAATTCTATTCCGTGTGGCCTCCCACCGTCAGCGAGCCTCTCTGGCTATTTGTATTCGCAAGTCTCGTCCAATCCCATAAGGTTATATATCTGTGTTTTCGCCGTGCATTACGCGATAAAGACACGAAATGCGTGTCTGAATCCATAAAGATGCGTCCCTAGGGCGACTTCTCCGAGCGTGAAGGAGGGATGAAGGAAGGAAGGGATGAGAGGAACACTAACAGCCTCATCTTGGCCATACCAGCCGCTGTAATCACAGAAGTCTGAGTCGTTTTCATCTCACGCTGCGCTCAAAAACATTTTTTGCTGGTACGCCTGCGAGCTCGCGGCTCCTTATCTGTGACGCGTGGCCTGGTCTTTGTCCATTTCCTCGAGTCAGTTTTCCGGAGAGGTGCTCAGCCATGTGTTCTGATCGGATAATTTGTTGACTGATTCGGCTGATTGGGTTTGGTATGAATAAGGCAAGCAGGCAAAGCGCTTCTGACTTGGCTGCTGCCCGTGGGGTCTCCTCGGGGGGCTATAGACAGCAGTGGGGCATGAAAACGTCCTTAAAATTGCTCCATCGTATCACAACAGCCAATTAGAGCTGGGATTGGTCCACAGTTCCACATAGCACTGCGGCCATTTGTGGTGATGACTGCATCTTTGCGGCTGCTCGCTTACACTTTATGTGTGGGTCTGTGTAGAGTGTGTTTGAGGTGAAACGCATCCGTTTTAATGTCATTTATGAGAGAAAAAGTAGCACTGCAAAGACTTTTTGAGGTTTCAATCACTAGCAGTAAGACAGATCAAAAAGACCTATCCAGTCTTTTCTCAGGAGGCCAAATTATCTGCAAAAGAACCTTTACTTTTTTCTTGTGCAATACTAAGCTTTAGTAGATCAGTAGATCTCAGCTGCTACAGGAAACCATTACTGTTTTATTCTGTTTTCTAAAGACTAGGTACAATTAATTCATTCTTTAATCAGGCATAGTTTTATTTTCTCAGGTAGCTTATATACTGTACATCTGACCGTACTTTAATGGTGGGTAGAATGGGTAGAAAGATATACTGTAGTGTCAGATGTTAAAACAGATGCAAATTATATATATTGTTTTTTATTTTTATTATTATTTTTGTTGTTATGAAAACATATAATAAATATTTGTTTTATATATTTTTATATATAATAAATTATTTTTATATTTGTATTTGTAAATGTAATATTTATTTCTAATCATTTTATATTTAGCGAACCAATGTGCGAACCAAGTATTATCATAAATAGTGGTCAAATATTAAAGCTATCTAATCTGTCTAATACTTCAAAGCTCAAGGTCAAATCAGAATATTTTTTTGTTTCTGTAACAATTGCCAAAAAATAGTCTACATACAGGTCAATGACGTGACAGGTCATTTTTTTATTTTATTTATTTATTTATTTTGTCCAAAGGCCTTAATAATAATAATAATAAACAAAGATATGACATCCAAAGTATGTAAGGTAGTACAACTAGATCTCTTTTATTGAATCCAAAAGGTTTTAATTATATTTTCCTACATATAAAGGTATTTTAAAGATTTTGAAGTGTCAAAAGGTCATTCGGTTTAACCGTCCAAAGGCCAATACAGCCATTTCATTTGTGATTAAAATATCTTAAAATGTAATAAATGTATATATTTTTTATTCTGGCATGATTTTGTAACATCATATATGAACATAGTGCAAAATGGTATTAAAATTATGTGTAGAAGTCATTGCTTTGTCATAAGAAATAATGTCCGAAAAAATGAATTTCATTGATGTCATTCGGAGTAACCAATATAAAGAGACCATTTTGGATCAAGTCATGCGTTCAATACCATGTGACAGGATGTGACATCATTCAGACACCTGCAAAGGACCACATGGTCATGAAGCAAAGTAACTAACTCTCTTTTAACTATTTGAAATATTAATGTTTTCACTTGCTCATATGCATGTCCTGAAACATCAGGTCATTTGGTACAACCGCTATAAAACACGGAAAATGTTATTTTTTAAAAAAAACTTGTACTAAATATAAAATGTTTAAATGTCCTTTTGCTTGTTAGCTAGATATCAGCCTGTTAGCATTGTTTGAAAATATCATCATTCAGTATAACCATAAGTGTCATTCGGAAAAAATGAAATTTTAGTTAAACCGAATGACTTTTTTGGTCATTTTTGTCCATCTTGTATAAAATGACAAAAGCAGCGTTAATTGATTATACAAACCACATAATCTCATTGTTAACATTATATATATATATATATATATATATATATATATATATATACACTCCCCTCTGGATTTTTACAAATCGCACCCTGTGCGTAATTACAGTGTACTTACTTTTTTACCCAAGAAAGTATTGGTAATATAAGGTAACTACATGGGTTAAGGTTAGTTTTAAGTGTAGGTTCAGTGTTAGTACCCTGTTATTAACCAGTTATTGTAATTGCTATAATAAGCACATAGTATGTACATGCGGAACAGGAGTGTAAAATGAAGTGCTACTGATAAGCCTCTTCATTATGCTATCTTAATTATGCATGTTTATGCAGTGATTTGCATTTCATTATTTGCATTTAGCACTGCTGTTTTGCTAAGAAAATCCACTGCTGTAGATATTCCAGCAACAGAAGAAGTTCTTGAATCTGACACAAGGGTGACAAAATTCTGCTCTGAGCAGCTGGACAGCGACATGAGCTGTAGGGAAACTTTTTAGGCAAGTGTTGGTCCATTGTGTGAGTTTTTGAGGAATAACCCAGAGCCAAACGTCAGCGATGGAATCAATCAGAAGGTTGGCCGTTGTTCCGTCGGCGACAGTGAGAGTGGAGTGCGGGAAAAATGGTCAACGATTTCCCTTTTCTTGTCATCTACCCTGGCAGTGTGCCTTCACGCAGAATAATAGGAGTTAGAGCCATTCTTCTTGTATGGAGGCAGAGAACGAGCGATGTGGAGGGGGTGGTGGGGGTAGGTAAGAGCGAAGTGATTTCCATGCTAATGGGAATGTTCCCGGCAGGGCTTTCTGTCTGCGCCTATGTCTCTATGATGAATGCAGCCGTCGGACTGCCAGCACGACGGGGGTCTCGCACCAAACCGCGAACTCGCAACTTCCTCTCTCGCGCACAGTGCCGAAAAGAAAGTGAAGTGGGCGCTCGCATAGAACTGAAAGAAAGTGCGGATTCTGAACGCTGGCTGCATAAACTAGTCAATTCCTGGCTCGTTTCTGTGAAGTTTCGCTTCTTCTGGACACTGCCGCTGTCTTTTATTATTTAACAAGCCTGATATACATGATGGTGAGTAATTGGAGAGTGAAGTATTTGAAGAAACGGTGCTCTAGGCAAGGTCTCTCTCAGATTACAGGCACGCTGAATCACAGGACCGATTTAGTTATACAGGTCTCTTTGAGGGCACTGTTGATAGAGGTCAGCATACGATGATCTAATTCCAGCAGTTAGTACTGAAATATTGCAGCTCTGAGTGAGCGTTAGTCTAACCTGGGTGTTTTAAAGATGCCTCGACCACGTCAGATGACCTGAGGTGTCCTGGGAGAGCCGGACGCAGCCTGACAATATACACCGGGACACAATTGTCGCTGTTATTAAAGTGGAATTACGGAAGGAGGGATTTGATATTAAAGTCATTTTGAGCTGAGGGTGTGGATGTGTTTTGATTATCCCACAGCCCCAGTGGTCTTTGTGAGAGAAATAGAGTGAGAGTCCTCTGGAGGTATTAACACCCTGAAGCAGCACACAACACTGATTTCACCACCTGTATTTCTCCTCAGAAACACTGCAGCCCTGACATAAACACAATCTCTGTCCCTTCTCCTTCTCATTTTCTGTCTACTTTCCCCCCACCCATTCTCCTCCTCAAGCAATATCGGTCACCAGTCTTATTCTGTTTTCTCTTTTTCACTTTTCTCTTCTCCTAAGAAACTTGTTGGCCACATATATACTGCAGAGTTTTGGATCTATGTGAACGGATATAAATATGGTAATGGTTGAACTAAGGTTTAAAATTAACCAGGAATTAATGTGTGACAGAAAGTGACAAAAATCAATCAGTCAGTCAATCAATCAATCAATCAATCAACCTATCTATCGATCTATCTATCGATAGATCCATCCATCCATCCATCCATCCATCTAATATTTCCCATCCATCATCCATCCATCCATCTAATATTTCCCATCCATCCATCCATCCATCCTATCCATCTATCTAATATTTCTCATCCATCCATCCATCCATGCATCATCCATCCATCCATCCAATTTTTCACCATCCATCCATCCATCCGTCCGTCCGTCCGTCCGTCCATCAATCTAATATTTCCCACCCATCCATCCATCCATCTATCTATCTATCTATCTATCTATCTATCTATCTATCTATCTATCTATCTATCTATCTATCTATCCATTCATCTCTCATCCATCCATCCATCCATCTAATATTTTCCATTCATCCATCTCTCATCCATCCATCCATCTATCTATCTATCTATCTATCTATCTATCTATCTATCTATCTATCTATCTATCTATCTATCTATCTATCTATCTATCTATCTATCTATCTATCTATCCATCCATCCATCTCTCATCCATCCATCCATCCATCTATCTATCATCCATCCATCCATCCATCCATCCATCCATCTAATATTTCCCATTCATCCATCTCTCATCCATCCATCCATCATCCATCCATCTCTCACCCATCCATCTATCTATCTATCATCCATCTATCTATCCATCCATCCATCTATCTAACATTTCTCATCCATCCATCTCTCACCCATCCATCTAATATTTCCCACCCACCCATCCATCCATCCATCCATCCATCCATCCATCCATCCATCCATCCAATATTTCCCATCCATCCATCCATCCCATCATCCATCTATCCATCCATCCATCCATCCATCTCTCATCCATCCATCCATCCATCCATCATCCATCCATCTATCTCTCATCCATCCATCCATCATCCATCCATCCATCATCCATCCATCTATCTCTCATCCATCCATCCATCATCCATCCATCTCTCACCCATCCATCTAATATTTCCCACCCACCCATCCATCCATCCATCCATCCATCCATCCATCCATCTATCTAATATTTCCCATCCATCCATCCATCCATCCATCCATCCATCCATCCATCCATCCATCCATCCATCCATCCATCCATCCATCCATCCATCCATCCATCCATCTAATATTTCCCACCCATCCATCTAATATTTCACTTCCATCCATCCATCCATCCATTTAATGTGTCCTTGATAAATAAAAGTAATAAGTTCTTTTTAAAAAAAAAAGAGAAATTTTTTTTTATTTATTTAAGAAATATTTATTTTTCTTTTTCTTTTTTTTCTTTTTTTTTTTCATTTCACGTCAACCTGTTTGTTGGTTAGATATTTTTGATCAATGTAATATTAGCAAGATACATATTATCACCTGGCAGTTAATAGTGAACCAGCATGTACCGAGCATCTACCCACCATTTGTTTTGTTTTTGCTGGGCGCATATACTGTTTTTAAGCAGTCTGCTCTCTCTGACAGCCATATTTAGCTGTAGCGTGTATGTCGATTAGCCTTTGAAAACAAAAATGGGTTTCAGGGTTATAGCAGGCAAAGTTTCGACAGAGCTTGTGAGCTTCTCTCTTACCCTGTGATTGTAAAGCCATCCAGTGTTAATTAAGGTGATCTAGACCAATCTGGTGCATGCTGTGTAAATGGAGGTTTCAAGCCAAGTCATCCTAATTTAGCGCAGATTAAACTCACTGGCAGAATGGCAGAAAATAGTGATTCAAATAATATATGAGGAGTTCGATAATAGAAATAATCCCAATAATTGTCTTCTCTAATTAAGCTCCACATCCTTGAAGAGTGTAATTAAAATAGTAGTAGTTAATATTAGCCTTCTTTTAATCCTTTTTCATTTTCCTGGCCTGCATGCTTATTTTTGCTCTATTTATTAATATTTCATCTAAAGTTCAGCGCTTTCTGCTTCAATTGACGGCTTAATCGTTGCCCACAGACACGTCTCCCGCCCCCCTCCATACCTCAACTTTCTCCATCCCCCAGGCTCACGCATAACAGCACATACTCATGGAAGACAGATGCACATCCACACTTGGACTCACATTATCTCTCTCGTGTCCGTCTTCACCTATACTCTGTCTTTATTTCACTCACTTTCCCTCCCGTTAGCTTTTGCACCCCTGTGTTTTCAGTCCTTTGACTCTGAGGAACTGTATACAGTAACTGTCCATCTCCCACGCATCTCTCTCTTTGAGTCCTCCTCACTCACTGCCGCCACACCATTCTCTTAATCTCTGCCTCTCATTCTCACTTTCAGTGTTTCTCCAGTTAGTCTTTTGATGTATTCATATACAGTTAGGTAACTCCCCCTGTGGTGAATCCTTGCTGTGCTGAATCTATCCTTTTGGCACGAGTGAGCTGTGTTAACCCTCTCGCAATCGCATGATGCTGTGCGCCCATTCACAGGATTTAAGCTAAAGCACCAGGGCAGCACTTCGACAATACATTAAGCCGTGCAGCAGGACCTGGATGTAAATATCATGTTAAAACCCCTGCATAATCATATCATTTCAGTGGATCCTTATTGATTGCTTTTCTCTTTTGATGAACAGCACCTTTTCTTTTTCTAGGTCCTATCCCTCCTTCATGGGTATGTAGTGTGACAGCTCTATATTTCATCCAAATATATGGCTACTTTTGAATGGCCTATTTTGAATTTCCACAGTTTATACATCACCTTTTGAGAACAAACCTGTTGGATTCCACACCTATTTATCACTAATGGTTGACCGATATATCGTCATGGCTAATAAATATTTGTGAGTTTTTTTTTTGAGTTTGGCTGATTTGTGTCGGCAACTTTTATTTTAAAGTTTATAGTAACTCTTTCTCTTTTTTGATCAAGTTCCAGTTATTTTCTAGAATTAAGTTTTTTGAGTTAATTAAATATTCTAAATTCTAAAATAAATATTATTTATTTTTATAAATTGGATTTTTGTTTTTAGTTTTTTTTTGTTTAGACTTTTTTTTTTTTTTTTGCCGATTATTGATGGAAACTATAGTTTGAGATCGACCGATTAATCGGGTTTGCCGATTAATCGGCACTGATAATTGATCGGTTATTGGCAAAGATCCAAATCGATAGTTTTTCTGGGTTGTGTCTGTTGCTGGAGCGGCTGAGAAGGGTCCACTGTCATTATACAGTATGAGAGCGACCTCTAGAGGCAAAATAAAAACGATCACTGACGGCTCGTGGAGTTTGTTTTGACACGCGAGGGGGCGCGCTGCACAGAGCAGGACACTTCAGATGTGGATTTAAAACGGACAATGAAACGCTATGTTATACAGTACACTGCCGTACGTGTACGTGGAGAACAGCCGACAGAAACATATAAATCAGAAATGCATTCGATTTCAGTTCTTTTTTATGATACATATTTTGTTATTTTTATTAGAAAATCAAGTGTTCTAAAATAGAAGCAAATAAAGCATGAGAGTATACACCGATCAGGCATAACATTATGACCACCCTCCTAATATTGTGTTGGTTCGCCTTTTGCTGCCAAAACAGCCCTGACCCGTCGAGTTGACTTTGAATTGGTTTTGTGTTCATTAAACAGAAAATTGGGTAAATCAGTGCTGTCAACATTTTCCAGTTTAACGCGTCAAAAATATTTAACGCAAACGCAGCATCCGTTTTTTCTGTCATCCTTTGGCTAGCGTTACAATATATGATGTAGCGAATTAACTCAATGGGGAAATATTAATAATTATTCATAACTCATTTTGATTATTAATTATGATTAATTATGAATATGTGAATCAGTTAATCAGATTAACTTGATGTAGCTACATTAAAATTAATATTACAATCAATTAACCTGTTCGTCCAGTGAACACTTAGTGTTAATTGTTTATTAAGTCTAAGAAATGTTCATTTCCAGGTTATGAAAAAACAACATTATATTTGTACAGTACTACTCAGAGCATGTAGTCAAGATCTAAATCATTTAAGAGGCAATTTATTAGCAGACGGAGTCAGAACCAAACTTCTATTGTGCACAATCTTTATAAACTAACTCACATACACATAACTAAACTAACAAACACATAACATACACGCAGGTCACACACATACGTAGGTAAAAATGAGCAATGATAGAGTTGAACCGGAAGTGGGACCAGAAACAGAGCTATGGGAAAGAGTCAAAGACAGTCTGGAAAAGAATCATCAGTTTTCTCAGTACTAAAACACCTTTGCTGACAGGTGGTTTACACATTAATATTAAATCGCTGTTTAGTGTTCAAATGTACGATACTTGCAAGATGCCTTTAGGCTGAGGAGCATCGGATCTGCAGGCTGAGGAGAAATCTTGATGATTCGGTCCGAAGTTGCAGTATCTTCTGCGTTTGATAAAGTACTATGAAACAACTTAAGCTGTTAATTTGACTCTTAGTGGGGAACAAAGTTCTTCCTCTCTGTCATAGATGAGCACATGGCTGGGTTGTAGGCTGAGGTCTGCAGGCCTACAGGCCTTGGCCTGGAGAGACCTGCAGCAACAAGGGGTCTCTTCAGTCGTCTGAGAAGCAGGAAAAAGAAAAGAGGCTGTGATCTTGTGATCAGTGATTTTAAAGAGTGAACATGTCACACCCACTTGAGGTGTCTGAGCCAATAAGGAGTTTTCCCTTCAGAGGGAAACTTTTACGAGTCTTTGTCCTGTAGCAAGATATTAGCATAAGACATTGGATTGGATGTTTGAGAGAAGGACCTTCTAGATTCTTATAATACTAATGTGTCACAGAGTTAGTAACATGTAACATAAATTACCAAATAGGAAACAAAAGTTGGAGTCCGTAGATACCAAACATGCTACCCATGTGATTTTAGGTAATTATAACTTTGCAACATTAATACAAAAATAGTTCAAAAGAGAGAATTAATACATAGAATAAACCTTATAAAAGGAAAATCATGAGGGGGGAAAATTGGATACACGTTTATACATTTCTCATGTGGTTATATATATAGAATATATAGGATTAAAAGAGTCTTCTCTGCACATTCCTGACAGCAGTAAAATAGGAATGGGCCACCTATTCTGTCTCTGTAATGCAGTTGTGGTGGATGGAATTAACAGGACTTGTGAGAGAGTGAGTTTCTGGGTAATTCATTAGATATAATGAATAACTGTGTGTCTGATTGGTCCAGACGCTACAATGATCACGCTCTTATTCATGCAAATGCTTTTAAACCATTTAAGCGCGCCAAAAGAGAAAAAGAGAACGTGCTGCCTGTGAATGTCCTGTCACACACATGACACACAGAAAGATGTGCGCCAGAATGTCACGCTTGAATAAAACAATAACACACCCAATAATGCCAAAAATGTCCACAGATCTTAAAGTGACAGCAACCAATGCTGTTTGTCATTGAAGAACAAAGGTAACAGAGAAAATGATCGCATTTAATTTTTTGCAAATGCAATGCATTGTAGATGGTTATTCACTGTTTATAAGGAAATGTCAGGGTTTTTTTTTTTTTTTTTTTTTTTTTTTGCAATAGCACTTAGTATGTGTACAGTGTCTAATAATTGGTCTTCAGTGTTAGACTTTGAGTGAAAAGCTTATGGATAGTTTATGGGGATGCACATAAATATATTGTATACACATACACACACACAAACAAACAAAAAAAACAACAACAAAAAAAACTCAAACTTGCAAACAAACAGTAGACTTTTCACTCATACATGCACACACACATTCACTCACAAATATTAATCACACTCAGTCAAATCACCTCTCTCTCTCTCTCTCTCTCTTTCTCTCACACACACACACAAATACAAAGAAAAAACAATAACATTTGCAAACATAACCATGCACATGCAAACAATACACTTTTCACTCATACATACGCATTTTTATTTTTAGATTTTTATTGTATTGACAGCTCAGCTGTATGTGGACACCTTTTGAGTGAAATGCACAGTGCAATTTTTTTTTGTTGCAAATAAAACTCCCATAGTCCATAACTACTGTAGTTTTAACTTATTTTAATATAAATTCAGTCAAATCATCAAACATTTGTATGACTTGCCAGTGACTTGCTTGACCCAAGCTACGACTTGACTTGAATTGCTTGACATAAAGCAGTGACTTGACTTGACTTGCTTGATTCTCACAAAAATTGACTTGGACTTGCTTGAGACTTGAAGGTTAAGAATTACTTGTGACTTGCACATGTGTGACTTACTTCCACCTCTGGTACATGGTCTGCAACAATGCTTAGGTAGGTGGTACATGTCAAAGTAACATCCACATGGATGGCAGGACCCAAGGTTTCCCAGTAGAACATCCGACAACCCCGCTGGCTTGCCTTCTTCCCATAGTGCATCCTGGTGCCATGTGTTCCCCAGGTAAGCGACGCACACGCACCTGGCCATCCACGTGATGTAAAAGAAAATGTGATCCATCAGACCAGGCCACCTTCTTCCATTGCTCTGTGATCCAGTTATGATTCTAATGTGCCCACTGTTGGCTCTTTCGGCGTTGGACAGGGGTCAGCATGGGCACCCTGACTGGTCTGCAGCTATGCAGCTCCATACGCAACAAACTGATGCACTGTGTATTCTGACACCTTTCTATCAGAACCAGCATTAACTTCTTGAGCAATTTGAGCTACAGTAGCTCGTCTGTTGGATCGGACCACACGGGCCAGCCTTCGCTCCCCACATGCATCAATGATCTTGGCTGCCGCCCATGACCCTGTCGCCGGTTCACCACTGTTCCTTCCTTGGAGCACTTTTGATAGACACTGACCACTGCAGACCGGGAACACCCCACAAGAACCATCACAATTTGGCCCTTGTCAAACTCCCTCAAATCTTACTATCAGCCAACCACTGTTTATAAGTGGTTCTCTTGGTCCCTCGTTGTTACTCTACGGCAGGATCCCAGATGGTGTAGTTCTGACATCTTCCAGCAGCGGTAAAGGGACAGGACATCTGACATGCTTTTTGACAATTCTCTCTCCACATCCTTCATTTTACACTCTGCCTCCATAAGTGCCACAGTGATGGATGTCTTAAAAGGATGCAGATTTTATTCGATTTAATTTTCAACCAGCGTTTGAGCTTTAGCCAGCTAGACACTTTTTTAATGACTCACCCATCTCAGAGGTCTCATTTCTACGGCAACATAAAGCCTCATCCATAGATAAGACTCTTATTTTCTCTTCCTTCTCTTACTCTCTCTTATTTTTACTTTCTTTTTGTCTCCTGACTGTTCTCTCTTTTAGCATTGCATTTCTATTCAGCTCTGTTTGTAATTGCTACATCTTTGAATCAAGCTGTTTTCCTCTCATTTACAAACAATACAGTCCCTTGTATCTATTCATCCATCGAGAACTCTTTGTACTATTTAAGTCTGTTTCTTTTCAAAAATCCATTTTTTGCTTGCCCACGTGTAGTCTTGCCCCACACTGAGTCTCACACATCTCGCTCAGTGGACCCGAGGTAATTGTCCATGTTATTTACTGAGCTGAACCTGTATTCATCCACAGACTTGCTAATTAACTCCATCTGCCTATCACTGAAAAGCTCTAAATACTCTCCTCTTAATCTCCCATTGGGCACTGACTCATACCAGCCAATCCCTTCTCTTTCCCTGGGAAACCCAGCCCCATTAGAGTGGCTTTTTAATGAATTAAAAGAATAAAACAAGCAGATTCTCCCATGGCAGAGGTGAGATCGAGAGTAAAGGTGGTGCTTTGAAGTGAGTTCGAGCAGCACTGGCTGCGGTGGCTCTTCACTTGTCCCTTCTGAACACAATTACAGTGGCCCAGTGGGGAGTGCTATATCTCTAAGTCACAGAACATTGATCTTGTCCCTTCATGCTGTTTGATTGGCCGACTAAAGCTGCTTCGGAAAAAGATGAGCATCCGTTCACTTGCCTGCTCTTCTTCTGTCCTGATTTGTGATTTAAGAGGTGACAGGCAGCTGTCATTGTGTGTTGACTTGTTTGAAGCGAGTTTGCTCAGTGTTAAAGGGATAGTTCACCCAAAAATGAAAATGACCCCATGGTTTACTCACCCTCAAGCCATCCTAGGTGTATATGACATTCTTTTCTCAGACGAATACATTTGGAGTTATATTAAATAATGTCCAGGGTAATCCATGCTTTATAATGGGAGTGGATGGTGCCCCAAAATTTGA
This sequence comes from Elopichthys bambusa, assembly GCA_037101425.1. NCBI lineage: Eukaryota > Metazoa > Chordata > Actinopteri > Cypriniformes > Xenocyprididae > Elopichthys > Elopichthys bambusa. Next base: position 3,379,346 of record CM074437.1, on the reverse strand, counting down.
AGTCCAAATAATTGCACCCATCCATTATAAAAGAAGTCCACACGGCTCCAGGGGGATAATAAAGATAATAAAGGCCTTCTGAAGCGAAGCAATGCGTTTGCATAAGAAAAACATCCATATTTAAAACTTTATAAACTGTAATCTCTAGCTTCCGCTAACCGAACACAGAAGTGCAGAGAAGAGAACAAAACAAAATACCAGTCACGATTTAAAAGTACGAAACTAGGATTTGTTTTTTTGACATACATCTAAGAATTTATTCGTTAAATTATAGTTCATGATATACAAATTTAAATCTAATAAAATATTAAAGTTAAATATGTCCACCTCAAAAACGCATATACATTTTGTATGAATTTTGAAAAGTTTGTTTGTATCTTAGAATTTCCATCCAACATTTTTTAAACAATAAATTGTTACAAAAAATGAATGTAAGTGCATCAAAAAAGTGGATAATTTTGTATTATATACACTACAGTTCAAAAGTTTGGGAGCCAGCCAAAAAAAAAAAAAAAAAAGAATAAATATATGAATATAAAATGAAATAGATAAAATGAAAAGTGACAGTAAAGTAAATGCTTTTTTTTTAAACTTTGTGTTTATCAAGGAATAAAAAAAAGTTTCTACAAAAATATTAAGCACACAACTGTTTTTTTGCACTGTTTTTTGAGCACCAAATCAACTTATTAAAATTATTTCTGAAGGATCATATACAGAAAATACTGAAAATTCACCTTTGCCTTCCTTCACAGGAATAAATTACATTTTCAAATATATTAAAAACAGAAAGTTTTTTTCCCCCCAAACTTTTGAATGATAGTATGTGTGTCTCTGTGTGTACACACACACACACACACACACACAATGAATTTCATTGTGCCCAGTGGGCATCTTGTCTTTCACTTGTCTTTTAAGCACACGACCTTGAGCATTCACTTATGTGTGTGTCTGTGTTTGACTTCCTGTTGTGCTAAATCCTTAAATCCTAATGCAAACAGCTCTCCTCGATTTTGCCTCAAGTGTGCCGAATCGCAGACGACATCTTCTAAGCAGAAGTTCCTGCATTTGCTTGACAGAAGTGACAGAGCGTTTTAAAGTCCGAGCAATGACACGGTGGCCCCTCTGTAGACGAATCCTCAAACACTTGTTGTTCTGTAGTCTTTTTCCCCATCAGCCACCTCTCCGTCATTGAAGAACAGCAGGACATTGACTACATGCCAGTCTGTGCTGAAATTCAAAGTCCTTCAAATGCAGAACTGATGCACACTACTGAGGGAGTGATTTAAAGGACTGGTGTTGTATTTCTGCACATTTAGGTGCAGTTTGTTGATATACGGAGATGTTGATTAGCTCTGACTTTCATCACAGGCTGTTGTTTTGTTGTGTCACAGATACAACGTTTCTAATGGAGATGTACTGTGTAATGTCCCAGGATGTGACGTTTGGAACTAATGTTCACTATATATACAACTCTGATGAAGGCAGATCTTTTGTTTTAGACCATCACTCTTCTTTATCCTTCCTTCCTACTTGACTTTTCCCAGTATATACTGTAAATGTCACAATATAATCCTACCATTTTTCAAAATGTTCTACTTTTGTATTTGAAATGTTGCTTGTTGTCTGTGGCAGTGTGAACTATGTTTTCTTTTGATAAGAGTTTATATATATATATATATATATATATATTTTACTTTTAGTCAATTTTTGTCATGTATGTGCACATTTATTATTAATGTGGGGGGCGACGCGTCACACAGTCACAATAGATGTATTACAGATCACTTTTATTTCCTTTTTTCCTTTTTTTTTATTCAAAATATTCACAAACTTGTTAACTATAGCCTATCATGAACTATCAGCTGTATAGGCACTGAGAACCCATGGAAAAACATGATATTCTCCATTCATTTTAACCAAATAAATATCGACTGCAGCTTTCAGACGTGACGTTCTTTTAATTTTTTTATAGTTCATTTGAGGCATTTACTATGGCATTTTTTTAACGACGCTTGAACGTTTTTGGTTGTGTTTTTTTGTCATTAACGTAAGAGCGCATCAATGTAATATGCAGCACGAATCTCTCGAATCTCAAAGGGTTCAAATCGATCTCCTTTCGCCTTTCATATCTTGAATTCTATGGACATTCTAACTGCAATCTATAGGCTATATCACACAGTAATGTGAAAAGGGTCCAGAAATGTGCACAGAGTCCATAACAGCGTCCACACGTAAGGAATGCCGTTTCCGGGTCTAAGCCTCGACTCGTTTCACTTGAGAATGCCATCTCGTCACCCGTTTATGAGCGCTATTTATTCATAATAAACATTTAAAATACTTACAGTCTACACAACAGTCTCCGTGCTCACAGCGTCACAGACATTAATATTTTAACGATTTATAAAAGATGAATCACTGTCTGGCCATCTGGGATTTTGGTATGGAGATAAAGGTTATGATTATGTATTTTTTGGTGGTATTACACCACATCGTGTGTATATATTAGCACCGTTTGTTATTTTCTTGTGGTATGAGATGGAGCGTTTGGACCCAGAAGCACTGCCGCGTGATGTCAGACTTAACAACAGAAAAAACGATAACGGCACAGAGGAACAATATCGCTGGAATCACTTTTAGAACTTTTTTTTTTCCGGCTGATGAACGATAAAAACAATGACAGCCAATCAGAATCCATCCTGTTTTAAAGAGCTTGAGCATTTAAAGTGACACACTGCAGTGTGAGCTTATAATAAACAGAACATTATCGTGCGTTGGTGTAGACACTAATATAGTTATCGTTATAGTTGTACTTTGTGTGAACGGGCCTTTACTGTGACTAAAATGGAATCTAATTTTAGGTGATGAAATTAACATTTTAGTGGAACATTTATCCAAATATTCAAACATTTTTATATAAATTTAAACTAACCACGTAAAAAAATTAGCTCAGAAAAACAATTTTGTGTCATTTTGTGCAGATTTGGTGTACATATATTGGTGTACGTAATAATATATGTATAGGATGTGTTTGGGTGAGTTAAATAACCCACTCACAAAGCATTTCAGTTTGACGATGTTCATTCACTGTTTAGCTTCAGAAACAATCATACTGTAAGGGTGGACCGCCTACAGGGGTTCAGGCTGTAGGGTTGCCGAATGACTTAAGAAACTTTATCAGCAAGATGGTAGAAAACTGTACATTTCTTTTCTATTACCACCCACTGCAACTTAAACCAACGACGGAAATAAATGCAGTTATAATAGCAAAATATGTGGGAGAGCGTTGCTATAGTGTGACAATATTTTATTGCAGTAGGGAGCATATTAATGTTAATACTAAATCAAAACTAGTTAGCACATCATTTGTAATAAAAAGGGTTTAATGACAATATCTGATTATGGTTACACTTAAAATAATTACAAAATAGATGTATGAGATGATAAAATCATATACCATTAATTGTACCCAGCATGTATGTAAAAAGTTACCTGAAAGATAGTTAGAGAGTGTGAAAGAGAAAGAGAGAGAGAGAGAGAGAGAGAGAGAGGGCTAGAGAGTGCCCAAGAAAAGAGGCAGAGGATGAAAAGACAGAGCAACAGTTGCGATCTTCTTTTATCCCTTCCTTGACCATGTGACTGAAACCCAAATGTGAGACATTCAAACTGACCAATCAGGAAATTAAAACTTCCCCCACTGTGCTAAAGGTGTGACAATTCGTAGACCCCCGATGTACACACATCTTGGCCTACAGGCCTTGATCACTATCAACACCTCTTTGCCTTCCAAATGGCACTTGTAACAAAAGAGAGGGGGTTGAAACAGTAAAGCAAATGTCTTTGTTCATTTTAAAATATCATATAGATATTTTCAATCTTACTTACGTAGTCTTTAGACTCATATTTTTGCTAAAAGCATGTTTTAATTAAAATTATTGGTAACACTTTACAATAAGGTCTGTATTTATTAACATTAATTAATGCTTTAACTAACAATGAGCAATAATTTTTACAGCATTTATTCACTTTTGTTAATTTTAGTTCATACAAATGCTCATGTTTAGTTCACAGTGCATTAACTAATGTTAACATACAACTTTTGATCTTAATAATGCATTAGTAATGCTTGAGATTAACATCATTTGATGTAGAAGTAATGTTAATTGTTAGTTCATGTTAACTAATGTAGTTAACCAATGTTAACAAATGAAACTGTATTGTAAAGTGTTAACAAATTAATCATCACAATGTGCATTTTTGTTATCGTTGACGAAAAATCTTTTTTTACGAAATCAATCAATAGCCAAAGTCACAAGGAGAAACTCAAAAAGATAAACTCACAGTTAAATATGAGATGCTTCAATTGAAAATCAAATTGATGTGATGTATGAGGATGCTAAATGATTGATTCTCTGTCTCTCGTCTTTCTGTCCAAATCTTTTCCCTCTCTCAGGTTCCTGGCTGTTCTCTGTGTCAGAGTTGGCCGTGCCAGGGGCGGAGGTGGGTCGGATCTCAGCAACAGATGCTGACTTGGGAGACAATGCCAAGCTGGAGTATACCATCCTGGACGGAGAGTCAGGGGACACCTTTAACATCACCGGAGCCAACCAAGAGGCCGTGATCATTCTGAACAAGGTGGGAAGAATGTCCACAGGACATATGGGAAAGAGAGAAAACCTTGCTGAAAAGCCCGTCTGAAGCCAACATGAATTTCCAGTTTGCTCTTTTAGGCAATATCCCAGAATTCACATAGAAAATATGTGGACAGAAACTCGGCTGCTGGTTGTCAGCTAAATATGGCTGCAGTAGTGAAGGTTGTCGACCAGCGCGGTCTTTCTGTTTGAAGCAGGCTGACCAAGAAAGTCTTGCTGGCTAAGCTAGTTTAGAAGCCTGGTGGGAACAGCAGCACCATAGTGGTGACCTGCATCCAAAACACAGTGCATTCTGGTAACCATCTATGCTGGGAAAAGTGTGTATGTGTGTGTGGGTATGGGTTCGTAGAAGGTGGGAAGAGATCAGAAGACGCATCATAGAGCAGATGATGCTCCGGTGTAGGAGGGGCAGGTTACTCATTCTGCCAGGTGTCGTGAGAAAATCTGCTCCAGTGGAAGAAAAACTCAACAAAAGGCCAAAATGAGTGTCGGTGCTGTTTAGGCGATGTGAGTCAATGTTGAATCAGCCCCAGTCTGTGCAGCCTCTCGCATTCGTGCGTGCGCGCGAGACACGGATCAGACAGGCTGCGCGAGAAAAAAGCATGATTTACGCTGACGTGCCGTGTGGTGCATGCCACACGCCGGAGCCCCATGAGACTACACTCATCTCTGAGAGCCCGCTTTTTTTCACAGATAAAGATTCTGAGTGTCACTGTTCGCCTGAGGGTATTTTCACATCACCTGAAACTCCACAAGATGCATTAGTAAATTAAAGGAATATGTTTGCTCAAAAATTAAAATTCAAACATTGTTTACTCACCCTCGTGTCATTCCAGACCCATATGCTGTTATTATTTCCATAGAACTCAAAAGCAGAAGCTTTTCGAGAAGGTCTTGTCATATAGTGACAGCTCGTAGTCACCAGGAGCTGTCAAGCTCCAAACAGGACAAAAAACAAAACAAAACAAACAAACAAAAAAAAAACACCATAAAAGTGGTCCATAAGACTCATGCATTATATTCCAAAACTATTTTAGGTTTGTGAAAAGAACAGAACAAAATTGAAGTCTTGTTCATAGATAATCTTGGTGCCAGGCTCTAAATATCTGTCTGTGTTCTGGCTGAATGTGAGGTTAAACACTTCTGAGTTGGACTATTGGACTAAATGAAAATATTCTCACAGTGAGACTTGGTAACCATGGGTAAAACCATACATGGCAACTCACTACCACTGTCAAATGATTTTATAATAAATAATAAATATATTGCAATATTAATGGATATAACATAGTTTTCAATATAAATATTCCACATTTCCACAAATCATGGTAATTTACCACAGTTTATTCATGGTAAATGTTTGTAAGGGTGGTGATTTTGGGATTTAAAAGTCTTCTATCTAGTTTTCCTCATTAGTCTTGTTGGGAATGTTAAGGGCTGTTTCATCCGATTTAATCATCGAGTGATTTGTAGTTTGTAAACGAGACGCGTGTGTTGAATTGAAATGGTTCTCACTAGATGTTGCAACGTTGTTTAATAATGGTGACCGGGAATAAATGCTGCTCCTTTAAGCTTTCGTTCCGTTATCCACTGGGCCGTGCTGTGTAGTTCAAAGTACTAGTGAATAGCCTGAAAACAGCGCTATTTGTTCTGTATTTGTTGTTACTGAGCGAGAAACAACTTCAGATAATTCAGTGACAGAGCGGTCTGAACTAGTCCAAATTGTTTTAGATCGTTATGCAAGCACGTTTGGCCAATTCACAGAAAAGAAAGAATCGAGACAAAAGAATGATTAATTCACTAATTATTGGTATCGCTGGTTCTCAGGTCAGTCGGAGGAGCGTGCATGGTACGAACAGTGCATATATCTGCAGGCGCCACTGCGGCAATGTATCTAACCAAATTTAGCCGCACTGCCAGGAAAAGAGGAGGAGGGAGATTGCGGTGCCGTGGGCCAGATGAAGATGATTGGCGGGCCGGACTTGGCCCGCGGGCCGCCAGTTGAAGAGCCCTGGTCTAAAGATTCTGTACGTGTTTTTGACTGTAAATATAACAGCTTACAGGTTTGGAACAACATGAACCTGAATAAAAGATGACAAAATCTTAATTTTTGTGTCCCTTTAATGGAATCGACAGGCTCATTTGACATATAAAATAATCTCAACTAATCAGTTTTTGCAGTGATGTGCACTTCATGTTGCCTATTACAGTTAACAGGCTTGAAGCCCCATTTCCAAGCTTCTGTGTAGACAGTTGATTGTGTGTTCAGATCTGGATCTGTGATCAGACACTGGGAAAAGCCAGCACAGTTTTATTGATGCCAATCCAGTTTCCTGGATTCATTTGTGTGTACATCAGAGCGACTGTACTGCGATCATGCAAGTTTGTGTGTGTGTGAATAATGTGAGGGAGTTTGCCACTGTGACAGTCCTGGCAGGTGTGGGGAAGTCAGTGTTTAAAAAAGCTTTGGCTGCAGGTGAGCCTGGGAGGGATTTTAGGCCAGGGATGTGTTACTGTGATAAGGGAAAACTGGAAAGGGGAAACAGACAGAAAAGAACAGGGAGATTAAACGAGAGGCCAGAGAGAGGAGACAGTATAGAGAGATACAGAGACGTGGAAGTAAGACATACACTAAGGTCAGACAGTGTTAAAGATAAAAAATGTAAAGTTAGCAGAAATCGAGAGAGAAAGACAGAACCCATAAGAGAACATATAATTTATATTTATAGCTGATATAGTGCATATATTTAGTGAAATGCTTCATTTCTCTAGTGAACTAACATGCTGTGGGCACTAAATGACTTGCCTGAGGTAAATGTAATGCTACGTGAGATATTATTCTCAAGCTGTTTTATGGATGTCTTTCTGCGGTTGAAACACTGGTTGAGTGATTACACGTAAACATTTCTATGTGTAGATCATCTGTTCTTCTTCTTCTGCGCCTTTTCCTGTTGTGGCGGTTAGCAAACACTGTTGCATTACTGCACGCACCCCTTCTGGATTGGAGTGTGGATCGTCTGTGACTGATTGTATTCGTCGTCTGACTGTATGCACCGAACCATGACGGTTCGGGATGAATACATGTCCTGTTACACCCCTATTGTATGGACAAAAAAACAATGATTAATTTCTCATTCAGTTCTGCAGAAGAAAGAAAGGGTAAGTAACTTATGACAGAATTTTAATTTTTGGGTGAAGTATTCCTGTAAGTCTTGTGAGCTTTGAAAGAGCCAACTTGGAGGAATAAAGTGGGAAAGACAGTGAGAGAGTAGTAGAAAGCAAAAAAGGGGACACTTCAGTATTCAAGGGGACATTTCCTCTTTCACTAATGCTTAGTGAAAGAGGAAATGAAAAGGGGGAATTATGGGTAAACAAATGAACTCCTCCCATGTCTCTCCTTGAATTCCTACTTCATCCTCCACTGCACTGATGCGTTATTCGCCCAATCATATTTTCTAAAATTGCTCCCCTGTTTCAGTTCTCTCTAATATTCCTGTCAAAACCACACAGAGACGGGTCCATTGTCCATCAGGGCTCGGAATTCTGGCCAGGACTCCTGACTGCGCTGTAGGACAAAATGATGGAAATGAAGAACACGACAAAGACGGAGAAAGAGAACAATGAGTGAGGATATGCAGGTGGGAGTATCCAAAGACAAAGACTGAAGAGGTTAAAAGGGATTTAGCCAGAGAACCCACGCGCAACTAATAGAAAACATGAAAGATACCACTCTAATAGAATTAGAATAAACAAAGCGTAAAATTAGCACTAAGCTCCCCTTTGGTTTCCGGCCCATTAAACAAAAATAAAAAAAAAACCTGCTGAACATTATTTGTTGTGTTTGTGTTTGTGTTTACAGGACCCGCTCTAGTTTGGCCACCTGCCTATCTCATTCAGAACAGCCAAACATCATGCCTGCCTCTTGTTTATTTCGCTCCATATCAGAAAAACTGAAGTTAAAGATTTCTTTGAGACAGAGGGAGAGATAGTGAAAAGAAAAGAAAGCAGAGCAGAGAGAGGAAGAGCTCGCCCTGGGGAGGAAAGTGTTTCCAATAGGAGCAATTTCTGTCATCACAATGCCCGCCATGACCTCTCAGGAACCCACAGAGCTTAGAGCGTGGTCGCTTTTTGTTTAGAGGAGACACACACAAACATGCATGACACGTACATGCACACAAACTCATATAATACATCCGTTGAAAAGACAGATGACCATATGCAGATGAATGCTTAAAGGCATACTGTAGTTCAACACAAAATTAAGCTTCCGTCGTCATTTACTCACCCTCACGTTGTTCCCGTCTAACCTTTTTGACTTTCTTTTGTCCATGAAAGATTGGAAGATATTTTGATAAATGTCTAAGCTGCTCTTTTTAAACAAAAATAAATGAGGGTCGTTGTGCTCGAGAGAAAAAAAAAAAAAAAAGACAGAAAAGCAGTCACTGAATTCTTAAAAATCTTCTAAAGTCTTACATTAACTGTCCTAACTGAAGTTTAAATGAGAAAAGAAAAACTCAATGATGTCAAATATCATCTGGACCATTTTTGTCCTTTTTCGAAGCTGGACAGTCCAAGTCTATATTAGTATAGAAAAGTATAGAAAAGAACAGCTTGGACGTCTGCAAAATATCTTCGTTTGCATTCAAAAGTTACAAAGAAGAAAGGAAGTCATACGCATTTGGAAAGACATGCATATTCCTTATTAACAGCAAGAGCAACAGCATGAACTGGTCTAAGCTGGTCGTTCTGACAGAGAATTTTTATTTCACAAAATTTCCACATGACCTTTCCACCCTCTCTGTTAATATTGCCCAGAATTACAAACTGTGATGACATTAAATGGAGCACATTATAAAAATGAAAGGTACTGAAGAAAGAAGCCTCTTGTAGATAAGAGAAGAGACCTTTGATGTGCGGATAAAGAGGACAAAGCCTAAGGCTGAGTGTGTGAATGGGTCAGTCAGGGCCCTTTTTGGTAAGCTAGGTCATGCCTGCCTGTCTGAGGAGAAACTGTTTCCATGTAAAGCTGCACTGCGACCTCTCTCTCTCTCTCTTTCTCTCTCTCTCTCGCTCTCTCTCTCTTCCTCACTCATTTAATCTCCATGGTGTGCAGGCGGTGCTGGGTTTCTCTCTGCAGAGTTTCCATCGCTCCCTCTCTCTCCCCTGGGGGATGTTAGTTATGTGCTGCGGCCATTTCTGCACTTTAAAAACCGGGTGGAGCACCGCTTTAGAAATTCATTGATTCTCAAACAGTACAAAAACTCTTTGTCCTTGAGGGGAAAAAATGCCTTGAGCTGAGGATTAAGGAAAGGAACAAAGTGTAAATCTGTAGGTATCAGTTTTGAGGTGCGTCCACTCTATATGTGTCTGGATATGAGTTTAGTGAGCATTTAAAGGTTCAGTTCACAACTTTTTTTATCTTTTATTCACCTTTAAGTCGTTCTAAACCCAATCAGACTTTTTTTCCGTGGAACACAAAAGGAGAAATTTTTAACAATTTACCGGTCGATCCTTCAGCATGCAATTACAATGAATGGGAGATTTAAAGCTTGAAAAATGGCACAAATCAGCATAAAAGTATCATAAAAGAAGCCCATACCATTTGTGTGCTATATTCCAAGTCTTCTGATAGCTTTGCGTAACAAGTAGATTGACATTTAAATAATTATTCACTCCTCACTACAATCTTCCACTCTAGAGAGCTTTACCACACTGACCAGATAATTGTACTAATGAGCTGAACTGGATCGGAGGTCTTCAACCCTGCTCATGGATATCCACCCTGTGTCTGAAATCTTATCTTAAATGGCTGTTCCCTGAGGGTAGTGTTGTCCAAACCTTAGAGGACATTATCGAGAGCACTCATTCAATCCCACAATGCACCACAATAACGAGTGTACAACTGATGTACGCTCAATGGCTAGAGAATACTCTGCTCCACTGTCCATCAGAGTTTAGCTTCAACCCTAATCAAACACACCTGAAGTAGCTAATCAAGCTCTTCAGGATTGCTTGGAAATCACAAGCTGAAGCAGGTTGGATATTAACTTTGCAGTGGTTGTCCAGAAGCAGGGTTGAAGACCTCTGAACTAGAGAATCGGTCCAATCTGTGAACAAATAATTCAGGCCCGTTTTGTGAACTGATTCAACCGATTCACTAAAAAGATCGTATTTGGATCAAATAGTCAAATCAAATATATTTGTATAGCGCTTTTCACAGTACACAGCTTTATAGAAAGTCATACTTTTATGTTTGAAATTCCTTAATGCTTTACATAGAGCAGTTTTAGACCAGTTTATAATAATGGTATAAATTATTCTCTGAATTTATATTTAGCTGTATTGTGTGTATTTAATTGAATATACTTTTCTCATTAACTCTAATGACCATTAACCATGGTTTTGCTACAAATAAAACTAACAAAAAAACTGTTTTTGTAGTTAAACCATGGTAACCACAAAATAGCCATTGTTTTTGCTACAAATAAAAAACAAATAACATGCTTTTTGAGGTTAAACCATGGTAACCGCAAAAATAACCATGGTTTTGCTACAAAACCTCCCCTAAAAAAACATGGTTTTTGTTGTTAAACTATGGTGACCACAAATTAAACATGGTTTTGCTACAAATAAAACAAACAAAAAAACAGCTTTTGTACTTAAACCACAAAATAACCATTGTTTTACTACAAAAACAACAACAACAAAAAAACAAAAACAAAAAAAAACATGGGTTTAAACCACAGTTAGTTAAACCACAGTAACCACAAATTAACCATGGTTTTGCTACAATTAAAACAAACAAAAAAATTTGGGGTTTTATAGTTAAACCATAGTAACCACAATTTAACCATGGTTTTGCTACAATCAAAACAAACAAAAAAATTTTTTGCAATTAACCATAGTTTAACCATAGGTGTTTGTAGTAAAACTGTGGCTATACAAATGGTAATCAATCTGCCAAAAAAAACATGGTTAATACACTTTTACTATAATAAAACCATGGTTAATTTTTGCAAAGGGTATTTCTGTTAATGACTACAATTTCGGTCTGTTTCTGAAACAAAACTGGCTTCAGAAGAGTTGGAATAAGTTTTTTTTTTTGGTCATTTTGGAGCTTAACAGACCCTGTTCACATTCACCAAAATCACATTGGCAGTGCCCAACTGTCACATTCTTCGGAAGAAAGTAAGTCAGCATGGAACGACATGCGGGTGAGTAAATGATGACAGAATTTTAATCTTTGTGTGAACTATTCGTTTAACACTTTGTCCTCACGGCATTACGCAGCATTATTCACTGTTCTTAGACTAATCAACACAAAGTGAATTTTCAGAGGCATAATTATCCAGACAGAACGGCGCGTGTGTGTTTGTGTGGGCTGGTGGGTGGCATGCTGCTCTGATTAAGCGTATGCAGATTGCTGGAAGTCTGTGTTTATGCATTTGAGTTTGTGTGTGTCTGTGTATGTGAGAGAGCGGCATTACACAGGGCTATAATGGAAGAGGTCTGTGTACATTTGAATATTTAATATTCCGGCAATAGATCCACATCTGTGATCTCTTGTGGCAGTGTTGTACAACCTGTCCTTAAAGTGACTAATGCTAAAGTAACATTAAACACCTTTTTGTAACTGTATCGCTACAGGCTGATACAGCTTTCCAACAGTGCCACCTAGTGGTGCAACATGATTTGAGGGGTTTGAGCAGAGTGATTGACATTTTCTTGCAATTGCAAATTAATAGGAAGCTGTGATGCTATGAATTAAACATAGGTCCGTGGACATGGATTTCCTGTTTATTTGCGATGCAGAATATAAGATTGCAGGTTCAAATCTTGCATTATATTTACATTCATGAATTTGACAACTTATGCAGTGCATGCATCACCTAGGTTATATTATATTTGGATGCGTGTTCCCTAAGAGTCAAACTCATGACCTTGGTGGTGTTAGTGTCGTCCGTTTTAGAAACATCTGGGGATGTTGTAAATCTGTATATTCCCATATATTCTCTCTTTAACCGTGGAGCTAATCCGCGGTCATCAACCTGTGGTGCTGGCCGGATTATCTGTGTTTGTTTTCTCTCTGAGAGAAGAGATTGTGTTAATCTTCTCTGAGAGAGAGAGAAAAAGAGATCGTGATTGAGGGTGTGAAGAAGGACTGTGGGAAAAGGAGAAGGAATTATAGTGAGAACGAAGAGAATCGGAGAGATGGAATTTTTTTCCAAAGGTGGAATTTTGAATAAAACCTGGTTTTTGGACTCAGAGATGTGGGCTTGTAAGGTTTAAGAATGTAAGAAATGAAGGAGAGAGAGAGCAAGCGAAGGGAAGAGGTACGTTGTTAGAATGTAGTGTGTGAATTGCTTCAAAGGATAATCTAGGCTTAACGTCCCAGAGTCGTTTTAAAACACAAGGGAGAGGGAGAGAGCAGCTGTGATTCAGGTGTCAGGGAGACAACCTGATTCAAGACTGCCTGACACCTTTGAATGCATTGATGTACGCACATACACGAGGACAAGCATTTCAAGCACAGAGACAACACAACTGTGCACAGAAAGAGAAACAGGGAGAAATCAGGAATTCACAAAGAGACACACACACACATGTGCAGTGGCGTTCTGCCAATATGAGGGGTTACACCATGAGATATGGCTTCACCTACAAGTAGTGACGGCATTCATTACTGTTTGTATAAGGGTGAAATGGGTAGAGACAATTGAGCACTTTAGCCCTCTCGTCAATAGTACTGGCTGTATTTCGCCTTTTTTCTATTGGTGATTTCATTTACTATTATGTGTTTTATTTATTTATATATAATTAATAACGTTGTGTTGTAGTGCTGTAGGCATGAGAAAGGTGCATTATAAATAAAATGTATTATTATTGTTGTTGTTGATGTTTTTTGGGTTATGAGACGTGCATTTTAAATGATATTTAGTATTATTATTATCCCTTGTGAAATATTTCTTGATGTGATGCAGTAGTGGTTTAAATATTAAAAATTAATTTGATTCTATTTACACTCAGGTTTACTTTGTCATAGTATATTGTTTCTATATACTCCAGTGCATGCATTACCATTTAAAAGTTTGTGCTCAGTAAGATTTTTTTTTTTTTTTCGTTTACTCAGTAAGGGTTCGTTCACCCAAACATGAAACTTCTGTCATTAATTACTCACCTTCATGTCGTTCCACACCTATATGACCTTCGTTCATCTTCAAGAAACAAATTAAGATATTGTTGATGAAATCCATGAGGTATACGACTCGTCCATAGACAGCAATATAATCACCACTTTCAAGGTACAGAAAGGTACTAAAGACATTGTTAAAAAAAGTCGACGTGACTGCAGTGGTTCAACCTTAACAGTGTACAAGAATGACACAGAAGATATTGTTGAACAAAGTTGTTATTTTTGCACACAAAAAGTATTCTCGTCGCTTCATAACATTAAGATTGAACCACTGCAGTCACGTCGACTGTTTTTACGATGTCTTTAATACCTTTCTGGACCTTGAAAGTGTTGATTATATTGCTGTCTATGGACGAGTCATATACCTCTCGGATTTCATCAAAAATATCATAATTTGTGTTCTAAAGATGAATGAAGATCTTACGGAAACAACATGAGAGTGAGTAATTAATGACAGAAATTTTATATTTGGGTGAACTAACCCTGTAAATTGATCTAGGGCTGCAACAACTAATCGATAATGAAAATCGCCGACAACGAACGTCATTATCGATTAATCACATCTGTCCACCGTACACTGAAAACTCCCGCCAGTCGCGTCAAACTATAGCACTGAATAACACATTTTTATGAACAAAATGCATCTAAAATTAGTGGAGGAAACAGAGTGAGCTGCTGCGGCAAAGGTATGTGATCCAAACTGCCCAAAACATGACAATACTTTATTTTAAGCTTCAAGCTAATGCATTAGCATAACGTTTAACATGGCTTGCCCTGTCAGGCGCTTTGACATATGCGTGTGCTGTTTAATATGTGATATCTTTCATTTTTACGGTTATATCCTTACCTGTAAGTGTTACAAATTCACGCAAGTATTTCTATTTTGCATGAAGGCTTGTCCTGACAGTCTGCGTTAGTCCGGCACATTAGAGAGGGAGACGATTCAAATTCAGTGCAAAAATATTCATTCTGCTGAAATATCTGTTGTTGGATGTTAAATTTATGTTTAAAAGTCAACATGTAATTCAAGTATTTTATGAGAGTGGTAACTGTAAAGGGATAACAGCGTGTAATTGAATATAAATTTTAGACGTTTCTTACATTTACAGGATAAAGAAATGACAATATATCAGGTTACTGTGTTACTATGAATGTTTGTGTTCCTCTTATCTGTTAACACTGAGTTTGTGTTTTTGTTTTTCCTTTATTATTATCTTCATTTTTAATGTGGGGATTTAAACTGTCCTTTTGCTTTAAAACTCTTTTGCATATAGCATAGATATGGATATGTTCACTAGCACAACAAATCAGCCTATTAGAATGATTTCCGAAGGATCATGTGACACTGAAGACTGGAGTAAGGATGCTGAAAATTCAGCTTTGACATCAGAGGGATTAATCACATTTTATTTGACATTATTACTGTTTTTTATCAAATAAATGCAGCCTTGGTGAGCAGAAATCTCATTTCAGATCTCTCCAAAGATCAAATGCTTGAAAAGTTATATGATCTGCCATATGGCATTTATGAATATAGTGTAATGTACTATAGCTGAATAGTGGACCATATAGAGAACCTAATTAATTTCTCTTAATTGCTGTTCCACTGGAGAGCCATTGAAAAGAAAAACTGGAAAGTGGAACGAGAGAGTGAGGAGGAGATTCAACTAAACTTTGGATAAAAGCATCTAATAAATATCTAATTATAGTCCCACAGCTAGACTAGCCTAAAACCAGAATAAAGCAGCCCGTGAATTCACTTCAGTCCGGTTTTTCAGCCATTATAAACAGGCGTGAGTGAGAGACTAGTGTGTATTCTAGATGTCAGTATCAGACTGGGAGGGGCGTAGAGCGAGTGATGGGAGAGGAAAGAGAGAAGGAGGGAGGGAGAGAGAGTGATTGAGTATGTGAGAGAGGAAGGGATGGGGTGATGAGTGTGTGCTCACAGTGTAAGTGACATCTCTCCTCCTCAGACAGATTGTCTCTCTCGGCCTCTAATGGGATCCTGTTAGGAACCTTTTCTCTCCATTTATCCTTCCTCCTCTCTCTTTGCTTGACTCTCTGTCCCTCTTTTTTTTTTTTTTTAGTCTCTTTCTCACCTTCATTTCTGTTCTTTTCATGTCCGTGTTGCGTTTATATTTCAATACCAGTGTCCTTCAACTGTCCCCTGAGTAATTTTTAATCTTTCTTTCTTGTTGCAGGTTATAGATTCATAGCAGAGTGTGTAATGGTGTATGTGAGCGTATACTGTACACAAAATAAGTTTTTGAAAGAAGTCTTATGCTCACCAAGGCTGAATTTATTGATTTAAAAAAACAGTAAAGACAGACACATTATTACACTTTAAAATAATTGTTTTCTGTTTTAATATATGTTAAAATACACTGAACAAAATTATAAACGCAACACTTTTATTTTTGCCCCCATTTTTCATGAGCTGAGCTCAAAGATTTAAGACTTTTTCTATGTACACAAAAGGCCTGTTTCTCTCAAATATTGATCACAAATCTGTCTAAATCTGTGTTAGTGAGCACTTCTCCTTTGCCGAGATAATCCATCCACCTCACAGGTGTGGCATATCAAGATGCTGATTAGACAGCATGATTATTGCACAGGTGTGCCTTAGGCTGGCCACAATAAAAAGGCTACTAAAATGTGCAGTTTTATCACACAGCACAATGCCACAGATGTCGCAAGTTTTGAGGGAGCGTGCAAATTGGCATGCTGACAGCAGGAATGTCCACCAGAGCTGTTGCCCGTGAACTGAATGTTTATTTCTCTACCATAAGCCATCTCCAAAGGAGTTTCAGAGAATTTGGCAGTACATCCAACCGGCCTCACAACTGCAGACCACGTGTAACCACAACAGCCCAGGACCTCCACATCCAGCAAGATCGTCTAAGACCAGCCACCCGGACAGCTGCTGCAACAATCGGTTTGCATAACCAAAGAATTTCTGCACAAACTGTCAGAAACCGTCTCAGGGAAGCTCATCTGCATGCTCGTCGTCCTCACTGGGGTCTCGACCTGACTGCAGTTCGTCGTCGTAACCAACTTGAGTGGGCAAATGCTCATATTCGATGGCGTCTGGCACTTTGGAGAGGTGTTCTCTTCACGGATGAATCCTGGTTTTCACTGTACAGGGCAGATGGCAGTCAGCGCATAGGCGTCGTGTGGGTGAGCGGTTTGCTGATGTCAACGTTGTGGATCGAGTGGCCCATGGTGGCGGTGGGGTTATGTTATGGACAACGAACACAGGTGCATTTTATTGATGGCATTTTGAATGCACAGAGATACCGTGACAAGATCCTGAGGCCCATTGTTGTGTCATTCATCCACGACCATCACCTCATGTTCCAGCATAATAATGCATGGCCTCATGTTGCAAGGATCTGTACACAATTCCTGGAAGCTGAAAACATCCCAGTTCTTGCATGGCTAGCATACTCACTGGACATGTCACCCATTGAGCATGTTTGGGATGCTCTGGATCGGCGTATACGACAGCGTGTTCCAGTTCCTGCCAATATTCAGCAACTTCGCACAGTCATCGAAGAGGAGTGGACCAACATACCACAGGCCACAATCAATAACCTGATCAACTCTATGCGAAGGAGATGTGTTGCACTGCGTGAGGCAAATAGTGGTCACACCAGATACTGACTGGTTTTCGGACCCCCCCCCCAATACAGTAAAACTGCACATTTTAGAGTGGCTTTTTATTGTGGCCAGCCTAAGGCACACCTGTGCAATAATCATGCTGTCTAATCAGCATCTTGATATGCCACACCTGTGAGGTGGATGGATTATCTCGGCAAAGGAGAAGTGCTCACTAACACAGATTTAGACAGATTTGTGAACAATATTTGAGAGAAATAGGCCTTTTGTGTATATAGAAAAAGTCTTAGATCTTTGAGTTCAGCTCATGAAAAATGGGGGCAAAAACAAAAGTGTTGCGTTTATAATTTTGTTCAGTGTATAATTTATTCCTGTGATCAAAGCTGAATTTTCAGCATCATTACTCATCTTCAGTGTCACATGATCCTTCAGAAATTATTCTGATATACTGATTTGCTCCTCAAGAAACATTTCTTATTATCAACGTTGAAAAAAAAAAAAAATGTGCTGCTTAATATTTTTGTAATATATTGTGGTGTTCCCGGTCAAAAACGACTGGTCTACAAAAAATTGCTTATAAATCTCTCATTACGCTATATTATCACAAAATATTGGATTCAGTCTTTTTATTAACTTGTTTTCTTTCAATCAACACAGGGTTTGTGTTTCTTTTAGGATCTGATTGATTATAGGCCTCCTTTATCTGAGCGTCTGCACCTAAATTTTTGACCAAAAAAAGCATTATTTGGGGGTAATTTTGGCAATATTGAATAAAATGTAAAAATATTCTGTACGATTTATCACACTAGTGTGCGTTAATGTGTAACAAGGACGTTTGTTTTGAAATGCTTTTATTTTGTACAAATAATGGCACAAAGTCACACTCGTGGCGTTCCCAGTCAAAAATGACTGGCCTACAAAAAAATAGCTTATAAATCTCTCTTTATGCAATAAAATAGCTTATAAAACTCTCTTTATGCTATAAAATAGCTTATAAATCCCTCTTTATGCTATAAAATAGCTTATAAATCTTTCTTTATGCTAGGTTATAGATTCATAGTGTGATAAACCGTGCAATTTTTTTTTTTTTTTTTTTTACATATTTTGTTGAATATTGACAAATTTATCCACAAATAATGCTTCTTCTTTTCTTTTTTTCACTCAAAAGCTGAGGTGCAGAAACTCAGATCAATGAGGCCTACAATCAATCAGTTCCTAAAAGAAATACAAAACCTGTGCTAATTGAAAGAAAACAAGCTGATAGAAAGACTGAATCCAATATTTGGTGATAATATAGCGTAATGAGATTTACAAGCCATTTTTAAAAGGCTGGTCATTTTTGACCGGGAACACAAGGTGTTACAGGGTTTTCAACACGGCACAAAGGTTAATGCTATGGCATATCATGATATTTCAGACAGTTGTGTGCTTCCAACTTTAAAGCAAAAGTTTAGGGAGAGCTACAAAGCCACACTCTTTTATTCCACAATGACAATGTCACTGTGCACAAAGTGTATAAAGAAGGATTTTCTGTGTCTGGTTTGGATAAACCTCTCTGACTTGCACAAAGGCCAGACCTGAACCCAACTGAACACCTTTGAGATGAATTGAAGACTGTGTGCCAGACCTCAAAGCTCAACATCAGCCTGACCTTACTGACAATGGGAGCAAACCTGCAGCCATGGTACATCTAGTGAAAATCCTGTTTTAGCAGAAAAGTGAGAGATTAATGTCTATACGAGTATTAATTATTAATCCTGTAAGTCCTACTGTATCGTATTTGATTTTTAAGACATTTAAATTATCAACATGTTCAAAACTTTGCTGAAAAACCTGTTGCACATAATGTACTACGTCTTCTGCCATCTGATTGATAGTTTAAAAAAATTTTTTACAAGTAAATTCCTTTTAGTATAATTCTAAAAATGTCCACATTCAGGTCGTGGTACATGTCTTTTTGCTGTGAAATATTTATTTCAAGTTAATGTAGAGACTGGAAAAGAGTAGCGCCAGACGCAAGTCCAAATAAAATGAATACATAAACTTCTAGCGGTGTTTCCAAGCATACACCTGCGCTTATTTACAAGCTTATTACCATAGTCATTATGAAAGACACTGATTATACCACCATATACGTAAATATATACAATAATACATAAACATTATAACTGTACCTGTAGGATCTGTATAATCTATGCAAAGCTTTAAAAAAGCATACCACAAATATTCACATAATTCTCATAACTGAATCTAACAAAAAATACCATGCAATATGAATACAAATGTCATATGATTGGAAATTAAAATATATCACATTACACATTTTCACAATTACATGATGTTACAATACATCTTTATCACTATATGAATCAACAAATGTAAGGTATTGGAAAAAAGTATAAGTATAAATTAATTTCTTCAATAATTTCTTCATTCATGCACATTTTCCGAGTAAATGTATGAATAATTTTTATATAGCAACTTAGGTTTACTTGATTATCAGTACATCATTTTTTTAGACAAATCATGTTAAAATGCAAGTGTCAACTATGATACATCAGGCTTTTTAGGAATGTTTATTTGTACACGTCTCAATTATCATTCTATTATCATGGCTTCCAACTACAAAACTACTTTGATCATAAAACTGTGCATTTAAATGTCATCTTACTAAGACGTATTATTGGGAGATACAGTATAAAGTGAAATCTGAGTGATCTCATTGATTTACGTTACAAGCGATCAGATTTCCACCTTACTTTTTGGCTTTTACCTAAAAGTATCAACAACTTCACCAAATTGCATATTTTTGCTCAGTTTGAGCCTCTGTATAAAAATGGTGTTTTTTTCCTCTTCGAATGTGAGCTTCATATTCTCCTATATCAAACTATATGAGCCACAAAAACATTCAAATATGATACTCAACAAAAACTTATTTTTTTTTATTCTTTATATATATTTTTTATAAACTTGTTCCATTTAAAAAGACTAGTATTTCATATGGCAGGCTTTACAGGGTAAAAGGGGCCATTTATTCATCTAATGCTAGGTAAAAAAAAAAAAAAAAAGACTTCTGGGTTATTTGGCCACATGCTGGGTTATTTTTGCCCATCAGCTTGTTAGGTTTTAAACATTAACCTATTTGCTGGGTAGTTTTTTGACAGTGCTGGGTCAGTCAACCTGATATGGAAAGTTTTTAATTTTAAATAATAAAAATGCACTCTAAAATATCTGAACAGTTCATATACAACATTTTTTTTATTCAATGGCAAACCAGTCTTTTACAATCATAAAACACTCAAAAACATTTAGTAACGTTTTAGGACGTGACGGGAGCAGAAAGAGCGGCCAATGGGAATCTGTGGGAAGAAAACTGCTATCAATAGGCTGTTCCAGTTCATTAAATCTTATATATTCATTTTTTAAAAGTTACATCAAAAACAGCTTTACCGTGTGCCATCTTGTCTGTCAGACATTTAAGTTTCGACCGGTCAAACGCATAGCGCGACCACAGCTACGACGCTAGCGCACTAGATCAAATTAGCCCACAACATCTCTGTTACACATGATAGCGACGTCACGTCATGTTTCAGCCCTGGTTGCGCATTCGTTTGGTGGCCGTGAAACTTCCATGGTGGCACCGACACATCGTTCGCTTTGAGTGTAGATCCGGTGCACGCTGCGTTTGTAGAAGGCTAACGTCCAAGCAGCTGTGGCATACATCTAAACAAAAAAGGCAAAATGTAAGACTACAGACGTTTTCCTCTTTGTGCAGCAATAATTTGATAGGAATACAATGTGATACAAACCTTAATTTCATTCACGAATTTCCCCTCAGGAAGTTTTCTCTCAGAACAGAACACAAAATGGCCGTTGACAAATCCAGTTTTTAACCGGTTTGGCACAGATTACCCAAAATTGCTGGGTAGGGATGTGAGGGGGTTCATCGTTTGTGTTGACAGTCAAAATGACCCAGCAGCTGAGTTACAGAAAAACTACCCATCACCTTGGTAAAAATGTTAAAAAATAACCCAATAAAATGACCCAGCAGGCTGAACCCAGCATTTGAGTTCAAAAAAATAACCCAGCATTTTTTTAAGAGTGATGTCGTTCTAAACCAGTACGACTTTCTTTCCTTTGCCAATTCTTTGTTTACTTCAGAAATCTTCAGTTAAGGTAATTATCACCTCTATGAATGACTTCTTGAGGTCTCTTGGCCATAAACCAAGACCATTTGCTGTAGTTTTGGGACCCAGGCCAAGGTACCAAGTAATGAGTCCCAGACCATGTTTATGAAAGTCCTCAAGATCAAGAGTCCAACTCTGGTGAGAAGGAAAGAGGCAGAGATTTGTAGTGTCCATGGTGACCTGATGCCCTTCAATCAGCTAAATTAAATTCAGCTCTTTTCATTCTGTCCTTCAGCCTGTCAGAGGAAACCGAGGCCAAACACATTGTGTGCCCCCACCTCTTCCAACCTCAACTTTGAGTGGGAAAGTGTGTATGAACGTGCATGCGTGTGTGTGTGTGTGTGTGTGTAGTACAGCGAGAAGAAGTAGATGAATGGAGAACATTTATGACAAAAGTGACTGTCATAATGAGCCAGTCATTTCTGACTTCCTTCAGCCCCTGTCCAGCTACTCTTGCCAAAACCAGCCCATTACCCATTCCTGGTGTGCCAGCTTCCCACACAACCCTCCCAGTGCCAGATCCAGATCCCATGACTCGTCACAATACAATAAAAGTTGGACCTTGCTACTGCATTAGCATGGCCAACCTCATCAAAGAGCATGATTGAATTTCAGGAGACTGTGATAATAAACCCAGTAATTAAAGTCTGTCAAATGATGCTGTTCTTGAAATACCATACAGTGGCTTGAGTTCAAAAGTCATTGTGGGTAGAGGAGGAGTATGACGTTGACATGCTCTGCTCATGGATATTGTAGGAAGCAACTCAACAACACTTATCTTGAGGTGTAGACAGCTTCATTGATTATAGATCTACTTTTATTTACTGCTCATTCCAAGTTTAAATTGGATGTCAAAGATCCACCGACACCACATTTTCAGCAGCATTGTGTTTTTTTTATGCTCACCCAGTGAACTGGCTTGTTTATTATTTACTATCACATCAGCAACTGTAATTTAATAGCCTTTTCAGGTCATGCAATTGCTCTCATAGAAACATATATTACGAACACAAGCAACAACATCATCAAAAGCATATCAATTTGAATAGGTATTATCATAGCAGATGGGTTTCTTTCTTTCTTCACTCTGAAAACAGTCTTTCATGTCATTAAAGTTCAGTTCTCACACATTTTATTGCCATTTAAAGGGTTAGTTCCACTT
Organism: Elopichthys bambusa; assembly: GCA_037101425.1. NCBI lineage: Eukaryota > Metazoa > Chordata > Actinopteri > Cypriniformes > Xenocyprididae > Elopichthys > Elopichthys bambusa. Next base: position 3,356,537 of record CM074437.1, on the reverse strand, counting down.
TGACGCTTCAAAAAGTTCATAAAGAGATTGTGAAACTAATCCATATGAATTGAGCAGTTTATATGATCACTTTATATGATGAACAGATTGAATTTAAGCTTTACAAGCCTTCGAGTCTCTTCAGATAATTTGCACTAAACCGCTCAATTCATACGGATTAGTTTTACGATCTCTTTATGAACTTTTTGAAGCATCAAAGTGGTAGTTTCATGGAAATGTTTTATATTTTCCTGCACATAGATTATGTTGATTGTGGTTTTAACATTCATTTTGTTTAGTTTGAATAAGCAAATATAAATATAATAATTTAAACTTTCTGGCTTACAGTATTCATTTATTTTCCCCTCATACTGAACAGCATTATTGATAAACTATTAAAAATAATATATGAATCAGTTATATTTATTGTGACAATTATTTCTGTGTATTAATACACATTAATAATTACTATATATTGTTTGAAATTGTTCTGTTATTGGCATAAAATATGAATTTTATTTGTGCCAATTATTGTTAATATTAATGAATAAACATTATTCATTATTAATGAATTTATATATATATATATATATATATATATACATTATTATATTAATTAATATTATATAATAATTATTGTTAGCCATTGCTCTGTTGTTGGCATAAAACAGAAATTCTTAAAAGAAATATATATATATATATATATATATATATATATATATATATATATATATATATTTCTTTTAAGAATTTCTGTAAAAATCAAATGCAGTTCTAGTAAATGTGCCCTGTTTCAATGTTATTTTATTATTATTTCTTTAATATTTTTAATTATTTTTATTTTTTCAGGATTATTTTGATTTTATGTTTTAGTAATTATGTTACAGTATTTGCATTTGTTTTTTTTTTATATATTTGTATTTAGCTTTTTTATTTCATTTTTAACAATTTGAGTACATCAACATTTCTAATTTCTAACTTTCTATGTTTCTAAGTTTTTCATCTAATATTTATATTCAATAGTTTTATTTAACAATAACAACACTGCTTTTTCTGCAGTTTACCAGGGCCCTCTACTGGTTTGAGCAGATGCCTAATAGACTTGTTTAATAATCCGTCAGAGTGTGCTATGTTGGGCTGTGGCGCTCATGTGGGCAGTATGAGCAATGCAGTCTTGTCATTAGGTTTATGTTCATATTGATGTTTCTGTTTGATCTACAGGCAGTGGACTATGAGAGCCGTAGCTCCTATTCTTTCTCAGTGGAGGTGCTGAATCCCATCGTTGACCCTCGATTTCTGCGGCGTGGGCCCTTCAAAGACCGCGCCTCGATCAGAGTGGCTGTGCTGGATGCAGATGAGCCCCCTCGCTTCTCACGGGCACGGTACCGAATGGATGTGTCTGAGAACTGCCCACCGGCGTGTACAGTGGGGCGGATCAGTGCCGTGGACCCAGATACAGGGCTCACAAACAACATCAGGTACACTGTAAACAGGAGTACATTTGACAAGAAATACTATTTTAGTTATTCAACCTCAAAATTTAACGTTTAATTCAATGTGTTACTTGCCAGAATTTACTAGCAATTTCGGAGAGAAAATTGTTTCTACACCAAATTACTTTCAATGAACAGCAGTGGTTCTTAACATTTTTGACTACAAGACCCCCCCCCCCCCCCCCCCCCCCGTTGTCCACAAAATTATTCAAAGGCCAATTGTTCATAATTTTCTGGATTTTAAGGATTTTAAAAAATATTTTTACTCACCATTTCTTCACGAAATATTTTAGTTTTTTGGCATAATTAAAAAAAAAAAAGTATATTCATTATAAAATTGCTCACAGAGTTTTAAGATTTTCTTAAATTACATGACTTTTCTAAGCATTCAGTTCACACTTTTAAAGGAAGCCACCTCATATATCTAGACTGTGGCAATCCTGGTTCTTCAGAGATGAAAAAATGGGCTTAATTAAAGGGTTAGTTCACCCAAAAAATGAAAATTCTGTCATTAATTACTCACCCTCATATTGTTCCAAACCCGTAAGACCTTCGTTCACCTTCAGAACACAAATTATGATATTTTTGATGAAATCCAAGAGCTGTCTCACTCCATGGACAGCAATTTAATTACCACATTTAAGGCCCAGAAAATTAGTAAAAACATCTTGGAGCTCTTGGATTTTATCAAAAGTATCTTAATTTGTGTTCTGAAGATGAACGAAGGTCTTACGGGTTTGGAACGACATGAAGGTGAGTAATTAATTCATTTTTGGGTGAACTAACCGTTTAAAATGAGAAATATCTTGACCTTTAGTCATTTTAGCTTATTTTAATGTCATTTTAAGTCATCTTAAGTGCCTCTTAATTGGTGTTAACCACTGGTGTACAAGCTACATGCGATCAATGCACTGAATGTAAAGGTGAAAGTATTTAGCAATACTTTAAGTTCTGAATAAAATGGCTCTATGCACCATCTTGGATGAAAACATTTGCTAAGCTTGTTGCAGTGTATTTCCCTGCCTTAAAATTTGGCTCAAACGAGAAATCTAAAAAGGCATCATAATTTTGCTGCTTGTTGTTTGGAACAGCCATCACATCAGGAACATGCCTGGAATACCTAAAGGCAGCTCATTATGGTTTGGAACAGAACCATTGAACCATTATGTCATTAATTAATTATGGTTGTATGCTATTCTGTGTTCTATGTTAAAATGTTTAAAAAAGTTCACAGAAATCAAGGTATTCATGTTACAGGGCATGTATGCTTTCTTCCACATGGAAAAGCCCAATGATCTGAACTACAGTTGCTTCAACAGTGCCTAGTTAGGGATCTGAGGATTCCTGCGCTGCCAATTATGGCTCTTTTGTTTCCTGCCGCTGGGCTTAAAACAGCTCCTGAATGACAGATTTTCTGATTAACCAGGGCTTTATGCATCTGCCTACCTCATGTGTATGCCACACATCTCTCCTTCTCCATTTGACTTTTTTATGTCTTCTATCTCCCTCAGGTTCTCCATCGATCCTCAGTCTGACCCAGAAGCTCTATTCCGGATCACTCCAGACACTGGGCTCATCACTACGGTGACTGAGCTGGACCGAGAGCACGAGCAGTGGCATAATGTCACCATCATTGCCACACAGAGAGGTACACACACACACACACAGTCTCAGTATCAGGGATATATATATATATATATATATATATATATATATAATATGTATGTATGTATACAGTCAAACCAAAAATTTATTCAGACACTTTTGATATTTTTGATACTATATATTTATTTTTTTAGTGGGTGCAGGACACTATAGTTCATTTATGTAAGTGAGGATAGCAAAATAAAGTAAACCGTGACATATTATACCCAAAAATTCTTCATACAGTGGACTACCGGTAACATTTTTAAAAATTTGGAACCAAAAATTTTGACACTTTGACCTGACCATGTTTTGCTTAAGTGTTATCTGACATAATTAAGATTATTTTTTTCTGACACAGTTTAACTCTGAGAACTTGTCATATTTTATTACCTTTTTATTTTTTTATTTTTTTTTATAAATATAGTGAATAAACTGTATTAATGAATGAAATGTTCAAGGTGTCTATAGATAATCATTTTTAATCATGATTAATCGCACCCTTATCGTGAAATTAAGCATACACTATTTATCTTGTTTAACACATTTATTTTGTCATCATTTGCTATATCCAGCAAACAAAATTATCAAATTGAAGGTTGATTCACACAAAACTGTATTTTCTGTAAGCTTTTTTCAAATTTATGTTTTTCCAAACAAGGACACTTAGAGACTCCAAAAGGACACCAAATAACCAATTAATATAAGAAGTCCATATAATCCATAAATTTACACACCAAAGCACCCATGAAAAAAAAACAACAACAACATTACAGGGGGAAAAAACATTCAGAATTCACAGTGTACAGTATGTGTACAGTGCAACAACAAAAAGCTTAGAGCGATACCAAACAGAATCACATGGAGATGCCAAAAAAACCCCAAACCAACTGCTTTGACCTGACTGCATATACCTACTTAAGTACACGGATCCATTCAGATTTACTAAACACAGCAACTAACATTATCCTGAATGTTTGGAAACAACGTGAATGTACTGAAATGTGTCTGTGCATAAATACAATGTGTGATCAGAGCGTCAACAGTGCACATACACGGCTGGTTTTGCACATCAATATAACAGACTTTACTGTACAACTCACCGCAATCGTCTTTACCTTGATTGCAATCCTCATCCATCAAAACTTTACTAGCGAGACGCTGGTTTGCTTTATCCAGCCGAGAAACATAGTTTGCGCATTATCTAGCCATACAGCGGTCTGTATTTCACGCAGCGCGATGCGTGAGGGCTCGCACTCTTCAGAAACAATCACAGAATATGACAGAGCTCGTGTTTTAAAGCTACGCACACACTGGAATGAATAATTCGCTGAAAACACAACATGAGTCTCTATTCTCTCTGCCATCTCTGATAATGTAATCAGCCTGGTTTTCTTTACATTAGCTTGTTTGAATGAATTCACTTACTGGATCATTGGACTGGAAACGTTCCTGGAGTTAAAATGATCCCACTGCAAACAGAAAAGCGAAATCATCTTATTAAAGGGTTTGAATAGAAATCTCCACCTATCAGGGTTACAGGTGCTTGTGCCATTCTTGATGCTCAGTGTGATAAACTCCCGACTCCCAACATCATCTAACTGCGTGACATAAATTACATTAATGACGCAATTTCATGTGCTTCAGTAATTTATTTGCGTTAAATTATTATAATGCGTTAAGGTTTTTTTAATTAAAGGCATGTGTTAACGCATTAACTTTGACGGCCCTAATAAATATCCATTTATAATATTTAATCAGAGCTCAGACGTTTTCTGAATAAGTAAATAAATGAATCTTGATTAGGTTGATTGATAACAGCAATGCACTTGAACATAGTTTAATACAAAAAAAATAGAAAATAGCTAAATATAATTAGAATATTGCTAAATATTTAAAACAAAAACTGACTTCTGCAATGCATAATTATTTTAGTATTATTTATGTAATTTTAATTTATGTATTATAGTATTTATTAATATTTTTAATTAGCTTTGAGTTTTTTAATAATTTTTTAAGTGTGTTGCGTTTGTCATTATTTATATATATATATATATATATATATATATATATATATATATATATATATATATATACACACAAAACTGTATTTTCTGTAAGCTTTTTTCAAGGTAAATTTATGTTTTTCCAAACAAGGACACTTAGAGACTCCAGAAGGACACCAAATAACCAATTAATATAAGAAGTCCATATAATCCATAAATTTACGCACACCAAAGCACCCATGAAAAAATAAAAACATTACAGGGGAAAAAAACATTCAGAATTCCCAGTGTACAGTATGTGTACAGTGCAACAACAAAAAGCTTAGAGCGATACCAAACAGAATCACATGGAGATGCCAAAAAAAACCCCAAACCAACCGCTTTGACCTGACTGCATATACCTACTTAAGTACACGGATCCATTCAGATTTACTAAACACAGCAACAAACATTATCCTGAATGCATAAATACAATGTGTGATCAGAGCGTCAACAGCGCACATACACGGCTTGTTTTGCACATCAATATAACAGACTCATGCGCGCTTTACTGTACAACTCCTGTACGTCACCGCAATCGTCTTTACCTTGATTGCAATCCTCATCCATGAAAACTTTACTACTAAGACACTGGTTTGTTTTATCCGTCTTTATAAATTTTATTTCAATAAATGAAAATGTTTTAGTTAACAATAACAACACTGCTGCTCTTTTTAAATTTGGTTTGTTTGGACAGTTAATGGGAATAAACCAGTTCAAAACAAACATGAATTTCACTGATTCATGTTTGTGCAGAAATCACTGCCTCTTTTTATAGAGAAACATTTAATTCTAGTATTTTTTTTAAATACTTTTTAAGTTTAATTCAGTAAAATGACTCCCAACACTGCCACATTTGAGAGAAAATACAGTTCAGGAGAGCACATTAGATTAATGCCTCAGTTTGATCGGCTGTAAAGCTGTGTGCACAATATAATTTGACATTAAACCAGCGATTTGTCCTGGTACACCGCTACGTTTCAAAAGTAGATGTTACTGGAAAAGCTGCACTATTTTGAAAATAGCTGAGCTACTGGAAAATGTTAGCATTGTTATTTATAGTTAATAACTTCTCAAGATACAGTGACCTGGACATTGGTCAGTGTGGCATGCTGTTTGTTAGGTCAATAATTCATAATACTGGTTGAAAATGTCCATGCCACCATATCTACTTAGTGTTGCTAACAAGTTTAAATCTGGCTTGCGACACTCGTATAAGAATGAAATATTTATGGCTAAAATTAGTAGCAGATATTTAATGGATTTGTGTTTTTATCATGGTTTAAACATACATTGAATTTGTACTGCTCAAGGAGATAGCGTGTTAGCAGATGATCTGTGGTGCTGTGTTACAGTATGGAAAGTAGGTCTAAGCAGCTTCAGGGAGGCCTGCTGGCTATTGTAGGCAAAGCCTCTTCCCAGTAATGTGAAGCAGTGGGCACTAATCCACAACATCATGTCATGTGTATGTATGTGTGTGTGTGTGTGTGTGTGTGTGTGTGTGTGTGTGTGTGTGTGTGTGTGTGTGTGTTGGTGTGTCTGTGGATGCAGTCCAAGACATTTGTGTGAAAGCAGTCCAAAACACAGGCAAGTGTGTGGGACTGAATTATAACGAGAAAGACAGAATGCTTCAATTTCTCTTTAGGCTCACACCAATCCATTAAGTTTGTTCAAGCTATACTGTATCAAAATGCCGACTAAAATCTTATCTGAATTAAAAGCTACTGAAAGCTATTTGTTCATCATGACAGACCATTCGTCTAGAATATGAAGAGTAACTGCTGAAATCTTATTTTATCTATATATCACTTTTCCAAACACATCAATGCAGTTCAAAGTGCTTTACAGGCAAGAACAAGCAACTTCCACTAAAATTACCAAACAAATCAATAAAAATAGACCCAGAAATAGATAACAACAATACCATTAAAAAAGTTAAAAGGTATAAACTAGAAAATCAATAGTGATAAAAAGAAAAACATGATATGAATGATAACTAATGTACCGTAAATAAGCAAATACTAAAACCATAAGATTTGACAGTTCAGTGTTATTGGACTAATAACACTGTACTTTTTTATTTAGATTTAAAACTTGAAGTCACACAGTGAGTAAAATAATCCATTTTCAATTACACTGAATAGTTTTTTTTATTGATTAATTTCCTTATCAAATGAAATATACATTTAATATACTTAATATTTCTTCTATTCATTTTAATAGTGCTTTCAATCAATTAGAGAAATTCTCTAATTAAATCACACATTTTTTCTGTAATTAATCCTGATTAAAAACCATTGGAGTTTCTAATAATTTCACAGTTACTCTCCAAATTAATGTGGAAACAACTTAAAGACTGTATATTATAAAGGTGGGATCAGTAGATTTTGAAAAATGCTGTTGGACATTGTTGATATTTGAAACCAACCCAAACAAACCCACCCCTCTCTTCATTGCTCCGCCTCCAAAACTCACACTCCAATCCTAACCACCCTGCTCCGAGTCAGTCTCGAACCCCGGCCTGATCGCTGCCGGCATGCGAGGCGAGTGCGCTAACATTGACGCTAAACACCTCATTCTCTAGCGATCGCCAGTGTGCAGTGGTTTACCTGCACAAATCTCACTATCTGGCCTCTGTTACACACGCAATCCGAGTGGATGTCTGTTTATCACAGCTGACGCGCAACAAAATGCTTCACGAAAAATAAAGCGCAGTTGACGAACGAATGACAAGGAAGCACAAAAAATGAACGTACAGTACACAAGAGTAAATACAAAGCGTTCGTTGTTAGTCGCAAACAGCACAGCAGCTCCAGACGATCAAAACCCAGTGTTACTCACATGAGTAGCGAATCAAAGCAGCCTCCACGTCTGTTTTCAGGCCTTCCCACTTAGCTCTCTTCAGCGCTGGAAAGCTTTTCCAATATAAACACGGGTCCTAAGGTGCTTGCCCAGTCATAAACCTTCATTCCAGTGATATTCTTTTGAGCTCTTTTGTATTATGTCCCATTTCTCGTTCTGCAGTTTTTTTTTCTTCTTATTTTCAAATCTCCCTCTTCATCGTTCTCTCACCTCGACTGTCATACGCCCCCTAATGCTGATTGGTTAGACGTTTGTTGTTGGTGTTAACCCGACTAACTTCCAAACAGTGTTTTTGAAATTCTACAGAGTCCACCTTTAAGTCGCCATTTTGCGCCGGCATGTTTCTACAGTAGCCCTAAATGGACAAACTGCTCTACACATTTCGTCAGAATGTTGTTGTTGTTCTTTTTTGTTGGTGTTTTCAGAGGCAGCTTGCATCGTGACTACATTGAATACGTACGAAGTAGTAGTAGTAGTAGTAGAATGGTTTAATAGAAGCAGAGATCGTTCTTTGTTAGAAGTAAGAAGAAACCTCATTGCTTGACTGGCTACTCTCTGCTGTCTCAGACGACGACATATTTGTCCTGTGTCAGGCACCGTAGCTTCTCTATGTGCTTCAAAAGGGAGGGGTGGACTGAGCAATTCGCAACCTTACCGCCAGATGCCACTAAAATTTACACACTGCACCTTTAAGTTCATTTAAAACTACTCTTATGAGGATACTCGACAAAACAGGCATTTTGGCATAATTCTGTGTTATTGTTTGTTCAAGCGCGAAAGTGAACTCGATACTGGCACGTGTCTTTCTGTGCACACAAGTTGTGTGTATCACGTGACACGACATTAACAGACAGTGCATTCTCGTTTGTTTTGTGGCGCTCGAACGGTTTAAAAGCATTTGCACGAATAAGAGCATGATCATATCATGTAATGCTAGACAAATTATGACAGAATAAACGGATGCTGCATTAATTGTGTTAAATATTTTTAACGCATTAAACTGAAAAAATTAATCGCGTGTGTTAATTTTGTACAGTGCCTTAAAATACTGCCTCGGTAGTCAGCTTACCAAGGTTTGGAAAACAGCATGAGTGTGTGAAAATTGTCGCTATTCAGCTTATGATTTCTCAAAAAGTGGACATGCACATGGAAATGTGTGATAAACTTTACAAGAGAACAATTTACCTTCAGTGGCCGAGGCTCATGGCGAGCACACCTCAAGAACCCACTCCAGCTGTGTCGTGCGTGTGTATTTTTGGTGACTTGCTTTCTCTGCTCTCTCACTTACCTCAGATAACCCCAGCCAGGTGTCCAGAGTGGTGGTTGCCATAGAAACACTGGATTTAAACGACAATGCTCCAGAGCTGGACAGGCAGTACAACACGGCCATGTGTGACTCGGCCTCCACTGGACAGGTGAGAGGACAAGCCACGTGTTATTATGGGTGCAAGGAAGGTCGTACTTGTCTCCATTGACTTTTTAATTCGTTACTCCACCGAAATGTAAAAGCGCAGGAAGTTCTCTAATGAGAGTCCTTTTGTTAAGCTCTGCAATTAGGCAATTGTCACAGATAAATCATGTGTGATTAATTACCTTTTCTCAAGACTTCAGGTATTTAGACTCACTGACTCGCGTTCTTTGTGTTCATATAGATTTGGTGGTGCATGAAGTTTTTTGGTGCGCATCTGTGAGTGTGTCCATTTATACAGCCTGCACGCTGATTGATTAGTTCTGCCGTTACCCTGCAGCTGAATCACTGCTGTTCCCATTTAGAGGATGCGTCACGCTTTCTCATCTCCTCTCTGTAGATATACATTATAATCTCCTCATCTTTTGGTCTGTTGGCTTTCATCCATTTTGCCTCTCATTCATTTCGAGTGCCTGTCTTTCTATGATTTGATACTTTTTCCTCTTCTTTTGCCTGACTCATGTTTTTTTTCTCAATTCTTAATTGGATGGTGTGCATCTGTTAAACTGTCACAGCTTGTGTCCTTTCTCCTGTCTTCATCATTCTGCTGTCTTCGCAGCTTGTGGACCTTGTAAAAGCTTATTGTGATTTCGTAGTAGTTCCTGGATCAATGTTATTATCAATCTTGTTGGTCCTGGAACAACATTGGCTATGCTTACATGCAAGTTTGACATCCCGGACTAAAACGATAATTCATCTTTTTAAAAGGTGATGTAGGCACTTTTTTTTTTACACGTTCTCAGACTCACAGTGTGCTGCAGCCGAAGAGCGTAAAACTAAGAACACATAGCTGATGTTTTCCATGATGCTTCATTACACAGCATGTTTTTTTAGGGGCCAAGCACTGAAAGTGCGTAGGCAACATACACTGTAAAAAAAGATAGACGATGCACCTTCACTCTCTTCCATTGTAGTAAGTGAAGCCGGCAGTGTGCCAATATGGCGCTGACATCTTGTCCGTGTAAAAAAAAAAAAAAAAACAGTTCTGGATGTGTCAAAATTTAAAGTTAAGAAAGAAAGTTAAAGCTCAAATCTCATCCCAAAAAAAGTCTGTTGGTGTTTCAGTGAGTATTTCGCTCAGAGAATCTGTCAATCTCAGCTGTCAATCATGACGTCAAAACTTATTATTTTTATATCATCAGATAAACTAAAACCAAACTTATATAAAGAATGAACACTTGAACTAACATCAGCGTGATAAAAACTGCCTAAAATGACTGAAACCATCTTTGGGAAAAAAATCTTTGATCTGTAATTTGATTGTTTAGTTTGTCTTAAGTCCCATTACATTACATGGAGAGGGCGGGGTTTATGACCTATACTGCATCGAGCCACACTTTTCAGGACTCGCTTGGTATTATTCTTCTTCCGCTTGTTCTTCTTCTCTTCCTCTATTGAGTCTATGGCAGCCCATAGAACTGCTGGCAGGAAAGTTATGAAATTTGGCACACAGATAGAGGACAGTCTGAACTGTCACCATAGCAAATTTGGAGCCTCTATCTCAATCCCTCTAGCGCCACCAACTGTCCAAAGTTGCACTCTCGTTTATGCTAATAACTTTTGAACCACAAGGGCTAGAAATAAAATAATTTTTCCTTGGATTCCTTGACTCAAGACGATGTAATTACGTATGACATAATTTTACATCATAAAGAAATTTCTGCCATTTTGAATTTTTCCGAAAAACCTACTTTTTCAAATTCCTCCTAGACTCCAATTTTCATGAAGATTTTTTTATTCAAACCATTCTCAAATAACGCACAAAACAATTCAAAGAAGAGAACGCCAAAACGGATGTGAGCCTGTATCTCCACAGCACTTTTTTGTCAAAATATGGCACAGTGCCACCTAGTGGTCAGGAGATATGAAAAATGGCTCTTTTTTGCTTATAACTTCTGACCCATTTGGCCAAAAATCACAATATAAAGTAACTTTTTGAAAAAATGGCAAAACTAAATTTTCAGCAGCCATTACTCCAATCTTTCAGTCTTGAATAAAAGCTTTAACTTCTTCTTTTGCACTGTTGTTTATATATGAGGAGTGCTGTTTCGCTCCAATGAAATTTCAGTGTGAGCGCGGCTATCTGACGCAATGCATCAGACATACAGTATCAACCGAATAACCAACAAATTGTTGTCTTGATTGTCTTGTCATGATTGAAACTGGTTATGACAAAAAATCTGACTGAGATAGAAGCAATCGCTTTTTCGATTTATCTTGTTAGGACACAGTGTAATTTAATTTGGATAAAAGCTTTTACTAAATGTCTGCTTGCTTATTCAACTGGAAGCTTGCATAACTTCCTACTGCAAGTCACATTATGGGGAGGAAAGTTTGGTGACCCTCAAGACTCTGAAAACTACTAATGTGACTTGACATTATCTCATTGCAGTACTGAAATCACAGAAAAAAGAAAAAAAAAACACCCTTTTTCATGCCTCAGCATAACCGCCTAACCCGCAGCTCTGATCTGCATCACACGGCTCATTTTTGTTTGAACTTTTTCCCTAATGTGTGGGGAGAGCTTTGCAAAAAGAGGCCCATGGAGTGATTATTTCTAGCTTAAGTGGATCTCTGGAGTCAGCGCCTCATTTTTGGAGAACATGCTAAAGCTGTGTCTATGTTTGGGTGTTCCCCAAGGCTCGCTACTCGGTCAGATTTAATTATTGTTTGACTGCACAGTGTGGGCTAATCAGTCTCAAGTCACCTATTTGCAAAGGTGCTGGCGAGGTTAATGCTGATATCTGAGATTAAAATGTGCATCAGGTTTTTTTTTTTTTTTTTAATGAATCTTTCCTCTCTCTCCATTATTCTTTCGCTCTCTTCTCCTTTCTCCCATTTGGCTCTGCCCCTTATTTTGTTTCTCTCTCTCCATCTTTCTCCTATCTCATTTTCTCAGGTGGTGCAGGTGTTGCGGGCGATTGATAGAGACGAGGGAGGAAATGACAGCACCGTCCATTTCAACATCCCTCCGGACTCCAATGCTGCCCTCAACTTCAGCGTCAGAGAGAGTGGAGGTCTGCAGTTTCTTCCACAATTTGTTTCTTCCATCCAGCCGTGTGCATCAGCGTCTCTCTTGATCCGTTAGTCTGTCTGCAACCACAATGTGTGGCTGCTTTGTGCCCCGCTCCTTTGTTTTCCCCATTGTTTGCTTTTGCTTCTCTGCCACATCTATCTTCTCCCGGCACACACAGACGAAATGTGCTCTGGCATTTATGCTGCATTTGGACTCACTGGTCTGTACAAATGTTATACGAGCAGCAATGGAATTAAACTGCACTCGATTGAGTTCAATTAAATTAAAGTTTCATCGAGCTCAGTTTGATCTAAAAGCCCCCCTTTTCCCTGTGTATCAACATTTCTTTACTATTACTAATTTTTTATTTTCTAGGCCCCACTGCTAGTTTGGTGTTGGCGTCACCTTTGCAGACACTGTCTCGCTCTACTTCTTCCTCCCTTACACTCTACGTCCCGCTGGTCCTGAGGGACGGGGTCTCCGGTTTGACCAGCACCGGGACAGTCACAGTGTCCGTATGTCCCTGTCTGAGAGGAGGAGCCCGGGCGGGAGAGAAAGAGAAGCAAAGTGAGGCGGAGTGGGACAGAGAGACGGTTTGTTTGCCCCAGCACTCCTCTTTGCCCTCCCCTGGACTCAGCACTGCCGCCCTTCTGGCCATTTTAGCCTGTGTGGCCACTCTTTTGGGTAAGTTTAGTGTTAAAGGTGCAGTAGGAGATCTGGAAAATGTTAACGTTAGCCTGCTAGCATTGAAAGTACATGATCCCATCCTCCCTGCAAATCGCCATCCAAAGCCACGCCTTCTCCAAAACACATGAACGCACACACACACACACTGCTGCAGATTCATTTCAGTGTTGATACTGCTGACATGGAAAAACAAAATTCCAAGTCTGAGGATGTGAACAGCTTAGAACGTCACTGGTTGCCATTTCTTAATTATGGTAGTTATGGCGTGAACGCAGCATAAGCTCGTTGTTTTGATTCAGTAGGAAATGTAAAAGGTGGCTGCTGTTTGTTTGCGGTGCTCCGCGACTGACGTCTGTCTACATAAACTCTGCATAGCATGAAATGCGCTGATGACGTATGATGTCTGCGCAAACAGGGTGCACAAGGGTATGTAAAAACATATGCTGACAGGCAGGTAGGACATTTATTGTATTATTTAATTTGGACCGAATATAAAGATTGGATGAACATTTTATGGTCCTACGCCTTCCACAGACGTATATATAATACATTTAGACCATTTAACATTGTGATTGCTATCAGGATACGAGGAGACTTTCAACCAGTATAACAAAAAAATTTTCTGTAGAGAATCACCTATTGCACCTTTAACTTCCATATAGTAAGGGACAATATATCAGGACCAAAACGCAGAGCAGATTTGAGTTGAAATTATTTTATCTGCACCAGTATTGTTATTGTTTACTGAAACTAAAATCAAAGCTATTAAAAATAATTTTCATTCATTAAAAAAATATATATAATTATTAGAAGAAAAACTTTAATGAAAAAATCATAACAATAATTATAAATGTTCTCTTGGCAACTATAAAATAAGTTTTAGTTGAAGTACTAAAATTACAAAAACTAAAACTGAAATAAAAATAAATTAAAGCTGAATTGAAATATTTATATATATTTTATTTACAAACGCACAAAGTTACAAAACTAATGAAAACTGAAAAAATAAAAGCTAATTCAAAATATTAATAAATCCTATAATAGTATATAAATAATAATACAACAACACTTAGTATCTTAAAGCTTCCGCTAAGAAAAATAGTCCACTATAGTGTGTAAAACAATAGGTCTTTCTAAAAGAGGAACACTATGACAATATTATAGTAATATCAATACTAAAGTCCTCTGAGGTCACTGTCAACACTGTCAATAATTTTGTATGAAACGATCATGAGTGATATGAAAAGGCGTGGTGTGATGTGAAAGTAGTGCCAAATTCAGACCCCTGGATGAGTGGTCTGATAAACTGCATTGTCTTGGATGATGGTGAATATTAAAAAAATATCAGACCACTGGATGCAGTGATTGACCAATCGGATTCAAGTATTCCCCAGAGCTGTGTAATAAATGTAATTCTGTCATGACAGCTCTTAGAGTGTTTGGCATGGTAATGGGTATGACAATGTAGATGTGTTTAGTCTTGGTGGAATAGATCTGCTACGCTGCTGCTGCTGCTGTTGATTATTGCTGCTGCAGAGCAAGTACGGGACTTGCTACTGCCAATACAGTACATACACGACACGCTGCTGTGAGCAAGTAAGACATGCTGCAGCTGTACAATATAATGTACGTGAATAACCCGTAGCAGATCTATACAGGTGGAGCTGGGGAAGGTGGAGGGTTTCTGAAGCACGCTGCACTGCTAAGCAAATGCTAACTCGTGTATTTAAAGATTGAGCATGCAAGCTCATTGGCTACTAATACAGCAGGAACCAATCATCTGTGTCCTATAGATAATGATGTGATTATGAGCAGGTTGAGTTAAAGGACCTATTAGCCTGCCCATTAGAGTTTCATGACAGAACTTTGTATTTATGGGGCATCAGTCTATGTAAGTGTTAGTCTTTCAATAGCACCCTGCAATTTTATTGCAAAAATTTGTCACCCAGCACAACACACACGTCCTCCTTTTTTATAAATGGAATCATGAAACGCTCACTCTTTTTCTCTTCATCTCTCACTGTTTTCTTTCCCTCTGTCTTTCTTCTTTCTTTCTCTAGCTGTCAGTGCTTTGTCTCTGTCCCTGCGGAGGCAAAAAAGGGACTCGCTCTCGCCTTTAGAGGAGGATGATGTAAGAGAGAACATCATCACGTATGATGATGAAGGAGGGGGTGAGGCCGACACGGCTGCATTTGACATCACAGCGCTGCAGAGCGCCCCACATAACGCACGCAGGGGCTACCGCACCCTGGACAGCAGGAACATGTGAGTGTGTAATCTGATGAAAAATTACATTGGCTACATCTGTTACATCAACTTAGTTAACCCTGAGTTACTCTAAACCCCGGGTAAACGGAATCCTGGGTTATCTTGTTTCACGTTTCACATTGCTTATAATTTACATGGGGTTAACAATTAAAAGCGGTGTTTAGAACGACGATATGTCATTAATTACCCTCAAGTCGTTCCACACCCGTAAGACCTTCGTTCATCTTCAGAACACAAATTAAGATATTTTTGATGAAATCCGATGGCTCAGTGAGGCCTGCATTGACAGCAAGATAATCAACACTTTCAGATGCCCAGAAAGCTACTAAAGACATATTTGAAGCAGTTCATGTGACTACAGTGGTTCAACCTTAATGTTATGAAGCGTCGAGAATACTTTTTGTGCGCTAAAAAAAACTAAATAACTTTTCAACAATATCTAGTGATTGGCGATTTCAAAACACTGCTTCATGAAGCTTTGAAGCTTTACAAATCTTTTGTTTCTAATCAGTGGTTCAGATCGCGTATCTGGGAACTGGGAAAGTCACGTCAGCTATTGAAATTTCGAAGCACTTATGACGTAACAAAGTCTCGTTTACTAAAATCATGTGACTTTGGCGCTCCGAACCACTGAATCGAAACAAAAGATTCCTAAAGCTTCGAAGCTTCATGAAGCAGTGTTTTGAAATCGCCCATCACTAGATATTGTTGAAAAGTTTTGTTTTTGTCCATCTTATTTGTAGTCACTATTTTAATAAATCATGGCCGTTTTAGCCAGGACAACTGGAGATTTAAATGGTTTGAGTTGATCATTCATTATTTTAATGTTGAAATGTTACAATGAATTGCTAATTTTAACGTTTAATTTTCACAATGGTTATATTTTAATGAACTACAGAATCAGTTTTAAACTTAACCCCCTATGGTATATCAACGAGGAAAAAATTATTTGTTGTTTTTCTTGCTTAAAATGGACAATTTAACAATATCGATAAACATTTTTAATTAATTAATTTTTTTAAAGAACATTGAACCACAATGGACAAATTGAAACATGTAGAAAAAATTAATATATTTATTGAAAACATCATCAATTTCTTTAACCAGACACTTGAACAAACAGATTTATTCAGTTTTTAATGTATTAAACATTTCATATTTAATAAAAAGTAACATTTTATATCCAGCTGTTGCTTTCAGGCAACATTGTACCATCGTGGAACACAAATATTACCAAACTATCATATCATCATGTTATCATATCAAGTTATCATATCCGTCTTCAACCTCATTTCCATCTTCTCTCTTACCCTCACTCACTCCTCATCAACTGCCAGTGCTACCTGTGTTTTATACCTTTTTGAAGTGCTGTAGAAAATATGCAGATTATAATATATCTAAATATAGTATGTGAATTACTATTCTTATAAGTGCATTATAAAATCATGCAAAAATGCAAATACATTTAGATAATTCTAACTTTTTTTCTTACAAATATAATACATGTGTATTCAAACCTATTATGCCTGTATGGCCTTGCGATTCCATTATGGAACAATGTTGTCTTGAGGCAACGCACAGTTTTTTGTTATGTCCTTTAAAACATTTAATGATATATAATGTAAAGTTCTTGAAAATACTTCTTTACTTACCAGTGAAGGTGACTCGTATTTTTTGTGGGTGATTAAATGGACACAAAGAAGAAAAATGCACTTTTCATTGGAGAAAATATGTAGCCATGTGACGTGCACATGTGCTGAAACAGGATACAAATTGGACCCCTGTGGGTGAAGTGATTACTTTTTTTGCACTTTCATTGATTAGTATTTGAGTTCTTCTCCCCTAAGACAGGTTTGATCAATAGATTTGTGTCTTATTTTATTAAAAACAAACTAAAATAGACTATGTTGCCTGGAGGCAACACAGCACCATAGAGGGTTAAGTCAAAGGCACACAAAAGCAGAAGAAGACACCCTAAGAGCATGTGCTTCCAGCAGACCACACCATCTCAAACACCTATGACTTTATCGCAATTATCACATCACCTCTCTTGAGGTTGCACGCAAACTCGACAGAAACATAAAATTAAAACAGCTTTTACATTTTCAAATTTATTTTTACTGAAGTCACTACTTTAAGGTGTAGCAGATGTGTGTGTAAGCATGAATGAGATTTGAAAGCTATGGCAGAATAACAGCCTTTTATAATTCAGTCTGTTCCTCATACAAAGCTAATGTTCAAATCGTATAGACTACTTTTATGGTGCTGCCTGTTATTTTATTTCCCTTAGCTTTTTATTTTTTTTATTTATTTGCCAGCTTGCATAAGACTTCCATTGATAATATATTCTGTGTTCCCTCAGACGTTATTCCCAACACAGTCAGGACAAGGCTCGTACATATAGCAGCTGGGCTCAGGCTGGAGCGATTGACCCTGGGCAGTACACCAGTCAAGCAGCCCCTCTATACGGGCGGATCTGCTACAGCAGCCACACCCTCCCAGTGCTGCGTCGCTCACAGGGCCCATACGAGCCCGGCTTATCCGAGCTGGCTTACCGCTTTCCTGGGAATCAACCAGACCACTCTCTAGTCATTCAAAACCAGGCAGCTGTAGTCAGCCCTCTGGAGCCTGGAGCCATTTACGTGCCAACAGCAGAGGCTGGTCACGGCTCTAAAGAAGGGACAGCATCTCAGGACGGAGCTACCACATCTGAGGGAGGAACGCCAAGGAAAAATGACTCAAAGGATGACGCAAGCAATGATGCCCAGCAGAGTCAGAGTCAAAGCCAGGATCTGGATTGGGTAAAGCAACATAATTCTATCTTAATTATTTAAAGGGTTAGTTCACCCAAAAATGAAAATTGTCATCATTTACTCACCCTCATGTCGTTCCACACCTGTAAGACTTTCGCTCATTATCAGAACATAAATGAATCGTAGAGATTTCTGTCCCTCCATAGACAGCTACACAACTACTACTTTGGCACTTCAAAAAGTATGTAAAGAGATCGTAAAACGAATCCATGTGAATTGAGTGGTTTGCCCCAATTTTTCTAAAGACACACGATCACTTTATATGATGAAGAGATTTAATTTAGGCTTTTATTCACATATAAGCTGTGGTAAACAGAAACTCAAGCATGTTTGCTTGACGTATGGGAACCAATGAGGTTCGTTCTTGTGTTACGCAACGCGTTTGAGCTTCAGCAAGAACCAATGAGGTT
Source organism: Elopichthys bambusa (assembly GCA_037101425.1). Taxonomy (NCBI): domain Eukaryota; kingdom Metazoa; phylum Chordata; class Actinopteri; order Cypriniformes; family Xenocyprididae; genus Elopichthys; species Elopichthys bambusa. Next base: position 3,337,852 of record CM074437.1, on the reverse strand, counting down.
CGTTCTCGTGTTACGCAGCACGTTTGAGCTTCAGCAAGAACCAATGAGGTTCGTTCTCGTGTTACGCAGCACGTTTGAGCTTCAGCAAGAACCAATGAGGTTCATTCTCGTGTTACGCAACGCGTTTGAGCTTCAGCAAGAACCAATGAGGTTCGTTCTCGTGTTACGCAACGCGTTTGAGCTTCAGCAAGAACCAATGAGGTTCGTTCTCATGTTACGCAGCAAGTTTGAGCTTCAGCAAGAACCAGTGAGGTTCATTCTCTTGTTACGCAGCACGTTTGAGCTTCTGCAAGAACCAATGAGGTTCATTCTTGTGTTACGCAGCACGTTTGAGCTTCAGCAAGAACCAATGAGGTTCGTTCTCGTGTTACGCAGCACGTTTGAGCTTCAGCAAGAACCAATGAGGTTCGTTCTCGTGTTACGCAGCACGTTTGAGCTTCAGCAAGAACCAATGAGGTTCATTCTCATGTTACGCAGCAAGTTTGAGCTTCAGCAAGAACCAATGAGGTTCGTTCTTGTGTTACGCAACGCGTTTGAGCTTCAGCAAGAACCAGTGAGGTTCGTTCTTGTGTTACGCAACGCGTTTGAGCTTCAGCAAGAACCAATGAGGTTCGTTCTCGTGTTACGCAACGCGTTTGAGCTTCAGCAAGAACCAATGAGGTTCGTTCTCGTGTTACGCAGCAAGTTTGAGCTTCAGCAAGAACCAGTGAGGTTCGTTCTCGTGTTACGCAGCACGTTTGAGCTTCAGCAAGAACCAATGAGGTTCGTTCTCGTGTTACGCAACGCGTTTGAGCTTCAGCAAGAACCAATGAGGTTCGTTCTCGTGTTACGCAACGCGTTTGAGCTTCAGCAAGAACCAATGAGGTTCGTTCTCATGTTACGCAGCAAGTTTGAGCTTCAGCAAGAACCAGTGAGGTTCATTCTCTTGTTACGCAGCACGTTTGAGCTTCAGCAAGAACCAATGAGGTTCGTTCTCGTGTTACGCAGCACGTTTGAGCTTCAGCAAGAACCAATGAGGTTCGTTCTCGTGTTACGCAACGCGTTTGAGCTTCAGCAAGAACCAATGAGGTTCATTCTAGTGTTACGCAGCACGTTTGAGCTTTCGGAAGAGATTTGTTCTCGTGCATCAAGCAGGTTCGGTTGAGCTTATGTTCACTGATCAATGTTTATATGTAAATAAAAACCTAAATTCAATCTGTTCACCATATAAAGCGATTGAGTCTCTTCAGAAAATTTAGGCTAAACCGTTTAATTCATATGGATTAGTTTTACAATCTCTTTATGAACTTTGAAGCGTCAGAGTGGTAGTTGCGTAGCTGTCTATTGAGGGACATAACGCTCTCAGATTTCATCAAAAAGATCTTCATTTGTGTTCTGAAGATGAATGAAAGTCTTACAGGTGTGAAACGACATGAGGGTGAGTAATTAATGACAGAATTTTCATTTTTGGGTGAACTACCCCTTTAAGAAGTCCAGAACCACCATGTTCAAAACCACAAAGCTGCTTTAATAACCAGAGGTCTTTAAATAATACATTATTGTTTAATAATTAATGGACTTTTAAACAAACAAAAATACTGACAATTAGAAAACTCACTGTTTAAGGCTGGATAAGTTAAACAGCTTTAGTAAAACCGAACATGAACACAACGCCTGAGAAAAAATAAACTGTATGCCTAATTCTAATTCATAGACGCACTTCTCAGTCACACTCCGACAGCATCGAATCAGTATTAATGTAATATGTCTAATAAACATTCATTGAACCGGAGACTTGGAAACAACTGTGAAATTAATATTAATATATATTTCATAATGTGTGTTGCTCTGGGACAGTTGTCAGCCACAGATTCAGCTGCAACTGAAGGGCGTGAATTCAAAACACGGCGTGCATTATTTGTATACCGTTGCACATCTTAAGAGCCCAACCAGTGAATTTTAATGTCTGATTTTACACACAATGTAGACATACTTTTCCGCTGAAAAGACTAATTTCAGTTTTATTAAAAGTGAGGATACATCCAATGTGTGAAAATATGTTGTTTTGCACATCCTTAGTTAGCTGGTGGGCTAGTTTTTGCTTGTTTCTTGTTGTAGGTGCCAAACAGGTTGATGATGGTGTGTTTTCACATATTGTCTCTCACTGTCTCTCTTTCTCCTCATCCTCATCTCACAGTGCAGTGTTAGCTCTTTTTAGAGCTCAATTAACCCGTTTCAGCTACTCAACCATTTTTTTCTTCTCCATCTGTCTAACTTTGTCACTTCCTCCCTCGCTAATAACTTGCTGTCTCACTTCACTGTTATCACATTTTTCTCTGTTTTCACCTGCTCATTGTGTCTGAATTATCTCTCTGCTTTCTCTTCCCTCTCTCCTTACATGTCCCTCTGTTGAATAACAGAAGAATAAACTCATTCTTACCTCCCGCTCTAACCCTCCTGCTCCTCCCCGTCCCATACAGGTCCAGCCAGACACAGCCCCCCGTGAACGAGAGCTGGTATTGACCCGTTCCGGTTCAGTCGCTGGGCCGGGTACCACCGGAGGGTGGGTGTGCGACTCCGCCACGCTCCCCCGAGCTGGACGGCACTCCTCGCGGGGCAGTCTTTCCCTAAGTAGGAGCGGCGCAGGGCCTGCCGAGCCCAACCACCCTGGGATGGCTGACGCAGCTAACGGAGGCACAGAAATGCAGTCGGTCAGCGGCAATTACGCCACCATCCTGCAGGGGGAGCAGCAGAGGGACTACCCAGGGACTCTGGGACGGGGCGGGCTGGAGATGGGCAGCGGATTTGTGGTGGGAAGGCCCGAGAGAGAGGCCAGCATTCCACTGAGCACCGGGATGTATCCAGAGGGTGGCGGGTTCATAGGAGACTGGCACGAACGGGTAGGCATAACCGGGTACCCGCTGGGCAGGAGGGATATGACACCCCAACTGCTTCCGTACCCTGGCCAAGGCCGGGGGGCTTTTGGGGGCATCCTGGGTTATGGCGGAGCGTGGCCCTCAGCACCTGAGGCATCAGGAAGAGGTGGTGCTCACTCTCTCGCCCTGAGGGTTGGCGAGTTCCTGCGTCTACGTCTGGCGCAGGTGACCTTTGACCCCTCACAGCCACCGTACGACTCTGTGCAGGTGTACGGGCTGGAGGGAACAGGCTCACGCGCCGGGTCCCTCAGTTCCCTGGACAGCGAAGGCAGCAAAGATGCCGAGAAGGAGGTGTGGGGAGCAGGTCTGGAGGATTGGGGTCCGCAATTCCAGAAATTAGCCCAGCTTTTTAGGGAAAGGGAGAAGGAGAATGATGAAGATAAAGAAAGGGATGTAGAGGCCAGCAAAAAGCACAAGGATAGGGAATGGAAAGAGAAGGAAGAGCAGTCTGGAGACGAGGAGCAGGCGAATGTCTGAGAGAAAGAGAGCGAGAAGGAGTGGGGTTGGGTGGGACAGTGATTAAAAGGCAACAAGAGCTGGAATAATGAAAAGTGAAGGGTAAGGAGGGAGAGACGAAGAGAAAAGGTAATAAGGGAAGACAGGGAAAAATGAACAGAGAGAGCAGAGGCAGTGGAGAGAGTGATTGATGCAATTTGAAGCAATAAGTGCTGAAAAGCTGATGTGTGAGCACAGCCAGAGCCGTGTTTCTTTAGCCAGCATTTAACATTCCTTAAGTGTGTTTGGCAGTGAACGAAAAGCAAAGTTCACTGTATTCCAGATCACATTTAATTACGACAGAGAAAGTAAGGGATTTGAACTCGGGATTTGTGTGGCAGCGAGCAAGACAATGGCACCAAAGGAGGGGGGGGAGAAATGCAAGGCCGGAATAGCAGATGAAGTTACGGCAACACACGAGGGAGTAGGAAAATTAATGTTTGTACAGAAATTGTTTATACATTCACAAAAGCGAAAGAACTGAATTATTCAAAAGAAAGCACTGAATATTACAGTAAAGTCCTGAATAAGTGTCTCCACAAAGATTCTTGGTGTTTACACATACACACAAAAACAAACACGCATCAATTTTAAACCCTGCTTGGAATTCTGCTTTGCAGATGTCTCATTGTCAGGGTTCAAAATGACTTACATTTCTGCCAAGAACAGATTGTATACAAAGTTGCTTAAGAAAAAAAAAAAAAAATGATGACAAAGTTAAAATGTAGTGTTGCTAAAATTGTGCAAAACTTATGCACAAACAACCATTACTTGTCAAAAAAATCCCACATTTAAAAAGTGAAGGTGATTTACAGTACGAGAGCTGACAGGTCTGCTTCAGCTAGAATGCACTTTTATACATGATGTTCAAAAATAGATTACAAATGGTGTTTTTGTTTTTTTATTGGAGAAAAAAACATGAAAAAATGTTCTATGTAAATGCATTTAAATGTTACAATCACTGAATGCCATTGTGAAAAGTGTCAACAGTACTGTAGTCTTCAAGCAACAAAAAATAATAGATTAATAAAATGAAAACAGAGGAGAATATTATCTATGATGCCACATCGAAATCCACTGGATATAACAGAAAACACTGGATTGACTGAAGTAGATTAAACCCTACCATTTACAGTACGATGTCGGATTCGGATGTGTCGCTCTTCCCAAACGGAACTTTTTTTTTTTTTTATTATTGAATGCGAAAGGTCCAAATAAATTTATTTAAAAGTCCTTCTTCTGGGTTGAGCACACACTCTGCATTGATATCCCGAATAATCACACTGTTTTTGGCCACAAGGACTCACTGTGACTGGACTGCACCAGAATCACTGTATCACTGCACAGTCATGCGCACCAATACCAGGGGGCTTTATGCAGTACAAACCCACACCTAAATATCATGCTCTGTCAAAAACATGAGCCTGTAAGAATTATATGAAATATTAATGTAAATGTTTTTGTATGATAAGTAGAATTACAGAACGACAAATCCCCCTGGAGATTATTTGATCAGGACTACCCTAACATAGTGTCTACACTGGACGAGAGCGGTGTGACATGACAAAAGCAAATAGAGGCCAATCCATTATAATCAGTGATGCTGTCTACACTGGATCTGGCGGGAGTTTACAGATGGACACCGACTGTAAACTGATGGCCCGTTAAATGGACTACTTGCACAACTACTTCCACGCTCTACTTATTACAGTTTGGGAGTTTCCGGTCAGCGTTCAGCGCACCTATACAGAGAGCTTCTCATGAAAATGCAGATTATTGCCAAATGTTTTTTAAACAACCGTATTCTCTGCATTAACATGAATTAACTTCAACCTGAAATGTTTACAAATGTATTTCCCTTCCAAATGTGCGTTCTGAATAATAACAAAGACTATAGAATAACACAAGACGCGTCAATCGTGCAATATGGCGGAATAAGTCCCACCTTCTAAATAAGAGCCAATCGCCGATTTGTAAAGTCATCGCGTCTCTGCAGCGGCCGTTAGAAGCTCTGGTTCCTTTAGAAACAGTCAGATGCGTGCTTCCTATAGAGACGCGCACTTAGGACTGTGCATGCGCATTAGCTTGATCCAACCTTAAAAATCTCTTTTTTTGCCATGAATTTATGAGACAGTTGTCAGATTTCAATTGTTTTTTTGTTTTTTTTTACCTTTATTTATATAACGCTTTTTACAATGCAGATTGTGTCAAAGCAGCTTTACATTGATAACTGGTACATTATTTTGGCTGCACAGCAGCTCTTAAAGAATAGTGTCAATGCAGGTAGATCAAAGCACTGTTGAATATCAAATGTCAATTGTCAAGTGTCCCCAACTAAGCAAGCCAAAGGCGACAGCGGCAAGGAACTCAAACTCCAACAGGTGACATCAGGTGGCAAACAGGTGTTAAAATGGAGAAAAAAAAATGTTTCCCCATTCAAAGAGATAGGAGCTGCACTTGCATGCCTGAGAGGCGTTTCAAAGATTGAAAATGGACAAACCCAGCAATTGGGGTGTTTTAACCCAGATTGTGAAGTAACTACCTTAAAGAAATTTAATTAATTTTAAAGAGTAATGCAAATGACAAAAATCTGCATTTTTGGCGGGCTTGCCCAGGTTCGCATTCCAGGGGATAAATATCATGTTTTCATGGGTCGCTTCAACCCGCGGACATGAAAAACAACCCGTGGCAACAGTGTTAAAAGTAGCCCAATTCTGCAGGAAAACCGCAGACTTGGCAACACTGCTCAGACTGCCACTAATTAAGAGCGTCGACACCCTGTGGTGAAAGAATCACGGCATATGTTGGATTAAAACTTAAAAGTTCCTTTGAGTTTGGAAAAGTCTGTACACAGTAATCATCAGAATATCTCTTCTCTTGTCACTGAATATGCCCGGAATTTGAAATCCTCCCGAGGACTCTCATTTTAAGAGGCGTTTAGTCAGCTAGGTGATTGAAACCATATATAACACGAGGCTCAGTGCAAGTAGTCCATTTCTGACATGCTCCACATGCTCGCGCTACTTCCGACAACAGTACAGATGCATTCGTAACTTTCGCTTTGTCCAGTGTAGACAGCCTCAAAATGTCGACCTGGTGTAAGTTTAAAGAACGCGTCCCGTTTCATTCCATATATTTCAGGTAGATTAGGTCAACTGGGTGTGGAGTTACTGCATTCATCCTGGTTTCTGCCTTCCCATTGGACTGCATTGTTGTGGCCCCAAGTGGTCCCTGTTGGTACCGAGATCTCACGATGGCGTGTATTAAAAATGTATTTATTCTGTTGTATTTTTTCCTTTTCTTTTTTGTAAATTTGAATAAAGACAGTATGTTTTGAGGTGATGTGTGCGCGACCTGATGTGTATATCCTCTTCTTCTTTTTTTTTTCTTCTTTTTTTAAATGAATTGACTCTTGTGTGTTTGCCTCTGCTGAGTAAATGAAAGTCCTGGCTTTGGAGATGTCCATAGAGGCCCTTCAAACAGGACAGAGTTGGCAGGGAGTAAACACAGTGTCTAGTCTACTTACTCCCAAGTTATGTGATAGACTTACAACAACCCAAGGTCAATAATGGAAACCGAGAGTTCAGGTTGCACTGTGAGACAGACAAAAGTTAACCGCAACGTTCTCCTTGAAAATAACTCTATTTGAAGTCTGGGTTACGTACAAAGTGCGGGATTTATTAGTGGGCCTGACATGTCTTATTTGATCTGATGAAAGTGGAGAAAATAAAGGTTGTTTCAAATCACTGCACCTGCAAGTCAACCCTGCTTATCGTACACTTCAATCCTGCAATATGTGTGTGTGATTGTGTTTAAACCAGCATATACCCACATGTGCTGGCAAATAAACAAGCAACAGCCATCTTTTTGATTTGAGGCTGGTTAATTATTCATGAGCTGCAGCGCATATCCTGTTAAGATTAAATTTCGGTTTAATTACATTTGCAAAGCTTGATGTAGGAAATAGACTAGAATGAGAGAGACAAAGAGAGAGTGTGATTGCTTCAAGATTCACTTAGAGCAGAAGAGGGATTCAAAATGATTTAGAGAAAGTTAGATTATGAATACACACTCTGTCCTTGAGTTACATAATGAATTGAGCACATTACGCAATGCACTGTATATGTAAATAGGCAGGGTGTGAGAACCTATCACAGAAAAAGATTCAAGTTTTTAGCTGAAACTGCTAATAATTTTCTCAGATATCTTATGCTAACAAATAAGATGGATGCTGGGCATGTTTCATGAAGCAGAGTGATACCACAGATGGGTTATTTCTAAAAGCGTCAGGTTTCGTTTTTCATAGGCAGGAAAACATTTATCACAAAACACATGGAGCACAGAAGTACACGGATAAGAACAAAAATAACTTGCTATTAATACATTAATTCACTGCAAAATGGCCTCATTAAAGATTCATTTGGTGAATTGCCCTGCAATCCTGCACAACTCAGAATGAAGTTCATTAGCACGCAGCTCAACCATAAGACATCTGGAATAGAGGAATGTGAATCTAAAGTGTTTCTCAGTTTTGCATTTTCAGTGCTTCCTCAGGAACAGCAAGGTGAAAATGCCCACCAACCTTGATAATTAAACCACTAAATATCCGGCCCACTGAGGCAGTGGGTGAAAGGGACAACAGCAAGACTGGCTGGTGGTACATGCCATATTTAGCTCTGTATTACCGCAAATTGCTTTGTATAGGTCTATATGTTGTAGGGGTGGTTTTGGCTAAATTTAGGGTAGTAAAACATTGTAGTGACTGCTGAACAGTGAACAGTCCCATGAGGAAACGGCTTAATGAACACCGAATGATGCCTTAATATAAATGCAAACAAGTTTTTATATTAGGTTTAGGGGATAGAAGATCTCCATGGGTCAGTCAAGTACAAAAAAAAAAAAAAAATATTGATTTCAATGTCAAATTTCCAGTATGATAAAAAAAAAAAAAAAAATGTGTTTTGTGTGTGTCCTTTAGGGACAAAATTGGTGAGACAAATCTGACGAAACCTCCTTTTGGGGACATTTGGAGACGTTTTATAAATAAAGTCATTATAAAAATGCAGTTTTATATAGCAATTAAGCAATGACCATGAGCAAGATTGCTTCTTCTGAATATCATTCAGCATTGTATATTATGAATGAGCCGCTGAATCGTTCACTTAACCGATTTGCTGATTCATTCAGGAACGAAACAACTGGCTGATGCATTTACACAGTATTTCTGAATTTGGACTCGCGTACTATCATACTAACATACTGCTCGTACTATTTCTGCTACAGAAAGATATGCTAAAAACAAGGTATGCGTTTCTGAATGAGTGAATCATTTAGTCAACCGGTTCGTTCAGTAAAGACTGATTCATTCAGGAATGAAAAAAGTGGCTGTATATACCATAGACTGTAAAAAAAATATGGACAACACAGCTTCACTCTCTTCCATTGTAGTAAGTGAAGCCGCCAGTGTGTCTATACGGCGCTAACATCTTGAGCCTCGAGTCTGCACATAGTGAACTTGAAACCTGAGTCTGCGCAGTTAAGAGCACGAAGTGGAGCCGCGATATCAAGGTCCCGCCCAAACTCAGAACAACTTATTTCGGTGTGAAATAAACAGTTATGGGAATGTAGAAATTAAAGTTAAAGCTCCAGTCACCTCGCGAAGATCCAGAAAAAAAGTCAGTTGGCGCCTCAATGGCAACTACACTCAGAGTAGCTGTCATCATCAGCTGTCAATCATGACATCACACACCCCTTTTTATAACATCAAATAACTAACTAAAACCAAACTTAAAGAACGAACACTTGAACTAACACCAGCATGATAAAAACTGCCTAATATGACAGAAATTGTCTTTGGAAAAAAAATATTGGAAGTTTAATTTAATTGTTTAGTTTGTCTCACGTCCCACTGGAATACATGGAGAGGGCGGGGTTTATGACCTATACTGCTTCCAGCCACCTGGGGGTGATCGAGACGCTTTGGCTTCACTTCGCAGGACTCGTGTGGCACGCTTGGTATATACGAGTCATTAAATCTTTACTCAACCGATTAATTCATAACGCTGATGCATTCAGGAATTAAACAAGCGAGTGAATCTGAATCATTTACTCATTCATTCAACTGCAGTGTTCGAAATCGCCCCTATGCCCTCAATTACTACTCCCTACTCCACTAATATAGTCCACTTGAAGAAGTGAATGGAAACGTTCGAGTGAGTGGAATCGGACACTGAGTGCGCCGAAAGAGCTGACGCTTCTGCATAGTTTGTGCCTGCTGTTTAATAATTATTTAAACCTTAGCAAACTAGCAGCTCCAGGAGTAATGAAAATATGCCATGGAAACTAGCATGTATAAATCTTAATTAAACAATTTAATAATCAATTAAAAAGGAATTTATACCTGTAAGATATTATGCTGTACCCACATTGGACCATTCATTTTCATCATCATCTGACGCGGGAATTGACTGTTTACTCCGGAACAGAAGGTGGCGGTAATGCACCAATAAGATGGATGCCAACCACCATTAAAAAAAGAAGATAAGAATTGACCATTTGCAAAGACCCGCCCCCTTTAGTTACACTACTACAACAAGCCATGCCACTCTCACGTTCTGAAAAATACAGAGCAAAGAGGACACTGACAACGCATCGACAGACAAGACAGAGCAGGTTACATTTTATATGAAACAAAGTCTCAAATTTTGTAATTTTTAAAGAAATGTAAATATCGTTTTGTGGCTCTTTAATGTGTCGTGACAGATCGCTGTAGTGCCTCAGTTCAAGCGGTTCGTAAACTGATCATCTCTTCCTACTAGTTCATTTATAGCATCAAATAAACATGAATAAACATTAGAAGGAATGTTGTTTCAACCGCGGAAAGACGTCAGTACGCACTATCTTTCAAGTTCAAGTCCACCGACGTTAGTCTACTAACTCCCCTGACTGTTTTTTGTCGGACAAAATGGCAGATTCGGGGTTATGACTGGTTAGATCATCTGTCAATCAAACTCCCAGTAAAGGGTCGCAACTCTCATAGTGCATCATGGGTAGCCTATTCTCTAGCCGTTGAGTGTACATCGGTTGTTATTCAGTGAGTAAATGAGTTCACTCAATAACGTCCACTATGGTTTCCAACACCACTACAAATAATGGCCACTCAAATAGTGCCCTATTTAAGGGTATAGCAGTCGATCATTCGGACCATACATTTTGTCTCTAAAATGTTAGTTACTCAATTTTAACTTCGAGATATATAAAAGCAACACCACACACACGAGTACAGTACTGAGTACAAGTATATTTGCATGGCTGTGATTACTGTGCGACCTTGTGCCTCCTTGTGGAGATATTGCTTAATTATCTTTATATAGACTAGGCTAAAACAACAGAAGTCTATGGTATGCCCCCCTATTAGTCAGCTAAGAAAACACATGTTTATTTGCAGCATGTAGCAACTATTCCCTGTTATCTTCTGTGATGGTCTTCATGGCTCTCCTGACTTCCCCGTGTGCGTGTTTGTGTATAGTCTAGAAGCTTGACTGACAGATTGTTGTTTTGAGCTATGTGTTCAGGTTTGACGTGGTAAATGAAATCTTCATTAACGATCTTAATTAGTGTTCGATCTCTAAAACAGTAAGCTGACAGAAAATCCATCTAGGAGCAGTAAAGGGGTCTCTGGGTTAAGACTGAAGATCGAAATGAGTAACAGAAGGCATGATGACTCAGATGCAATCATAAAACATTGACAGCATTTAAGTTTATTAAATAATAATAATTATAATAGTCTACACCCAAACCTTTGACAACAATTATGCAATTAAACAATTTGGCAAGAAATTGGAGCATCTCAAAGAAAAGCCAAAGAAAAATTCCCTGTTGATTTTGCTAACAAGATGGTGCTGCCATCTTATGGACACATTAGTAATAAACAGTCCAAGATGTAGTGTTTATGATGCTTGGAACAAGATGAGGTTGAGGAAATTACATAATTTTGTTGATGACTTCTTGTATTGAGAGACAAAGCAGGACAGAGGGGGGATTGAGACTTAGTTTATTTAAATTAATTTGAATAAATGTATAGTTAGACTATATTGATTTAAATCAGATTAAATGTGAATGACCAATGACCCAAGCTTTGAATACCAAAAACCAACCAGACATTTCAGTCCTTCAGTTTATAAACAATAATAATTTATTTTGACCATTTGAATAAATCAGCATTCATAATTGCATTACTGAAGTATTCTGTCTGTACTTTGTTTCACTTTTTGAGTGTGGTGGTGTCTTTCATGTAACTATGTTAAGGAAGAAGACTTGGGAAATCATGATGGGTAATGTAGATTAGGACCATTACCGCACTAGTTCCTTGTCTGACTCTGACAGTCAGAAAAATGGCACTAAACTAGATTGTTTTCCAGCAGAAAAATGTAAAATGCATTCACCATTTGTACAAACGAGACAGTATTTATGACTCACAAGGCAGGCAGAGATATGAGCTGAGAGGTTGAAAAGACAAATCTGCGTATACTGTATAGCAGTGCCTTTGTGGGTGTTTTTAATAAAATGGGTTATCAAAAATAAGCAATTGCAAACGAATCAAAAACCCTGTTTTAGTGTTTTACCATTTTATTTCAACATTTTCACAATAATAAATAGAATTAAATATAATAAAAAAACAACATCTTTTTATTCTATTATTTTCATTTTTAAAGGGTTAGTTCGCCCAAAAAATCTGTCATTAGTTAATCACCCTCATGTCGTTCCACACCCGTAAGACCTTCGTTGATCTTCAGAACACAAATTATGATATTTTTGATAAAATCCGATGGCTCAGTGAGGTCTGCATTGACATCGAGATAATCAACACTTTCAGATGCCTAGAATGCTACTAAAGACATATTTAAAACAGTTCATGTGACTACAGTGGTTCAATCTTAATGTTATGAAGCGGCAGGAATACTTCTTGTGCGCCAAAAGACAAAATAACGACTTTATTCAACAATATCTAGCGATATTTCAAAACGCTGCTTCATGAAACTGCCAAAGCCTTGTGATTTTAGTAAACGAGACTTTGGCAATTTGATACACGCTCCGAACCACTGATTCAAAACAAAAGATTTGTAAGGCTTAGAAGATTCATGAAGCAGTTTTTTAAAATCGCCCATCACTAGATATTGTTGAATAAAGTCATTATTTTATTTTTTTGGCGCACAAAAAGTATTCTCGGCACTTCATAACAGTAAGGTTGAACCACTGTAGTCACGTGAACTGTTTTAAATACGTCTTTAGTAGCTTTCTGGGCATCTGAAAGTGTTGATTATCTTGCTGTCAATGGAGGCCTCACTGAGACATCAGATTTCATCAAAAATATCTTAATTTGTGTTCTGAAGATGAACGAAAGTCTTACGGTGTGGAACAACATGAGGATGAATAATTAATGACAGAAATTTCATTTTTGGGTGAACTAACACTTTAATCTTTTTTTTTTTCTCTTTTTCTTAGCAAAAATTGTTCTTAAATTGTACAGCACTTTGGTTTAACTTGTGTTGTTTTTAAATGTGCTTTTGACTTGACTTGAAGCATATGCTGACATACAAGTATACTATTAAAAAAAACAGACAATGATTGTAAAGTTGCACAATCAAGGTCATTTTCTCTGTCTCTGTTGCATACCGCAAAAAAAAAAAAAATCAATTTTCACAATTTTTGGTCTCGCTCATTCATTCATTCATTCATTCATTCATTCATTCATTGTTTTTACAGATAAACCATCTGGCAAGCCTCAGTGAAAGAACATATTTATAATTTTTGTAAGTAAAAAGTAGGCGCCTAAATCAGTTAGGAAGAATCCCTAGAACGCTGATCCGGCTTGGATCATAAATACAGTCCTCTTCTAATCCACTGAGTACCATTCCACAGTTCGCAGGGACCCACGCCGTGTCATAACCATGTTGATTCCAGGTTTTCTGTAAAGGATGACATATACAATATATAATTCACTGTACATTTCTTACTATAATAATGTCGTAGCAAAGCAACTTGAACATGTTCACTTGAGTGTATTGCTTGAAAAAAAAAAATAGTTTAATTAATTAGGATCATCATTATTATAATAAGAGGCCTCCACACAAGTGTTTGGCAAGACATATCAGAATTACTCAGAAGATAATTCCTTATTGATTTTGTTGACCAAGATGGTGCTGCCATCTTATTGACACAGTAGGAATAAAGAGAGTAAGATGCTGCTGTGTTGTCACGGCACTGGGTTTAAATATGGATGCTCTAGAAACTGTCGACGCGGCCAAATGTACTAAGCTAGTAGCCTAACTTTTTCCTTAAAAACCAGTCAGTGACGGATTTAGGCCTGGACGACATGGGCAACGGCTTCTTGCCAGGGACGGCACGGGGTAGGGATGGGCATATCGATATATCGATACTGACGTTGAGTATCGAAAGTATCGATACTCAAATAAAAATATCGATACTAAGTTTTTTTGTTTAATTAACAATAAATTTAATGCATACAATATGCCCTGAATTGGACAAATAACCTATGTTAGCGAATAATTGTGTAGTAGAACTATTTTCCTGCTCATCTGAACACATGCAAATGCTGCAAGTCAGAACCAATCAATCACAGAAAGCGTTCGCTCACTGCCGACACTACATTCAAACGGCTGCATGCATTTAATACAGTAAGAAACCACTTATGCTTTTGGGAAATGCAGCCTTGAACAGTGCTTAACAGAAGACAGAACAACATATGTTATTATTTATGTAATAAATATGTAATTATTTCACAACAAACAAAATGAAATAGTAGCCTATATAGTTTTTGCAATTACATTTATTTAAATTGAACATTAAAAGCGTGTGTTGATGTTCTGTTCTGTAACTACACTGTCAGAATACAAAGTTTGCATTTTATGGGTGCAACAGCCTGTCACTGGCAGTCCCTTTATGAAAGTCAAGTCAAGTCACCTTTATTTATATAGCGCTTTTTACAATGTAGATTGTGTCAAAGCAGCTTTACAGTGATAACTGGTACATTATTTTGGCTGCACAGCAGCTCTTAAAGAATAGTGTCAATGCAGGCAGATGCAAAACACTGTTGAATATCAAATATCAAGTGTCCCCAACTAAGCAAGCCAAAGGTGACAGCGACAAGGAACCCAAACTCCAACAGGTGACATCAGGTGGCAAACAGGTGTTAAAATGGAGAAAAAAACCTTGGGAGAAACCAGGCTTAGTCTGGGGGCCAGTTCTCCTCTGGCAAACAGTGCTTTGTTACGACTCAGGTAGCTATCATAAGCCCGATAGGATCGCAACATTCAAAGTATTTATTCCAGTTCCATCCAGTTGAGGATCGTATTCATCACGCCGGTATGGACGGTTTGTTGAGGATCTGTGCCACTGGCTGTCGTGTTGATGAGGCCTTCACAGTGGATGATCTAGTTGACTCAATCTCTGCTGATACTTCAGGGCTGCGTTGTGGTCGTGTCAAGGCGTAGGTCCTCAATCTCACCTGGATGCGGCCCGGATCCGGTTGACTACGGTAAACCTCGGGATAAACAAAAAGACTAATATTAGCATAGATGCCATTCTTCTTCTGATGTAACGAGTACATCTGGTGTTATAGGAAGTGTTCCCGGTTCCGGCTGACCTAATTTATGCAGCCTAATAATCCTTTAACGGATTTGAAAAAATAAATAAATTATGCATTATGTGCAGTTATGTGTAATTGATAATGTGTTATGTAACCATTACTACAGTGACCATAGTTCAGCTAAGCCTATAGTATTTGTAGATTTCCATGGTTACCACTACAAATAACCATGGTACAAATACCATGTGTAAACAAAAATATAATCTAATAAATTGCAATTAAGGCGTATTGAATGTTAAAATACCTTTCAAATATAATGTTAAGTGGGTACCGTGGGTACCGATTTAATAATTTAAGGACTTAAATTATTAATAATTTAATAACTTAAATTCAGATTAGAGGTATCGTATCGGTATCGGCGATTTTGGCCTTGAAAGTATCGTAATCGTATCGAAAACAAAATAAGTGGTATTGCCCATTCCTAGCATGGGGCACCCGCGCAAGAAAAAAAAACAACAACAAACAACAAACAAACGAAAGCGCGATCAGGCTTTTTACCGCTCATTTGCATGTAACGTCAATGATATCATGTCACTTTGTGGGTAAATTAACCTGGTCGGGAGGGACTATGAGTGTGCGCCCGGAGAAGACAACTCACTCAAAAGTATAGGAGAAGAAGGGATGAGGTGACGTCTGTAGGGACAGCGGGATAAGTTCTAAATCAACACTAAATTATGGTAAGACAAAAGGTCTAAGCCACCGAAAGCCGATTTAAGTAACGTAAATAAATAAAAAGAAAGAGGGGAAACATGCAAAAGATAAAGGCATGTATGCAGCTATTACTCATACCATAATAATAATAGGCAAATAATAAAACATAGGGCCTATCACTTATGTTATGTTGCTTGCTATGCTATTACACATTGGCCAACAATATTCATTTTTCTGTCCAACTACCTTACATAACCAGACAGTAAAATGTGATTTTGTAACATAATGTAACTTTTTTTAAACAAACGTAATACTTTAATATTTTACTGTAAAGTTGTGCAATTTTGGGGGATTTATGGTATTTTGTAATAATTTAAGTATATACATTTATATAAAATAGTAAAATTTTATGTTAAATCCACTTTAATAAAGATCTACATTTCTCAGTTTCATTCATAGTGGACGATTGCTGCCATCTACTGGAAAGCAAACACTTAATTAAATCAAAATTAAAATAACATGCATTTTTAACTACAGCCAGTTAAGAGAATTCTGGCTAGAGAATTAATCAATGTTACAATTTACTATTACGTTCCCTCGATTTACTAAAACATGCGCACAACTTACTATTTCATTCCCTCGATTATCGTGCACACAATTTACTATTTCGTTCCCTCGATTGACTAATCGTGCACACAATTTACTATTTCGTTCCCTCGATTGACTAATCGTGCACACAATTTACTATTTCGTTCCCTCGATTTACTAATCGTGCACACAATTTACTATTACGTTCCTTCCATTGACTAATCGTGCACACAATTTGCTATTTCGTTCCCTCGATTTACTAATCGTGCACACAATTTACTATTACGTTCCTTCCATTGACTAATCGTGCACACAATTTGCTATTTCGTTCCCTCGATTTACTAATCGTGCACACAATTTACTATTTCGTTCCCTCGACTGACTAATCGTGCACACAATTTACTATTACGTTCCCTCGACTGACTAATCGTGCACACAATTTACTATTTAGTTCCCTCGATTTACTAATCGTGCACACAATTTACTATTTCGTTCCCTCGATTTACTAATCGTGCACACAATTTACTATTACGTTCCCTCGACTGACTAATCGTGCACACAATTTACTATTTCGTTCCCTCGATTTACTAATCGTGCACACAATTTACTATTACGTTCCTTCCATTGACTAATCGTGCACACAATTTGCTATTTCGTTCCCTCCATTAACTAATCGTGCACACAATTTACTATTTAGTTCCCTCGACTGACTAATCGTGCACACAATTTACTATTTCGTTCCCTCGATTGACTAATCGTGCACACAATTTACTATTACGTTCCCTCGACTGACTAATCATGCACACAATTTACTATTTCGTTCCCTCGATTTACTAATCGTGCACACAATTTACTATTACGTTCCCTCGACTGACTAATCGTGCACACAATTTACTATTTCGTTCCCTCGATTTACTAATCGTGCACACAATTTACTATTACGTTCCTTCCATTGACTAATCGTGCACACAATTTGCTATTTCGTTCCCTCGATTTACTAATCGTGCACACAATTTACTATTACGTTCCTTCCATTGACTAATCGTGCACACAATTTGCTATTTCGTTCCCTCGATTTACTAATCGTGCACACAATTTACTATTACGTTCCTTCCATTGACTAATCGTGCACACAATTTGCTATTTCGTTCCCTCGATTTACTAATCGTGCACACAATTTACTATTTCGTTCCCTCGACTGACTAATCGTGCACACAATTTACTATTACGTTCCCTCGACTGACTAATCGTGCACACAATTTACTATTTAGTTCCCTCGATTTACTAATCGTGCACACAATTTACTATTTCGTTCCCTCGATTTACTAATCGTGCACACAATTTACTATTACGTTCCCTCGACTGACTAATCGTGCACACAATTTACTATTTCGTTCCCTCGATTTACTAATCGTGCACACAATTTACTATTACGTTCCTTCCATTGACTAATCGTGCACACAATTTGCTATTTCGTTCCCTCCATTAACTAATCGTGCACACAATTTACTATTTCGTTCCTTCCATTGACTAATCGTGCACACAATTTACTATTTAGTTCCCTCGACTGACTAATCGTGCACACAATTTACTATTTCGTTCCCTCGATTGACTAATCGTGCACACAATTTACTATTTAGTTCCCTCGACTGACTAATCGTGCACACAATTTACTATTTCGTTCCCTCGATTGACTAATCGTGCACACAATTTACTATTACGTTCCCTCGACTGACTAATCGTGCACACAATTTACTATTTCGTTCCCTCGATTTACTAATCGTGCACACAATTTACTATTTAGTTCCCTCGATTTACTAATCGTGCACACAATTTACTATTTAGTTCCCTCGACTGACTAATCGTGCACACAATTTACTATTTCGTTCCCTCGATTTACTAATCGTGCACACAATTTACTATTACGTTCCCTCGACTGACTAATCGTGCACACAATTTACTATTTCGTTCCCTCGATTTACTAATCGTGCACACAATTTGCTATTTCGTTCCCTCGATTTACTAATCGTGCACACAATTTACTATTACGTTCCTTCCATTGACTAATCGTGCACACAATTTGCTATTTCGTTCCCTCGATTTACTAATCGTGCACACAATTTACTATTTCGTTCCCTCGACTGACTAATCGTGCACACAATTTACTATTACGTTCCCTCGACTGACTAATCGTGCACACAATTTACTATTTAGTTCCCTCGATTTACTAATCGTGCACACAATTTACTATTTCGTTCCCTCGATTTACTAATCGTGCACACAATTTACTATTACGTTCCCTCGACTGACTAATCGTGCACACAATTTACTATTTCGTTCCCTCGATTTACTAATCGTGCACACAATTTACTATTACGTTCCTTCCATTGACTAATCGTGCACACAATTTGCTATTTCGTTCCCTCCATTAACTAATCGTGCACACAATTTACTATTTCGTTCCTTCCATTGACTAATCGTGCACACAATTTACTATTTAGTTCCCTCGACTGACTAATCGTGCACACAATTTACTATTTCGTTCCCTCGATTGACTAATCGTGCACACAATTTACTATTTAGTTCCCTCGACTGACTAATCGTGCACACAATTTACTATTTCGTTCCCTCGATTGACTAATCGTGCACACAATTTACTATTACGTTCCCTCGACTGACTAATCGTGCACACAATTTACTATTTAGTTCCCTCGATTTACTAATCGTGCACACAATTTACTATTTCGTTCCCTCGATTTACTAATCGTGCACACAATTTACTATTACGTTCCCTCGACTGACTAATCGTGCACACAATTTACTATTTCGTTCCCTCGATTTACTAATCGTGCACACAATTTACTATTACGTTCCTTCCATTGACTAATCGTGCACACAATTTGCTATTTCGTTCCCTCCATTAACTAATCGTGCACACAATTTACTATTTCGTTCCTTCCATTGACTAATCGTGCACACAATTTACTATTTAGTTCCCTCGACTGACTAATCGTGCACACAATTTACTATTTCGTTCCCTCGATTGACTAATCGTGCACACAATTTACTATTTAGTTCCCTCGACTGACTAATCGTGCACACAATTTACTATTTCGTTCCCTCGATTGACTAATCGTGCACACAATTTACTATTACGTTCCCTCGACTGACTAATCGTGCACACAATTTACTATTTAGTTCCCTCGATTTACTAATCGTGCACACAATTTACTATTTCGTTCCCTCGATTTACTAATCGTGCACACAATTTACTATTACGTTCCCTCGACTGACTAATCGTGCACACAATTTACTATTACGTTCCCTCGATTTACTAATCGTGCACACAATTTACTATTACGTTCCTTCCATTGACTAATCGTGCACACAATTTGCTATTTCGTTCCCTCCATTAACTAATCGTGCACACAATTTACTATTTCGTTCCTTCCATTGACTAATCGTGCACACAATTTACTATTTAGTTCCCTCGACTGACTAATCGTGCACACAATTTACTATTTCGTTCCCTCGATTGACTAATCGTGCACACAATTTACTATTTAGTTCCCTCGACTGACTAATCGTGCACACAATTTACTATTTCGTTCCCTCGATTGACTAATCGTGCACACAATTTACTATTTAGTTCCCTCGACTGACTAATCGTGCACACAATTTACTATTACGTTCCCTCGACTGACTAATCGTGCACACAATTTACTATTTCGTTCCCTCGATTTACTAATCGTGCACACAATTTACTATTTCGTTCCCTCGATTGACTAATCGTGCACACAATTTACTATTTCGTTCCCTCGATTGACTAATCGTGCACACAATTTACTATTTCGTTCCCTCGATTTACTAATCGTGCACACAATTTACTATTTCGTTCCCTCGATTGACTAATCGTGCACACAATTTACTATTTAGTTCCCTCGATTGACTAATCGTGCACACAATTTACTATTTCGTTCCCTCGATTGACTAATCGTGCACACAATTTACTATTACGTTCCCTCGACTGACTAATCGTGCACACAATTTACTATTTCGTTCCCTCGATTTACTAATCGTGCACACAATTTACTATTTCGTTCCCTCGATTGACTAATCGTGCACACAATTTACTATTACGTTCCTTCCATTGACTAATTGTGCACACAATTTACTATTTAGTTCCCTCGACTGACTAATCGTGCACACAATTTACTATTTCGTTCCCTCGATTGACTAATCGTGCACACAATTTACTATTACGTTCCCTCGACTGACTAATCGTGCACACAATTTACTATTTCGTTCCCTCGATTTACTAATCGTGCACACAATTTACTATTTCGTTCCCTCGATTTACTAATCGTGCACACAATTTACTATTTCGTTCCCTCGATTTACTAATCGTGCACACAATTTACTATTACTTTCCTTCCATTGACTAATCGTGCACACAATTTGCTATTTCGTTCCCTCCATTAACTAATCGTGCACACAATTTACTATTTCGTTCCCTCGATTTACTAATCGTGCACACAATTTACTATTTCGTTCCCTCCATTGACTAATGGTGCACACAATTTACTATTTCGTTCCCTCGATTTACTAATCGTGCACACAATTTACTATTTCGTTCCCTCGATTTACTAATCGTGCACACAATTTACTATTTCGTTCCCTCGATTTACTAATCGTGCACACAATTTACTATTTCGTTCCCTCGATTTACTAATCGTGCACACAATTTACTATTTCGTTCCCTCGATTTACTAATCGTGCACACAATTTACTATTTCGTTCCCTCGATTTACTAATCGTGCACACTATTTACTATTTCGTTCCCTCGACTGACTAATCGTGCACACAATTTACTATTTCGTTCCCTCGATTTACTAATCGTGCACACAATTTACTATTTCGTTCCCTCGATTTACTAATCGTGCACACTATTTACTATTTCGTTCCCTCGATTGACTAATCGTTCACACAATTTACTATTTCGTTCCCTAGATTGACTAATCGTGCACACAATTTACTATTTCGTTCCCTCGATTCACTAATCGTGCACACAATTTACTATTTCATTCCCTCGATTGACTAAATCGTGCACACAATTTACTATTTCGCTCCTCGATTTACTAATTGTGCGCACCATTTACTATTTCGTTCCATTGATTGACTAAAACGTGCGCAAGATTTACTATTTTGTTCCCTCGATTTACTAAAACATGCGCACAATTTACTATTTTATTCCCTCAATTGACTAATTGTGCGCACAAATTATGTTTTTATGCTTTCAAATGATCCTTTCAATCATCACGTCATTCCAACCAGCTGTCAGCAATCAGTAATCAACATGTCTACCCAATCAGCATAAGTGGAGAACACTATAAATACGCAGTCGACTCACCCATGTTCCTCGACAGTTTTTCAGCATCCCTCCACCACCCCGTCTCCTCACACTCGCACAGTTATCTTCCTAACCAAATCTCACACTCACCTGGTTATCTTCCTTAACCAGAATACGGGGGTTCGGGCCAAATACCGAGCTCGGAGCCCTCTCCTCGGACAGCACGCCAAATATGCATACTATTTATTTATCTGACTTATTTGCAAGTGTGAACTCGTGAATTTACTATTTCTACCCTTGATTTACTAAAACCTGCGCACAATTTACACAATTTTGTGTGTGTGTGTGTGTGTGTTCACTACTCACTACTCTGCTCCTAATGTGTGTGCACTAACTTGGATGGGTTACCATACTTGGTATGCACTTTCACTGTTTCGAAGGAACGAATTAGTAAATCGCGCGCACTATTTAGCCTCCTATTTTTTTTCTGTATGGCATGTCCCTCCCCGGGCTCCGTAGATCTGTGTGAACGGGGATCATTTTGACAATGTTGTTGTCTGTATGTAGAAAATGCAAAGGAAAAACTTTTCTGTTTTTAGTACATCGATGAAAACGCCATTATCTATCTGCGTTTCAAATTAGTCAAAACAACGGCATAAAATATTGCACTTACTTGCTCAGATGACATTATTCATGTGACATTATTTACCTAATCCATGTGTTCACAGGTGCCCCAAACCATATTCATCTGCACAGTCATACAGAGCTCAAGCACAACCAAAACAGCGTTCTTACACAAAATGCATGTTTTTATTTTTTAACCGCTATAGAGGGCCAAGCGTTACATATTGTAACTTTAAAAAAGTTCTTCAAGTACATTTAAAGTAGGCTATATGGTGACACAAGTATACAGCTCTACATGTACAATATGCACATTTTATTACTGATTAATTCATGTATTCATTTAAACAAGTTTTTTACAGTTCAGATAACCTAGTTTTTTTTTACTTCAAACATTTTTAGTTTCTAAAGTTTGGAAGGATCTCTAGAACGCTGATCCGGCTTGGATCATAAATACAGTCCTCTTCTAATCCACTGAGTACCATTCCACAGTTCGCAGGGACCCACGCCGTGTCATAACCATGTTGATTCCAGGTTTTCTGTAAAGGATGACCCTGACAATCGATCTTCTTCACTTTTCCCACTCGAACACTTAGTTTAAGAATGGCCAGCTGTTGTCCTCCAGCATTTATAGGGTAACGAGAAGCTTTCTCTTTACTCCGGCTCACGTAGACTCCTGGCCCGAGCATCCCATCAGAAGAGGGTCTGAATCCTTCACGTTGGATCTTCTGTGCGTTTACCATCGTAGTGCCGTGGTACATGATGTATGTTCTCCGTCCAGGGTACCTCTGTATTCCAGTGTCATAATTGTTGTCCCCCATGGCATTCACAGTAGCCAAAAATCTGCACTTTGCAGTGTGAAAGTTATGGAGGGAACTTAGAAACACTACACAAATGATGCTGTGAAACTTTCTTTCTAAATCAAAGTTAGTTCTCTGCATCATTTAAAAGCTTAAAGAGCTTTGCTTAATTTAGCTAAATAAAGTTTGTTTGATTAAAAATTTGTTTTAATTTTACTTACATGTGTTTTGCCGCCAAACAGTCTTCAAAAATGAGTAACGCTTCTTTCACTTTTAATATGTAAAGTGGGTGGAGCAAAAGGGGAAACAGACGTGGTGGTTAAGGATGTGGTCACATACTCCTGCTTACACCACATTTCTTATCAGTGCAATTCAGTTCCTTTTTATGAGCAATCACGCCTGTCTGAATGTTACAATTAAACAAACAATCCTACACTAACTCATATAGCGTTTTTTAGATACTGTCTTTTAACCAAAGAAGTCAAAACAGCGGTTACTCAACAAGCATTTTGAAGAAATCAGTAATACATGTATAAATTCTAGTTAACACTGATACTGAAACATTCAACACATAAGTTACCTTCTAACAAGGTATTGTTACAGTCACATGGACTTTCTGTTTGTTGTTTTCATCTGTCACGTGTTCCTTTGTTCTAGTTTCCCGCCACAATCTGTCACCATGGACATTAATCACATTCATCTCAGCTGTTCGTCGTTTGAGTTCAATCATCTGTGTATTTAAGTTCCTGTTTCTGTGGATTGTGTTGTCGGGTATCGTTTGTGTTTGTGGTTCTGTTCCTGTCTGTTCCTGTCTGTTCCTGTCTGTTCCTGTCTGTTCCTGTCTGTTCCTGTCTGTTCCTGTCTGTTCCTGTCTGTTCCTGTCTGTTCCTGTCTGTTCCTGTCTGTTCCTGTCTGTTCCTGTCTGTTCCTGTCTGTTCCTGTCTGTTCCTGTCTGTTCCTGTCTGATTTTCTAGTAAAGACTATTAGCTCTATCTCCTCGTTTGTGTGCTTAATTACCAGTAAGATTGTAACAGAATACCCGACCGAAAACTGTAAGCGACGTTTTTCACTTAGGATTTTCTTTTTGGTTTTTGTGTTCAGTTTTTTTTTGTTTTGTTCCGTTTCTCACTCCTGCTTGCACTATGTTCCCAGCTGTGAAACTCATGTGCCTTGAGCAGGGAGAAAGCTCCCTCAAGAGACATTTAGAACTGTTTTTGGATCTCGCACATTAGACCACCTTCCCGGACTACTGCCTGTGCACGTTCTTGTACTTCGGACTCAACTCCACCACACGTGCACAGCTGTCCGGGGAGGGTCCTCGAGGGAGCTTTGAGTCCTATGTGGAGTGGGTGCTGGCATCCTGCGGATCACCATTCACTGTCGAGGTTGCCGCCAGCCCCACTCCCCAGCCAGTGCCCAGCCAGAACCACCCAGACGGCGAGGATTTTCGACCTGAGCCCACCGCAGGTAGTACGACGGAGACCGCCGCGATTGACGCGCCCACGCCCACAAGAGCGATCGGGGGTCACATCGCCACGGAGCCCGAGCAGCATGTACCTGACCAGGTGTGTGAGCCGGCCGAGTCTTCCATCGCCGAGGGAGTGTTGGTGGACCTCGAGGGTCCGGAAATGAGCCCCACCCACCCCCCGCTACTGAGAGTGAGTTCACTGAAACACTGCTGGACTTAGGGTGTGGAGAGGAAACCTGTCTTGCCCCTATACTGTCTTCACTCCTGCTGGTTCCGTCCAGCGCTGAACTGCCTGTCTCCCTGCTGGTTCCGTCCAGCCCTGAACTGCCTGTCTCCCCGCTGGTCCCGTCCAGCGTTCCTCTCCCACCATCTCACCAACATTCCTGTGACTCACCACTGATCTTGGATGTTTGCATTGAACTTCAGCCTGTTTCCCAGACCACAGCCATCAGTGCCACCCAATCATCTCCGTCTCCCTCCAGTCCCTCGATACCACCTCCTCTCAGTAGCGTGGGAGCATTTCGGGCCTGCCGGGATCCGCCTCTTCCTGGGCACGAGGAGCCCGAAGCTCCGCCTCCAGCTTCGGGTGGTCTCGAGCTGCCTCCATCCATCGCCCTGCGCCTGCGCTCCTCCCACCCTCGACCTCAGAGTTGACCATCAGCCTTTCGACCACGCCAGACTCCCTCGGTACGTCGGCTCCACCTGGGTCAGACATCGCTTCGCCTTCGGTGCGGACCTACGGACCATTCGCTGCTTTCTGGCCCTCCACCCCTTCCACTACGGCTTGCTCCGCCCTACCTCAGGCTCCGTCTCCGCCCTCGGTCGCTCCTGCGTGTCTTCAGACCTCCGGATCCCCTCCTCGATCTCAGGAGGTCGTCACTGCGGCTCCGTCGCGGCTGCTTGGATCGTCACCATCTCTCCACCACATCAGCTCGTCAACTACGCGGTGGGCTCCATCCTCGCCGTTGTTGACTTCGGTCCTCCCTATGGCGGTCGTCATCAACTCTCTCCCATGGCTCCTCCCTCCATCAATGCCGCCGTGGGGCACTACCCTGGCTGGTGCCTGGCACAACAGCCTGCAGCCCCTGTTCAAGGCCATCTCCCGGACTTCACCACCTCCTGCACCACCCTGGACTTCTGTTCTCTGCCTCCTCCCGGTTAGCTGTCCGCCTCCTGAACCGCCTCCTACATCATCTTCAGCATCTTATCTTCATCTTCCCCTCTCTCTACGGCGCGAGGATGCGCTTTTCCGGGAGGGGGTGTAATGTTACATTCACATGGACTTTCTGTTTGTTGTTTTCATCTGTCACATGTTCCTTTGTTCTAGTTTCCCGCCACAATCTGTTACCATGGACATTAATCACATTCATCTCAGCTGTTCGTCGTTTGAGTTCAATCATCTGTGTATTTAAGTTCCTGTTTCTGTGGATTGTGTTGTCGGGTATTGTTTGTGTTCGTGGTTATGCTGGTGTATGTTTCTGTCTGTTCCTGTATTCTCCTATCGGATTTTCTAGTAAAGACTATTAGCTCTATCTCCTTGTTTGTGTGCTTAATTACCAGTAAGATTGTAACAGGTATGTAAACTGAAAGATTGTCTCTTCTTGATCTTTATACTTACTGACAAGGCATGATGCTTAGAACTGCAATGACACACATCCAAATAAATAAAAAATGTAAAAGTTGACAGCTATGCATGAGAGACTAGGGTTTGCTAATACATTTTTTATTGTTAAAAGTATTTTCAAAATGTTGTTAATTCACCTGAACTGTCTTTTGTTTTGTCACTGTGTGAATCTTTGAAAACCCCTGAAACTGACTGTCATAAAGCAAGTGATGGTGACCTCTGGTGTTGATCAGGTGGTTTCACTGACTCTAACTAGAAAGTCAAAAAAACAACACTTAAAGGTTTAGTTCAACCAAAAATGAAAGTTCTGTTATTAATTACTCACCCTTATGTCATTCCAAACATTCGTTCATCTTTTGAACACAAATGAAGATATATATTTTTAAAAATATCTTTTTATCTGAAAGTTTTCTGTCTGTCCCTTGACAGTCTATGCAACTTTCACTTTCAAGTCCCAGAAAAGTAGTAAATACATCATTAAAGTAATCCATGTGACTCCAGTGGTTTTTCATTATAAACAATTTATAAAGTGACGGGAGTGCTTTGTTTGCACACACACACACACACAAAAAAACATAATTTACCACTTTATTTACAAAATATTAATCTCCAATGCACATTATGAATATTGTTCAAAATAAATGCATTTTGTATAATAAGCTCATTATTGTAAAAAAATGCCTATAATTGCTTGTGTTATGTAAAAAAAAAAATCAATGCAGTTCACTGTGGTTTTACAAGCAATGAAACAATAGATACAAATTATATATAAAAATAAATAAAAATAGACCCATTAAAATACAAGAATAAAAATAAAGTTTATGATGATTCAAATATAAAATAAAGGAAGTGAAGCGATGCATTTGTGGAAAAAGTGTTGACAGAACTGGGCTAATATGGTCATACTTCCTAGTTCTAGTAAGAACTCTAGCTGCTGCATTTTGTACGAGCTGTAGTTTATTTATCAGAACAACCACCCAGTAGAGCGTTACAGTAATCTAGCCTTGAGGTCATGAATGCATGAACTGTTCTGAAGGAAGTGTCTCCATCCACATCCATCCGTCATAAACGTACTCCACACGGCTCCGAGGGGTTAATAAAGGCCTTCAGAAGTGAATCGATGGGTTTGTGTAAAAAAAAAAAAAAAAAAATCCATATTTAACAAGTTATGAAATAAAATATCTAGCTTCCGCCAGACTGCCTTCCATATTCAAGTTACGAAACAACGGAACTTTTTCCATAAGCTGAATAGGGAAGGCATAGGATGTAGGGTAAACTTTTTGAACTGCGAGAGTTTTACACTTTCTTCATAAGCTGTATATGGAAGGCGGTCTGGCAGAAGCTAGATATTTTACTTCATAACTTGTTAAATATGGATTTTTTTTTTTTTTTTTTTACACAAACCCATCGATTCGGAGCCGTGTGGAGTACGTTTATGACGGATGGATGTGGATGGAGACACTTCCTTCAGAACAGTTCATGCATTCATGACCTCAAGGCTAGATTACTGTAACGCTCTACTGGGTGGTTGTTCTGATAAATAAACTACAGCTCGTACAAAATGCAGCAGCTAGAGTTCTTACTAGAACTAGGAAGTATGACCATATTAGCCCAGTTCTGTCAACACTGCATTGGCTTCCTGTTAAACATTGTATAGATTTTAAAATCTTGCTAATCTTACAAAGCACTAAATGGTTTAGCTCCCCAGTACCTGAGCGAGCTCTTAATGCATTATAGTCCTTCACATCTATTGCGATCTCAGAATTCAGGCCAGTTGATAATACCTAGAATATAAAAATCAACTGCAGGCAGTAGATCCTTCTCCTATTTGGCACCTAAACTCTGGAACAATCTTCCTAGCATTGTTCGGGAAGCAGACACACTCTGTCAGTTTAAATCTAAACTAAAAACGCATCTCTTTAACCTGGCATACACATAACACATTATCAATTATTTTTTTTCAAATCCATTAAAGGATTATTAGGCTGCATTAATTAGGTCAGCCGGAACCGGGAACACTTCCTATAACACCAGATGTACTCGTTACGTCAGAAGAAGAATGGCATCTACGCTAATATTAGTCTTTCTGTTTATCCCGAGGTTTACCGTAGTCAACCAGATCCGGGCCGTATCCAGGTGAGATCGAGGACCTGCGCCTTGACATGACCACAATGCAGCCCTGAAGTATCAGCAGAGATTGAGTCAACTAGATCATCCACTGTGAAGGCCTCATCAACACGACAGCCAGTGGCGCAGCTCCTCAACAACCGTCCATACCGGTGTGATGAATACGATCCTCAAATGGATTGAACTGGAATAAATATGATGATAGCTACCTGATAGCTTATGATATGATAGCTACCTGAATCGTAACAAAGCACTGTTCGACAGTGCTTTGACACAATCTACATTGTAAAAAGCGCTATATAAATAAAGGTGACTTGACTTGACTTGACTTCAGCTCATACTCGCTGGTCCCGCTTACTGCCATTACGAATCTTGGATACGTCAGGATATTTATTAATATATCTCCAACTGTGTTCATCAGAAAGAAGAAAGTCATATACACCTAGGATGGCTTGAGGGTGAGTAAAGCTTGGGCTAATTTTCATTTGAAAGTGAACTAATCCTTTAAATAAAAATAGACCCATTAAAATACAAGAATAAGAATAAAGTTTATGATGATTAAAATATAAAATAAATAACTAAAAAGGAAGAAAAACATAAAATATATAAAAGCGTAATAAGACATTACAGGAAGACCAGACTCAAAAAAAAAAGTTTTATTTAGAATTAAATTTTTTTAGGTTAAAAGGTTAAAAAGCAGCATCACCAAATCTTTTAGTTCTACTTTGTGGTAAAGTAAAAAAAAAAAAAAAAAAGTCCATGCAATGTCTTATAAACTAATAAAAGGTTTTAAAAATCAATATGATAACTAACAAGTAACCATTGTAATGAATTTAACAGCTTTAATGTGCTCTCTATTCTTGGTCTTTGTCAATACTCGAGCAGCAGTATTTTGAATTAAAGCATTAGTTCACCCAAAAATGACATTTCTGTCATTAATTACTCACCCTAATGTCGTTCCACACCCGTAAGACTTTTGTTCATCTTCAGAACACAAATTACGATATTTTTGATGAAATCCGAGAGGTATATGACTCGTCCATAGACAGCAATATAATCACCACTATATAATCAAACAAAAATAACGACTTTATTCAACAATCTCTTCTCTTCTGTGTCATTCTCATATGTTGTTTACGTCCAGCGCTTCCAGGTTCAACGTCAGAACGCAGACTCATTATTGGCCGGCTCCTGCGTCAGCATCACACGCATGTGTCATGCTGCTCATGTGATCAGCTTTGGCCAATAATGAGTCAGCATTCAGACGTAAACAAGGAAGTGCTGCACTGTGTTTACTGCGTCACCTGCGTAAGGATCATGACAGGGAAGACACAAAAAAGTATTCTCGTCACTTCATAACATTAAGGTTGAACCACTGCAGTCACGTCGACTGTTTTAACGATGTCTTTAGTACATTTCTGGACCTTGAATGTGTTGATTATATTGCTGTCTATGGACGAGTCATATACCTCCCGGATTTCATCAAAAATATCTTCATTTGTGTTCTGAAGATGAACGAAGGTCTTACGGGTGTGGAACAACATTAGGGTGAGAAATTAATGACAGAAATTTAATTTTTGAGTAACTAACCCTTTAATTGTAGTTCATTAATTGGAGTCTGCGTTGCTCAGAGAGAAATGGTCTTATTGCAGGTGTACATCTACAAATTATGTAAAAATACAACAAATATTTTAAGTAAAAATGTTCTGTTTTTATATAAAACCAAAAACAAACAAACAAAATCATAAACCAGACTGTGTGTTGTTGAGTGAATTCATTTGCAGACGTGTTCCTTATGTTTCACAGAATCTACCAGAATCGGAGGTTTGGAATGACATCCAGCACTGTGATCCGGCTTGGATCATGCACACAGTTCTCCTCTAGGCCACTGTTCACCATGCCACAGTTAGGAGGAACCCACGCTGTGTCATATCCATGTTCAGACCAGGTCTTCTGTAAAGGATGACCCTGGTAGTTGATCTTCTTCACATCGCCCACTCTTACGCTGAGTCTGAGAACACTTACATTTAGTCATTTAGCAGATGCTTTTCTCCAAAGCGACTTACAAATGAGAACAGCAGAAGCAATCAACATGAGTACAACAGTATGCAAGTGCCGTGTCAAATCACAGTTTCATCAGTAAAGTGCTCGTAGCAAGGTTTTTTTTTTAAATATATACACAAATAGATGGAGAAAGAATAGAAAGTTGAAAAAG
Source organism: Elopichthys bambusa (assembly GCA_037101425.1). NCBI lineage: Eukaryota > Metazoa > Chordata > Actinopteri > Cypriniformes > Xenocyprididae > Elopichthys > Elopichthys bambusa. Next base: position 3,307,330 of record CM074437.1, on the reverse strand, counting down.
AAAGAGTAAAGTACAAATAAAAAGTGCTTTATTACTGGGTCAAGTTAACGAAAAAGATATGTCTTTAGCAGTTTTTTGAAAATGGCTAAAGACTCAGCTGCTCGGATAGAGCGTGGTAGGTCATTCCACCAACCAGGAACAGACCAGGAGAAGGTCCGTGAGAGTGATTTTGTGCCCCTTTGGGATGGCACCACAAGACGCCGTTCACTTGCAGAACGCAAGCTTCTGGAGGGTGCATAAGTCTGAAGTAGTGAGTTTAGGTATAGTGGTGCAGAGCCAGTGGTTGTTCTGTAGGCAAACATCAGAGCCTTGAATTGGATGCGAGCAGCTATTGGCAGCTAATGCAAACTGATGAAGAGAGGTGTGACATGCGCTCTCTTGGGTTCGTTAAAGACCAGTCTTGCTGCAGCATTTTGGATCCGTTGTAGGGGCTTGACAGTGCATGCTGGAAGGCCTGCCAAGAGAGCATTACAATAGTCCAGTCTAGATAGAACATAAGCTTGGACAAGAATTTGTGTGCTCCAATAGGAAGGGTCTAATCTTCCTAATGTTATATAGAGCAAATCTGCAGGACCAGGCCGTTGTAGCGATGTGATCTGTGAAGCTTAAACCATCATCCATCACCACTCCAAGGTTCCTGGTCTTCCTGGAAGGAGTTATGTTTGACGACCCAAGTTGAATGGAAAGGTTATGATGAAGTGTTGGGTTGGCACCGACCACAAGCAGTTCTGTTTTTGCAAGGTCCTTCATCCAGGCAGAAATGGCCAGAGAACGGCAAGCATTTCTCCATTTGCACGCAGAGGATAACGGGAGGCTTTTTCAAAGCTTCTAGCGACATAGACTCCAGGTCCCAGCATGCCATCAGCGGAAGGAGAGAAGCCCTCACTCATGATCCTCATCGCATTCAACATCGTAGTGCCGTGATACATTATGTAGGATTGTTTGCTTCTGTGCCAGTTTGGTTGAATGTCAACAAAGAAACACTCAGGGCACATACAACAAGAACAAGAAGAGCTCACAGACAGATGTCCGAAACATCTTGCTGCTGTATTCCCACGATAGTACAGACGTCTGGTAAACAAACCTTCAGATAAATGTTGCAATACATTAGTTTGTGGTTTGCTTAAGTCAGGGGTGTCCAAACTCAGTCCTGGAGGGCCACTGTCCTTCAGCTCCAACTTGCCTCAACACACCTGACTGGATTTGAAGACCTTGGCTGCATACTTATTTTGAATAAGTAAATACTTCAAGAACGCTAAAAAAGTATGTTCTATGTAATCTGGACGTACTACATTCGCCATGTTGTCATTATCATGTGACCAGTTACATCACTTAACTGCCATTCACAAATCCTCCCCGTGGCCCGGATGACCTACTACGTCCGTAGTTTTTGCCTACTGTTTTATGAGTACTGTGAATTTGGACATACTTCTTTTAGTAGGGAGTGTGATTTCAGATGCAGCCCTTGATTAGCTGGTCCAGGTGTGTTAAATTGAGGTTGGAGCTGAACTCTGCAGGCCCTCGAGGAGGATCGGACACCCCTTGCTATATATATATATATACTGTTTTTGTGCATGTAATGAAAGTCAGTGGGCTCTAAAATGTGCTATTGTGTGGACAAAAAACATAAGACATTTTTGCAAATAAATTTCCAAAGAACTGTTCCTCAGAAGACAGGAAGTCATTTTTTAATTGATGCGAGGAAAAGTAAATGATGACAGAATTTTCATCAAATATACCTTTAAACACATTGGTCTGTTTATTTGTTTTCCCCATAATTTTTTAAATTTGCATTAATTAAATATTTGTGTATTTGAAAGACTTATACAGAGACGTATAACTTCAGAGCATGTAAAGATAGCTTTACCGAAGTGAAACTAAAAGAAAACTACAGAGTATTACAGTATATGCTCTTATAACATTATAACATATATATGGCCTATGTATGACTATAAATAATAAATATAATTAATGTATTAATTGTTATATTGGAATTACTCTATATAAAAGTTGCCCCTTAATTAATAAGACAATTAATGTGGTTCAGATAACATAATATCTTGAGTTTCTGTTGATTAAACCAGTCGCCTTCATTGCTAATATTTTTAATTTCAATGAACTCAAACTTTTAAGGCAACTTCCCTTTTTTAAGTTAAATCAACAATTCTATTTTAAAGTGTGCTTATATAATGATATACAGACAGTATATGCTTTTGATATTATATATAAACAATATAGTAGTTTTAAATATTTGATATTAGCAAAATAAGGGAAAATACTGTATATTTCTTATTTTCTCTTATTTTTCTTATAAGGTATAGTGAAGCAGTTCTCTTTGATATTCTACAAGAAGACAATTTGGCACTGGAAATTTAATTAGAGTTACAATAATAATGTAGATTTAAGCATAACAAAACAATCAACCTACCTCCATGGCGGTGCAGCACAAGCTGAAAAATATTACAAATAATTTCACTTTTATTCCACAACGTCAAACAGGGATGGACCAGAACTATAAACTGAGAAGTACAAATATTGGAAACAGAGGTGTGAATGATATTTTATTTAGCTGATTGTTTGTTTGTTTTATTTCACTGTTGTAGGCCTATATATATGTGGTGAGAAAGACTTCCCTTATAGGCTTATCTAATCTGTTCAACTCTGCACTGAATGCCAGCGGGCTGTTTTACACACAAGGAAGTGATTCGTCAAGTAACTTTACAGTAAATATGCGAGGGAACAGGTGTCAGTCATGACGTAATCCATTATTGCTCTAAGCCACCATATGATAAACATGAATAAATAACTAACTTGAACTTTTCTAACTTAATTATTCTGCCATTCTTTATAGACGGTGATACAAAAAGTGGCCCAAAAAGTATTTAGACAAACCAGATTTAAAATGTATGAATGTTAGATAATAATATAAATTACAAAGCAAGTGTCATCTGCAATTTTACTGTTATGAGTCATTTTTGCAATGATTTTTAACCAGGTGTCAACATGACTTTTGTTTTAGGTGTCTACAGGGGTTTCACATTCCCAGTAGGACTGATGTAGGATGACAGAAGTGAAAAATTAGCTTTTGCTGTCATGGATGAAAACACGTTGGAGGGATAAAATCAAGAACCTCTGATAACACAACACTGCTTCAGCAGCTCATCTACAAATTCACCAGAGTAAGTCAAAAGAAGAAAGAAACATTAATGAACCTTGCACTGATTTACAACAGGTTAATGAGCAAATCTGTTTATGGAATTAAACAGAAAATGCCATTATTATTTTTGTTTAACTTGCGTGTTCATTTAAAATTAGCTCATATAATTTAAGTCATTTATAATTTAACACTGAACAAAACAGCATTTGTGACTCGTTTGTGACATTTTCTCTGTCAGAACTTGCACAGCAGTATCTGGCTGCATGTTGTAAAGTCTCTGGTACAGTGGTAAAACCACTATTTGATGAAGGAAGTCGTTACAATTCAGAGAGACGTGCCTGGAATCAGAGTCAGAGAAGATAAGATCCAGCTAAAGAAAAATCCAATTCCATGATCCAAGTAAAACACTGACAGTTCAAAACTAGGACAAACAATGACAGCGACAACAAGTGCTTAGAATTACAGTGACACACAAGCAAGGCTTTGCAAAGATAGTGAAGGATAGACATACTCAGTAGCATTGTTAATCCTCAGCATTTTGTCCACTTTCAACCACTTCTGTCCAGATTTCTTCAAGGAGAGGGTCTATGGGCGGGTAAATGTATGGGTTTTTTCATATATTTCGATCTAATGGATGAAAAAAGCCTGCGCAATTTACACATGAACGCGACTGGAGATGACGGAGATGTTCGTTTCTGCTCTGACAGCTGCAAGACCGGCCGAACGCTGTAATCAGGAATGGTGAGAGAACATTGTGCTTGGTACATTTTTCATCTTCAAACCAAACTTGGGACTTCAGACGACAAAGTTTAAATCCTGTCTGGCTAGCGCGCTTCTCATAATGTTTACGCATTAAGTCAGTAGGTGGAGAGTAGACGGACTTTAGTGGCTGTTTGAACACATGAGCGTTTACACTACGAAAGCAATCCAGTAGACTAGCTCTGGAAGTGGTTGAAAGTGGACACGCTCAAAACGCTTTAGACCCCGTTTACACCTGTATTTAGCGTCGTCTACTTGCGACCAAAACGCATCTTAATACCAGGTGTAAACAGGGCTCTAGTGAGGCTTTGTGCCTTCCTAGTCCAGTCCTTCAGAGGCTTGTAAACAAGATTTTTCCTCAGCATTAAATGCTACAATGAGATGGTCTAGAAAGTGCGCATGACTCTACACACATGACACAAAAATACTATTGAAACTTAATTTTGGAAAAATATTTTGTATTAAAAATCTTTATATTAACTGGCTTTCAATATAGTAAATGACCGTCTGTGGTCTCCCAGTGGCTTACATTATCAGCAGCTTAGTGTTAAAGTCCCCCTGAAATCAAAATGTACGTTTTTTTAGCTTTTAGTATGAATATGTTAGCCTTAATGTTATGAATAAGCTGGTGCGCTCCAAAACAATGACAAAATTCGCATTTAGGAGATATAAGCATTCAAAACTTCCAATCTCTCACTTCTGCTAAAATGGATCACGGATTTTCATGACATCACCACGCACTTCAGCTTCTTATCAAATCTTCTGTCCAATCAAATGCTCTCTAGAATCTGAAGTCCCGCCCCCTCCTACACTATCAACAGACAATGAAGCTGCGGCTGAAATCGGTCATTTGTTCACACATTTACTAGTTTCTATATGGTGAATAGAGCACTATATAAAGGATAGGGAACAATTCATGAAAGTGTAAATATGCTTTCCATTGACACAAATGAAGTCCGTTTTTGTCACATGAACCGCCACAGCGCGCACACAGTCTGCTCCAGTCCAGAGACACGAGAGCACAGAGCGGATCATATGATCGAGTCGGATCAGACCACAAAACGTTCGGACACATTTGAATTCTGCACAGAATGCTGTATTTTAAAGTGATATGGAGGAGAAATGGTTAGATTAAAAAGGAAACCAAAGCTTTACCGAGCTCAGCGGCTCTGTGATATAAACAAAACGCTATTGGCTATTTTAAAAAAAAGGGGCAGGGCTATTCGATATATCCCGCCCTGTCTTCCTGTTTTAGCTGAAATTACATCAACATATTGAATAATGCTGCGCATTCCAAGACACTTCAGTGGACCTTTAAGTGATTAATTTACACCAAAATGAAAGATACCATGTATGCCTTCATCTCCAAAAACATTATTTTTGTCTTACATTTCATAATAAATTCACACAAGCTCAGTGCCGACTCGTTTTCCGTCAGTTGAATGTGTTCAAAGAATTGTGGGACTTGAAGGACGCGAAGGATGCACCTGATGCATCCTTCAAAATGAGAATGAAGGACGCAAAATGAAGGATCCTTCAAATTGAGACAGCCTTTGACAACACTTAGTGAAGTGGCATTTCACTAGAATGAAAGCATGCGTCTGTGCACGAGTGAACTTTACGCTTTCCGTTGCGTCCCACATATTATGACAGCCATAACAATCGCGCAACGAAACACTGAAAGTAAGGAATTCCAGCACTGGATTTCACTACAATGAAATGACAACTTTGCTCGCCAACTTGAAACGCTCCTTTTGTATTAGCTATATTCTTTCCTGCAAACTGTTTTAGGTAGTAGAGACAAAACCACACTTATCAGCAGTAGACACATGTGACATGTCGATGTCCATGACATTACCTGCAAGGTCATGTGAGAACAATGTACTGTACTTTAATAGTTGCATTTAATACTGTTACTTAAATGCAGTATGAATTATATAGTCTACTGTAGTATGCAGTATATGTTAGTATTTCATTTTTGCACACAGCTCATGAGCTGTCATACACTGACATTAATATATTTGTGTACTTGGGTTTGAACAACAGCGTTGTGAAGTCTGCAACACAGAATTGTTGTTTGAAGTCCTGTAATTCAATATTGTTTGCCTGAGGGTTCAGCCAAAGCCAACAACAAACAAAATTAACTTATAAGCAAATACGTTACATATTCCTAAAACAACACTAATTATAAAACTGAAGCTTATATTAATAGTCTTGTTGCTTTCATGCCCGGAGCATGGGGGGAAAAAGCTGTTCGTTTTGACTTTATATTTATCAAAGATTCCTTAAAAAAGATCACAGTTTCCACAAAAATATTATACAGCAACTATTTTCAACATCGATAATAATGTTATGAAATGATTCTCGAACACCATATTGGCATGTTAGATCGATTTCTGAAGGAAAGGATTGTGTGACACTGAAGATATATATATAAAATTGTGCAGTAGAGTTGTTGCTTCCTCTGTTAGATTACATGTATTTATAGTGAATGGATAAAGCCTGGCTTCTTTCAGTGGTTTTGTCAATAGCAGTCCTCTGAGTCATTGCCCTGGCTCCGGCACTGAAACCACACCCTTATCCTTAATGTTCAAATTCTGCATTGCCAGTGCTATAATCATACTTCCCCATAAACGAAACTCAGTCAAGTACTGCCAGTGCCAGTGCATCCACAATCATGGAGGAAACAGCTCCAGTTCTTCATTCAAGTGGATCCGCAGATGTGGAGTGTAATGCGTGCGTTGGAAGGAAGCGCAAAGCCGAACAGACCTGTCTGGAGTGTTCGGAATCATACTGTGATATTCATCTTGGTATGCATAACACTCTGCACGTGGGAAAGAGGCACAAACTAGTGGAGCCGAGTGTAACGTTGCAGGAGAACATCTGCCCTGATCATGGCAGGATGCTGGAGGTGTTCTGCCGCACAGACCAACGCTGCATCTGTCACCTGTGCATTACTGATAAACACAGAGGTCATGAGGTCATTCCAATGGAAGAAGAGGTGGCCAATAAACAGGTCAGAACTTGGTGTTTAGTTGATGGTGGTTTTGTAATGACCGATACTAGTAAATTGAGAGCGATGTGGGCGCTATAATATATTTTTGTCTAATATATTTTGACTTTCAGAGTCAGTGCCCCTAAAAAAGGGCACCCCCCCCCCCCCCCCCCCCCCCCAAAAAAATAATTAATTAATCTTTTGTATATTGAAATATCTAAAATGAAATGAAAGCTCACTTTGGTAACCAGGATTTCCCTCCACGTCTACATTAAGTCACACCCAAAAAGGCAGAATAGTGTACAAATTGTTTTTAACAATAACTTATAAACACTTAAAGACAGACCCACTGTGAGTTCAGAGTTTGTTAATCGATGGTGTATTGTTTTCCTGAAAACATCTGTGCGCATTATTTCAACATATTTTTAAATAAAAATCATGTTTAACAACAGAAATCATGGAGAAAACTACACTACCCATGATGCTGTACAGAAAATTCCACCTGTCAATCAACAACAAAGAGTCAACATATATGTGTGTGTGTATATATATATATATATTGCAATTACCTTAAAAGAAATGTTGTTTTTATAGATATAATCAACAACTTTAAATGAATACTTTATATTTTTCCTTTCATTTTTAATTTGATTATGTTGTTTGCAGTGCTTCATGGGATTGTAGTTCTTTTTGTGTTGTGATTCACATCGTAGCTGGTTGACCTGGTTCATGGCTTATAAAAGTTTTTTTGTTGTTGTTGTTGTTTTTTAAATCCCTTATGTGGAAATTAATGGAAAAACACTTCCGGAACCAACGCTGCTGGAAAAAGTGGGCGGGCACTAATGCACTTTATATTTTAATGAATTCAAATAAGAAATTTGAATGTGTAAATATACATTTATTTGATAAATAAAAACAGTTTAACTGTTTTAATATATATTTTAACATGCATTTTATTCCCGTAATGGCAAAGTTGAAAATTCAGCACTTATGCCAAAATGGCCGAACACCAGCCTATTACCAGTGGTAATGCTCAACACATTGCTTATGTGGAATGAATTTGAGTCTGGCCCATGTAATTTTTCTGTACCATCAGTGCCAATAAAAGTGATAAAAAGGCTTAAAAACACTAGAAGTTGTTCTACTGAATTAAATTGCAATCCTGTTTCTTTTTAAGGTTAAGTTGTGGGAGTTGCAGAAGCAGACCCTTGACATAATTGAAGCAAAGGAGAAAGACGTGCAAGAGCTGAGACAAGCTGTTGAGGTTTTCAGGGTTAGAGGGCATTTAACTTTGCTTTGAACCTGCTAACTTTCTTCATTTTTTTATGGTATGGTATGGTATTGCTTGTGTAGCTCATTTTAAGACACCCTTCCTCTTCATTATTAGGCTTCAGCAATTAAGGCACTGGAGAAGAATGAGAGAGAGTTCACTGAGCTGATCCAGTCTATGAAGGACAACCAAACCAAAGTGACAGAGCTGATCCAAGGTCAGACAGAGACTGCAGTGAAGCAAGCGGATGGATTCATAAAGACTATACACCAGGAGATCAGTAATATGAAGACCTTAGATGCCAAACTACTAAACCTAGAGCTGCTCTCTCATACAAACAATGATGTTCGCTTTCTTGAGGTACAGTCACTGGAAATGGATGTGAAACAGATGTAGAAATGGATGCTTGTTGGCAGGGCCGGATTTTTGCATTTTAGGCACGTACAATTACAATGAGAAGAAATAATATATTTTATTATTATTGTTATTATTTCACTCTAATAAGACAATCCTTTATAAATTAATACAAATCGGTCGCACTTTATGGCTATGCAAATATTTGACCAATGAAAAGTTTTATAAGAGCTTGTGACTAAACCTGGTACTAGCAGTAAGCCGGAAAGGAGACCAGAGGCCATTACAGGATAGGCTGAGAGGTGCCGCATGTGATTAAGTTAGCCGTTACGCTTTCTCCAATGCTAAAAGATTAAGCGATTCAAGCGCCAACGCAGGCGTCAGCCAATCAGATCACAGACGCTAGCCAATTGCATTCATGCAACACAGGCTGTTGTACTATGATGGTCGCGTTAGCTCAAGCTTCAGACGCGCCTTCTGTCCAGCGTTACTGCCTCAGAAACACCACATTCGCTGGTCAAAAACTTAGGGGCTGTTTACATTTTCAACCAAAAACGGAAAGCTTTTTATGGTTCATTTACACAACAATGGCGTTTTGGTGGCCTAAACATAAATCTGTGAAAACGATGACGACATGCACATGCATATTACGTGTTTAATCTATCCACATTATTTGTCAACGCGCCATTAAGATATGTCTATGAATGTGCGAGACTTCTGATTTATTAGCCGAGAAGAATTTCAAAGTGCAGTAAACTGTAAAAATGGCGCGAGTGCTACGTAAAAGAATGCGTATGCGCAGGCGCGTAATCTTCTTTTACAAGGTGACATCACCAACTACATGTCTGGCATGCGTAATACAGCACTTTTGCTGATCCGTGTGAGCGGGGATAGTTTTGATAACATTGTCATCTGTACAAAGAAAAACTTTGCTTGATTTTGGTAAAATGAAAATAATATAATGCCACATGCAAGTATGTGATCATATATATATGAAGAAGCCACAATATCAACTTTGAAAATGCAGTGTTTCATTATGTACAGTTTTTTCCCCTGAAAAGTAGTACTTTTGCCTATGTTAACAATATGAGGTAAATCCGGCCCTGCTTGTTGAATGTCCTTGTAAAATGACCAGGTACCGTCACATTTCAAGTGCATTTAAAGCATTTTGTACTCTACAGAGCACTGTGTCTCTGCCCTCCCTGACCAAGTATAAAAGATCATTTGTCTTCCTCGTGCATCCATACAATTCTTTTGAGCGTGACTCCATGGCAGTTAATGAACTGGTAGAAAAGCTAAACACGACCAGCAAGTTGAGTTTACTCACAATTTCCAGAAAAGGTTAGTTATTTAAATATATATTTTATGATTATAATATGCCTTCAATTCACCTTAACCATTTATATTTGCAGTGAAAAACACTAGAATCATAACATCACCACCACCAAAGACTCAAGAGGAGTTTCTGCAGTGTAAGTTTACAGTATAGAATTGAACGCACATAAAATCTTTTATGTTATAATTTGGCAATTGTTATGCAGTGTACTCCCTTACTGTATGTTGGTTGTACTAAGATTGCTTCTTTTCACCTCAGATGCATCAAAGCTCACTTTTAATACCAACACAGCACATGAAAGTCTCGTCTTGAGAAAAGACGACAGAGAGGTGATAGCCTCGCACCTGACCCAGGACTATCCTGAACACACTCATAGGTTTAACTGCAGGGCACAGATCCTGTGCAATGAAGGTCTCAGAGGGTCCCCTAAATATTGGGAGGTGGAGTTTGGCGGGGGCAGCTGGATCTGCATCGCTGTGTCCTACCAAGGGGTCCGTAGGAAAGGCAAGCAGCGTACTCTGTTTGGGAGAAACACACAGTCATGGGGACTTCGCTGTTACTGGTCCCATATTGAATTTTGGCATGACAATAAGACAACATTTTCGAAGAATCAATCACGTGGCTCCAAAATAGGTGTGTATTTAAACTACAGGGCTGGAATCTTGGCATTTTACAATGTTTCCGACAACATGAGTCTCATTTATAAGCACCAAACTGTTTTTAAAGAGCCTGTTTATCCTGGGTTCGGACTGGCTGGAAAAGGTTCCTATGTGAGACTTTGCGATCCAGTGAAAAATGAGACTAAAAATGCCCCTTTCTTCTCCATTTAAGTTTAACACATGCAGCTGTCATGAAATGTATACTATTCTCAAGCATTATTTGTGATCATTCATCAGGATTCAGAGGAAGAATGCTTTTTTTGCATGTAGACACTTGGTGGCAGCACTAGATAAGTTTTAAATTCAATCTTTTTTATTCAGCATCTGTAATTAGGGACAACACTAGTCAATAAAAACTGAGAATGCATATCCAACCAGTGTGTTTTGAGTGAAAAAAATGTTTTGTATTGTATTGATTATTAAATATATTTGATTCTATATACTATTTTATAAATATTGCAACATGCTGTTTTAACACAGGGCACATCTCTGGTTTGAGATACACTGTTGTGCAGAGTTTAGCTCTCTAGTAATCCTGAAGACCTTGATTAGCTTGTTCAGGTGTGTCTGTTTAGAGTTGCAGGAAAGTGGATCTCGAGGGCTAGAGTTGCTCACTCTTGTTTTAGTATCCTGAAGATTTCTAACATTATTGCACATACTTACTGTTTTCCAAATGCTAATATGTAGCAGGTGCTTACCCAAGTCACATCTGCTGATCTGAACAGAAATACGTCATTCACTCTAAGGGTGCGATGTACTAATGTACCAAAAACGTTTTTTTTTTAAATGTACGGACGACAACATTGTCCAATAAAAATTGTGTATTATCAGTGTTGAGGAAAGTTACTTTTAAAAGTAATGCATTACAATATTGCGTTACTCTCTAAAAAGTAACTAATTGTGTTACTTAGTTACTTTGGTAAGACTTTATTTTAAGGTAGCTACACGTTACTACATGTCCTTACTATAGTAATAACAGTAAATTATGCATAATTATAAGTAACTAAACCTTACTCCTGATTTCACTTAACATGGGGACAGGAGAGGTGTCAGTCAATAAATGGGAAAACAAAGTAACTTAAGTTACTTATTTGAAAAAGTAACTCAGATATTTTGTTGTAAATTTAAAAGTAATGCGTTACTTTACTAGTTACTTTTAAAAAAGTAATCTGATTACGTAACTTGCGTTACTTGTAATGCGTTACCACCAACACTGCGTATTATGCATGCCAGGCCAGTAGATGGCGATGTCACTTTGTAAAGAAACACTACGCACCTACAGACTGAACACGTAATACGCATGCACATGACTTCGCTGTTTTCAAAAATTCACGTTTTTGTAGTTTACATGGAAACAATAACGGTATCATTTTCAAAACATGTTTTCAAAAGTTTGCATTTTCAGGCCACCAAAACACTGTTGTCCTGTAAATGAACGGCCAAAACGCATAAAAAGTTTTCAGTTTTTAGTTAAAAAATGGTGTTGTGTAAATGGCCCCTAATCCTTCAACCACATCCACATACTCCAAATACTACCACATACTATTCCTGTTATAACTGTCCTTACATCCTTTCCTTCTTTATGCATTAGTCCTTCCCTCTTGTAATACTCCCCTCAGGGTGCACTCTTCCACTGTCCCAACAAATAGACCTACATGGTCTCTTTTTCTCCCTTAAACCAAACAAATGCAAATACTCACACACACTTGCATCATCTCATTGAGTAGATATATACCGAGGCCCGGAGGGTCAGTACAAGGGACAACACTAAACCCAGTTGCCTCCTGCCCTTCCCCCTGCTACCCACCCTTCCAAACACAGAATCAGCCTAGGGGTAAGTGTAGGGCAGACATGGTTTCAACAGAGCAAGCAATGCCAAAGCAACCGAGAAGTACAGGAAACATGTGTAGAGGGAAGAATAGGCACTAATAGAGAACAGAGAGAGAGTGTGTGTGCCATGGTCCTCAGGGAGCTTACAGTTCTGTCCAATCACAGATATCATTTGCTGCCTGTATTATCCTTTTATGAGTGACGGGGATTTTAAAATACTCTATTATGAAAGGGACCGTTTCTCTCACTTTCAAGGACACTGACACTGGTCTCTATAAATACCCATTTTTAAACATTGAGTCACCATATAGACTAAAAACGCTAGTTACAAACTCCTCTCAGCTATTACCCAGTTGGCTGATGATGCTGAAGTCTGTCACTCTTACTGCTAACAAGGTGAATGACTCTCTTGAAGCTGTTAGAGTAAGTTGTTGTTGTATAATACACACAGTTTTCTTTCTCACGTTAATGTATTTCCTAATGAAATGGGAGGGTTGGGATATATCAAAGGAGACCTATAATGCCCCTTTCACAAGATGTAATATAAGTCTCTGGTGTCTCCAGAATGTGTCTGTGAAGTTTCAGCTCGAAATACCCCACAGATCATTTATTATAGCTTGTTAAATTTGCCCTTATTTGTGTGAGCAAAAACATGCCGTTTTTTGTGTGTGTCCCTTTAAATGCAAATGAGCTGCTGCTCCCGGCCCCCTTTCCAGAAGAGGGCGGAGCTTTAACAGCTCGCGCTTCGGTTGCTCAACAACAACAAAGCAGGAGAATCTCACGCAGCCAAAATGAGGATTGTCAGTAACGGTGTTCAGCCTTACATTGTTCAAACCGGAGTCGACACTGATGGAGAGACTCAGGAAGAAGTTACAACTTTTAGACGTTTCTGAATGGTTAGTGGATAAATTTACCCAGGTGAAAAAATACTATAGTGTTTTTGAACCATACTATAGTAAATTGTAGTAACACTTTGTTAATGAATGCTACAGCATACTGTAGTATTAACTATAGTGAACTGATAAACTGTAATAAATACTGTAGTATACTTTAGTTTTTACTACAGTAAACTGTAGTGTATATTGTAGTATAATATACCTTATAGTTGTAGAAAACTTAGTACAGTATTGGTTAAAGTAATTTGTTTATATATCTATAGTTGTTATATTACCACAGCAACTATAGAATTACCACAACAAATGAATTCAAGTACTTTACTATAGTATGGTTCAAAAACACTATAGTTAATGTTAATCTTTTGTGCAAATCCAGCGTTGAATTGAAACAGTCCGGCGTAATATGGCGGCATGTCAACAACACTCGACTACAACAACTCTTCCTCTTCTCTAAACCAGCTCAACATGGCCTCACCCCCTTTGTTGTGTGTTCTCAGGGGCGGGGTTTATGTAAATTTTAGGGTTAGTGATGTCACTAACCCGGGAAGAAGCTCGTTGTAGTCCCTACCAGCCGTTTGTTGTAGTCATTAAAAAGTGATTTCTGTAAAAGAAAATATCTCCCTTTGCACTGAACTTTGAGCGTCGTAACTTTGCAGATGTTGTTTATGCTCAAACAGCAACACTACACACTAAATAAAGTTAAAAAAGTGAAATCATAATTAACCACCCCTTTAAATGGCTTGACATTGTTTTTTTATTTTTTTTATTAGCCCTGTAGGTTTTAGTTGCTAGTCAGTTGCAGGTGGTCTTGGGGGAGGGACTTACTCATTAGATGGCATTTGATAGGACAAAAATTGATATAGACAGAGAAAGACTTTTAAATGCATTCAGTATATCTGCTACAAGTGAATTTTGTTTTAATATTTAAAAACACACTATCACCTTGTAAAAAAAAAGTACACTTTAGCATACTTTTAAAAAGAATACTTATTACGGAAATAATAATAATAATGATAAGATTTTAAGTATGCTTAAGTGTGAACGCAAAAAAAAAAAAAATGCAAGTAATGTTTTCAATTTTGTGTAATTACACATTTGTAATGATGAAGTTGCTATTTAGTATATTTAAAATATATTGACTTTAAATGTAATAACAACTAACACACTACAGTTAAAATTATAATCAAGTACACACTTCAGTATGTTACTCAGCCCTTCAAAATAACTACATTAAAGCATGAGAAAGATCTATCTATCTATCATGTCCCTATATGAGTCAAAAAAAGATGTAAGAACTTCAGTCATGTTTTCATCCAGGCGAGACAAAACCTCGCGTTTGCATTATTAATTCATCGCTTTGCATAGATATATGCACACTTGTGTTTGAACTCCTCTCTCATGCCCCCCTCTTCCTCCTCCCCTCGCTGGCTCTCTTCAGTATGATATGTTTATAGGCATTGGTTGAGGGAGAGCGAGCATTATAGCGGCTCCTGCTTGATAAGGAATAGGAAGAGGAAAGGGGCGCTGGACGTCATGGCATCCAAAGACACCGTCGCGACTGCTTTTCTCACCGTGAGTCGGGAAATGACAGGTGATTAAACCCAATAGCTGTTTTTTCCTCTTCCTATCCGACATTCGACACGCGCGCCATGGGATTTGTTAAGCGCGTCCCCGCTGGCGGCCGGTGCTTTGTGTTTTAGTGGTTTAAAATCCTCACAGCGATGAATCTTTTAATAAGGTGGCAGATTTGTGAAGATGTTATGATTTTTAATACAGATGCATTGTGATTAATGGTAGAATCATTAATTGCGCCTGTGAGCATGTGTGTCGCTGCAATGACGGTCACTTCGTGTTTATTTTCAAAGGACTAAATTTGTGCAAATCGATCAGTTGGTTTTCTGTACGTGTGTTTGTTGCGTTTGCCTGCAGTGTTTGCGCGCGTGTGTAGGTAGTTGTGTGTGCGCGCGCGCGCGTTCTCCCTTTGATGTGTCTCCGATATGAGTTACTTTCAGTCCTTTACACATTCGCGTTTCTCTGCTGACGCAAGTTCACGGAGAGGCTGATACTCGTCAGTCACATTCATGATGTGTGTCTTTAGGGCTGATTGAACACACACACACACACACACACATCATAGAGGCCATCATCTTTGCGCACGGTGATGCGTCCTCACACTTACTGACATACATTGACACACTGAGCACACACACACACACACACACACACACACACTAGCAGTTTGACATTTGGAGCGCTCTCACTGTTAATTACCTTCACACATTATTATCTTCCTTTGGTAATTAATGCCTATTACTAACCCAGTATTTACTGTCCTGCTCCCAGCCATGCTCTCCATTTAGTGCACTTGACAAAAAAAATGCTAGAAATGTTAACTTGTTAACTGTTTTACATTACCATATAATTTCACCATAATACTGAATATTTAACAAGACAATAAATATTATGATAATACCAGGGTTGACACTTTAATTCATATACAGAACCAAATTTTGAGTATCAGTACGCATTACCACAAGGGACCCTAATAGGTCTCCATTGCCATGTTTTCGTTTGTTCTTCCATTATGATGGCTTTTTGTAAAATATTGTATATTGTTTTTATATTCAAAAAGTATCAACTTATAATTTATGGGGAAAGAGGCATTCCCAGAATTCTTTCTTATCGAATTTATTTTAAAATTAGTTTCTTATTTTTGTCATCAATTATGCACATTAGAGTTGCATTTGAAGTTTTTTTTGTACATGTTTATTGCATTATTTTGTCGTGTGCTTTGTTTGTGATGGTGTTTGTGTGGGAGACACCGAAGAGGCTAATTTTGATAAATTATCAGTCATCATATGGCCTTTCATTGTACCACCTGTATTATTATGATTACTTATTGCAATAATCTACAGATTCAAATAGCTCAGACTGGTATATTAATATTATTTTTCCTTGTAGAAAAGCTAAAAGGGCATTCAAAATGCCAGTCACAGCACCTAAAATATACACTTTTCCATTATGCATGCTGTAGACATGTAATTTAGGCCACTTCAACAACAGTCATGTCAATGTCAATAAGTGACCAAGAATTCATTGAATTTTAACCTGAAGTCTTAATGTGTTAAAAAGTCAAATTACAATAGTGCAAATAGAGTAGAAAAAAAGTAGCATTAAAGGATTAGTTCACTTCTGAATTCAAATTTCCTGATAATTTACTCACCTCCATGTCATCCAAGATGTTCATGTCTTTCTTTCTTCAGTTGAAAAGAAATTAAGGCTTTTGAGGAAAACATTCCAGGATTCCAACAGGTTGAAGGTCCAAATGTCAGTTTCAGTGCAGCTTCAAAGAGCTCTACACGATCCCAGACGAGGAATAAGAGTCTTATCTAGTGAAACCATCGGTTTTTCTAAAAAAAAAAGTAAATATGTATATACTTTTTAACCACAAATGCTCATTTGCACTGCTCTGCGATGCGTCATGCATTACGTAATCACGTTGGAAAGGTCATGCGTGACGTATGCAGAAGTACCGCGGTAGGGTGAAAAAAATCTTCGAAATCATCCGATATGTTTTACCTTTTTTTTTTTTTTTTTTTTTTGTAAAGGCCGTTTGGCTTAATCTTTGTACATTCACTTTGTAGACGCTAAATCTGTACTTCCACCTACATCACTTGTGACCTTTGTAACGTGATTAGGTCATGCGTGGCGGATCGCAGAGCAGTGCAAGATGAGCATTTGTGTTTAAAAAGTATATATATATTTTTTCTTTTTAGAAAATGACAGATTGTTTTGCTAGATAAGACCCTTATTCCTCGGCTGGGATCGTGTAGAGTTCTTTGAAACTGCAATTTGGACCTTTTGAAGTCCACTATATTGAGAAAAATTCTGGAATGTTTTCCTCAAAAACCATTTCTTTTCGAATGAAGAAAGAAAGACATGAACATTTTGGATGACATGGAGGTGAGTAAATGATCAGGTAATTCTTATTTCATACCTACTAATATATATAAATGGATGTGGATTATTGATTTGAGCGGAAATTATTGGATTATGTGAGAAGAGAGAGACATGATGTGAGAGCAGTTTAGGACAAATATACAGTTAATAAATATTTGACTACAAAATTACGTGACTGACCAATCGGAAACTAGCATTTTTGAATGGCATGTAATAAGCTAAAATAAACAGTGCAGAGTAAATTAAGACGTTAACAATAAGCACATTTAACAAAAATCAAAACATTAATTACAGATGAAAAATAAGATTAGATGTGACAATAATTGTTTGAAATAGGGGCATAGTAGGCAAGACAGATCACCTATACAATATGAAAGACAGTGACTGAAGACGTACTGCTATGCAGTCTTTGCATTCCCCTAATAAAAAGGGAGCAAAGTGGTCTCGCTCTCTCTCTCTCTCTCTTACTCCGTTTGTTCTTTTCCCCTTTTCATCTTCTTTTTCTCTCTCTTTTTGCCCACATTTACATATCCCTACCCCATTTACCCACTTATTTATCCCCCTGTGACTTGCTGTAATGGAAACATGTGCTCTAGTTTGGCCCTTTGCTGTTCTTAGTGTCAGTCAGAAAGCCAGGATTCCGTGATTGGGTCTTACACAGATTAAAGTTGATTGCGACTGCATTAACTGTTTGTCTCGTGCTGATCCTTCCCTCCCCCTCTCTCTTTTCTCTGTTATTCCCTCTTCCTTTCTCATTCTTCCTCTCGGTAAAAGTATAAGGCATATTCCAGGAGTTAGATCACAGGTGTCATATACGTGCAAAGCCAGACACGTATAAAAGTATTTTCTGCTTTTGCGTTGAAGGTCATCTTGAGGTGCTTTATTCATGTGTAGCTTTGGACATGTACAGTATGCGTGCAGAAAGACTACCTACACAAGTGGACAAGGTGTAAAAATAAAGCATATAGGTGTAATGCAGTCATTTTCTAACCCTGCGTGCAGTAAAAATATGTCTGAGATAGATAGAGTGCTTCTCTGGCTGTTAATGCATCGCCTTTCTATTTTGCAGAGAGCATCAGACGAGTTATCGACAAGACATCAATCAAGTTGGTGAGAGCTATCAAAGTAGAGAACAAGAACGGCAAATCAGAAGATCGGATTCTGGTAAGGCACTACATTTAACTTACCTACCTTATATGTCCTTAAAGGTACAGTTCACTCAAATTAAAATTGTGTCGTCATTAACCCTCGTGTTGTTCCAAATCTGTGTGACTTTCTTTAGTGGGTGAAATTCTTTATTTCATAAAATTACATCGAATGGGAAAGCACCACATATTATTCGTACAACTCCCCATAGTCCAGACCTTCTGACGCCTTAGACATATCATGAAAATCTGAGTTTTTCCTGTTTTTAAGTGCTATAATCGGGTCCTCTGTGCATCTACCAATCCAGAAAATGTGAAAAAGGACAATCCAGTAACTTTGTTTTGGTAAGCCTTTTCTCTGCAAGCATGTGAAAAAACGAGCCGCTCAGATTTTGCTCTCTTTGTGACGTAGGAAGGGGATCTTATTATAATATTACCGCCCCTTAATCTGCACGTTTCCACCCAAGGCGCCACCATTTTGTTTTCGCGAGCAACAACAGTGTACCAGTTCTAAAGCCACGGCAAAACACGCAACAAAGAGGGCGAGGCCATGTTGGGCTGCTTTAGAGAAGAGGAAGAGTTGTTGAGTGTTGTTGACATGCCGTCATTTTACACCGGACTGTTTCACAAACGAGGGTCAATTCAACGCTGGATTTGCACAAAAGATTAACATGACGGCACATGCTAGTGGATGAGTTGAATCAACTCCACAGCAGCTTCATAAATGTATCCACTAACCATTCAGAAACATCCAGTTTCATTCTAAAAGTTGTAACTTCTTCCTGAGTCTCTCCATCAGTGTCGACTCCGGTTTGAACAATGTAAGGCTGAACACCGTTACTGACAATCCCGATTTTGGCTGCGTGAGATTCTCCTGCTTTGTTGTTGTTGAGCAACCGAAGCACGAGCTGTTAAAGCTCCGCTATCTTCTGGAAAGGGGGCCGGGAGCAGCAGCTCTTTTACATTTAAAGGGACACACACAAAAACGTTGTGTTTTTGCTCACACCCAAATAGGGGCAAATTTGACAAGCTATAATAAATGATCTGTGGGGTATTTCGAGCTGAAACTTCACACACCAGAGACTTATATTACATCTTGTGAAAAGGGGCATAATAGGTCCCTTTTAATGTAAGACCATTTAAGAAAGTCATTCAGTGATGATCTAGACCACTGGTTAGCTATTAATTGCTATGAGTGGATCACTGAGTCAGTGACTCAAGAACTGAATTAGTTTGATTCGTGAATGAATCATTCAGATCATTCTAGTGCTTATTGAAGCTTAAAAGCTTCCGTCCTTGTTCAGTGTTCCACAAAAGAAAGAATGGCATACAGGTTTGGAACAATATGAAAGTGAGTAAATGATGTCAGAATTTTCATTTTTTGGGTGAACTGTAACATTTTAAAAACCCATCAGCATCAGGCAAACGTGTGCTTTCACTCTGTGCCTTTATTCTTTGCCTCTATTATGCAGCAGTAACAAAAACAATGAGCCTAAGACTTTAACCTTTCCTCCTCTGTAATGGTGTGTGCAGTGTTTACTGCCTGCTGGTTGGGTTGTTTTTGCCAAGTCCATTTGGAGAATGGGCAATGGAATCAATGATAAAAGCAATGTAAGTGTGATGGTGCGCACACACAAACAGAAATTGTTGGAGACCAGACCCCTGCTGAGCTGTGAGCATTACTGTGGCCATTGAGTCTTGGTGGGTCGTAGGGACTGACCGACTCTGGAGGGAGTGTGTGCGAGATGAAGGATGGTGTGAGCAGAGGTGGCATACGAATGCTGTGTGTGTGTGTGTGTGTGTTTGTGATAGTCACTTCAAGACCATCGAAAGCAGCGGGAGACCTGAAATGCCAGGGTTTGGAGTCACAAAAGCTAAATTAATCATCCAGATCGTTTCAAATACACACACACACACACAGAGTGATGGAGGTGAGGAATCAAACTCATTTCCTGCTGAGTGTCGACGGACTGATGTTGACACAAATCCTGAGAGATCTTCCTTTCTATTTAAAGAGATGGTTCACTGGAAAATAAAAGTTCTGTTATTTACAGTTTTCAACCTCATGTCCTTTCAAGCCTGTTTGACTTACTTTATGGGACACAAAAGAAAATGTTCAGCAGAATGTCCCAGCTGCTCTTTTCCAGTAATTAAAAGTGAATGCAGACCACACTGTAAACCCGAACAGTGAAATTAACCAACTGGAATGAATTTATTTCACTTAAAGGGATAGTTCACCCAAAAATGAAAACTATCCCATAATTTACTCACCCTCAAGCCATCCTAGGTGTATATGACTTTCTTCTTTCTGTCGAACACAATTGGGGTTATATTAAAAAATATTCAGGCTCTTCCAAGCTTTATAATGGCAGCGAATAGTAACCGAGATTTTGAAGCCCAAAAAAGCGCATCCATCCATCGTAAAAGTAATCCATACGGCTCCAGGGGGTTAAAAAAGGCCTTCTGAAGCGAAGCAATGCGTTTTTGTAAGAAAAATATCCATATATATAACTTTATAAACTAGAATAACTGCCTTCTGTATGTCGATTCCGACGGAAGAGTAAACTTTGACCTGACGCATGACGTTTGGTCGGACGCGGAAGCACAGAGGATAGAGCAAAACAAATCAATGGTCACGAATTCGAAGTCTAAAATGAGAATTTTTAAAGAGAAATGTCGGAGGAGCTTAAGTTTGTTGCCCAGCTCTGTTTGTTTGAACCGCAAGAGGCGTCTACTCTCACCTAAGCTTACGCTACGCCGATGTCATACGCTGGAACTCGACTCTCTCGTGAACGCACGGAGGGACATTACCGGAAGCTAGTGATTATGGTCTATAAAGTTATATATATGGATATTTTTCTTACAAAAACCCATCCCTTCGCTTCAGAAGGCCTTTATTAACTCCCTTGAGTCGTATGGATTACTGTTATGATGGATGGATGTGCTTTTTTGGGCTTCAAAATGTTGGTTACCATTCACTCCCATTATAAAGCTTGGAAGAGCCAGAATATTTTTTTAAATAACTCTGATTGTGTTCGTCTGAAAGACGAGAGCAGAAAGTCATATACACCTAGGATGGCTTGAGGGTGAGTAAATTAATAGATAATTTTCTTTTTTGGGTGAACTAACCCTTTAAATATTACTGAAAGTTTATTGTACTTAAAAAAAAAAAAAAAAAGGTTAGGCTGAACTTTAACTCTAAAAACCCATGCAACTGATTAACTCAAATTGTTTGAGTTCTGCCAACTTATTAGGGTTTACAGTGCTTTTTGCGAATAAATAATGATCGAATTTCCCTTTAACCTCACCCCTCTTGCCAGTCTGCCTTTGTTTCTCTTCCTCTTTCTGATTCTGTCCATTTATATTAGCGTCTTCTACACCCTCCCCCCTCCGCTGTGTCTTAGCTCTGTTTTTTCTTTCTGTGTCATCTTTCTGTTCCTCACATTATATGCTTTACTCAGGCTCACTTTTCAGTTCTGTCAAATTGATGTCAAGTGTGTATTTTCAGTAGTTTAATGTGCTTTTGATTGTGGATGGTTAGAAATTGTACCCAAAGAGCATAGCAAATTTAAATGTAGGTCCAACACTGTGACGAGAGCTCGTAGGCACACAAAAACACACTTAGACACACACACCCTGTGTAAAGATCCTCACTTGTGGTCTGTCACTCGCTGCTTCTTTACCTCAAGGGTTTTGTGTGTGTGGTGGTTTGCCAACTGTACCAGCCTACAAACACACACACAAACATATCTGGCCCCGATACAGCTGTATAGAGCGCTCAGCAAGACATCAGCTCAAGCCTTGGGGCACAGCTCTAAAAAATATCACTCAAACACACTTTTTCTCGTACATGTTCACTTAGAGATCACACAGCCGTGTGTGCGCACACACATACACTATATATTTTGTGGCCCCTACATCGCTGCCCCCACAGCAGAGAGGGATAGTGTGATATTGGAAGAGGGGATGGGATAAAAGCAGGGCTTGGTGAACAAGATCACACTAGGGAGAGACTCGCAAGAGGGGGCAACGGAGAGAGAGAGAGAGAAAGGAGGGCGGGCGGCAGAAGAGAACGGTTGTTTTGAAGCCCCAAATGTCGCCTTTTCTTCCCCTTCAATTATTTATCTCGGTCTGTCACTTCAGTTTTTCCTCTCCTGTGGAATAATAGGCCAATTAAAGGCTGTGATCGCCACAGTGAGTGATGTGAAGACTTCCTCAGATCAAGGCTGTCCGCACCAACACACTGACTGCTGGCCCGTACTCAAGTTCAGATGCAGTGATTATATTTGGATAAGATTTTGTTTTGCTTTTAAGTGTATGATCAGGGCCTAAAACTTTTTGCCACTTAAGAAAATGTTCCGGCCATAAATATTTTTTACTGGTCATGAAACAGTTATGACACCAAAATTTTAGATACCAGTGAAAATTCACAATTCTCTATTCCAATTTCGATACCACAGCCTAACTAATATAAATTTAAAACATCATTAAAGACAAGTAAACAGTCAGTAGTAAAATAAGAAACAAATAATCAAATTACAAGCAAAAGCACAAACAAATACAATATAATACAAAGATACAAATGAAATAAACAGTGCTTTTCAGGTCTGACAGTAGTTTTCAGGTACAGAAATTTAATAAAGTAAACAAACACTGCATAGTCTGTATAAATTAAACATCCTTATTAAAGTTACAAAAGTTATTCAGTCAAGAGCAGTGTGTGATTTTTGTTTATTGTTTGATTAACATTAAAAACACAAAGAGCAGCAGGAATATTAGGCTGCTGTCACTTTAAGAGCGAACGCACTGATCTAATACACTGATACTGTACATGTGCGTTTACTTTCTCAACTGTTTACATTCACTTAAGACTTAATCAACTGTTTTTACTAGAATGCTTGCTATTTTTTGACAATTTTTCTGTGAATTTGTCCACTCAAGTACAAGAAGACCTGAAAGAGAGCTCAGTTTAGTATTCGCTCCATGTCTGAGACGCAGTTTTCTGAGTGCGCGAGTAAAGAAAATGAGCTCCCTTTCACATCTTCTTACTCTTGAATATTTAAAATGTCAAGGCTTAAACTTTGGTGACAATGCAGCGCTGGCCCGTCATTCGCATGTATTCATATTCACGCATTGTTCGGATTAGTAAAAATGTTACCGGCCAACTGGCGAGTGACACCGTTTCATAAACTCGCCAATGCCGATTTTTACTCTCAATGTGATGATATACGGGGCAACTTTTTGAGCAATGTTGCTTGGGCACTTTCCCATTCAGAATGGGCAACAAATTTCTATCTGGATACTTTGGATCGAAATTTGTTGCCCAATCTCATTGGGAAAGTGCCCAAGCAGCATCGCTCAGAAACATTGCTCAAAAGTTGCCGCGTGTATCATCATCTTCATTTGGCGCTTGGTGAGTGTAAATGTTAGGCCCTGTGTGTGATTGTTATTGGGCATTTGACAGTGCTGGTAGTGTCCTGCAGTGTGACATGCAATTCATCTAAAACTACTATTATTGTATAATTATTAAATGTGCAGTTTTATTACCTCATTTTAATTATACTTTAATTATACGCACACTGAAGGACTAATTGCAAAACGATTATTAAAAATGGAAAAAAAACTTGAACAATCACAGCACCTAAATATTACAAGAACATTTTAGTGCCATGTTAAAATATAATCAATCATTTTAAGAATAAAGTTTCAAGAATAATTTCAGATTAGGCCTTTTATGAGGAAAAAGGCATAACATTTTGAGAATAAAGTCACAATAAAACGTTTTAGAAGAATGTCCACTTTGAGGTTACAGCATCAATCTCATAATGCTATATATGTTCCTTAACACATTTATAGAATTTTTTACCCCAAATCTTGAAAATAACATTTGTGTCTATATTATTGGTGAACTAGCCTGTTACATATGATTCATGATATTTATTAAAGCAATATTCGGGGTGAAATACCAGTTTATCAACAACATATTGACAGAAATGCACTTACATCCATTGTTTGTCCCATAAACCTCTATAATTGCATAACTGTCAATATATTGTTTACAGCTGCTGTTGCTATATAGTAGCTCAACTTGTATTTAACCCAGAATAATCTTTTAGTGTGCTGATCAGTAGATCTTTAAATATAAAAACTAACAAGGATTATGGGTGTACCGCTCTGGGTAATGAGTTTTTCTCCTTTAAGAAGTATCTTAGAGTTGCACAACTGCTGCATTATGATAGTAGACGCAGGGTAAAGACTGGTAATGTGATACGAGGTGCTTAAGGAGAAGTCTGCGGTGAAAGGATAACCTGTGAAGATGTTGAGACTGAGAGGCAGTGACTGTAGGGGATTTTACTGCAGTCTGGCCGGATGTGATGCAAGAGACAAAACCAATACAAAACCAAAGAAGAAGAGTAGGAGAGATGACATATTAAAGACGTCAGAGTAAATATAGAGTGTGATAAATATACCTTTATATACCCTATCCTAAATATACCTTTTGGTTTGTGTTTATTTTATGTATGACTTAAGGTAAGGGTAGGTTGTTGTTGAAGATCTACGATGATAACCAAAATAATGTAGGTTATTATTAGTGGGCAGGAAATGTCTCTAACAAATAACTGTTTCCTATAGAACTGCGAAAGCCGAATGCAAATGAGTACATTTGAAAGTTTTCCAAAGATTGAGGACAGGCATACCAATGGAAATCTGCTTTTAAGTGAAGAAATAAAATAAGGGAATTCCTGATTTTGGCTAATTGTGGTTTGGCTAACACTCTATTTCTATGCAAAAAATAATTATATTAATCAATAGCTTTGTGTTGATTTCCAAAATACCTGAAGTTATGTTTCAAGCAGTACTTGAGAAGCAAAACTGTCATTGAGTGGATTCCAGTTAAAAAGTGTGCATTATTATCCCACTCATTCTGAAAGACAGAACTTGAAGTGAGCACTCGGAAGATAGGGTAAAGGGCATTGCTGTGTTTTTTTGTTTGTTTTTTTGTTTTGTCTGAACATTTTAATATGAATTCTGAACACTGCCTTGAAATTCAGGCTTATAACTGCATGGATCTTAATATTAGTTCGATTAGAACCTCATCATATGAAAAACATGGTGGGGAACAGAATCTAACAACGAAAAAAAATGAATTTAGGATAATGCTTAAAGTCCCCATGAAATCAAAATGAAAGTTTTTTGGGTTTTAGGTTAAACATGTTAGCCTTACTCTTATCTATAAACTAGTGTGCTCCAAAACAATGAGAAAATTAGCATTACGAAGTTGTAAGCATTCAAAACTTAGTCTCTCACTTCCGCCATTGTGGATCAATGATTTTGATGACATCACGCTGCACTTCAGCTTCTCGTCAGATTTTCCTGCCCCCTACATTATTAATAGATGCTGGAGCTGAGGCTAAAATCTGTCACTTGTTCAGAGATTTACTATTTTCTCCATGGTGAATGGCACATAGTGTACTAAATAGGGGATAGGGAACGATTCAGACAGTGTAAACATGCTTTCCATTGGGGCGAAATGAAGTCTGGATGTACTTGCGCAAACTGTCGCAGCGTACGCACAGTCTGCTCCGGTCCAGAGACACAGAGCGGATCATATCCGCAAATTGCCGCAGACCACAAAGCGTATCGGACATATTTGAATTCTGCACAGAATGCTGTATTTTTAAAGTGATATGGAGGAGATTAGGACGAGAAATGGTTAGAGATTAGAAGGAAACTAAGGCTTTACGAAACTCAACAGCTCTGGCCAAACTGTGATATAAATGAAACGCTATTGGCTATTTTTTAAAAGGGGAGGAGATGTTCGATATGCCCCGCCCTGTCTTCCTGTTTCAGTGGAAATTACGTCAACACATTATATAATGCTGCGCGTTTCAAGGCACTTCAGTGGACCTTTAAAGGGTTAGTTCACCCAAAAATGAAAATTCTGTCGTTAATTACTCACCCTCATTTCTTTGTTCATCTTCAGAACACAAATTAAGATCTTTTTGATCCGAGAGGTATATGACTCGTCTATAGATCGCAATATAATCAACACTTTCAATGTACAGAAAGGTACTAAAACATCGTTAAAACAGCACAAAAAAACAAACGACTTCCAACAATATCTTCTCTTCTGTATCATTCTCATACGTTGTTTACATCCAGCGCTTTCAGGTTCTACATCCGAACGCAGACTCATTATTGGTCGGTTTTAAACTTAGTACAGTAAATGATTAAATGATTTTTCGATATTTTAACTGAAAAATAAGACAAAAAGAACTTTTTTTTTTTTTTTCATTTTTTAAATAACTAAGTAACATGCTTTCTCCAGTCTTAAGTTTTTAGTCCCTCTTTTCGGTCTTTCTCTTTCTATCTCTCTTATTTCCTCTCTTGTTCTCTCACTCTAGGCTTTAGTTGCAGAGCTGCTTTGATTCTGAGACTTTTAATCATCAGTGAATCTGGAGCACACGGCATTTCAGCCCTGATCCGTTCTTTCTTCTATCCTCTCAGCTCACTCTTTATTCCTCTCATCTCTTCGCCTCTTAAGTTCCAGTAGAGTTAAGACGCGGACCTGCCGGCGGGAGTAGATCCACGCTCTTCCTCTTCCCTGACAGCTGAAATGGGTCCGTCTTAGGCAATGACACCTGCGTGCCGACAAGGCAGTGTGATGTGTCTGAGAAAAGATGTACAGAGGCATGTTTGGAGCAATCTGCTGCTCTTTTCGAGTCTCCTGGGCACAGCGCTGACGTGTCCCCAACACCCTTTGAATTATGGGTCGTGTTTGAAGTGTCAAGCCAGATCCCTGACATCGTATGATTAATATAAACCCTCTCCCATCTGCACACACACATCCTCAAATGTCTCATTCTTTGAAGTCGGTACTGAGAGGTGGTGGATGATTTTTAGGGCAAGTGTTGAACCAGTCTGATCTCCTCAGGCTCGAATGGTCCATGACAGCCACGGACTGAAGTCGTTCTGTCTATCTTCCGCAATTGACCGTCTGCGATGGCAGGATGAAAGATTCTTTGCGTCTTAACGAGTGGATACGTTGGGTGGCCGTCTCACTCAAAGTGGCTGACCTCTGACCTACTCCCAGGACGTTGTTACAGACAAACGCAACCTCGCTTGGCCCGTCTTGCTCAAAAATGCTTGCTCAACAGGACTTGGATCCAATAATGAATACTAATGTTGATATCATTATATGCCTGATGCCGTATTCCGTCTGCGCTCGACAGCAGGGTGAGTAATGCGCGTCGTAGCATAACTGCTGCATTCATTACCATGCGATCAGCCGCGGTCCCCACCCATTCGATGTGTTAGGTAGTCTTTGATGTATTCCAATCTTTTCCTTAATTGGGGGGTCCCCCCTCTTCCATCTATCCATGCAAACTCGGTCAAGTCCAAACACCCCAGCGGCCTTTAATAATTAATGTGGCTGTTTATGTGCTGATCTTTTGTGTCTGCTTCCTTTGATAGTAAAGTCTTTGATGAGTAGACAGTGCTTTCTGGTTCCTTCCTCTATCTGTCTCTGTTACGACCATCTCTCCTTCTTGAGGAGCGTATTTATATAACCAAGTTTTCATGACCGGTTATTGAGTTTTGCGGTGGGGTGCACTCTCTGAAATATCATCTCTCGATCAATGGTTGTGTCTCTGTTAAAGCTTCGGGAACACAAAACGCCCAACCCCAGCTGCCATCAAAACCCTATACGAATACCCGCCATCAGAGCCTATACAGAGACTTTATTAAGGAGAAACCTGGGATCTCCATCTCTCTGTTTCTTCTTCTTGGTGGGGTGCCATTAGTAATACATGGGAGAGAGGCCTTGAAGAATCGAAAGCGACAGGGCAGAAAAAGAATAGACAAATGAAGGAGGGTGAAGCAAACAGGGGGCCTAGGATGTGGGGACCGCATTGAATCAGTGGAAGCAGGACATTTTTTAAGAGAGAATTTGAGTATATACATAGTAGATCAGACAAAGAACATCTCGGGAAGATTAGAAGAGTGTTGCAGAGGAAAAAAGGGCAGATGGAGAATGGTTGGGGTTCAGATCAGTGGATCTGAGACTTTTTGACTCACCACTGTCCATCACAGGATTCAAAGGATGCCTATATGATATAATATTAAAAGAACACACACACACACACACACACACACACACACATTAACTAGTATATATTATGATATAGGTAAATTAACTGACCAATTTATTTTGTGATTCCAGAAATTTCAACAACTGTATGTTTTAATAGAAACAATAGTTCTTGTGTTTTTGTTAGCATTTTGATTAAACTAGTTTGTTTTAAAGGGGATCTATTATGCCCCTTTTTAGAAGATGTAATATAAGTCTTCCCAGAATGTGTCTTTGAAGTTTCAGCTCAAAATACCCCACAGATCATTTATTATACCATTTTGTAAATGCCCATTTTTGAGTGGAAGGAAAAACATGCTGTTTTTGTGCATGTGTCTTTAAATGCAAATGAGCTGCTGCTCCCCCCGCCCCCTTTCCAGAAGAGGGCGGAGCCTGTACAGCTTGTGGCTCGGATACTCTGCCAAAAAACTAACAAAACATCTGTTTGGTTTTAATTATCATCTCTGTTGGGTCTATGCTAACAGGGCAAAGTCTGCGGCGGGGCCTAAGCAATGTGATGCAGAGATGTTCACAAGTCTTTTGTCATCAAATCCTATTTTTTTTTATTCTAGTTGTATTATATAGAGAAAATAATATGATCTTTCTATCATCTGTTTTATTTGAAATTAAGGTCCTCTGATGTAAGGGATAATGTATCCAGCTTGTTACTTTATAACCCATTACAATGTACAAAACAATGGTCCTGGCAACACTAGTAGTCATTTTCAACACAGTCGCTAAGTGGACGCAAGATGGCGCCAGTGAGTCATCATATAACACGCTGTCATGGCGCCAGTGTGTTATACAGCTTCGTTGTTATTGACGACAGTCATTATCAGAAATTATCAAACCTCGTAATGTTTAAGAATGTCAATTGAAAACTTTTCACATGCCGATTGCGATACGTTAAAGTAACGTTAAGTAATAAATGGATTAACATCTCTTTCTATCTCTCTCTTATGGACGCACATTAAGAAAGAGAAAAAAAAAATTGATAAAAGTAGTGCTAGGTTTAAAGGCTAGTTTTTTTGTTGTTGTTGTTGTTCATGTTTTAACAGACTGGCAATCCAAATGAGCCATGCAGCTACACCACAGTATAATAGCTAGCTGTGTGAGTTAATGTGACTAACCTTTGTGGATGCGATGTCTCATAAAATTTGATGATGTCTTTAATTGTTTTCCCGCATTCTGTGCATCTAGCCGATCTGACATGATGATAAACCCAAACGAAAGAACATATGGCACGCTGGCTCCCGTCATGTTTCATGGGACTCTTACGACATGTCGGAGTTTACGCGCAATACAAATCAAATTCTATGACAAGAGTCAGATCTACCACGACAGATAGGGAAATATATGTGACGCAGATATTATAAAACCATTCAAATACGACAAAAATTCGTTATTAATTATATCAGTAGTTTAAATAGTCTTTTGTTCCGAGTCATTTCAGGTCGAGTCTGAAGTGAATTTTGCATATTAGGTCCCCTTTAATATATTCATATTCATTATTTTAATAATAATATATTCATTCAAATAATTTTAAGTAAGTGGCCCCTGGTTGAGAATCACTGGTTTAGATGATGGGAAGGGAGGGATTGGTGTGAGGGGTGTGATAAAGGCCTAAATGAAGTGTGCTAATAAGGAATTTAAATTATGAATGAGATGAAGTGTTTTCTCCAGACCTGACCGTACAGTTTCAGACACACAAACACACTCGTTCTCTTTCTCAAAATATAGTACAATCCCTCTTTTTATGTTTCTGTAATCCTCAGACATCACACAAATCCTTATTCCGTCCTCTCTGCGCCTACTCATCTGTCTGTAACGCTGTTCGTTTCACTTCAGTACACGTGTGAAATCCATAAACAACAGCACCCATAGAAGCACAATTTTGTTATAGCACTGAATCATTATTAAAAATTCATTATTAAAATGCTTTTTGAATTTTCTTAACCCTGTAAAGCCTTACATATGAAATAATAGTCAGAAGAATTACATTTTTTAAATGGAATGGTTTATTGAATCTTTAGACAATATATATATATATATATATATATATATTTTTTTTTAAGTTTGCCTATGTGTTTTTTTGTTGAGTATCATACTTGATGAATCAGGCTTTTATGGCTAGTAATGTATAGGAGAAAATGGAGGAGAATAAATTTGGTGCAGCTCTTTACATGTATATGGCTAAGATGAAATTGTGATAATTCTGATATATTACTGCTTTAATATAAATCAATAAGACTTTTATATCAGTGTAGCAGACTACTTATATAAAATGCATATAAATATTTAGGTAGTTATCACTCAATCTCCCAATAATATATCTTAAATATATCAAGATGATATTTAAATGCTTTTATTATTGTAGTTTTTATTGTCGGGGAGCAAAACATACCGTATAATAATGCAATGCAATACAATGATGATTTAGAGATATACAAATAAACATTTCACAAAAGCCTGATATAGTCACATTTTAACATGATTTTTTTTTTTTTAAACGTTGTATGGATAATCTTATAAACCTAAATTGCTTCAGTCCAGAAAGTGTTCATCTAGAAATATTACTAACAATATAAAAGTTATTTTTACATTTACTTTGAAAAAATACAAAGATTTCACAGAAAAAAGACATGTGAACCATAACCTGAAGGGGGACGTTTGTAAAATTATACTAAAAGGCCATTTACTTTAAAAAAAAGTTAAAACTATCAATCAGATGACAGAAGACATAGTAGATATTGTACAGCAAAGTACAGCAAAGTTTTAATCATGTTGATAATTTAGAGGCCTTCGAAATTTGCGTATCAAAATTTGATAAAGCAGCTTTATAGGGTTAAAATTAGGGATACACCGATAGGATTTTTTGGGCCGATACGGATTATTGGCCGATACCAATACCAATATTTGTCACTTGCTCTCTTACTTAAAGTTTTGTCATTAAAATAGACAGTGTTTTGATCATGTTTTAAATTAGTAAAGTTCAAAAACGTTAAAAAAAAGTTATACTATCTAGTTTATTGCTGCATCATCCAATGATTTCTAATGAACATGGATTGGATACATTTAACATTCGGCAGGCAAATGGTCTTTTGTTGTTTGATTAACATTAAAATGCAGACAGCAGCAGGAATATTAGGCTGCTGTCACTTTAAGAGCTGCACGGATCCAATATACTGTTACACATGCGTTTTATGATGTAATTTTGTGCGAATTAGAAGCGAAAGACGACTCGTGCTAGCTGCGACGCCGCTTTCAGGGCTCGCGCTTCGGATGTGTGCGAAATTCTCACACAGAATTCAGAATTCAGTTCTCTTTCACGTATTCTTGCGCTTGAATATTTAAATTCGCAAAGCATAAAAACAAAAGTAATGGATAAACTTTCCCGCATTACATCGGTGCATCTCTGGTTAAACATTTTTTTGTGTAATGCACACATTCAGCAAATCAGAGCCCAGTTGCACTGTAGCGTTATCTTTGTGAGTAAAGTGTTCAGTTGACAAAATGGTTCAACTTCCTCAGGAATTGCTTCATGACTTATATAATGTCTGCTGTCCTTTTAGATTCAATTGAACAGATTGTTCTCCAGGGAAACCTAAACCATTATTTCTTTGAACATTGTACTTAATCTTTCCCTTTATTAATTGTGCTTTCAACCTCTCTTTTGTCTCTCAGGTTTTGGCAACATGGCGGCTGTACCTCATGGCCCCCAAGATACCAACCAAGGTACGGTAGGCAATTACGCGCCACCTGTCTGCTCCATCTCAAAGCACTGCGGTAATCTGATTTAGAATGACTTATGTAGCAAGATGCTCATTTTCACCTCAGGTGGAACAAACGTTCAACTTCTTGGAGATTCGGGCAATGAACACCCACCCCGATAATCAGGTCAGAAAAGCATTTACAGGGCTCCAGTGTTTTAGCTTTTTGTTGCCAGATTTTTTTCCCACTTCTCCTCTCAAACGTTTTGCTTCACTAAAGCGTGTTCTTTCCTTCACAGGTTGTCATAGAAACAGACAAGTCCACATATTCCCTGAGGCTGCAGTCTAATGACCACCTGGATCAGCTGATTAGCCACATCAACTTTGCTCTCTCTCGGATCTTCAACAACTCCATCTACACGTAAGTATCCCAAGAACCCCACAGGTTTGCCTTGGTCCCGCAGAGCCAGACTTTGAATAAACAGCGAAACGGTTCACATTTCAGCTTATTCTGGTGAAGAACCGCCCACTCGGATATGATAATACTGTATGACTGACACATAAAGCGACCAATCACAGTTTGCTTTGTTTTTGTGTCACCTTTGTGGGCGGTTTTGTTTGAAATAGATTATATCACAATAATAGAGATGCTGTTGAAAACATTACTAGTGAGTTCAATTCTCACTGTTAACCAACTATTAACTATGACTTTTGCCTCAATAAACTCCTAATTACTGCTTATTAATAGTTAGTAAATTACTAAATTACAGTAATATATTAATATCCTAGTAATATTCTAATAAGCAACTAGTTAATAGTGAGAATTGGACCCTAAACTAAAGTGTTACCGTATATACAGTATATATATATATATATATATATGGTTGTAATAATATACAATATACTTATGGATGTAATAAACCGCAATTTTTACAACAGCATTCTATTATTGTGGTATAATCTGTTTCAAACAAAACGCTAAATGCGATGTAAAAACAAAGCAAACTTAATAAATGCTTCTTAATGAAAATTTTGGTAAATAATATATATATTAAATTCATAAAGTCCTATCAAAAGTTGCTACATTATTTAAACATTGCAAAGTGAAATATGTACAGTAGTTCTTCTCATGGATATCTAGTAAATACTACTAACCTGGAAAATTCAGTTAATATTTCATTTTCACCATTAAAACACAAAAAATATCTTCCTTTGCATTGAAATTTGAGCGTTGTAACTTTGCAGATGTCGTTTATGTTCTATTACACACTAAGAAAAGTTTAAAAAGTGAAATCATAATCAACCACCCCTTTAAAGAAGGGCACATAGGTAAATCTTGCCAGATTGAGCGGTCAGTGAACATGACGTCTGAGGCGGACACTGACCCTGTTGCGATCTTTATTTGCTCACACCATCCAAGCAGAGATGCAAATCTGATTTCTGTCGCCTAGGCACTGTATCTTGTAGAGCTAATGTAGTTTTTTTGTAGAATCCATAATGCTGCCTATATAAGTCAGTATCTGCTCGAGCAGCAGGGGTGTGAGTTACTGCTGAGCAGTTAATTGAGAGATTTTCTCATATTCAGAAAGGAAGAGATTATTGCAATGCATAATAGCGCTCCTTTTCTGTCTCAGTGTTCAACTCTCTCGCTCTCTTTCCTGTTTCAGCTCTTTGGCCAGGTGTTCACATGCTGGGTCGGAATAACTGAGATTCTGATGCATTGCGAATCTCTCTCCCCCTCCCTCTTCTTTTTCAGCCCCTCCATCTTTCACACAGATGGAGACGTTACTGACGGAAATCGGAAATTTTCTCCAAGCTCTGAGAGTTCGGTGGAGACGCAAAGGGCATGTGGTGAGGGAAATATAAGTACATATGGATCATGCATCCACACACAAGCTCATAAATATTTTGATTATACACCATATTTTAATCTCTCTAATCTCGCTTTCTTCCCCTCACACCACTGCTGTCTTCTTAAAGAATATTTTGAATACATACACTTAATTTATGCCATCTGCTTGGTTTTGGTGCTTTTTGCTTTTCATCACAAATAGTATAACAATATTTGTTTTGCCGCAGCAGCTGCAGCTGTAGACGGTGGAGGACAGAATAAAAACACATAAATTAAGAAAACAATAATACAAAGGATCAACTAAGGTTGATAAATAAAATTAATTCATTATAGGAAGCCATTACAGTAAGTATAAGAAAGACTATGCAAATTAATCGGTGTCCTTCATACTGTGATAGGAAGAGATGCAGCCAGTCCTTGTGTATGACTTATACACTTAAAGCGGTCACGAATTGATTATTTGACATGTAAACTTTTTCATTAGTCCAAAAACAGCTTTTATTGAAACCAAGTTCAGAAAATCATTTCGGATTTTGTCACAATATGACGTAATAGTGCGATGAAAGACAGCCTCTGCAGAAGAAGATTGACGCCTACTTCTACATCATGACGTTTTTAGCCCCGCCCACTGATTCACGCATGTCATGTAGTAGTAAATATGAGACAGATGCAAATACATTATTACTCCAGCAGCAAAACCATGGGGACGCCACTGAGGATTACAAGATGTTTTGAAATGTCAAGTTGTGGAAAAACAGTCTTCCTTGAGATCTTAACATTAAGCATGGATGATCTTTATTTTTAACAAAGTTACACATTGTGTCAGCAAGACACTGCTTGTTTGTTCGCTTCATTTTACTGCGGATTCATTTTTAAACAAGACAGTTCGAGGCAGGCTTTTCAGAGAGACTGAAAATAAAAGATGATACAGTGCAGACTTACATTGGATCCGACGGTATTGTCGCAACACACAGGTGTGAGTTACAGTGTTTTTATCATGTGTCACTATTGCTTTGTCTGTTACAGGTCGCTTGATATGTGCTCACTTCACTTTCACTTTACTGAAAATGATGAATGATGAATACAAGTGTGCCGTACAAGTCCTGAAAAGTGAAGCCAAAACGTTTCGATTGCCCCAGGTGGCTGTGGTCATAAACCCTGCCCTCTCTATGTAATCTAATGGGACATGAGATCAAATTACTACTGTATAATACTGTATGACTGACACATAAAGCGACCAATCACAGTTTGCTTTGTTTTTATGTCACCTTTGGGGGCGGTTTTGTTTGAAATAGATTATATCACAATAATAGAGATGCTGTTGAAAACATTACTAGTGAGTTCAATTCTCACTGTTAACCAACTATTAACTATGACTTTTGCCTCAATAAACTCCTAATTACTGCTTATTAATAGTTAGTAAATTACATTAATATGTGCTTTATAAGTACTAATAAACAGCCAATATCCTAGTAATATTCTAATAAGCAACTAGTTAATAGTGAGAATTGGACCCTAAACTAAAGTGTTACTGTATATATATATATATATATATATACAGTGGGTACGGAAAGTATTCAGACCCCCTTAAATTTTTCACTCTTTGTTATATTGCAGCCATTTGCTAAAATCATTTAAGTTCATTTTTTTTCCTCATTAATGTACACACAGCACCCCATATTGACAGAAAAACACAGAATTGTTGACATTTTTGCAGATTTATTAAAAAAGAAAAACTGAAATATCACATGGTCCTAAGTATTCAGACCCTTTGCTCAGTCTTTAGTAGAAGCACCCTTTTGATCTAATACAGCCATGAGTCTTTTTGGGAAAGATGCAACAAGTTTTTCACACCTGGATTTGGGGATCCTCTGCCATTCCTCCTTGCAGATCCTCTCCAGTTCTGTCAGGTTGGATGGTAAACGTTGGTGGACAGCCATTTTTAGGTCTCTCCAGAGATGCTCAATTGGGTTTAAGTCAGGGCTCTGGCTGGGCCATTCAAGAACAGTCATGGAGTTGTTGTGAAGCCACTCCTTCGTTATTTTAGCTGTGTGCTTAGGGTCATTGTCTTATTGGAAGGTAAACCTTCGGCCCAGTCTGAGGTCCTGAGCACTCTGGAGAAGGTTTTCGTCCAGGATATCCCTGTACTTGGCCGCATTAATCTTTCCCTCGATTGCAACCAGTCGTCCTGTCCCTGCAGCTGAAAAACACCCCCACAGCATGATGCTGCCACCACCATGCTTCACTGTTGGGACTGTATTGGACAGGTGATGAGCAGTGCCTGGTTTTCTCCACACATACCGCTTAGAAATAAGGCCAAAAAGTTATATCTTGGTCTCATCAGACCAGAGAATCTTATTTCTCACTATCTTGGAGTCCTTCAGGTGTTTTTTAGCAAACTCCATGCGGGCTTTCATGTGTCTTGCACTGAGGAGAGGCTTCCGTCGGGCCACTCTGCCATAAAGCCCCGACTGGTGGAGGGCTGCAGTGATGGTTGACTTTCTACAAATTTGAACTCCGACTGCATCTCTGGAGCTCAGCCACAGTGATCTTTGGGTTCTTCTTTACCTCTCTCACCAAGGCTCTTCTCCCCCCATAGCTCAGTTTGGCCGGACGGCCAGCTCTAGGAAGGGTTCTGGTTGTCCCAAACGTCTTCCATTTAAGGATTATGGAGGCCACTGTGCTCTTAGGAACCTTAAGTGCAGCAGAAATTTTTTTGTAACCTTGGCCAGATCTGTGCCTTGCCACAATTCTGTCTCTGAGCTCTTCAGCCAGTTCCTTTGACCTCATGATTCTCATTTGCTCTGACATGCACTGTGAGCTGTAAGGTCTTATATAGACAGGTGTGTGGCTTTCCTAATCAAGTCCAATCAGTATAATCAGACACAATTGGACTCAAATGAAGGTATAGAACCATCTCAAGGATGATCAGAAGAAATGGACAGCACCCGAGTTAAATATATGAGTGTCACAGCAAAGGGTCTGAATACTTAGGACCATGTGATATTTCAGTTTTTCTTTTTTAATAAATCTGCAAAAATGTCAACAATTCTGTGTTTTTCTGTCAATATGGGGTGCTGTGTGTACATTAATGAGGAAAAAAAATGAACTTAAATGATTTTAGCAAATGGCTGCAATATAACAAAGAGTGAAAAATTTAAGGGGGTCTGAATACTTTCCGTACCCACTGTATATATATATATTGTTGTAATAATATACAATATACTTATGGATGTAATAAACTGCAATTTTTACAACAGAATTCTATTATTGTGGTATAATCTGTTTCAAGTGTTCAAGTAAAGTAATTTGTTTTTAAGTAGTTATTTGATGCTATAAAAATGGGGGGTGACGTCATGATTGACAGCTGAGATTGACAGCTTTTCTGAGCGAAGTAGTCACTGAGACACCAACTGACTTTTTCTGGGATCTATGGATGAATATAAGAACGACAGTGCGACAAATGATTATAAATTCATTCATAATTCGTTCACAGTAAATCATCCTTTGTCAGCTATAACTGTCTATGGTAACTCCAAGTACTCCAAGCATGACTTATAAAGCAATGTTTCACATTTGGCAAATATTTTAACTATGTAACAAGATTAAATACTCTAATATAATGTAATAATTGAAAATGATTTTAATATGCAAAACTGTGACCCAATCATAGCAGTGGGCGTTTACTTCCAAGTCTTGAATGTGACACGCCCATCAAAACAATGTTCGAAAGAGAAGGTCAAAAACAGGATAGAAAGTAGTCTATTACTTATAAATTATGATGTTTTCTGATATAAAAATCTTGCTAACACCTCAGAGAACATTGTAAATTAAAAAAAGAAAGCAGTTCATGACCCCTTTAAAGATGAGAATCAAAAAGGCTTTCACACAGGGGCGGCGTTTACGTATGGCAGAGTATGGCATTCAGACAAAACAGGGGAAATAAACAGCTCATGATGCTGCTCATTAGTTCTGTTGCTTGAGTTGGCCTTTGGCAGATGTTGCAGCTTCGAAAAGCAAATTTAAAAAGCCTAACACCGTGTCATAACCAGACGCGACGCAACAAGATTTTCAGCGGCAAACGAGACACGACAAAATCAATCAAAAAACACAGCCAATCAGAAGAGCGTGTGGGCGGGCTCTATCTGCAATCGCACTGCATAGAGACAGAGCGCATTTAGGCCACACCCACACCAGGGGGGAGGGAGGGAAAACAATCCAACCGTCTCCATTGACTTTGTATGGCGTGAAGCTGCCTCCTTGTCATTTCTGACTTATAACAAAAAACAGAACAATGTCTAAAAGTTGCTGTGTGACAGAGTGTACAGCAAACAGGCTAAAAAACCCAGAACTAAGTATTTATAAGCTACCGAACCGTAAAAGTCAGCCTTTAAGGAGACAAAAGTGGATACAGGCAATAAGACGTGAAGCATCAGCAGGAAGAATGAGTGAATTGTGGGTAAATTTTAGTTTCTCAATATATCTCCTCCTCTCAGGTTCACATAGGTTGGTGAAATAATCATTTGACATGGTTAAAAATGTTAATGAATGTGGTATTTTTTGTGTTTATTTTAGCATATCCTGTCGCCGATTACGTTCCCCTCCAGTGGGCGTAGTTCTCAGAGTAATATGACATGTTGCGCTCTATCTCAATTGCCTGTATCCACTTTTGTGTCCTTAAACACTTGTTTTTTTTTGTGTCGACAGCTTATAAAAACTTAGTTCTGAGTTTTTTAGCTTGTTTGCTGTACACTCTGTCACACAGCAGCTTTTAGACATTGTTCTGTTTTTTGTTATAAGTCAGAAATGACAAGGAGGCAGCTTCATGCCATACAAAGTCAATGGAGAGGGTTGGATTGTTTTCACCCCGGGGGCGTGGTTTTCAAATTAATCATGTCACTCTGTCTCCATTCGCAACGTACATTATCAAATTCATAAATCTTACACCATTTTAACATAATTAAAAATAGGCTACATACTGAGTTTTTTTTAATCATAGAATACACTTGTTTGTTCACCTTGAGTTGACAGTTTGAACATTGTTTCCTTTCATTTATTTTCAAGATCTGAAGTAAATTAGCCTATCCATTGTTGCTTTCAGTAACATTATGTCTATAAAGGTCATGAAAAATGATATTCAAAGTCACATTAAATTCTTTTTACAATAAATAAAGCACTAATCAGGACTTGAGATTATCGTCATACTTCGTATGTTGTTCCAGCCACAACGGCGCAGAAAAAAAAACTGTTTGTTAAACAGAATCGTTGCTGCGTATCGCCATTGCGTCTGGGTAGTAAAAAAAAAAAAAACTCTTATTAACATGGAAAAGATACATTTTCTCACGTATTGCATCAAGTCTTGTTAGGACACAGTGTAGGTAGGGCTGTTTCAGAATTTGAATTGATTTCATATTGTTGTTAAGCCTGTGCATGTCCGTGGATTTTTGTCCACATTTTGTTCACATAGATTAGCCTACTTGGGAATGTCGTTGTTGTATGGCGAGAAATAATCATACCATACCCTAGGTTTTTGTGAAACGCCGCCACTGATGCCATAGGAGAACACTTTTAAGCTCTTTTTTTGGAAAATTGCTAAAACAGGTATTATTAAAATATGTCATATTGTACCTGTAAACAGCAGAAAAAATTCTTTATTTTTATATTTTCAGTTTTCATTTTATTTTTAGTTTAAGTTTTAGTCATTTTATTTCAATAGCAGAAAATGATTTTTTAAAAATATTTTAGTTGCCAATAACAACATTGCTCAAGAATCCTATACAGCGAAAAATAGATTTAAGATTCTTTGCCTTCGGTGCTCTAAAAACCTTTAAAGTGCTCCTATTATGTCTTTTTTCCTAATATTGTTTTTGGAGTCTCCTACAACAGGTTTACATGCATGCAAGGTCAAAAAACACGTTTTCTCATAATATACATTAAATTTCACCTCAGTTCCCAGTGATTCGTAAACGATTCGTTAGAAGCAGTTAAAAAAATCAGTCTCTCCAAACCCCCCTTCTTTTTATGAGCCTACACTGCGCTGATTGGTCAGATGGTCCAATCTTTTCTGATTGGTCTACTACGCGTCCATTGCCATAACTGAATGACAGATACAATGTATGGACAGAAAAGATAGCTTAAGTAGTCGATCAGCCAGAAAACTGATTTGCAGTCACGACTGGAGTAGGACGTTTCTCTATGGTAAGTGTCACCTTAGTTTGCGTTATTTATAAGACGTGATAGCAGCGAGAGAATACTTCAACTAGTTAGCACAGACTAGCATCTTAACATCCTATTACAATACAGTTAGAGCTCCATACTACTGTAATAATAAAAACAGTTTGTATGTTGTAAACTCCCACGTTAGCCGAGCACAAACGTAAATAGCTGATAATGCATTAGACTTTGTCTAAGTCGTGCTCCATCCTTGATCATTATTCCAAGCAATAAGACAGACAAGCTGCATCAATCGACACATTTTTAGACAATATTGGACCCACATCTGAATAGCAGAACTACAGAAACGTGAGTTTAGCAGGAAACATACAGACTAGGGTGTACGTTACACAACATAACATACAAAACTACGAATTTTGAACGATAGCTAGAAAATATAAACATCAATTATTAATCATAGTTACAGGTTGAGATT
Source organism: Elopichthys bambusa (assembly GCA_037101425.1). Classification (NCBI taxonomy): domain Eukaryota; kingdom Metazoa; phylum Chordata; class Actinopteri; order Cypriniformes; family Xenocyprididae; genus Elopichthys; species Elopichthys bambusa. Next base: position 3,266,629 of record CM074437.1, on the reverse strand, counting down.
CAGAGGAGCAAGCTGGTCCAAATAAACTGGGCATTGATCCATATTTTAAGAGCAAGTGTTTTGTGAATCCTGCATTAAACCCCCTGAGGTTTGAATTGAATTTTCCCTGGCATCTACGTGCGCAATAAGTGGGCGGGCAATATGCTAATGTTTCATTGTGACATCACAACTAAATAGGTACATGTAGGGCAGTTTTTTATTTTTAGACACATTACCATTTTTTTTCTCTTTCTCCTATTTCAGGGGGCTTTTCTGAGACCTATGCAGCTCTGTGCGATTACAATGGTATTACTTGTAAAGAGGAAGTGCAGTGGGTAAGACCTTCTTTTGACCACCACAAAAATATCCTCAGCACCAGCGGGGCCATTTTCTGCGTGTGTCACTGCCTTTATTGCACTCTAAATATGTATTCTTCCTCTTTTTTGGTCTCATGCCTTCCTCTATCTCTTTTGCTCTTTCAGGATGTGGATACCATCTATCATTCGCAGGACAACAGGGAGTTTAACCTGTTGGACTTCAGTCACCTGGAAAGCGGGTATCCAGAGCACACAAATTTACAACTCATCATGTTCTGTATATGCAACCTCTAATTGCCAGCCTTTCATTGCTATCTCTACATCCCACAGATCAGAGGTTTAAAAGCTTCTTCATTCTGGAAGGATTAATCTCATGATAACTCTATGCTTCGTTAATTGCTTCATATTGACAGGGATTTGAATGATAATTGACACAGGCAATCTGATGTCAGCCACTGCTTTGAATATGTGCTGAATTGCTACAGTAATAATACATTTAGTCTCTTTCCTGTGGCGTCTCTGCTGACTTCCTGCCCGGTGGGAGTCATGCTGTTTCTTTTTACATCCGTCCAATCGGTGTCAGGTTCCTTCACTGATTCCAGATCAGATTCTGTATTTTCTGCTGATGTGGGTCTGTGTTTGAAGTCTGAAGGCTGGTTCACAACTCTCTTCCTGTTGAAACAGGATTACATATATATATATATATATATATATATATATATATATATATATACAGTGGGTACAGAAAGTATTCAGATCCCCTTAAATTTTCCACTCTTTGTCATATTGTAGCCATTTGCTAAAATCATTTAAGTTCATTTTTTTTCCTCATTAATGTACACACAGCACCCCATATTGACAGAAAAACACAGAATTGTTGACATTTTTGCAGATTTATTAAAAAAGAAAAACTGAAATATCACATGGTCCTAAGTATTCAGACCCTTTGCTCAGTATTTAGTAGAAGCACAGATCAGATCTAATACAGCCATGAGTCTTTTTGGGAAAGATGCAACAAGTTTTTCACACCTGGATTTGGGGATCCTCTGCCATTCCTCCTTGCAGATCCTCTCCAGTTCTGTCAGGTTGGATGGTAAACGTTGGTGGACAGCCATTTTTAGGTCTCTCCAGAGATGCTCAATTGGGTTTGAGTCAGGGCTCTGGCTGGGCCATTCAAGAACAGTCATGGAGTTGTTGTGAAGCCACTCCTTTGTTATTTTAGCTGTGTGCTTAGGGTCATTGTCTTGTTGGAAGGTAAACCTTCGGCCCAGTCTAAGGGTCCTGAGCACTCTGGAGAAGGTTTTCGTCCAGGATATCCCTGTACTTGGCCGCATTCATCTTTCCCTCGATTGCAACCAGTCGTCCTGTCCCTGCAGCTGAAAAACACCCCCACAGCATGATGCTGCCACCACCATGCTTCACTGTTGGGACTGTATTGGACAGGTGATGAGCAGTGCCTGGTTTTCTCCACACATACCGCTTACAATTAAGGCCAAAAAGTTATATCTTGGTCTCATCAGACCAGAGAATCTTATTTCTCACTATCTTGGAGTCCTTCAGGTGTTTTTTAGCAAACTCCATGTGGCTTTCATGTGTCTTGCACTGAGGAGAGGCTTCCGTCGGGCCACTCTGCCATAAAGCCCCGACTGGTGGAGGGCTGCAGTGATGGTTGACTTTCTACAACTTTCTTCCATCTCCTGACTGCATCTCTGGAGCTCAGCCACAGTGATCTTTGGCTTCTTCTTTACCTCTCTCACCAAGGCTCTTCTCCCCCAATAGCTCAGTTTGGCCGGACGGCCAGCTCTAGGAAGGGTTCTGGTCGTCCCAAACGTCTTCCATTTAAGGATTATGGAGGCCACTGTGCTCTTAGGAACCTTAAGTGCAGCAGAAATGTTTTTGTAACCTTGGCCAGATCTTTGCCTTGCCGCAATTCTGTCTCTGAGCTCTTCAGGCAGTTCCTTTGACCTCATGATTCTCATTTGCTCTGACATGCACTGTGAGCTGTAAGGTCTTATATAGACAGGTGTGTGGCTTTCCTAATCAAGTCCAATCAGTATAATCAAACACAGCTGGACTCAAATGAAGGTACAGAACCATCTCAAGGATGATCAGAAGAAATGGACAGCACCCGAGTTAAATATATGAGTGTCACAGCAAAGGGTCTGAATACTTAGGACCATGTGATATTTCAGTTTTTCTTTTTTAATAAATCTGCAAAAATGTCAACAATTCTGTGTTTTTCTGTCAATATGGGGTGCTGTGTGTACATTAATGAGGAAAAAAAATGAACTTAAATGATTTTAGCAAATGGCTGCAATATTACAAAAGAGTGAAAAATGTAAGGGGGTCTGAATACTTTCCGTACCCACTGTATATGTATATGACCTGTGAAAATGAGCTTCATCTCTGCACTTTTAGCTACACAACCCTGCTGCCTTTAACACATAAAAAAGGAAATGCACTTAAAATTTATACTCTGACTCTGAGAAATGATACGGTTCGTTGAGTACTTTGCTCAAGGGCAGTTCCGGTTATCTGCTGAAAATGGGTTTTTTTTTCAGCAGTCACATGATGAAACTCTAATGGGAATGCGGCCACTTAAAGATCATTTTTGAATTTTAAAAAGAGCTTTTGCCTGACAAGACGAAGTGCTTGTCATTTCAGATATACAGTTTTGAGTCACTTTCAGATGATTGCTGTAATTTAGCAAAGGCTTTGGCTCCATCATTTGTATGCTGTGTTCCAAATGCGTGATGTAAACATTTTAACAAAATTTCCTTAAGTTGATTAGGCCAGTACACCGGTTTCTAAATAATCTGAATAAGAAAGCTACCATATTATTTAAAAAAAAAAAAAAAAAAAATCGAAACTTTGTCATGTAAACACTTTTATTTGTAATGTTCTAATGTTGTATATCTGCACATGTCCAAGTAATAGTAGGTATGATGGCTACAAGAAGTAAAAGCTGCTGTAAAAAGTCAAGCTTTCAGAGAACATTTTTTTTATTTTATATTAAAGAACACCCAAAAAAAAAAACGACAGCAGACAAGTCTCATGACCTACATTTTAAAATTTAAAGCACTTTTGTATGCTGGTGTCAAAATCATGACTGAGGATTAATGATGCGATTAAAATACTGTGCAGATTATATATATATATATATATATATATATATATATACACACACTATATTGGCAAAAGTATTGGGAGACCCCTCCAAATCATTGAATTCAGGTGCTCCAGTCACTTTTATAGCCACAGGTGTATAAAATCAAGCACCTAGGCATGCAGACTGCTTCTACAAACATTTGTGAAAGAATGGGTTGCTCTCAGGAGCTCAGTGAATTCAAGCGTGGTACCGTGATAGGTTGCCACCTGTGCAATAAGTTGTGAAATTTCCTCACTACTAAATATTCCACAATGAACTGTTAGTGGTATCATAACAAAGTGGAAGCAATTGGGAACAACAGCAACTCAGCCATGAAGAACGAAGGCCACGTAAAATCACAGAGCGGGGTCAGTGCATGCTGAGGCACAAAGTCGCCAACTTTCTGCAGAGTCAATAGCTACAGACCTCCAAACCTCATGTAGCCTTCAGATTAGCTCAAGAACAGTGCGTAGAGAGCTTCATGGAATGGGTTTCCATGGCCGAGCAGCTGCATCCAAGCCTTACATCACCAAGTGCAATGCAAAGTGTCGGATGCAGTGGTGTAAAGCACGCCGCCACTGGACTCTAGAGCAGTGGAGATGTGTTCTCTGGAGTGACGAATCACGATTCTCTGTCTGGAAATCCGATAGATGAGTCTGGGTTGGCGGTTGCCAGGAGAACTCCTAAACCTTGTGGAAAGCCTTCCCAGAAGAGTTGAGGCTGTTATAGCTGCAAAGGGTGGGCCAACTCCATATTAAACCTGGTAGCTGGTTTGTTGCTGGTCCAAGATAGTCTACCAGCTTGCATCATCTACTGACCAGCTCAGACTAGATAGAAACCAGCAAACATATTCTAAGACACATCTGCCATCTTCAGATAAAGTAAAATAATGTCCTTCACCAGAAAATGATATGCATGTAAATGTGGTCACTGACATATTTCTATTAAAAGAAGAATGGAGCTAATTTGCATTGCCTTAAGAGAGTAGGACATCAAATATTTTCAAAAGAAGTATACTTTAGACACAAACTGTAATATAAGCCTTTATACTCCTGAGTACTTCAACTGCTGTTCCTTTATTAAGCTATTTCACCAACGGGGACACTTAGACTACCATCTAGATGCTGCATCTGTCTTGAAGATGTTACGTCATTGATTTTTAAGCATTTGTTCCATTAGAACATCTAAAGGGAGAGTGACGAACAGGTGAGGTAGAGAAACTCATATTTAGAAAGAGAGAACAGCTGAGTACACACTGCCTACAGCCTCACTACAGCGTCCAAACAGAGGAATGACGAAGCTGCAAATGAGAACACAGCCATCAGCCGCACTCAACAGGAGAAACCCCTCTGCATTTCTTTCCCTCGCCTTCCTTTTCTTCATTCTCCGTATGAGTTCAGTAAGGTCTGCTCTGTCTACCGGGTAAAGAGGTTTTAGGCTCAGGGCCAAGATTAAAAGCTGTATCATAGACACATTGCACTGAGTAATTCACTGACCTGGCATCAGTTTTCCCATCGATCTGCACTGTCCTCTTCCCTTCCTCTCCTGGCTTTCCTCTCAGGGAGCATTTATTGCTGAATCTATCATTTTTCTTGAATAATAACATCTCTATTTTAGTCTTGAGGAGAGCTTGCAATCCTATGAGGGGTTGACAACCTCTGGTTGTTGCGGCATCTCACTAAGACAATCTGTTTTGATTTTTCTCTTCTGTGTCTCCTTTTGTCACAGGGACCTTGCAGTGATTGTGGCAGCCATGGCGTATAACTCATGGTTCACCAAACTTTATTGCAAAGACTTGCGCATTGTAAATATCCTTTTATCACCATTTCAATCTTTACTGTGTCCAAGTAAAGTTTTGTTTTTGTTTGATTCATGCACAAAAATGTACCGTGATATTATCAGTTAGAGCTGGGCAGTATAATGATATATATCGTAATATCTATCGTTAGAGATTTTGCTATATTGTGAATATCACGGTATGTAAAAAATACAGTATATAGCCAGTGTTGGGGTAACGCATTACAAGTAACGTAATCAGATTACTTTTTCCAAGTAACTAGTAAAGTAGCGTGAAAACTATTTAGCAAACCTGCAATAATTAAATGTTAAATAACACTAACATACTTTATGTATTTAATCTCACTTTATTAACCAATGTCTTTGCTGCTGACCTTCATCGATCCAATTTAACCATACTAATGACTTTAGATAAACATCACATTTGTTTCGTTTTTTGTTTTTATTGTTGAAGAGTGCTGAACTTTCTTGTCTGAGCTGCTTACTCTATTGTACAGGCATGAATTTACATTTCCTTCGGCCAAAAATAGAATAACTTTTTGTCATTAAAAAACAGATGAGAAAAAGTAATGCAAAAGTAACGCAAAAGTAAGCTAACGCATTACTTTCCATTAAAACTAGCTAAGTAACGCAATTAGTTATTTTTTATGGAGTTATGCAATATTGTAATGCATTACTTGTTAAGCCCAGAACACACCAAGCCATCAGTCGGCCGTCGGGCAGTTTTTGTTTATCAGCTGACTAAGTTTTCTTAGTGTGTTCTGCACCGTCGGCTGAAGTTGGTCCTCGTTGGCTCGTCGGTCAGTCGGGCCATCTGATCATTCTGATTGGCTGTTCAGCTACTGCCACCTGCTGGTACGGAAAGGCATTTCATCTTACGCAGGCGCAGAACGGACATGCTACTTGGCCATCGGGTGTCGAGCATCGGTTTGGTGTGTCAGGGCAACTTTGGACCCAGACGCTGCCGACGTGAGCCAACCCCGCCGTCTGCTTTCGTCACCACTAGTTCGTCGGCTTGGTGTGTTTCGGGCTTAAAGTTACTTTCCCCAACACTATATATAGCACTATTGATACTTCGGAGTGATGAAATGCATGAACAAAAATATAAATCATGTCAAAATGCCCATCATGTAGTATTCATGTAAACACAGCCGGTGTGGTGAGAAATCGAGTCCCCCCAGGAATTGTATCTCCTTTAGGACCCTGAGTGATCCCATTGGTTCAACTGACTTTTAATGGGTAGTATTTTTAGTGCCTGATTACAATTCCTGCAAAGTCACATTATGATTTATTTTGTTTAAAATGTGTTATATTGACCATTAATGTCTTTTAAATCACATGGTGATTTAATATAACTGAAGCTATAGGTTGTAAAAATCAAGCATTTCTCATTCTTACAGTTTTTTTAGTTAGCTTATGTACTAGCATTGCAGAAATCTACCTGATTAGCCTGCTAGCTTAGCTTATATTATATAAGGTTTGCTTCCAATATAGTTCCCAATTACGTTTCAAATTAATGATGTTTGTGTGTACTTAGCATGACAATTAATTTATTAAAAATGTATTATTATATACTTCACCACATTGGTATTATTGTGTAAAATTAATATTAATTTATTTTTACAGAACATAGTATGTTGCAACAATCCTTATCCTTATCATACAATAGTTAAATAGATTATAATTAGTCAAGACATCACAATAACAACAACATTGTTATCCTTAAGTAGACCCCATTCCTGGGGGGAGGGGACTTAATTTCTTAAGTTTGGTCTTAAAGTGACAGCAGCCTAATAAACCTACTGCTCTTTGTCATTAATGTGAATCAAACAAAAGACAAAATAACTTAATGCCCTTGATGGAATAACTTTTTTTAATTAGCGTTAATAAGAATACATTTATATTTAATTCATACAGTGAAGACTATGCAATATTTTATTTTTACATTTACATTTCTGTACTAATGTTAAATATTGTACCTGAAAAACGTTTAATTTTTATTTTTGTTATATTGTATTTGTCCTATTGTTTGTAATTTGCTTATTTTTTTCTTATTTTTAATAACAGAACTGAGATAAAATAACACAAAATAACTATATCGTGATATATGTTGTGATCATGAAATAAGAATTTGGTCACATCGCCCATATGGTATTTTTATTCAGCCTGTAACAATGTGTCCTGCAGAGTTTATTTCTAGAGCTTTTCTCCTTTTTCCTCCTCTCTTTTTCACACACGCACACAGAGTTCAGAGGTCGTAGAACAGATTCTGCACACTGTCAGTAAATCCAGCAGTCTGGAGGAGCTCACGCTGGAAAACGCGGGCCTTAAAGCGTGAGTTATAAATCTCTCTATTGCCCTCTTTCTGTTATTCATCACTCCAACCACTTTACTGTCTTTCTTTTCATCTAAAAGTTCGTTTCTTGTTCTGTCACTGTCATTTTTTTTCCCTTTATGCCATTTCCAGTCTTATTCCCCTGCCACATCTTTGCCTCAGTATTTCATCTCTGTCCCAGAGTGCAGAGCTTTGTATTGCAGTTCCGTTTCTACTCACTTTCTTTCTGTCATTTAGAGATTTCCCACAGAAAATGGCCACTGCCCTGTCAGAAAACCCAGCATCAGTCATACACTCCATTAACTTGGCCCACAATACACTGGACAACCAAGGTACATGCATCAAAGTCTACAATACCTCTCTCTCTCTCCTCCTCTCTGTCTATTTACCTGCCTTTGTCTGTTTTTACATTTTCTGTATCAGCATGTGAGTCTGCTATTTCTGTCTCTGAGTGGGTGTTTTTTGTTCTTTCTTGTCTCTGTTTTGCTGGCTTGTTGTGCTGAATCTGTTGCTGATTTGAAAATGGGGTTTTTTAGATTTGGGTGTGTGCTGCTGTTTTTCTGATGTGTGTGTATTTGTGTCATTTTGTATGTACTGTACAGTGTTTGGTGGAGCAACTAAAACTGCATTTATTAATAGCGTGACCAGAAGTATGTTAGAGTCGGCCAATATTGCCCTATGAAGTGAACTTCACAGTATATATATATATATATAGAGAGAGAGATTTTATTAATTGCATATATAAAAGGCTACTTCCCCTTTAAGTAGCTTTAGTTTCAGTAGCTTTACACTAACTTCTCCAGCGTCCTCTATATGTGTCAGGGTCAGAGTTTCAGTCTGCCATTATGCCTGACACATGTCATTGCCTATCAGATCACAAGTGTGCATGTGTGAACGTAACTGCAACAATGTCAGCGTTTGCCCGAAGGTGCATGATAATATGTTGTGTGTAAATTGGTCAGTGACTGATCCAATGTGTTTGTGCGTGTTTATTTCCCTACAGGAGTGTCTAACCTCATCCAGCAGGTGTGTCGGCTCAGTAAAGGCCTGCGTCTACTTAACCTCTCCAAGACGTCGCTCTCTTCAAAGGGTGTGTGCAGAAGTAATCTGTCTCTAGAGGTGTAGCGCCCTCTGCTGGTTAAGTCTGTAACAACTATACCTCAATTACAATTCATTAATAGAGATGTAACAATAAGCACGTAAGCAAGTTAATGTGAGATCACATTTATGTCCAGTTAGCCCTTGCTGGTAGATGCCATAACCACACTAACTTTCTAGCAACATTTACATTTGAAATAGCTAATTAATTATTTTAATATGTAAAAATTATATATATATATATATATATATAAAAGATCTATCTATCCATCTGTCTGTGTCTATCTATCTGTCTGTGTCTGTCTATCTATCTGTCTGTCTATCTATCTTATCTGTCTATCTATCTGTCTGTGTCTGTCTATCTATCTGTCTGTCTATCTGTCTATTTATCTGTCTGTGTCTATCTATCTGTCTATCTATCTGTCTGTGTCTATCTATCTATCTGTCTGTCTATCTATTTATCTATCTATCTAGGTCTGTCTGTCTATCTGTCTATATCTTTCTATCTATCTATCTATCTATCTATCTGTCTATCTATCTATCTGTCTGTCTATCTATCTGTCTATCTATGTCTGTCTGTCTGTCTGTCTATATCTTTCTATCTATATATCTATCTATCTGTCTATCTGTCTGTGTCTATCTATCTATCTATCTGTCTGTGTCTATCTGTCTGTGTCTATCTATCTATCTATCTGTCTGTCTGTCTGTGTATGTCTATCTATCTGTCTGTCTGTCTGTCTATCTGTCTGTCTGTGTCTATATATCTATCTGTCTGTCTGTCTGTCTGTTTATCTATCTTATCTGTCTGTCTGTCTGTCTGTCTATCTGTCTGTGTCTATATATCTATCTATCTGTCTGTTTATCTATCTATCTTATCTGTCTGTCTGTCTGTCTATCTGTCTGTGTCTATATATCTATCTATCTATCTTATCTGTCTGTCTGTCTATCTGTCTGTCTGTTTATCTATTTATCTATCTGTCTGTCTGTCTGTCTATCTATCTATCTATCTGTCTATCTATCTCTCTGTCTGTCTGTTTATCTATCTATCTGTCTGTCTGTCTGTCTGTCTGTTTGTCTTTGTTTGTCTATCTGTCTATCTATCTGTCTGTCTATCTCTGTCTGTCTATCTTTCTGTCTATATATATATATATATATATATATATCTGTCTGTTTGTCTTTGTCTTTCTATCTATCTCTATCTTTCTGTCTATCTATATATCTATCAATCTGTCTGTCTGTCTGTCTGTCTATCTATCTATCTGTCTGTCTGTCTGTCTGTCTATCTACCTGTCTGTCTGTCTTCAGAATCAGCTTCCTGTTGTCTCTTAAATCAGTAAGATTATCAATGGATTAGTTGCATCTGACCTCAGAGCTTCAGATTCATGACCAAAGAGTTAGTCTTCACTTGAAAAGCTCAGACTCAATTACCAGCATCCGTGGCTGCTTCCAGGGTCTGCTAAATCTCTGGTTTTCTCTTTCAATCAATACAGTTTTAAAAGAAAGTGGATAGATGGATAGCCTTCCAGCACACGCCATGAATCAAAATCCACTCGAAATAGCTCCCATCATTAATCTTTATTTATAATCTGTTTTGTTTTAACTTTGAATATAGAAGTTAGTTGAACTTGTGCCATCAGAGAATACAGCTCATTTCAAATTGAGATGTTTCGTAAACATCTGGTTAGACTTTATTGTTAACTTTGAAGTAAAATCATCATCATATCAGCAGTAAAAACAGAATCAAAATATGAACTACAGCAACTGTGAAAGGCAAAACTGAAGACTACTGGATCATGAAAGGTTGCAGTGGTTAACAGTTTGATGAGCAAATTCTTGCTTTAAGAGAGCGCAGTGGGATGTTTTTGTTACTCCCTGGTGAGGAAGCGTACTGGCTGAGTTCACTGGCAAACTGCCACCTAACAGAGTTAGTAGAGCTGTCTTTTTGTCTCATGCTACAAAAGGCAATTGCTAGCATTTTCTTCTTTAAAAACTAAATGAAAATCCACCCTGCTTACAGAGCATTCTGTGCATGTTGTTGTGGTTTGGTGGTCATGTACAGTGGAGTCAAAAAGTCTGAGACCACATTGAGAATCTGGGATTCAAAATCTAATTTAAATCTGGAAATACACAGAAAGGTTTAGGATTTGATAAAATGTAAACAGTCTCTAATCAAATATGTATTTATGCTTCCATTAAAGCTCAAGATGCTTGTTTTAAGGCCATTAAAGCATAAGGACGACATGCCAAATGCTGCAAATATCAAAGACATTCTGAAATTTAATTTAATATGTAATGAAAAATGTTTTATTTAAAACTCTTTAGATTTGCTGTGTGATTCAGCCTTTCCTTGTCTTTCTTCCCAGGTGTCACGTCTCTTTCGCAGGCCCTGTGCTCCAGTGATGACTACTCCAACTCTCTTCTTCATCTGGACCTGAGTAAGAACCCGGGGATTCTATCTGGAGAAGATGCAACGGTTAGAAATGTTTTTATCTCACTTTTACTTCTTGGGCCCTATTTTAACGATCTAAGCGCATGGCACAGGTGCACTTGGGGCTTGTCCGAATTCTCTTTTGCTAGTTTATTGATGGAAAAAATTGTTGGCGCGCCAGGCGCATGGTCCAAAAGGGGTTGTACCTAGTCTCTTAATGAGTCATGGGTGTGTTTTGGGTGTAACATGCAATAAACCAATCAGAGTCTCATCTCCCATTCCTTTTAAAAGCCAGATGCTTATTACTAACGCACCCTTTAAATAACAAAAAAAAAGCGGCATTGACTTTAGAGCAGGTTTTTGTTGGTCAGTGGCGCAGTCATTTTCAGTTGCCTCAAAATAGCAACACGCCAACAATGCACCTGAACACACCTCGTTTTCAGACCAGCACGCCCATGGGCGCACAGATGGGCGCGGGTACATTTGCTATTTAAACAATGTGGCTCAGAACGTGAAAATGATAACTGCGTTGGGCTGAAACTAGCAAAAAAAACAAACACTTGCATTACGCCTGGCGTTGCATTGCGCCAGAGGAATGATAAGGCCCTTGGTGTTCTTAAAGAGGCCATATTATGCCCTTTTACAAAATCGTGATTTTGGTTTTAGGCTCTACTAGAACAGGTTTTCATGCTTTGAAAAAAATAAAAATAAAATATTTTTCACATATTTGACATTGTTGCAGCTCCTCTTTTTCCAGTCTGTCAGCAATGCTCTGGGCTGCGTTTCCCAAAAGCATTGTTAGCCAACTAACATCGCAAGTTACGTTGTTAATAACATAGCTCAACAATTTGGTGTTTCCTGAAACCATAGTTCAAACGAACATTCGCAAACTGCACCGCAAACTTGTGTGGTTGGAACGACAGCTCTCGAGCTGTGGTTAGAAGCATAGTGTCTTGTTTTTATGACATGTGGACTTAATAAATCAGTATATTGAGCAAAATAAGCAAGCTGACATTAGGTACAATGTTTATCTTTTATTTCGAATATATACAAATGTCATTTACATATTTTAGTTTGTCAAGAGATTGCAAGCACCATTTTTGAAGTTCGTACGGGCTCTGGTACATAAGAACGATCCTATGATTGAATCTGGAAATAAAGCAAAATAACTGAGAAAAATGAGAATTAGTCCTCAGATGCCATATCCGTACTTTATAGCAAAAAATCTAGCATTAATTCGATCTCAAACGGATTGATTTAAAGGAGTTATTACTCCACCACCTGCGTGACATCACTCACCAGCGTGGTTGAACGACAGGTTTGCGACAATACGGTTTTAGGAAAGTCGTGACTAGCTAGTTGATTTGTTCAACAATGCATCGTACTATGGTAGTGAGTTATGTCATTGTAAGGGAAACGCACTCCTGTTTAGTCTCTATGAAGCCCCACCTTACAAAAGGTGCAATGTGCTCTGATTGGTCGGCTAGATCAGTATGTTGTGATTGGTCAACCACTTGAGCATGTTTAGGAAAAATCAAGCCCCTTACCGTAACCGCTAGATTCACATTGTGACAGCACACTACTAACGCAACTCAACCAGGCCACGCCCCCCAGCCCCGCCCCCAAGTTACTTGTCATGAACTGCTCCAAGACACGAAGGTTGAGGATCCAAATGCAGTATTTATTCAAAGGGTAATCCACAACTGAAGTCCAAAAACAGGCCAAAGCAATGCAGCAGTGACACATACAAGACTTCGCAATGAGTGCTGATGAGTCCGGGCAGAGAATTATGAGAACTGTAGTTTGTAAGAGAATGACAATAGTCTGATGTAGAGTGCCCTCTGGTGGCTATCAAGGGCACTCCAGCTGGTGATCGTGGCATCACTAAAAAAGTAGGTACATTGGGGCAAATATGTATTCAAATAATTAGCTGTTAGCACTAAACATTTGAACATATCCAACAACAAATATTTCAAGAGTACGTATGTGTCCTCACAAAGAAATCAAAACCAGGATGGAACCTTAATGGAACTAGTGTCTTCACAATGTTTTCCTGGTTTTGATTTCTTTGTGAGGACACACAAAAATACTGAAAATAACTCACACATAAAGTATACAGAGGCAAGTACACACCACACACACACCACTAACAGCCTCAATGCGTCTTCTTCCTCATTGTAGAATCTGTACCTGTTTCTGGCACAGCCGAACTGCCTGGTGCATTTGGACCTGTCAGGCACTGACTGTACCGTAGACTCTGTGAGTTGACAGACCTCATCCTTCTGAATTTGTTATTGCCAAACTGCTTTTTACTCACCATGATTTATGTCACTGCACCCAGGATGCGAGACAACAATTTATCTCTGATTTCATATTGATATTTCTGTCACATTTAATGGTCCTAAATTACAGAATTATGCTCATTTTCATCATTCTTTTACTCTCCTTCCCTCTCTTTTTGTCTCACTTTCTCTTTCCATTTCCTCTTAGCTATTTGGAGCTCTGCTGCGGGGCTGCTGTGCCGATCTCTCCTACTTGAACCTGTCCAAAAACTCCTTTTCTCACAGGTGAGCTAAACTGCCTCCCACCTGCTCTTGCATGATAATCTGTCACTTTTTGAGTCAATCTCACAGGTGAGCCTCAAACTCGCACAACATCATGAGTCAGTTTGACTCCGCTGAGTTCCTCAGAAAGCACTTTCTACTCCTTCCATGAATTTAACCAAAAGTAGAATCCTGCTGGAAACTAAACCAGTTTAAAGTGTCTAAACCAGGTTTTTACATTAATCAGTATTTTGTCTTGTTTTTCAGTAAAAATATCAAAACAAGGTGTTTACCTGAGAAGCAAAGTTAGGGGTGTGATATATCATGATGTTGGATCGTGAACGTATATTTACATCATGTTAACGCAGATAATTTATTCACAGTCACAAAAGTTTATTATTTGCATGCATTTTAAAGCCTTCCCGGTTAAATGCGTACACCTGAACAGCATGTGAGTACTAAACTAAGTTATCTTTCACGTCTTATTGCGCATAAACTGTCAACTACACACAAGGTTTACATAAACACATTAGATTATGTCTTAAATGTACGTAAACAGTTAGGAGAAAACCAAATGTGTGTCTGTATATTAGATCCGTGCATGAGGTTTTAAAGTGACAGCAGCCTAATAATAAACATGCTGCCGCTTGTCAATAATGCTAATCAGACAACAATAGACAAAGATAAAATCACTAACTGCTCTCCACTGAATAACTCTTCAGTAGCTTTAATAAGAATCATATATAATTTATACAGTGAAGTCTATGTAGTGTTTTATTTTTACATTGTTTATTCAATTTCTTACTTGAATACTACTGTTAAATACACCTACGTGATAAAATAAAGCACTGTTTATTTCATTTGTATATTATATTGTATTTGTAATGTGCATCTTTGTTTTTATTTTTAATATTTTAATATTAGTCAAACCAAAAATTATTCAGACATTTTTTATATTTTTGATATATTTTACTAGTGGGTGCAGGACACTATAGTTCATTTATGTAAGTGAGGATAGCAAAATAAAGAAAACTGTGACATATTATACCCATACAGTGTATAAAAATTTGGATCCTAAAATTATTCAGACATTTTGACATGACCATGTTTTGCCTAAGTGTTATCTGACATAATTAAGATTATTTTTCTGACACAGTTTAACTCTGAGAACTTGTCGTATTTTATTACAATTTTTTAAAACTATAGTGAATTAAACTGAATGAATGAATGAAATGTTCAAGGTTCAAATGTTTTGGTTTGACTGTATATATATATCAAAATTAGTGAGTAAAAATTTCCTCATCAAACATCTAGACCAGCTTGGAGCTGTTAGCAACCATCAATGATCAGCTTGTACCAGCTGGATTTAACTACTGTACCATCAGAAGCTGGTTGTAAGTGGGTTTCCCAAAAGGGAAAATGCCTGCAGAAATACATTATGAGTTAAACTGGGACATGAGCGATCAGATAGAGCTGATGGACCTGCGTGGTGCACAGATGATAATACAGCTACTGTAACAGCATCAGATGACAAAATTACCTTAAAAAGTGAGCCAAATCTTTCAAAACCTGATTTGGAAAAAGCTCATAAATTAAGTAAATAATGTTTTTTTTATTTTTTTTATTCTACCAATAATCTATAATTAGCTTTACGACAGAAGCCTATGGTATGGCAAGTAAACGTGTACGTGCATGTGCATGCATGTGAGAAGCTGTAGGCTGAGGAGATACAGTAATACAATGATCCGTCTTCCTGTCTGACTCCCTCTGAACCCGAACAGCAATTCCATCTCCCCTCTCGGCACGTTAATGGCATTATGAGAAACTCTGAAAAATGAGGCTAATTTTAGCTGAACTTATTGTTCAGATTGGAAGATTTCTTCATCCTTTGCACCTCCTGCAAATGTGTTTGTTCTTAATTGGGTTTGAATTTGCAGAGGGATGTGTTTTTGAAGATGATTAGGTGTCTGAAGATTGAAACAGTCTCTTTTTTGGTTGTGTTGGGATTGAAATTTTAGCTTACAGAATACTGTGGAATATTGTTTATCTAAAAGTGGTAAGTGTAACAGAACGCCTTATGCAGTATGCATTGTCACATGACCTCATAAATTTCTTTTATTACTCCAATTTTGTGTGAAAATGTCAGTCAAACATCAAATATTGAGTGGGATACAGTATTCTATACAGTGTGCTGCGTTGTATAAAGGATGATGACTATAAAGTTTTAATAATCTTTCTAATTCTATGAGAATAGGGAAGTCAACACCAGCGCTATAACAAAAACAACACAGAGGAACAATCTCATTGGTATCATTTTCAGAACAATTTATTCCAGCTGATAAAAAACTTTGGCCAATGAAAATCCACTCCACTTTAAAGAGCTTGAGCATTTAAAGCGGCAGACGACATAACGATTATAATAATCAGAACATTATTGTGCATTGATTGGTGTGAACGCTAATATAGTTATCATTATATTTATTATCTTTATTGTTATCATTCAGAGTGTGAATAGGCCTTAATTCTATTTTCTGGCAAATTATTGTGCATAATGTGCTCAGCATGCATACTATATACTGCAGCAATAATAAGAGTAGTATGCTAGTATGCTATCGCAAAGGTGCGTCCTAATCAGTGTTGGGTAAGTTACTTCAAAAAAGTAATTAATTACTAATTACTAATTACATCATCAATGTTGTATTTAAAATACTTTTCTAATTACTGTGTCTGAAAAGTAATTTAATTACTCAATAAGTAACTTATCACTAATTACTTCTTAAAACCCTATAAACCTTGACCGGATAGACAATAGAAAGGAAACTCTTTTAATAATTTAGTCAAACATGGAATAGTTTAGCCTTTTATAGCTTTTTAAAACATTTTAACTTTATTAAAACATATACTATAATACTTTTATTTACTTTATAATACTTAGGGTCACTATACCAAAAATCTAGTAGTCAATACCACCAAAAGTGCACAATACTCGATACCACAGTAAAAATATATAAAAATACAAATACAACAATGCTTTTTTTTTTTTTTTTTTCAGGTAGGTCTAATAGTAGTAAGTAAAAATACCACAGAAATTTAATAATCAAATATAAAATAACTCTGCATAGTCATAACTGTATAAATGAAATATAGATGAATACTTATTAAAGCTCTTCTTTTGTTGTTTGATTATCATTTATAATACAGACAGCCAATAGTAGAGAGTAGCATGTTTTAAAGACTGCTGTCACTAAGACCTAATGCACAGAGACAATATGCTGTTACACATGCTGTTCACATTCACATAACCAACACGAATATACGGCAAGATCGGCATTTTGACATAACTGTGTGTGTATTTGAACGTTTATGTGTAATAAACCGCGAAAATCTGACACTCGCGAGAGGCGGCTATGTGTGTGCGCTTTGGTCGAGAGCGTGCTGACTGAAGACCGTCTCTCAGAGAGCGCGTGCAGTTTTTTCTCCCTAGAACATAGATTACATTTTACCCTAATGTTCTTGCCTACCTGTGTCAAAAAAGTGAAGTAATTGGAATATTTCCATTCTGCAAAACAGCCACTCGCTTCTGCCGACATCTTCAGACAGCGACTACACAGCCAACTGGTGCGAAGCTGCGAACTCACGCGCGATTTTAAAGAGGCAGCGTTCACTTTTACTTTTAGACGACAAATTTGGATTTTAAATTCAATATTGATTTAAACAGAACTGTTAAACTACTTTACAGTATGTAACGCAAGTACATTATAAGTAACTGTAATTAAATTACCTAAAAATGAACAGTAATCCCTTACTTTACTTTTTCAGTGGATGAGTAATTTAATTACAGTAAGGCGTTACACCCAACACTGGTCCCAATTTGTGTACTTATGCACTATTCTGTGCTGTTTTATAGTATACATAGTGTTAATAATGTGTTCACACTGAAAATTCCAGATGGAAAAAGTGCACTTTAAAGTCCTTGTAAAGCAATATTAAAATATGTGTTCTGAGTTTGTCACACCACAGAAAATGTGTTATTAACCACCAAGCCAAATTTGAATGATTAAAAAAAGGGGCGTGCGGGGCCATGCTCTGTGACTCTAGTGCGTCATCGACAGTTATTATAGTGAGGGGCGGGGCTATGCTCAGTGGCTGCAGTACGTCATCAAGCCACCATTTTAGCCCCACAATTCAGTACTACTGAGTTCACAGTCTTTGTAATGTGTTTCAGCAATACATTTGTAACATGTATAATGTGTTTAGAAACAATTCTCAGAATTGACTTTACCTGAATGATATACTTAATTAACCGACAAACTGTCACAGCTTTAATTACATATCAGAGGGGGAGGGGCTACAACCCTCTACAATGCAAGCAAATCAGTTGCATATGCGACCAAATTTCACGACAGGTGACTAAAAAAAGTCTTTTATTAGACAATGGCTAGTAAATTCAGTCGCCTGAAAAAAAAACAAGTTTAGCGCAGATATAATTTCATTGCCTGCTGAGCTTTACGCACCGTCGCTTAGCACCCTCTGTTGCTTTCTTTCAACACGCGTCTCACTCAGCATGAGCGAAAGAGAAAGCACATGCAGGGCTCGTTGACAGAACTGTCACTGATCGGACCAGTGGCATGTAAATTTATCATTTGCACGTGTTTTTAAGCCTTGCCCATTTAAACATTCAAGTGCAAGAAGACGCAAAAGATAACTCGCGCATGCCATGTGAGAAGTTTTGTGTGTGCCCACCACATCCGAAATGTGCGCCCAGAAAGCCGCGTCTGACAGCACACGAATACTGAATTGAGCTCTCTTTCACGTCTTCCGTTTGAACGGAAAACGATGCTATTTCACACAAAATGATGCCCGTCTTGGTGAGTAAACATAGTTATGTCTTAAGTGAATGTAAACAGAAAGTAAAAGTGTGTGTTACAGTATATTGGATCTGTGCATTCGTCTTAAAGTGACAGCAGCCTAATATTCCTGTTCATCCAAAACAGTCTCACAGCAAAAAATCATAACTTTTGTAACTTTATTAAGGATTAATGTATATTTAATTTATACATTGAAGACTATCCAGTGTTATTTTACTTGATTTCTTTATTCAATTTCTGCACCTAATCTATATCTAACTACCGTTAGATCTACCTGAAAAGCACTGTTCCCTTTTCGACGTGCGTCAGTAGTGACCGATGAATTGGCGGTATCCTTTAGGGAACGAGGGTTACGTACGTAACCGAGATGTTCCCTTTCAGTCGGTCACGTTTGACGTACGTCAGTAGTGACCGACGAATTGGGATATCGCCAGAGAGCCCTATCAGCTTCGAGTAAACTAAAACAAGCCAATGGAATTGGCGTGCGATATTTGCATAATGCGCACCGCCCCCGCCAGGTGGTATAAATAGGCAAGCAGATGCAATCGCACTCTGTTTTTCGCTGAGGAGACAACCTTGACTTGCCACAGAAACTGTGGCGACGGGACGTACGTCTCCGTTCCCTCCTTCAGGGAACGAGGGTTACATACGTAACCGAGACGTTTATTTAATTGGCATCTTTTCTATTGTTTATTTGTGCTATTGCTTGTAGTTTGATTATTTAACCTTATTTTATTACAGACTGTTTACTTGACTTTAATAGTGTTTGAAATGTATATATTTATGTTGATTATTTCTTCTTCTTCCGTTTGCATTGTTCTTGCATTCCATGTAAAGAGTCTGGCAAGTAAACTAAAAAAATTACTAGCCAATGGCAACTCGAGCTTCAGTGTGTCCGTAGAGGGTTGGGCTAACAGACTCCGCCGTTGAATGACAAAATAACATACACTACAAGGTAGAGTACATAAGTACAAGTATAAGTGTATAGTGCGTTATTTGGGACACAACTGTAGCCTCTTTTTCCTAGTGCTAATTTCATCCTCTCACAAACTCCCACTTAAACTCCCACACTTGTGAGTGTGAGCGCTCGAAAACGTGCACATCCAAACACAGAACCACTGCACACATGGGCATCTCCATACGAGGAGTGTGGGCACATGTGCATGAGTAAATCTTGTTACGCTAGTGCCATGTGAAGGCAGCAATGTAAATCTGTTTGAGCTGATAAGACAGAGTTCATGAATATTAAATGGGAATGTTCCCTTAACACTCTCTGCTCTTGTTAACACGTTTACACCACATATTCTTCCTTCTCTATCTCTCTTAAATGATAGTGTCACTGTCAAACACAGAAATGCTATCATGAACTGTCATGTTTTTAGATTCCCCAGTATCCCTCACTGACTGTCTTTTTCTCATTTTTCCTGTCTAGTTATGTCTCACTCATATTATTTATTTGTCTAGTCCAATGTTTTGTGCCATAACCTAAGACAGCTTGTTAAAATGTTCAACACGTAATAGAGATACAAACGACTCTTTCTGTAATAAGCCAGAGGGAATACTTTTGAGCCTTTTTCTGGCCTCTTGCTTAGGGTTTTGTGAAGCATGGTATGATGTATTATGGATAAAAATCTCCCCTTCATTTCTGTCACTCTTTTAGGAAAGTGAGAGAGACGCTTCCTTCCTTCCGTCAGTTCTTCAGTTCAGCGTTCAGCCTCACTCACATCAGTCTGGCATCCATGAAGATGCCTCCCGACGTGCTGAGGTGAGCCCGGTCGCCGTTCTGGCTTTTCATGCTGCAGTTAACACTGGCTTAGCTGATTTAATAGTTGGTTTCCCAGTCTGACCAACTCACAAGTGCCCTCTCTAAATCCAACAAACCAGATTTTCACATTTTGGGAGACAAGCTAACGATATTAGGCTGGTTTAAGATGTTTTTAGCTGGGTGACTTGCATGGAAAAGATAACCCATGTCAAATTAACCCATATTGTGAGTCATGTTATGTAAGTCATAAGGTATTGTTGGTAACCAAACCGTTTGACCATTGACTTCCATTGTATGAAAAAACAAAACAAAAACACAGAGACATTTCTCAAAATATCTTAAATGATGTATAAATGATGATAGCGTTTTCACTATCCCTTTAAACACAAAAATCTTCAGTTATCACTGCAGTTTTCAAGAATACACAGGCATATTTTTTTGATGTAATATAGATTTGAATGGCTTGCTGAACAGATCAAATCAGCCACATCCCCTGTGTAGTGTACAAGTAAAAAGTGTAGTATGTACTGTAAGTAATCATTTTTGGACTCTATTGTAATTGTTAAAATTTCCAAGTATCCGCATTATCCTCTAAAAGTGATCGGGCAGACCAAACCATAAGTCATAGAGACTTGAAACTTTGAGGGCTGGTGGTACTCACACCGTCTACAATGTCACCAAGGCTCGCCCCGATCGGCCTAATGGGGGCGCTACAGCGGTGAAAAGTACGAAATCGCTCATAACTCCTAAACCGTTGGGCATAGACTCAAGTGTCTTATATCATTGGAATCCTTGGCTGAAGATGGAAATTTTTGGCTATTTTTCACTTTTTTTACGAACTAGTCCTAGGTTTTGGGCCTGATCGGAACCAAACCAGCGCAGCAGGATTTTCTGGAGTCTGATTGTGTATTTATTTTTTTCAAAAAAAAGGTTGAAATTTCTATTCACGGTTCCTAAGGGCCACCGTTTGAAGCGGGAGGAGCCACTTTTACTAAAATGGCAATAACTCGTGAACAGAATTAGATTATGTTCACCAAACTCAGCACACATACGTATGTAAGAGCTCATTCTGTGGTCGTGTGACAAAGGACAAATAGCCACCATAACATGGAAAAAATGCTATAACTATGCAACCCAAAGTCTGATTGACTTGAAAATTGGCATGCAGTGTCTTTGTCCAAGGTGCCAATACTGCCTTTGAGGACAATCCTGTATCTCGAAAAACGTGGCCAGCGGCGGCCAATGAAATTTAATTGACTATCGCACATGTCCACGGCATTCGCCACATGGTAGAACTCCTCATTCTGAGCAATTTTGCCTTTAGGACCACTGTCCATCGAATCGTTCGTTAAATATTGGAGATTATTTTAAAAAAACAACTAGGTTTTTGGCTCAACCTCAATAACTGTGAAAAAGCTTTATAAACCATATATTTCCTATGATAAATTGCCTCTATTAGCTGTAAATGGTCTTTTCCATCTATGATGGAGATTGTTACAGGCTTGCCAATTAAACATAATACCTTTTTACGCATTTGCTTAAAGGCATTAAAGCACTTGAACCCCGATAATTGCTGCTTGCTATATTTATTACCATTTTTACTACTACTATTCTTACCCTAAACTTTTGAATGGGATTATAGATAATATATATATATGACTTTTACTATTAATGGACATCTCAATTCTTTGATAGAGGCTCATAATAAATAATTTGTTGAAACTGCAAATCATATTTCATCATCATTTTTCCGTCTGGATGTGAAAAGCCCACTGTAAGAACTCTCTGGGGATTCATTTCTAGTTTTAGAGCTCTGCACCCCTAACTGAGGTCAGAATCAAGATGTTCACACAGCTGCTATTTTAGGAAAGCCGGAATGTTTTCAAATGAAGCATTTCAAACAGGGTCATACCTCCTCCCTGCTCACAAACCGAGCGCAAGATGGGCTGTCACACCCAGCTGAGCACCTGACTTTAGCTCTCGTCTGTCAACACCACCGGCCCACACCAGAGGAGTCAAACTAATCTCTAAGCTCTTTTTCCCTTAATCCTTTAAGACCTGCGTAACGCTTTGACAGTGTCCATATAGACCTTTTCTGATTTGATTTATTATGGAGATCAGCCATGGAAGCACATAATAGAATGCTAAGTCTCTTCAATGAGGCATGTAATGCTGTCAATAATGACGACGTCCATGTGTTTGTTCACAGGGCTTTGTTCCTTGGGCTTTCATCCAATCCTCACATCACTGACCTACACCTGGACATCAGCGGCTGTGAGGTACCCCATCCCCCCCGTTGTGGCCCTAAACCTGGACTGAGCTCTATAAATGCCTGTCCTCTCTGTGGTCTGTAGATCATTCAGTCTGTGGTCACCTTACTGTACGCCGGCTACTGAATTAGTCACACAGAAAGTGTTTAAAGGTTTTGTTTCAGAATGCAATGTGTCTATTTTTAGGGGTGTGAATCGTCACTGGTCTCACAATTCAATTTGATTACGATTTTCAAGAACGATTCGATTCGATTCCACGATACATTGCATCCTCAATTTTTAATATTACTGCAGGTGGCTACATTTTCGTCAATGAATACAAGCAGTCAGATATATGAACTCCCTTTTTATTTTATCTGCTCCAAAAAAAGTACACTTCCTGAATCTAGCAAACATCAAACAAAACTTACGTCTGAACACAGCAGATGACAGGAGCATTTAGAACTAATAAATACTAGTAAATACTAAAAGCGCATGAAACTGTCAAGTCACACACAGTCACACACATGCTCGCTCGCATCGAATGAAAACAGTAAAAACTTCAGTAGGCAGTGTTGCCAGGTCCGCGGTTTTCCCAGTAGGCAGGTTATTTTACATGTCCGCAGGTTGAAGTGACCCCAATAACGTGAATTTTACCAGGGGAACCCCACCAAAAAACATGGATTTTACCCCATGGGGCGTGATTTTTACCTCCTTTCATGTTCATATGTAAATTGCGCAAGCTTATTTTGTCCATTAGATCGTAAGATCTGAAAAAACCCATACATTTACCTGCCCATAGACCCACCCCTCAAAGAAGTGGTCGAAAGTGGACAAAACAGATTAAAACACCAGGTATAAACGGGAATGTGTCTCCCTCGTCTACTTGTGATCCAGTTGAACAAAACGCATCTTAATACCAAGTGCAAACAGGGCCTTAGTGTCACATCTAAAAAAAAAGTGGTAACACTTTAGTATAGGGAACATGTATTTACTATTAACTACGACTTTTCCCCTCAATAAACTCCTAATTTACTGCTTATTAATAGTTAGTAAGTTAGTTGTTAAGTTTAGGTATTGGGTAGGATTAAGAATGAATAAGGTCATGCAGAATAAGGCATTAATATGTGCTTATTAATTATTAATAAACAGCCAATATTCTAGTAATATGCATGCTAATAAGCAACTAGTAAAAAGACCCTAAAATGAAGTGTTACCAAAAAAGTCAACTTGCATAATAATGGTGTAACAACCGTTTGGTAGCTTTTTTTGTCAAGTCAAGTCAAGTCACCTTTATTTATATAGCGCTTTTTATAATGCAGATTGTGTCAAAGCAGCTTTACATTGATAACTGGTACATTATATTACAGCTCTTAAAGAATAGTGTCAATGCAGGCAGATCAAAGCACTGTTGAATATCAAATATCAAGTGTCCCCAACTAAGCAAGCCAAAGGCGACAACTTTTTCAGTTGTCGATATGGCTTGAATGGCTATGAAATATTTCTTGATATAACTATTGTAAAGTTCTGGCACTTTTGTAAAAGTAAGAAATAATAAATTAGTCCAAAACTGCTGCTCTATCCTGTAGGAACTTTGAATGTGTGGAGCTATTCTAATGGATGAGTCATTCATTTTTGACGTAGATGATTGGACTGTTTTAGAATGGCAAAACAATACTTTGTTTCTTCACAGAAACTGACTTTCAAAAGAAAAAAAAATCTACCTAAAGAAATAAAAGGTGACAACTAGCCCTGGTCTCAAAATAACAAATGGAAAGCCTGTAAACAGGGACGTGCACAAACATTTTGGGGGGCAGGGGCTCAAGTGGAAAAAAGGGCACTTCTCATAATTATTTATTTAAAAAAATAATAACCAAAACATTAAATATATTAACACTCCTCTGACTTCCTTACCAATTTATTTTAATTCCCTCACACTCACACAGTTGTTTCATACTCAGCAGATTTCTACAAAATAATCAGTTCAACACTTCTTTAATATTCACTAGGTTTATCACAACAGCAAAGGAAACTATGCCTAAATGTGCATGTTTTCTACACTACTATTTAAGTAGCTATATATTTAGAATAAATGACCGAACCAAGGAGAGGGACATAGTTTTTATTTTGCACAAATCAATAAATCGTTTGGTGTAATTGGAATACTTCTTTCATATAGTAGATGATTTTAAGATTTTGGTCTACTTTTGCTTCCATGTCTTCTTTTACTCGAATGGAAAGAAAACTTCCAAAATACACATTTAGATGTTTTTTGTTATAAGCCTACTACCCTCCGTCTCTTTCCATCTGTAGATTTCTTCTAAATGAACCAAAACAAGCTAATCTGCATATTTAAACACATCAAGAGACCATTCCCCTGAAATGTTGTAAGTGCATAATATGTATTATAACAAATGCCTGCAGAGGGCGCCAAAAGCCTGGTAATTGTTGTTGTTACACAGCACGATCAAGTCCTTGTTTTTGGCCAACCAGTATAATTAAAAATATAATATTAGTTAAATAATAATAATAATCAGCCCCTTCTTTATGATAGAAATGCTACAGCCACTGTAAGAATATGTGGACATCAAACATGCATGCTCAGAAACTTTTATTAATGTATTCTCCTGTGTAAGCATAGCATTAAAAATGATAGCATTATGCAATGCTGTATTATGATTTTTTTTTAATGGTTTTAATAAATCCTTAATCCGTGGAATGCTCCACTTCCGGTATTGACAGCCCTACAGATATCTTTACCAGGGTTCAAAACGCAATGCATAGCACATTAAAATAATTAAAAATTATAATACGACGCCTATCAAATCAGGCCTATCAAATAATCTTAGCCTTAAATAGCCAAAACGTTCACACGTTTGTGAACATACATAAGCTTCCTGAAAGAGATGCACGGGATTTATTCTTTTTCGATTCTCATTTCCAGACAGCTGTTGTCTTTTCCCGGGCATAGTTGTCACAAGTTGTTGTCAGCCAACAGCAAACATGCGTGTGCGGGAATGGCGTGTCGTGGAGGGAGGGCATCGACAAAGCCGACCTGATCTATAGTATTTGTTTATGCAGTAAATATATTTGTTTGACAGGTAACCTGTGCTCAAACAGGAATATATATTAATTTATTAAAATAAAATAACACTCCAGAAAAAAAGGGCATTTTCTCTCGAGGAAGAAAAAGGGCAGGTGCTCAAGCCCCTTTTATGTCTATGTGTGCACGTGCCTGCCTGTAAATGTATTTGTTTGGCAGACTGTGTGTTAATGTATTATTTTTTGAACACTTGAAATTGATTCTATGACCTTGGTGTTGGTAGAAACATGCTCTTTCAGTTGAGCTATTGGAAATATATAAGTATATACTAAATTATACATGTTTGAGCCTTTGAGTGTTCGCTCTCTCTATCTTCCCTGTGTGTCCATCTCTTTTTCATTCTCTCCGTTTGTCTGCCTCTCAGCTCAGGTCTGCTGGAGCGGGAATAATACAGGACCTTTTCCCCAGAGTCTCCTGCATCAGCACACTGGACATCTCAGACAACGGTGAGACATCTAACTGCATAAATGAAAAGAGGCTTTTGTCTGCTCCCACCGACCTTCAGCCCATCTCTTTCCCCTCAGTTGCGTTTG
The DNA here is from genome assembly GCA_037101425.1 of Elopichthys bambusa. Taxonomy (NCBI): domain Eukaryota; kingdom Metazoa; phylum Chordata; class Actinopteri; order Cypriniformes; family Xenocyprididae; genus Elopichthys; species Elopichthys bambusa. The sequence goes on along the minus strand of CM074437.1, from coordinate 3,240,466 downwards.
CTTCAGTCTCTGTTGACTCTGCCTGTTCATTTCAGGGCTGGATGCTGATCTCCTCTGTGTCATTCCTGCCTTCTCCAGACACCCGTCCCTCAAACACCTGCTGCTGGGCAAGAACTTTAACATCAAGGGCAGGTACTTATTCCTGGACTGAGAGAGACACACGTCACAGAGCAAACAGAGACATATGTATACATTTATTTGTGTGGCAGATGCCTGTATCCAAAGTGACTTACAGTATGAGCATTTTTACTAGCTGCCTGTAGCAGTTTGAAGATAAGCGCCTGAAGGTTCAATACAGCTTTAGCTCCATCAGCAACATCTGTGGCATGCTGTCGATTGCCAAAAAACTGAAAATGTATTTACAGCTGTACCCTTACAATGGAAGCCTTGCAGGCAAGTGGGAAATGTGAAACTCATATTTTTGTACATGAATCCTACAGTAGAAAATGTTATCTGAGCTGACTAAATGGTCTAAATTGTCAGATTTGAAAAAGAGTGAGTTCTCTAGGCTGGTGAAAATATGTTTTTAACAATATAAACCTTTCAAGACAGACCTACAATGAGCTCTGAGGTTATTAATGGATGGTAAATGTTTCTGTTGAAGCTATCAGTCAGCGTAGTTACAACATTATTAAAAAAAAATAAAAAAAAATCAGATTTAATAGACAAATTCCAGGTGATAAACTACACTACCCGTAACCCCGGGAAGAAAGATCTACCAATCAGAGAGTTGCAGCAAACAAATCATCTCAGCAGGGACCACCCACTACCATGAAGCACTGCATATGATGTAACTGAGTCTGTCTCGCTACACACACACACACACACTCAAGCTTATTATATTTGGCACAGTGGTTGCTGTAGAAAGCGCACAATGCAGGAGAATATGGTTACACTTTATTTTACTGTATGTGTACTTACAGTGTAGTTACCCAAGAAAGTACTGGTAATAAAAGGTAACTACATGGGTTAAGGTTAGGTTTAGGGATAGGTTATTATCTAGTTATAACCCAGTTATTGTAATTGCTATACTGTAAAATAAAGTGTCTTTAATACATCCAAATCCAACACTCAGGAGATTACCAGGAATCAGCATATAAAACAACCACGTAAACCAACAACGACACGGAACAATGAACAGAGGAAACTAAGGGTTTAAATATTGTAATAATATTTCACAATATTACTGTTTTTACTGCATTTTTGATTAAATAACTGCAGCTTTGGTGAGCATAAGAGACTTCTTACAAAAACATTAACAAATAAATACTCCAGAATGTCTTTTTTACTCTAAATATGGTCATAAAATGCATCACTAATTAATTAATCAGGTGTTACCTAGTCACTCTGCAGGAGCTACTAGTGATCTGGATGATTATTTTGAAGTGAAAACTAGGGCTGGGACAATAAATCAATTCATCTCGATTCTGAGATTTTCCGAATCTCGATTCTCTCTCGAATTGATTCTGAGCTTAGTTTTTAACAGCAGATGGCGCTCTAGTCTAGTTTTTAACCGCACACTCAAATACTCACGAAGAAGAGCGTTCATGCTCTGAGTTACATGCTCATGGGCTGAGTCTGAGAAAGTACTTGCACCTCAGAATGCTTTTATGATGCGAGATTAACGTAAACACCCTTGTAATTCGCGTCAACCTTTTCAAACTCTATGAATATTTTCGTAAAGGTTCAAGTGGTGTGTGTAAGGAATTGGAAGAGAGCAGGTAATTTTGTAATTTTTCGCCACTAGAGGTCACTTACTCAAAACAAAGGCGTAGCTTGATGATGCCTAGATTTCGCTGAATCATGGGACGTGTTGTCTTCACGTCTTTTTTATTAACATAACTGTAGTATGAAGCAGCGTGTTGGGGCGGAACAAGGCCGCTGGAGCGATTGCTAATGAGAGACGAGCGCGACACACTTCTCGAGAGCAGTGGAGCTTTTATTATGCCACAGACGAGCGCTTCCGCTTCTTCCGGTCATATGTGGGGTAACGCAGCGCTGTTTATCATATTAGATACATTTGTGTGTTGAAAGTTGTTATAATGCTACTCTCGGCGGCTACTATGAGACACTTGTTGCACACTGCAGTAAGCTAGATCGATATTAGGCATGGTAAAACTTTCTGTAAATCAAGAAAACGAGATTTAAACAATAAAACTGTGTTGAGCTATATAACATGATTAGTTTTCTGTCGATGAATGTATCCAAACAGTTGCTCACCTGTCTAATAAAACACATAATATATTAAAGCGTCTTTGGTGTTTCCATGGTTTCTACAAAATAAAACCAGAAATCGAGGTTAACGCGGGTATGATGTCATTGATAGGCGACGCACGGACACAGTTCATGTCCTGGTTAAAATTGCTTATTTCTCTGAATTAAAGCATTCTTACACAAGTATACAAGTCAACAAAATATATAACACTGTTCTAGTGTTTTTTGGATATTTTAATCCAAAAATCTTACATATTGTGCCTTTAACAATATTTATTTTAAGGTGACATAGTTACATATTACTACATAGTAATTACTAACCCTCAACCAAACCCTAACCGTAACCCTTTAGTAAGTACATGTAGTTTTACATTAATATTACTCAATACTTATTTGAGTAAGTACAATGTACCTACATCACCTTAAAATAAAGTATAACCATGTGTTTATAATTTTAACAAATGGCTGTAAATAAGTGTGCATTGATTCATAGTATTCCTCATAAAATGGTGCACAATCTACACAGTCTTAAATGTATTACTGCAAGCGTTTGTTTTCACAGATTGAATTTCAAAATGATGTTCGGTGATAATCAACAGCATGACCTACAGTAGATACTGACAGAGCTTATAAGTACAGTACACAGATTAACAGATATAACAGGTATCCACCCTGAGGCATATGAGGTAAGCAGGTTAGAGAAAAGTCTGTGAAACCGTCTGCAATCACAAACCGAATGTGAGCACACAGTAGGAGGCTCTCAGGGAGGGACTGGGGGAGAGGTGTGTGAAGTGTCATTAATCTTGGGGTTGATGGAGTTTGTGTATGTATAAAAGTCGTGCTGTTTCCTGTGTTTGCAGGGTTCTGGATGAGGTTCTGCAGAAACTAGTGCATCTCGTGCAGGAGGAAGAGTGTGTGAGTGTTTCACAAGCACACATACACATGGACATAACTCTTTACTTCCTGTACGCACCTTTTTGCTTTCAAACACACACGCGGAGTACAAAAGCTTTCTAATGGTCAGCTGTGTGTATTACAGCACTAGTGATTCATCCATCCTTCCTTCACTCTCTCTCCTTCTTTCTTTCTAATCTCTCTCCTTCAGGGCACGTAGCCCTCTCACTGCAGATATCGCCTTGCTTGATCAATTATTAAGCACTGTTTTTACAGATCACAGACATTGCAAACTCACACACACATACAGTACACTCTCTCTCTCTGGTTGCTCTTCCTTCTTGACAGGCCCTGCAGAGCTTGTCTCTGGCCGACTCCAGGCTGCGTTCGAGGGGCACGGTGCTCGTGAACGCTCTCGGCAGCAACGCCTGCCTGAAGAAGGTGGATTTGAGTGGGAACGGACTTGATGACACAGGAGCGAGGATGCTCAGTAAAGCCCTGCAGATCAACACCACGCTCAGGTAGTCTGTCGTAGGGAGAACAGGGTTACGGTACTGCAAATTATTTGAGATGCTAATACATATACTGTCTCAGCTGCACAAAAATATGCAATACGGTCAGGGCTTGACATTAACTTTTTTGCTCACCAGTCACTGTGGCTAGTGGTTTTCCAAAGTTACTAGCCACTCAGCATTTTCACTGGCCACAATTTTGACATTGATACCATGGGGAAAAGCTGCCATATAGATATTTTTAATATTATCTCATAATTTGGCAGCATGTTTATTAGGCTGCTGTCACTTTAAGACCTGACGCACGGATCCATTATACTGTTACACATGCGTTTTTTATTCTCAACTGTTAACTTAAAACATGACTGACTGTGTTTACTTGAATACCAACCTGGTCTCATTAGAAAAACGTACATCTGGCAACGTTTTCGTGAGTCGCAAAAAACATACCAATACGTACATACCACTGCAGTTTCAATGTGAAATGTCCACTGAGTGGCGCTAAAAGCGTGTTCATTTATTTATTTATTTATTGCCGGAACAGATAAACGTTAATATGGTACGTTTTTATTACGTTGGTTTTAGACGTATCACCACAGCTCTGATTTAAAAATTTGTCCGGTGAGTGGCGCTAAAAGTGTAATGCTCCATTACGTTTTAAAATAACGTACCACCAACACTACACCTAAACCTACCCGATAGTGTTAACAAAAGCAAATGTGAAATAAAAAGCATCCGTAATCATGCCGTTTTAGCTTGTTTAGATCTCTCATCTTTGAGCTCTTTTACCGTGACTCGTTTTTCCCGGGATTCGTACCCAAGGCTTCCTCATCCTAAGTACAATTCTGTATCAGCTGAGCTACCGAGCAAGCTTGTTATTGTCAGAAAAGCGAAACATATGGAGCTGGTTAAGCGATGCAAAGTCCAAAATATATTTGTTTACAAATCGAGCACTTTGGTAAAAAAGTGTTTTGAAGTCATAACATAATATTGTGCAAGGAGACATGAAAACAAGTCTTTATTAATCCATAATCTGACCCTGTAATCGTAACTGTGTATGAAAACGATTAAAAGCTCTTGCTGTTTTACTGCCTCTAGTGTACGTATTTTTGCGACTCGCGAAAACGTTCCCACAGGTAAGAGACCAGGTTGGTGAATACTCATCAAGACCAGCATTTGGACATTATTTTGTGTGTATTTGACTGTTTAAGTGCAATAAGCAGCAAAAAAGAACTCAATTTAGTACTGAGAGGCAGCTTTATGTGTGCACACTTATGTGATTACCCATGAAAAAAATCAATCTTTCTGACAACACTACATTGCACTTAGTTTATTATTTCAGATGCCTTTTTAAAAGACTACAATTGAAAAATGTATATATTATTTACAAAATTCAAAGTGGCTAGTAGGAAATACACCCGCATTTAGCGGGGTGAAGGGTGTAAATGACAAGCCCTGATCATAGTAATAACAAAAAAACCTGTTGACTGAGAGGCCAAATATTAATTTTAGTATAAGTGTCAAGGACTAGATCTTCAAATTATGCATCCTTTTCAATAGAAATCTTTGCAGATTTCAGCAAAATTATGATTGCACATAATTTATGGTTTTCTACATCTTCTGCCCGTTGTGTTTTTTCCCCTTTATTAAATGTTTTGGTTAATTTGTTAATGGGTCATTTTTAAAAAAAAAAATATGGTGACATCAGTCATCAGACATATTTTTAGTTTAGGGTCTAATTCTCACTAACTAGTTTCTTATTATCATGCATATTACTTAGGATATTGGCTGTTTATTAGTACCTATAAAGCACATATTAATGACTTATTCTGCATGACCATATTCTACATCCCTTAATTCTACCAATAGCTAAACTTAATTACCTTAATAACTATTAATAAGCAGTAATTAGGAGTTTATTGAGGCAAGTCGTAGTTAATAGTTGGTTAGTAGTAAGAACTGGACTCTGACCAAACTTTTTGAATTGCCTAATTTTTACATTTTTGTTTGTTAATTATTTATTTGAATATTTATTTATGCATTTACAGTGCTATCACATTTATTTTTGCTCATTTTGTTTTCCCGGGGTTAAGCAGTAGTGCAATGTATAACTAGTGTGCTAGAAAGCAGAACAAAATAGGCAATTAATAATGATTTTAAAAAAATAAACTAAAAAACAAAAGTCATACAATATATGTAATAATGCCTATATGTTAATACATACTTACCATCAGCTTTTATGAGAGAAAACTGAACTGAATCCAAAATTTCATCAAGTTAGAAAATGAACAATTTTGACAATGACCCTAATTCTTTTCTCTGTTTAACACATTTTACCATATTTAAAACAGAACTCAGCTTATTTTTTCATCAAAATCAGTGCAGAAAATGTACAAAATGCATGCAGATTCCATTCGGGTGTGCTCGTTAATAATAAATAATGCATAATAGTTTAGTTCTGTAATAAGACTGTCATGGTTTGTTTCTTTCTTGTAGAAGTGTGACGTGGGATCGGAATAACACAAGTGCAACGGGTTTCCAAGATGTGGCTCGAGCCTTAGAACAGTATGACACACACACACACACACTCTCTCTCGCATTCGTATCATGCAGACTCACCCATGTGAGAACTGACTCACTCATCCCTCTGCGAACTTATTCACAGCATGCTGTTACTGGGGAAAAAAAAGAAGTTCAGTCCATGCCTACATGAATCTGTTTGTGATTGCACAGTCTTTCATCACCTCTCCGACCTGCCTGTGATGCACAATTAGAGCATTGTTCTGGAAACCTCTGATCCCTGGAGATCTACACAACTATTATTTAATGTAGAAACTTTTTTAGCAGACTTGAACTTGTATTCAGAGGACTGTAATCATTGTGTGAAGGTTGTTCTCAGTACAGAATGCTTTGAGAAACATAGTACTCTAAAAAGTTGAAAAGAAAGCAAGTTGTTTCTTTAGACACATTTTCTATCTTGCTGGAGCTTATTCATCTCTTGTGTTGCCATGTTTGTGGAAAACTTGAATCATTCCTGCTCTCTCCTCAGTAACTTCACTCTGCAGTACATGCCCATCCCACTCAGTGATGTCACACAGGCGTACCGTAGCGCCCCTGACAGGACAGAACAGGCACTAACCAAGGTAAGAGTGATGATTTTTATTTATTTATTTTTTTTTATTTTAAAGAAGCTATGGTAACACTTTAATTTTGGGACCAATTCTGACTATTAACTAGTTGCTTATTAGCATGTATATTACTAGGATATTGGCTGTTTATTAGTATTTATAAAGCACATATTAATGCCTTATTCTGCATGGCCATATTCTACATCCCTTAATCCTACCAATAGACTGTATTAAACAATGGACGTAGTGTGCATGACGTCACCCGTAAGTTTTTGAAAAGCATATTTGAAACCCAAAGTGGCCAGAGCCGGCCGTCGCCATCTTGGCAGTGCGTCACTCCTGGATAACCAAAAATGGGCAAAGAGGCAGAATGTGGGTGGAGCTGAGGTGCCTGGTTGCTGAAACCACGCCCGCCTAGCACGACGTGACCAATTTAGCTCATGCTAAAAAGCTAATGCTATATGCTACTGATAGCATATAGATAGCATATAGCATTAGCTCCTGTTCCGTTGCACTGTCTGTTCTTGAGTAATTACAGGCCTATTTCCTACACATATTTTGAGGACATGTTAACAATTAAAACAATTAAATTTGTTAATTAAAACAAATTCTTCCAATATAGTCTGTGTTAGTAAATGTTAGTAATTATGTATAAATGCAGGCGTCACATTTTATGACAACGTTTCAGACTGTTTTATACAGTCTATGGTTTCAGCCCAAAGTTAATCACAGTCTGTCAGAATCTGGAGTGTAGTAAAGTTTTTTTTTTTTAATTATAAACAATAAATAAATTATTTTAAATAAATTAATAAATAAAATAACATTAAAATTTCACTCACTGGAAAAAATGGAGCCCAGACTTCTTGGACGGTCTGTTAGTACAGTTAACCGCACAGCAAGCCATATTATTTGATAATTGTATGAAATAATCCAGAAAAAAACATAAACACGGCAGGTATGCCAAGTTCAGCAGCTGGAATTAAACGAGGTGACGTAACTGCTAACAGACAGCAGACAAACAACAGCAGTGGCAATCCACCTGTCACTCAAGTGGCCACGCCCTTAATTATGCAGAACTTTAAGGCGTATTATAATTTAAACGGATGAGTTATAAAAAATTTCACCCCCCTTAGCAGTTGTCATGAACGGCAAAATTAGCTATATAGACCAAAACCACTTTCTGTACCAGGCTGTAAACTGTTTTTTTTTTTTTTTTTTTTTTAACATGGGAGGTCTACGGGATTGAATCCCTTTTTGGAGCCTGTCTCTAGTGGCCAGTCGATGAATTGCAGTTTAAGTCACTTCTGTGTTGGATTCAAGAGAGAGACTGGAAGGTTGCTGCTTGATCCTACTCAATACCTAAACTTAACTAGTGGTTGACCGATATTGTTTTTTTGATGGCCGATGCCGATATCTTAGAGAGCATGGTGGCAGATGGCAGAAATAAAGCCGATATAGATACTTTATATTTATTTGAATTAATATTTAAAAAATTAGAAATAAATAATTCGAAAATGAATTTAAAAAAATAATTTCTTAATTAAACAGGCTTTCTTTGGATGGCAACTTATTGATTCTGTAATCATATTACAGTATTTTTCACAAATAAAGAAATATGAAATAAAAAGGAAGTAAACACTGTAACCAAGAGGGCACTCAGTTATCTGGTAAGTCTGTGCTCACTGGGAATCATATTTATTTAAAAATCAGCACATCGGCCAAACGGAAAAACTTATCGGCCGATGCCGATATTTAGAAAATGCCAAATGGCGATATATATATAGGTCGACAACTAAATGTAACCACTACAACAACTACCTTACTAACTATTAAGAAGCAGTAAATTAGGAGTTTATTGAGTTAATATGTTCCCCAAACTAAAGCGTGACCTAAGTGGTATACAAGTTTTTGATTCCAGGTATAATAAAAGTCAAAAAAATTTTGCACAAAACAGCCATAATTTAGTTCAACATTACCCTTTACCCTTAGAAATAATAATAAACAGGCTTTTATTGCTTCTATACCTTGAAGACATGCGTTATGTAAAGACACAGTACTGAACTCGTCCTGTGACACCCAGTTTTGTTACATAACCCAGTTCCCTCTCAAAAGGGAACTCTACACTGCGTTTGAATGCATATGGGGAACGTCATCACGTGAACTGGTGTCTGAAAGCAATTATCAAATCTCACTAATCCTATTGGCCGGCGACAGCCTATGACGTCATTATAGACGCGATCCGGAAGTATAAAAGGAGCGCCTAGAGAAGCAGTCAGCATCTTATCGTCTTCAGGGACTGTTTTGTTTGATTGCGATTCTTCAAATCTGGTAAGGAATTTACTATGTCTAACAAACATTTCAGGAAGTGTGTGGATCTGTGTCCCAGGTTTTTGACACCTGATGACACACACAATCTGTGCGTTTTCTGTCTGGGAGAGGAGCATACGCGGACAGTGCTAGAGGGCGCTGTCTGTGCAAACTGTGAGCATCTGCCTATTGGGATGCTCCGCTCTCATTTGGCCCTCTTCTTGAGGGAAGAGCAGCCGACATCTGTGCCCAGTGGTTCTGGTCCGGCCCGTGCTGAGGCGGAGCGGCGACTGAAATCATGGGGCTCACAGATGGAGCTTGCTGAGGAGTTAAGAGAGAAATGTAATCTCTCGTAACCCCCAGCGGCTGATGAGGGTAGGCTGCTGTATGATGATGATGTTCTTTCTTTGTCATTATCTGATTTGGCAGCAAGTGCTCTTCTGATTTTTAGCCCAAGAGAGCAGGAGATGGCTATTAAAAAGGAAGAAGGTGAGCCTTCTGAAACTTCTAGGCCTCCCTGCCCCGCGTATACGGAGCTGTTTAGGTTATGGAGCATGCCTCTGGCAGGCTGCAGCTGCCACGAGAGTGCGTTAAGAAAGGGACTGCATGCGGACGGCTCGACGTACGATTCCTTTCCGACCATAATCTGGCAGCCCCCGTGAGCCTTCCATTCCTTCCTGATCTACATGTGGTGATCGAGAAGGCACGGAAGAACCCGTATTTGGCTCATATTCACTGACATCAGCGGGCTAATTTCATTGATGTTGAGGGAATGAGCCAGCATGGGTATGTGTCGATGCCCCCTATTGATGAGATGTTTGCTAACTATCTCATCACAGGGCGGGCACAGACATCAAAAGCTCTGGTCCTGCCTTTGAAGCTCTTTAAAGTGACATCGCGCTTGAATGGCAGGGCATACGTGGCAGCGGGTCAGACTGGTGCTGCTTCACACACAATGGCAGTGTTACAGGCTTACCAGTCTGATCTGCTGAAGGATCTGGATCAGCGGCAGCGTTTTTAAACCTGCTTACCGCTCAGATCCGATTCTGGGCCCAGACAGACAGGAGGTCCTGGCCCGTCCCAATCCGAGGATCGGAGACAGGGCCAGAAGTCCAATATCGCCTCTCGGGCACCTCCTCCTCCTCGGGGTAGGTCCCAGAGAAGGCGGGACTCTGGGAAGAAGAAAGATTTGAGGGAGGTAATCAATTACGGACAGCAGCAGCATCGGTGATTGATTTCCTCTCCATGAGGGTAGTTACATCTACCCTCTCCTTTCTTCTTCCCCCTCCTGAGTAATGATTTTTTACCCAGGTGCTTCTTACGATCAGGCCGAGAGCTGGGCCCATGATGAAGATTTTGCCTTTTGGCTTGATAGTGAAGAGGCTCTTTCAGGCTTGAAAGGACCATAGATTCCATCCTTCTATGATGGTAAGTCTCTGTTCTTCGAGCCGCAGGTTTAAGCTTGGTCTATATTTATATATTTTAATATATTGACCGTAGTTTTCTTGTATAGCTTTTCCTGGGTGTGTAAAAGAAATAGAAGGGGAATTTAGGGCCCTGAAGTTCCCATTAGGTTGGTTATCTTTGTGTTGGCTATATGGCCACCTTTTCAGCCACCATATGGTAGAGTAGCTTTCTCCTCTGGTCATAGCTAGAGTTTGTATTAGAGATTGGCACGCTTTACTTCAGACAGATCTATGTTAAGCGTCGGCCTTCGGGCCCCCTGATATTGTTTGACTTGGGGTGAGTATCTCTCCTCTGAGCTCTTGTTTTTAGAGTTTATTTCAGAGTTGCCTCCTCTCTATTGAGAGTTTTAGAGGTTGAGTTTTAGCCCCAGGCAGATCTATGCTTATGTGTGGCCTTATAGGCCCACAGCTATAGCTGACCTAGGCTAGAACTAGGGTTTAGGCGATATACTGAAGCATTTCACCCCTTTTATTACTACCCCTGTCAGGAGAGTGTAGTTTCCTAGTTCTGGCCTCCTCTTATCAGAGTTGTCAGGCCAAGGCCCATTACCCCTTTGGTGTTGGTGCAGGATAGATAGCGGCTAAGGTAGCAGACTATTGCTAAGTCTCCCTGGTGCCGTTGTCTCAGGTGGTAGGCCCCTTATCACTATGTGAATAAAAAAATGCTAGTGTTGCTGTGGCCCTACTTTTCTAAAGCTTTTCATTCTATACTTTGTTTAGTCTTCTCCCCTGAACTCCTTGAATTAAGATTCAAGCTTGAGTGAAATAGTGTTAGCTTTCTTTTAGCTCCTGTTCCCTAGGGTTCAGTACAGATGTCTCTGTCTTTGGTGAAAAGCGGCCACCCTTGAAATTCACATTTTTAGGGTAGTATGAATGAAAAGTGAAGCATTCCCCTGTTTCTCAGGGTTGTTAATGCTTTAGTTCTATTTTGCCCTACACAATGTGAGCCCTATAACTCTATTGCTGCCACAGGTTAGCACCTGTTTTTTGTAGTAGTAGGCTTTGTGCTGACCTCCTTCAGAGCATGGTGACTAGGTTGTACTCCCCTTGCTATTAAGGGTAAAAAATGTTTTTCTATATGGCCTGTTGGAATGCATAGCTCAGGTTGAGTTTGTTTGTGACCCTCACTATTTAGTTTGGTTCTTATGTAACTCCCTTTAGAGTTTAAACACTGCCACAAGATGTTGATTGTGTTGTTTGGAGTAGAAGGTTTACTTTGCGCCTCCTTCAGAGCACAATAGCTTGGTTTATCACAAGTTTTGTTGGTAGATGTTTAGTCAGAGTTTTGCTCACTTAGAACTGGCACTGCCACAGGTTTTATGCCCATGACCATTTGAAGCAGTAGGCCGGTTTTTGGCCTCCTTCAGAACATGGCAGCATATATTCTTTGTACTCCCCTTACTGTAAGGGTAAAAAGTGTTTTTACTGAGTACATTGCCTGTTAAAATATGTAGATTTTAAGCTCAGGTTGAGTTAAGCTAGGTAACCTCACTTAGTAGTATGGTTCTCAGATTAGGCTCCCTTAGAGCTTAGACACTGCCACTGGCTGATGCCCATGTCTTTCTGGAATAGTAGGCCCCGTTTGGGCCTCTTTTGGAGCATGTTGGCGTAGTTTGTACTCCTCTTGCTTAAAGAGTTTAAGTGTTTTACTGAGTACATTGCCTGTTGGAATGTGTTGAATAGAATCAAGCTCAGGAGGAGCTAAATAGTTAACCTCACAGGATAGTTTGGTTCTAATTATGGCTCCCTTAGAGCTTGGAAACTGCCACTAGCTGACGCCACGTGTCTTTCTGAGTCGCAGGCCCTGTTTGAGCCTCCTTCAAGAACATGATGGTGTAGGTTTGTACTCCTCTTGCTTTAAGAGTAAAAGGTGTTTTTACTGAGTACACTGCTTGTCGGATTGTGTTAAGGTTGACTGTTATGTAGGCACTCTACAGTCTTATCTGCTAGTTTGACTCTGTTTCATTCTGAACAAGTTCCATGTTTGTGGGATCTTGCTTATCAGCAAGCGAGCTGTTCTAGGTGTGTGGCCTTCACAGGCTGCCCTTTAGGCTTTCCCCCGCCACATCTGGGTGTTCTTTAAGCAGATTGTGCATGTTCACATGTTGGCCTTTCGCAAGGCTGCTGTGATGTATTTCTACACGCTGTAGAATTTATGTCATGTTGCAGGCCCTTTCCTTCCTAAAGGGCCTCCATTTGTGCCTACAGTATTGTTTATCTGTTAGGTTGAGTCCTGTACTCCTGCATAGTACTTCGCTCCCTAAACCGGTCAGTGGTTGAAGGCCTCTCTGAGGTCTCCCTATTGAGGATCAGCCCCTAGGCTGGTAAATGTACTCCCCTGTGTTGGGTTCCTTTAGAGTGCACAGCCTCCTCAGTGCAAATAATCAAGCTCTGAGTAGATCCTAGGATTGAGCAGAGTGTTACTCCGCTCATTGGTAAGGGTAAAAAGCACTAAGCTGAGTCCTGCTCTCCAGGATGCTCATCTCTACGCTGCCTTTTTGCAGTCACTCTTACTGGATATCTTCTCTGAAGAATGTGATTTGAGACTCTGTGATCAAGACTAGGTTGCTTTAATTAAACCAGGTCGGTCTTCATGGTGGCATTCAGGGTTGACTTTGTTCCCCTGACAAGTGACTGGCTAGGGTTCCTTCGGGCCCCCTGGCTACATTCCCTTAGAGGTACCCTCTTTTCTTTGGAAAAGAAGTTTGGTCCCAGAAGCCTTTGAGCAGCCTTGGTAGGCCTTCTGTGGAAGGCCTCTTTGAGGTTTATAGCTTGGGCGGTTGGCCATAGGGAATGCTGTCACTGACAGCCTATGTATGACCCGTAGGGGGATTGGTTATGGCACTTCAGTTGAAGCTGCTAGTTCTGACGATTTTTTGGCATGCACTCCTCTCAAGCATGGTGGCGTGGGTATATCGTTCCCCATATGGGTTCAAGTGCAGTGTAGAGTTCCCTTTCGAAAGGGAACGTCTCAGATTACGTATGTAACCAGGGTTCCCTGAGAACAGGGAACGAAACACTGCGTTACCTGCCATGCATCGGGGCTGCCTGCTGAGCAGTCCCTTCAGACGATAAGGTACTGACTGCTTCTCTAGGCGCTCCTTTTATACTTCTGGGTCGCGTCTATAATGACGTCATAGGCTGTCGCTGACCAATAGGATTGGTGAGATTTGATCATTGCTTTCGGACACCGGTTCACGTGATGACGTTCCTCAAATGCGTTCAAACGCTGTGTCTCGTTCCCTGTTCTCAGGGAACCATGGTTACATACATAACCTAAGACGTTTTCCAGCTCTCTGGAATACTTGATTCTGATTGGTCAATCAGGGCATTTAGCAGCCAAATGTTTTGCATAATGAGTAAATTCAGACTAATGGATGATCAGTATGGGTTTTCCATGAGATGTTCTTTTTTATTTATATATTTGATCCCCACAGTCATGAATATTTAGTTACATTCTTGAATTTCATAGTAGATGGTACTAATTTATTTTTTATTAAAAAAAAAGCTGTTTCCATCATATGACTTCTTTAAAAATCCATAACTGTGTGTGTCCGGCTGTTTTGAGACTAACAGTCCCAAGGTGGTGAAATGTTTATGCACGTTTAATGAGCCCGGAGATGTAAAACTTCTACAAGGTCAGCGCTGAGAGAGGGACACCGCAGACAATACATTTATCTTTCATTAATTTGCAGCATAATTACAATCATTTCCACATGACTGCATGGCTTATCTGAGCATCAGTGTTCTTTTATTTGTCATTAATGAGTATTCTCTCTCTCACTCGCTCTGTCTGTCTGTCTTCCCGTGTCTCTCTCAGATCCAGCGGGCTCTGTTAAGGAATAACCAGACTCAGCGTTTCTCTCAGAAACAGGCTCTTCGGTTGCATCAGGGGCTGGTCACCAGTACTGCAGAACAGGTACAGACCTCTTCCTGAGCACCGCCGCATGTTCATGTGCCTCATCATTTCTCTTACTCTTTACCACTGCAGATCCACCACTTCTAGTATGTGATCATGTTGATGATGGTGGTGATGAGGTCTCTGGGTCAGAGTTTGGGTCAGTTCAATTTCAGTTCTGCCAGTTCAGATCAATTGAATTTAATTGGTGGCTAAATTGCAAGTTTTATTTCAATGCATTTCCTGTAATATGTTATTTAAAATGCACTTAATATGGTCAATAACATATTTCAGGGTCAAAAAGCACTTTTTTATGTAATCAGAATTGCACAATTATGTCATTTAAATTCTCAGTTAGCACTTTAAAGTTTTTTTTTTTGTTTTTTTTTTGCTGCCACACGTTGTCCTCTCCTAATTAATTAAGCATTAAAATGATTAAAACTGATTTCAGATTAATGCTTTTTTTGTCTATTCACCAAAAAATTCTAAAAATGTTAAGGTTTTCACTAAAATATTAAGCTGCACAACTGTTTTCAACATTAATAATAATAGGAAATGTGTCTTGAACAGCAAATCAGCATATTACGATTTCTGAAGGATCATGTGACACTGAAGACTGGAGTAATGATGCTGAAAATTCAGCATTGCCATCACAGGAATAATTTTAAAATATTTTAAATTGTAATAATATTTCACAGTATTACTATTTTTACTGTATTTTTGATCAAATAAATGCAAACAACAAAAAAAAACTGGGTAACACTTTATTTTACAGTGTTCTTGTTAAACATGTTACATGTACTTACTATAGTAAATACTATAAATTGTGCAAATGTGCATAATTACACACAACTAACCCTAAACCAAATCCTAATCCAACCCTACAGTTATTAATTATTACTCAGTATTTAAATGTATAATTACGCTGTAACAAGGACAACTTAAAATAAAGTGTAACCAAAATCTGTATAGTTTAGCATTCCCATTCAGGTCAACCTGTGAATGGATTGCTTATATTGGTCTCTTCACAATAAAATGGGATAGGAGAATGTTTTTACCATCAAAAAATGAATATATTTTAAACATTTGTGTGAGAGAGATAGAGAAATAACATCTCTTTTACTTGCTAATGTGAACTCTGACTGATCTTTACTCTGTATTGTTAGATGAAACTCACACAGCGATACTTCTCTCCTCTCTCTGTCTTCCTCTCCTCCTGCTGTCCCAGGTGATGGAGCGCCTGTGTGTACGTGTGCAGCAGCAGGTGTGTGTGTTGAGAGGAACAGCTGAAGGGGAAGAGCTACAGGCTGCCAGACAGGTCCTGAAGGAGGCCAGGAACTCTCGAGCTGTGAGTGTGTTTGTGTATTTACCTGTTGTCAAATTTTTGGACACCCACTGTCACGTGCTTTATTAGGAATATATTCTACATAGTAGTACAGTCATCAAACCTGTGAAAAAAAACAAAACAAATATAAGTGTTAGGGCTGTATGATTAATCAAAATTAAACCGCACGCAATTTGGCAATTGGCTGTGATTTGTTTATGTGCAGCTTGTCAGTAAAGTATGGCTAAATGCTGCTCCATCAGAAAGCCAGAAACTCCAAATATGCCCTGCAGAAGAAAGATAGTGCCATAGTTCCAGGAAATCCCTATGGGCATCATACTATCACTGTAGCTGAATAAAAAGAAAATTGAAATGCTTTAATTGATTAAACATGACTAATAAACACACGACTATGACAATATATGGTTTATCTGAGTCCTTCTCGGGTATTTTCATGATAATAAAGTATATTTATAATGCAATACTAATTGACATAGCCTTTATCACTGTATAGAGTACTATAAAATAATATGTTGTGTGCCTTATTCTGCGTAAGAATCCACATCATCTCACAGGACGGTTATTTCAGAATTAATCAAGATTGATTAAACTTAAATTGATCAAAAGTGACATTAAAGACATTAATAATGTTGCAAAATATTCTCAAATAAATGCTGTTCTTTTGAACTTTCTATTTATCAAAGAATCAGTGCATATATATTTGTAATATTTTACAATGAGGAACATTTTTACAGCATTTATTAATGTAGGTAAATGATCATTTATAAATTATACTACTGTTCATTGTTAATTCATGTTCATAATCCATTCTCTAATGTTAATTTATACAACTTGAAATATTAAAATGTATTAGCATATGCAGAAAGTAGCACTTTAGTTTAATAAATGATGTAAATGAATTGTTCATTGCATTAACTAAAGTTAACTAAATGAACTATGTTAACATTTTAGGCACATTTCTATTTGTCTACAGGACTGATTTAGCATCTAAGCATTTAACCTTTAAAGTAAAAGGTTTTTAAGATCATGAGAAACAAATTCAGTTAAGTATGTCTACATTTTTGACTGAAAGATTAAATGATATAAATGATATATTACTTTCCACCATTGCTTGGATTTTCTTCTGTAATCACATTAATGTTTATATTTGCTTAACGTAATTTAATATAGTAGTAGATGGCTATACAGTAATATTCAGTCAGATGTTATTTATGTGCTTTGAGTTACTGATTTCAGGCATTCTCTGTTTTTTTGAGCAAACATTGAAAGTTAAAGACATCACCTGCATGGCTCACGTGTAACAGAAATTCTCACAGCGGTCAGTGAGAGATCATGACTGGCATGTGAATTATGTCTGCACTGTCCTCTAGCTGTATCCCTCGCTGTGTGAACTGGCCCACGTGCTGTCGGTGGACGGGCCGGTGAGACAGAGGCTGGACTCTCTGGCCGGAGAACTTGCCAAAGCAGCTGATAAAGAACTGCAGGTGATGTTTCTCTCTCTCTCATCCTTCTGCCTGATTTATATCTGCTTTCTTGTTCTGTTGGACTTGAAAGGCGTGATGGGTGATTGATGGTGGATTTGTACAGGTCATTGTGGACTCCATGGTGTCTCTGTGCCGGGAGCTGTGTCCGCTTTCTTGTGCCGCAGCAGAGTGTCTCTCTCCTCCCCTCTCCTCCATCTCAGAGCGCGTGTCCATCCCTCGTTCGTCCATCCGTACCGCTCTGATGGAGAGAGCAGCTCAGGACATCAACAGAGCTCTGGAGTAAGAAACGAGGGGATTGAGTGGTTGATGTTTTTCAAATGAACACCTTGAGAATTATACCAAAGTCACTTATAATATATATAAGTAAATAATGTAACAAACAACATGCTAAAGATGTTTTAATGCATTTTAATGTTTTTCCGATTTAGTCATTTAAAGATCCCTTGATTTAGATTTTTTAGATTTCTTTCTTTCTTGATATTGATTCACTTTGCACTCATGGGTGTATCCCTTTTTTTGGATCCAATATACCAAGTCTTTCTTTAAGTCAGTTCACTCAGCGCTCATCTTTATAATGCCCCCGAGCGGCAGCTTTGAAAACAGATGTCTACTTGAATGGGGAATGACAGAAATATCCAAAAGTGTTTGCCAAGCTTACAGTGTAATCTGTGGTAGAGCTCGCCTTTTTGGGATGTTGTTGCAAACTTAAGAAATTGGATAAAGCATATAGCAAGCAACTAAAATTTTTTATCTAATTAATTAATTAAATTAACTGATCGCCACGTCATGTAATCGCACATGACATTTGGCTGAGAAATTACCCCCAAAAGATCATTTAAAGTCATTATTGTGTTAAATGAGAAAAAACATCAAATGGACATTACAAAAAGTAGTTACGACGCTCAAAGTTCAATGCAAAGGGAGATATTTTCTTTCACAGAATTCTCTGTTTAAGGACTACAACAAATGGCTGGTAGGGACTACAACAAGCTTCTTCTTGGGTTAGTGACATCACAAACCCTAAAATTTACATAAACCCCGCCCCAGAGAACACACAACAAAGAGGTCATGTTGAGCTGGTTTAGAGAAGAGGAAGAGTTGTTGTAGTCGAGTGTTGTTGACATGCCGTCATTTTACACCAGACTGCTTCACAAACGAGGGTCAATTCAACACTGGATTTGCACAAAAGATTAACATGACGGCACATGCTAGTGGATGAGTTGAATCAACTCCACAGCAACTACATAAATTTATCCACTAACCATTCAGAAACGTCCAGATTCATTCTAAAAGTTGTAAAGTGAGTCTCTCCATCAGTGTCGACTCCGGTTTGAACAATGTAAGGCTGAACACTGTTACTGAAAATCCTGTGTGAGATTCTCCTGCTTTGTTGTTGTTGAGCAACCGAAGCGCAAGCTGTTAAAGCTCCGCCCTCTTCTGGAAAGGGGGCCGGGAGCAGCAGCTCATTTGCATTTAAAGGGACACACACAAAAATGGCGTGTTTTTTTCTCACACCCAAATAGGGGCAAATTTAACAAGCTATAATAAATGATCTGTGGGGTATTTCGAGCTGAAACTTCACAGACACATTCTGGTGACACCAGAGACTTATATTACATCTTGTGAAAAGGCCTTTGAATCATTGGTTCACCCGATTGATTTGCTCAAAACACGCATTCATTCAAAAAACGAAGCACCGCTGTGTGTTGCTCGGAGACGCACAACAGTTCTGCTCTGGCTTTATAAGTAATATTTTCGTTGGAAAAACTGAGCAAAAAAAACATTGTGTCTAAAATATAACACAATATTAACTTATATATTGAACTGTTGTATAAAATCAATATCACATTTGAAGCCGTGCTGTTTGGGACAAAAACAGCACTCGTGTGATATTGCTTAACTATATCATATGATATAAATATGAGTCAAAAAATCATACAGGGGCATTTTTGCCCAATATCTTGAATTTTAGGGTCATTCTAACTGCATTCTATAGGCTTCATCATGCAGTGAGTTGTTGCTCTGTTTCATGTTCGTCACCAATCAACTGTATCAAATGCAAGAATAATCATTTAGACCCATAATATTTTCCCATTATAACTCATTTATTAAATTAACGTGTTAAATTGACAGCCCTACTAATAACCTAACTAAAATGTGTGCAACACAGGACTGAATATGATGCACTGCAATTGATCTTTATCATTTAAAAAAAAAGTGGATGTATAGATATTTGAATTATTTTATTTCATTTTTCTCAATATTGATTCATGTCCATTTTGTCCAGCCAGACACTCGCTGCACTGCACTGATCGATCAAAATCCTGAAGTCTTTAATGGAAGGACAAAACCTACTTTTCTATAGCCACTGTGTTCACAGTTTCAATTCCCAGCATGGTTTAAACATGATTTAACATGTATTTTTGTGTCTCCATCTCTCTCGCTCTTAGGGAGGTGAAGCTGTCTGTTGTCTCATATCTCACCAACTCCATAGTGGACCAGATCCTACAGGAACTTTATGCTACACACAAAACCCTGGTACTACAAAGCAATTTCTCTCTCCATTGGTCTGTTCATTCTGAGCACGTGCACACGCACCGCTCTGCCTCACGCATCTGTTCGTCATCACAGCTCCGGCAGGTTTCACAGATGAGACGACTGGAAGATGGGGGAACGGCCAGGCGCGCACACAGACACGCCGACATACTGGACGTTGTGGAGGATGACTTTGGCATCAGCATAGTGAGTGTGTTACTTGAATCACTCACAGCTGACTCATCTGTGTGTTTGGTGGTATTTACAGTATCTGTCATCTCTGGTAACTCAACGGCCTCATCATCTGCTCAGTTTGCAATGTTCTCACTCACTTCTGTCGCTCTGCACCCAGGACACAATCGCCATTAAGAAACGCAGCTCCAGGACCAGACGCATTCGTCCCGTGTCCAACAGACTCAGTGAGTCACACACACACACGTTACGTAGGATGAAACCAGGACTATCATTCATTTTTTAGTTAATACACTCATTCAGTGCTTTCAAGTCATGTATACTTCATACATCTTTCAGTTTAAAGTAAACCCATTCATTCTTTATATCATATTTTAGCTCAATTTTATAATATTTCTACAACATTTATTAGGCCTGTCAATTTATCATGTTAACTTACTTGATAAATTAAACAGATATAAAATAGCACTGATAAATAAATAAAACAATAAATTGACTTTTAAAAACACTTTTTTTTTGTCATTCAGTGCTTTTGTCTGCCACAATAATGTCTTCATTTGATTGCTTTCCTCAACAAAAATTGATATGATTATTTGCGATGATTTGATTAATTAATTAGCATATCATGTAATTAATTTGATGTGATTCACTGTCCTCTAGGTCTAGGTGACGACCCTAACTCCTCACCTTTAGTGTCCACTCCTCAGACATCTGCACCTCTTTCACGCTCTGCATCATGGGAAGGTCTGTCCACCCTGCCCACACAGGGTTCACCTCTGCGTCATGTGACCCACGTCAGACCGCGGCCACCAAGACGGCACAGGGCTGCACATGCTCCCTTTGAGACAGTAAGAACCAGTGCCATTGCCACATCAAATATGACTTACAGTATCATTAGGGGTGTAGCGGTACGTACCTCGGTTTTTAAGTCACGGTTTGGTAAGGGTTCGGTACAGCAGGGGGGAGAACACTAAACATAAAATTGCTCCGGTTTTCTTCTTTTTTTATTAAACAGTATTTTATAAAACGGGTCAATGACATGACGGGTAATTTTTTTGTCCAAAGGCATTAATAATAATAATAAACAAAGATATGACATATAAAGTATGTAAGGTAGAACTACTAGTAACTAAGTAACTAACTCTCTCTTAACTATTTGAAAAATTCATGTTTTCACTTGTTCATACGCATGTCCTGAAACATCAGGTCATTCGGTACAACCGCTATAAAACATGGAAATATTTCAAAAACTTGTACTAAATATAAAATGTTTAATTGTCTTTTTGCTAACTAGCTAGCTACCCAAATAACAGCCTGTTAGCATTGTTCGAAAATATCGTCATTCGGTATAACCAAAAGTGTCATTCGGTAAAACCGAAATTTTGGTTAAACCAAATGACTTTTTTGGTGACAAATTTTGTCCATCTTGTAAAAAAATGACAAAAGCAGCGTTAATTGATTATAAAAACCACATAATATCATTGTTAACACTTAATATAACCATTATGTTTTTTTACACTTTTAAAAACCTTATTCGTCAATGACCCAAACACAAATTGTCTCTCTCTTTAAATAAATTCAATTATAATGAACATTTTAAATTCAAACTATTAAATTCACTTGCTATTTATTTTTAGATATAATTAACACTCGATTTAAAAAAAAAAGCATAAAATATATATTTAATAATTAATACACATTAAATAATTAAGACTACTAACAGGTAAAGTAAATATAATGAATATGTAAGCTAATATAGTGCATATATTTAGTGAAATGCTTCATTTCTCTAGTGAACTAACATGCTGTGGACACTAAATGACTTGCCTGAGGTAAATGTAATGCTACGTGAGATATTATTCTCAAGCTGTTTTATTGACGACTTTCCGCGGTTGAAACACTGGTTAAGAGATTACAAGTAAACATATCTATGCATAGATCATCTGTTGTTCTTCTTCTGTTTTTTTTTTTTTTTTTTCCTGTTGTGGCGGTTAGCAAAAAGCGTTGCATTACCACACTTTCTGGATTGGAGTGTGAATTGCCTGTAACTGCCTGTATTCGTCGTCCGACTGTATACACCGAACCGTGACGTCCGTACCGTGAGGAATACATATACCGTTACACCCATACTTTTCATATATCTTTATATAGCATGTTTATTGCTTTAATAAGGTAAATTAAAATGAATTGAATTAAACACTACCCTCCGACCATTTCAGGCTTCGCCTCATATTGTATTATCGCCTTCTAGTTTGATATTAGCCACATATTCATCATATATTTTTGTGATCAATATTGTCTTCAATTCAGAGAACACAATCCAATCAAACAGAATACTATTATAATACCTGTAATTAAATCTGCTGCAGACGCGTTTAGATTTGCACCTCCAGAGGCATTCCTTATCATGTTGTCATTGAATCGCTTGTATCCCCAGCAGTCCTCTTGTAACTTCTATTACTCCGCTGAGTAGTGAACAAATCAGATCTGGATTCTTAAACAGAAAAAAAAAAAAAAAAAAAAAAAAAACACTCAAAAACGTAATGTTTTCTTAAAAGAAATAAATAAAAAAAATAGCCAAATCTATTGCACATTTCTCTTAATTCTCATGGAATTAAATGCATAATGCATTGCATGATTGGTCCTCTTGCTTCAGGATTGAAAGTAGAGTGATATTTCTTTGGGAATTCTGCAATTAAATATTATTTGTAGTAAGTTAAGTCAAAATAACACAGATTTTGGATTCTACAGGAACTATTCTTCAAAAATGCGTAATATATTAAATACAAAACGGGTTAACCGACAACCATTTAAGCAGTTAACAAGAGGAGGAGGGGGGTGATCTTAACCACGTTCTCTTGTTAACGTGATTATTCTCCGAAATCTGACCGAACATGGGCCCAGATGTTTTCTGCATACTCTCCAGAATTAAAGCATCAAACATTAAAGGCTCTCTCCTTTTCAATCGCTTCTGATCACAGTAAATGCCTGCAAGCCCTGTCTTTATGTCTGTTAATCAAATTAATGCTCTGACATAATACACAGGAACAAAACCCAGATGGTGAGATACCGTACTATGACAGCATCATCCACTAACACAAATTTAGAGAGATGATCTACTCCAGTCCCAGTTCTCAAAAGCAGACATCATCATCATAATTTCTCTTGTCGTCCTGTAGCACTGCTCGGAGAATGGTGGAGTATCTCTATTGGATGATGGACTGCCTGACTTCTACACCAAGAGAGTTTTACCAGACAGGTGCTTCAGTACTGAATCCTTCTGTGTAGTAATGCAGTCTAACAATGAAGGTGTCACATCTGCCCACTTTTTAAAGGTTGAAGGTATCTGGGTATGCATAAATTTGGACGTTATCTTATCTCTGACACCCCAACTTTTCGTCTTGCAGTCAACTGTCATCCCACCATCACGCTCAGGCTCTGAGGAGGAAGAAACGACGCAGTGTGCTGTCAATCTTTTCAGGATTCAGGAAGAACCGAAACTCTACCATATCATATCAGGAGCCGGACCCTACAGGAAGGGGCGGGGCCTGTGGGGAGGAATGTCGCACTAAGTGAGTCATTCATATATTAATACAGTAGGGGCCAGAAGTGATGTTTGGTTTTAATGGCCCTGCATGTTTGATTAAACCATCAACATTTGATGAACAGAAAGCTTGAATTTGAAATAGAAAACTATAGTAACATTATAAATGTCACTTTTGATCAATGTAATTATGTCCTCGCTGAATACAAGTATTAATTATTAAAAAAAAGTCATCTTACTGAAACCCAAACTTTTGAATGGTAGTTGTAAATATATTAATAAATTATAAAGTCACTGTATTACATGAATAAATCAGGCAACATACTCAAACTCTTAATCTTGTTTTTCTTTTATCTTTGGCTCTTTCAGTGTGGCCACTGAGAATGTGTACTCCTTGATTCAACACCCAAAGGATCGTGGGAGGTTAGACCCAGGCCCTGAAGGCACCAATGGGAGGTTGGTAGGGCCGGGTGTTCAGAGGACCCCTCAGCTGTCAGGACGGCACGTTCAGGGTATACCCCTGCCAGGAATGATGGGAATTAGCCCCTCCTGCTTCTCACAGAGACAGGTAATTCACCACATTACATCATTTAAATTCCTGCTCAGTTCTTGAGTTTAAGGAAGTTTAAGGAAGGATTTTAAATTAAATTAAAATACACTATTTGCATAAATATTAATTATTATATTAATAATCATATATTTGAAATGCCACCTGTTGTGTGTATTTAATGCCACCAAATGTGTATTTAATTTATACACAATATATTTTATTATAATTTATTATTATAATTAATTGGTTTAATTTAATTTTTATGTCAGTAATTTTATTAAAGTCCCCCTGTAGTCAATAATTTTATCTTTTATCACCAAAATGACATATTTAAATGTTTTTTTCTTGTGAAAAAAATTCTTCATGCCTTAAAATAGCCTGAATGTAACTCTACACCCTTGATTCATTTAGTATACGTGGAAACATGAATATGCAGCTCCGCCTCCACTCACTCGCACAGCTCAGAGATCCACTCAGAGGTCAACTTTACCGTAGTAAATGTCACATGATGGCAAATACTGGCAATATGATGGCACATGATGGCAAATAACATCACGAATGGAAATACTGGTTTAATCAGCCATTTATGTTTGAACCAGAAACTGATTCAGAAGTGGAAGAGTGAATTATACAGACTCGTCTACAAGTCCATGTATCAGAATGGTAATGCGTTTTATGTATCGCTTTTTACAACGTTGGACACATAATGGTAATTAATATGATTAGCCTTTGACATGACTATGTTATTAAACAGCTAATGTGTTGCTAATGCTACACAAATCATGTTCCCGTTCGCCATCTCAGCTGCCTTCTAAAAATCAGTATCCTTAGAAACTCAGAACGTCAGTGGAAAAGGCATATAGTTCATCATAATATACATCATATACATAATTCACCTGCTATATTTCTAAATATACCTGATTTTTCATATCAACAGAAAAATATACCAGGATAACATGGCTTCTCTCGAGACTCCCTGCTTCAGAGCACAGTTAATGATATGCTAAAGCCCGCCTACACTTTGACGTGATTGGTTAATTTGATTGGTTGATTTCAAACTGTGTTTTTGAGACTGTCTTTGTTTCACTGCAGTTTTAAGGAGAAAATACTCAGCAATGGTGATGACTGATGAATTTGCACATGGTTTGTCTTAAAGCATATTAAAAACACCACAAAGACATATAAACAACATTAAAAACTTGATTTTCACCACAGGGGGACTTTAAGTTATCTGAAAAGAGTGTATGTGTATTTTATTGCTCTGTATTTTATTAAATTTCATACAAATAAATCTTTATTTGGGGTGAGGGGGAATGGGAAGAATCTCAGGTTATGAGGTAATAATAAAAATGAATGATGACCCTGCTACATGAACCTCCTGATATTCATTCACAAAAAAGCTGTTGTGATGCAAGTAGTGTTGAGCACAAACACACTGAAAGGAAATTGTTTTCATTACTTAGTAGAATAATGGTTGGTTTTGATCAATTCGAGAACAAACCTAATAGGAATTTTATGAGCATAATGACGTTTACCACAGTCTCTCACACTCTTGTCTTTCTGTTTCCTGCAGTCGCCTGATTACAGTGAGGTGTTCGGCTCATCTGAAGAGATTGGATACGGCGAGCATGAGATGGACCGACATTCAGATATTGTTGCTAAAGGGCACACGCCATCTGTAGACAGACAGACAGAAACAGGAAGACAGGAATCACAGTCAGACAGCCAGAAAAAGGCAGACAATATAATGGACCCTCATCTGCTGGAAACCAGAAAAAGACCTGAGCCACCGCCTCAGAGCACCAAGCCGAGCTTGGCTAAGACACGGCAGTGCCATCTGGAGGAGAGCTCTGGTACTGCATATTCTGTCATTATTTGAATCGTTCATTCATGTTAACTAGGGCTGCATTAAATTAAATTTTTAATGCCCTTCCCTCAGTCTCGTTCACACAGATGTATGTCATTGCTTACATTGCACTAGTGCCCTCTACAAAACAGCATTGTCTCTGAGGCATGGTACAAACATGTTATACTCGCAGTAAATCACGAAAACAAGATTCAAACAATAAGATGTTGAGCTATATAACAATGATTTCTTTCCTGTCGATAAAAGTATCCAAACAGTGGCTCGCCTGTCTAATAAAACATAATATATTAAAGCGTCTTGTGTGTTTCCATGGTTTCTGGATATTTTAAGCTTAGATATTGTGCCTTTAATAAGCATATTACACTATATAACTCTCTATCTCAATCGTATGAGCAGTCATGGTCATTATTTCCTGTCCCTAGATAAATCTACTGAAGATTCTGGAGAACTGAGGGAGAAGGATGAGGAAAAAGAGGACAAGAGATGTGGAGAAGACCAAAAACCAGAAGGACAGACTCCACCAATCCCTGAAAAGGTGTTTGGATCGTAGTATCGTGAAATGTCTTCGATTCATAATGTCAGTGATTGTAAAGTGGAAGCGTGTCTTTATGTATCATTACAACAGCTTTTGATTATGTCATTCCTTTCAGCCATGTTATTATTCACCTCACACGTCTCCCATTGGCTCCTCACCACATGACGTGGCCAATGAGAATCAGCCACCACCTGCTCCGCCCACCTCTACTAAGCCTGTGTTTCATTCTGCTTCAGTAGATTCTGCTTTACTTCAAGGTAATTCAGAGACAACAGTTGCATTAAAACGTCATACTGGTAGTTGCATTTAACTTTCCATAAGCTAAAGTTACATTTTGGATAAGCAAAGGATTAGTTCACCCAAAAATGAAAATGATCCCATGATTTACTCACCCTCAAGCCATCCTAGGTGTATATGACTTTATTCTTTCAGATGAACACAATCGGAGATATATTAAAAATATCCTGGATCTTCCAAGCTTTATAATGGGAGTGAATGGGGGGTGCGATTTTGAAGCACAAAAAAATGCATTCATCCATCATAAAATTAATCCATCCAGGGGGTTAATAAAGACCTTCTGAAGTGAAGTATTGGGTTTTGTAAGAAAAACATCCATATTTAAAACTTGATAAAATAACTAGCTTCTGGCAGACGACTGTACGCTTTCTGCGTGTCACGTAACCCGTGACACGATGACAAACTCAAGCTCCTCTTCTCTTATATCAAAATCCTCCGACATTTCTCTTTAAAAATTCTCGTTTTAGACTTCTAATTCATGTCCGGTGTTTTGCTTTATCCTCTGCGCTTCCGCATTAGTCATTACGTCATGCGTCGGGTCAGAGGTTACTCTTCCGCCACAAATTGATGCGTATGGCGTCTGCAGTAAGCCAGTTATTTTAGTTTATAAAGTTTTAAATATGGATATTTTTCTTACAAAAACCTATTGCTTTACATCAGAAGGCCCTTATTAACCCTCTGATAGTCGTATGGATTATGATGAATGGATGCATTTTTGGGGGGCTTCAAAATCTCGCCCCCAGTTCACTTCCATTATAAAGCTTGGAAGAGCCAGGATATTTTTAAACATAACTTTGTGTTCGTCTGAAAGAAGATATACACCTAGGATGGCTTGAGGGTGAGTAAATTATGGGATCATTTTCATTTTTGGGTGAACTAACCCTTTAATATGATGATCCCTTGCGAGAGACTTCTTTCCTAAAATGTAAAGATATATATTTTCCTGTATACAATTATACATTTAAACTTTGTGAAAAAATTAAATGTGATATTATAAAGACTTATTATTATTCACTTTTACTTTATTGCATAACTCCACAAAAAGTACATATTTTATATATAATATTAATATTAGGCCTATTATATATTTTTTGGAAAAAATTTCCATTTTTTTTTTTTTTTTAAATTGACAGTGTAACCGAGATTAACACTGTAAACCAGTTTTTAGAAAGCAGAATGAAATACTAAATATCAAATTCGATGAATGTGAATGTAAAAAAAAGAACTGTATTAATATTTTACTAATATCTGAAATGTATATTTTATATTAGTGTATTCATTTTAAATATCAAATTAATATTTTAAAGGGGGGGTGTCACACACAGTTTCTGCCAATCTCATGTTAATCTTAAGTACCTATAGAGTAGTATATCATCCTTCATATCTTCGAAAAGTCTTTAGTTTTATCATATTTATAAAAGATACATACGCTGTACCGAGTCTTTCCGAAAACAGCCGAGCGCCTGGAGGCGTGCAGTGTGAGCGAAGCTAAAGAGTCACGAGTACGGCAGATTTTGCGTAGAGATTGCTGCAAGCTATCAATGGTCAGCTAAACAAATATATTTAAACACACACAATACACCATCACATTATCCCTGGATAACTTTTGAATCACTATAATGAATGTAGCGTATAGTGAATGATGAATAATGTATTTATAAATTCACTACCTTCGTATTGTTTACATTATATGCACTTGCACACCGATTGCCAAGAAAACAGACATTTGAAGCAGTTTTACTCACCACCTGCGGTTCCGACTCATGACCGGGATCATTATCGCTGTGACCGCTCCATCTTTCAGTTTCAAACGATCTGTAAATCCAACGTAGAACTGGACCTTGTTTATGAAACCATAAGCGCCGATCCTGAGGGCTCGAGCAGCCACAGGGGAAAAGAAAAAAAAAAAAGTGATTGTAACTATCAGTTTCTATGGTTATTTTAATAACAAATATCGAGAGCACATCAATGTATTGTATGAAAACAAAACTCTCAGCTCCACTTAACGCTTGGTTCTTTGGGAAGCAAGGTTATCTTTCCCTCACAACCACTTCTTTGGTGACATTGTTGATTTCGTGTAACCTGTGCAGCGCTGTCGACGACTTCCGTAAAGCCGAAACGCGTGTTGATGGACGTGCTCTTGCTCTTGCTCTGGTCGACGTGTGCGTGTGCACGCGCGCCCTTCCGGGAGAAGTGCCCGTACAAGGAATTCCACCCGTTTACGTAACACAGGCCCATACTCAAAAAAAAAAGACCCCGAAGTTCGTGAGGATTTGGAAGAGTATTTTTGGCACAGAAATACTCCGTCATAAGTCCAGCTCGTGTTTTGAAATTTTGTCCATGTTTAGCATCCAACTGCATGCATTAAATAGCATCCCTATTTTAACAGCTCTTAAAATAGATTTTGTGAAATAATTTTCTGCGGCCTCCAAGCCCCTTGAAACCCCCTGATGTAGAGAATGTATGATGTTTGTTTTCGGTCAGGTGATGAAGTCAAAAGCAGCCCTGGAGGTCCCATGAAACCACATCGAAACAGGAAAGCCAACTCATGTGACACAGGTACACACTTTGAATCCCTACTTTTGAGCATGTGACGAGGGTCTGCGTTCATCATCTACCGCTCTAGCATGCTTTCACATATCAGCTCTGCATCAGCCTGATCTGATCCTCACATAGTGCCTATCCCCTCCCCCCCCGTGTGTGTCCCCTGTACCCTTAGGAATGGAGCAGGACACCCGCTGTGATCTGGAGAGATCCTCAGATCGCAAACCCCCTGTGAAAAAACCCAGACTCCCTCCGAAACGAAATAAATCTTTGGATTTCCCCGGTACTGTGTGGTTTTGTGTGTGTATGCACTTCTTGGAAGCGACAAGCAGTTTTATTGGCTAGTCTGACTGGAAACTGCTCCAGTAATTAGAGGAAATCTTTCCTGTTACATGTGAATGTATCGTGAGCGTGCGAGTGTGCACCTGTCCGTGTTTGTGTGTCCACAGACAGATGGCTCTGAGCTGACCTTTAGCAAAGCCAGATTAGTAAACAGGTAACGTAAGTAGGCCATCATTCACTGCTCTCTCTCTCTCTCTCTCTATTCCTCTGTTTATCTCTGCAGGTCATCAGAGTTCGGAGCCAAGCAACGCCGAAGCATCATGACAACCATTTGAGCCAAAGCTCTGTGAAAACAGAGGGTCATTGTGATGCTGAGAGGAGAGAGAGGGAGAGATATGAATTTGCACCTTGATGAAGACTCTCTCAGACAATTTCATAGTCATTTTACACACGCATTTTCCTGCTTACTCGAGTGAATTGTTTTGCTTCCGCTCCCGCTTTTACGTAACCATCATTCTTAACCTTCTGCACTTAACCACAATTCCTTTATTTCTCTCTCTCTCCGTCTCTCTCCCTCTGAGTCTGCTGACAATCTTTGACATAAAGGAACATTTTTATCTATTTATCTTTAAAACCATAGAATGATATTTTGTAAAGTATAATATATAAACAAAACCAATATTTGCACTAATCATCGCTTGAATTCTCGTTCGGTTCGGTGGATGTACCTCCCCTTCACGTCCGACATTACCCGTGTGAAGTTTTGTAGTGTGCGACTAACTTACTCTTATTTTCTGTCTACTCGATCAATATCATAGCAGTATTACTGTTGTCTTAATCAGGCATTGTTTATGCAACTGGATAAATGTTTAAAAATTTGCCGGCCCTAAATGAACTTTATTTTCTACTAAATGTGATTGAATGAATGAATAAAAAAAAAAATGAATATTACATGTGCTGTTGTTCTTTTTACTGTACACAGTGACTAGCCTTTTCCCATAATACTGAAAAATTACCATATTCCATACTTACATAATATACTATCATGGTACATAGATGTCCAAAAACATGGTATAAACAGGGTAAGGTATCAAAAACACCATGGTAATACCATTGGATTTACATGAACTTCAAAGAATATTATGATATTACCACGGTATATGTATTCAAAACCTCATTTTAACACTAGTAATTTGTTATATACACTACTGTTCAAAAGTTTGAGGTCAATAAGGTTTTTTATTAATGTTTTTGAAAAAGGTCTCATGCTCACCAAGGCTGCATTTATATGAACACAAACATAGCAATTATGGGTCAAAGATGAAAAAGGGGTTTCAAGCATCAAAACAATACTTGTAATACAGCTTTGAATTGTTGTTGTTTGTGTTTCAGTACATCAGAATGGGTCCTGTTTAATTTTTTTTTATTTTTTTTTTTTCTGAGCAAAAATTAAATATACATTTTTACCATGATTTACAGAAGACACCCACTAAAATGTCATTCAGTGTAACAATCTTGTCACGGATATTTACAACAAATATTTATTTATGCAATATTAAAGACTAATTACTTTTACCCCAAATGCTAATTACTTTTAAATTTTACATTTTTAACCTTTGCGACTATCCAAGGTTTTGCCCATTTGTCAGCAAGAATTTTTTACCCATTTAAAATGCAATCAAATTTAGTATGCTCACTTCTTTTCAGTTTTCCAACTTATCAATTTTTACATAAATATGTGTTACAATGAATGGCAATGGGACATTTTGACATTTTATTCTCCTAAAACTTATTTGAAACTTTAAAAATAGACGTTTTACTTGCATTTAATTTGCTATGTATATAAAATCACTTTTGTAAATTTCTATGCAAACATCTAAATGTCTTTGACCCTTATATCTATTATATCTATTTTATATTATAATTTAAAATAACAGTTTGCTATTTTAATATATGTTAAAATGTAATTTATTCCTGTGATCAAAGCTGAATTTTCAGCATCATTACTCCTGTCTTCAGTGTCACATGATCTTTCAGAAATCATGCTGATTTGATGCTCAAGATTTTTTTCCAGGATGAATAGAAAGTTCACATGAACATTTATTTGAAATAGCAATAGTTTGTAACGATGTAAAAGACTTTACTGTCACTTTTAACATTTTTAAGCATGCTTGCTGAATAAAAGCATTCATTTCTTTCAAAAACAATTCTTACCACATGGTACTCCAAAGAAAAGCATAGTATTACTGTGGTGCAGTACATGAGCCCCAAAAAAACAAAAACAAAAAACCTGGTTTAACCACAGTATGTGTCCAAAAACATGGTATTAACATAGTAACATTTCACATGGTAATGTAAATTAAATTTTCATACAAATTTGACAAGCAAATGCCGTAACTCGACTAAAATCATCAAGGATAGACTGTCATTGCCTTGTCAGTGAAGTGAAAAATATTATTAACAGTATATGGATCAGTTACTAGCAGTTGAACGTTTGTATTGTTTGCCACTTTAAAGTTGATTTCAGTCAAGTAAAGGTTTAAAGTGGATACCAGATGCCACTTCTCATAACTTGTCTCTTATTGCTTGTTAATGACACAGGAGGGCAGTAGAGGCCCAAAGCCAAGCAAACATCTCCATGCTGTGGAAGAGCAATTTTCAAACAGAGATTAAAGAATTTATTGCCTGTGACTGCTGCTTAAATGTCTGTAAAAAGCTGTCTCTAAAGAGAATTATCTATTTATTGCATTTTATCACTTCATGAGGCTTTTTATTCCACTAAATTACCTTTTTGAAGCTAAATTTAAATTTTGAAATCACTATCAGTAACAATTATGAGAAGGTATGAATATTTTTGACTCTCTGGAATACGTGATTCTGATTATTCAGTTGTTGCATTATCAAATATTTTAGTATAATGAGCTCTAAACTGAATATTTGATTGTTCTCCAGGTAACCCTTCTCCTATAATGTGCTTGTAAATATTTCTCTCTCTCTCTGTGGCTTCACATTATCAAATCATTTCAACTCAGGTGATTATTTCATGTGCATTTATTAATCTATTTGGTAAAAATCTGTGTATTGAGAAGGTTAATGTACAACCGGTCAGTCATGATCTCGATCTTTAGGTTAATATTTCAAGATTTATTTGACTGATCCAAAAGAAAGTGACATTAGCAATGCAATAAAACTTTCAATCCACCTAAAGCAAACTTGATCTTCATGCTCAGGAGACTTCTCGCTTATATTTTACGTATCAACTTTCAGATGGAAAGTTTCAGCCATAGGAAATCTAAGCACAGACTGAGAGTGAGATATACCGTTGAGATCTCTGAAAATCTACATGAGTTTTAAGGATCAAAATCTGAGTAGCAGGAAATTGTGCAGAAATCTACATCTGCTGTCTAGGAGA
The DNA here is from genome assembly GCA_037101425.1 of Elopichthys bambusa. Taxonomy (NCBI): domain Eukaryota; kingdom Metazoa; phylum Chordata; class Actinopteri; order Cypriniformes; family Xenocyprididae; genus Elopichthys; species Elopichthys bambusa. The sequence continues at coordinate 3,207,460 of CM074437.1, read as the reverse complement.
AATAATGAAGAGATCTTATTTGTGATTTTATTTCTTAAAGGCAAGTACTGGGACTTGGAAAAGCTTGGTTACACTAAGTTGATAGGAGCTGTGTTTGAAATAGTCCCTTATACCCTCATTCAGTATTCCCTACATTATTCCACTATAGTTCACTTGAGGGAGTGAATGAAAACGAGTGTGTGAATTCAGACATTGAGTGCGCCGGATGGGCTGCAGCTTTTGCATAGTTTAGCATAGTGCTTGCTGTTTAATAATAATTTGAATGTTAGGAAATTGGCAGCTCCTAATGAAAAGATTTATAACTCTGTCATGGAAACTATAATCCTTAATTAAACGATTTAATAATCAATTAAAAAAGAATTTATTCTTGTGTGATATTATGTTGTAGCCACATTGGACTAGCGGTTTGGAAAATGAATGGTTGCGGGAATTCATTCGGACGACCCTCCCATTGCATTATGGGTATTCTCTAGCTGATGAGTGTACATCGGTTGTACAATTGTTATTGCGGTGCATTACAGGATTGAATGAGTGCACTTGATAATGTCCACTATGGTTTCGTACACCACTACAAATGGCTGTCCGATCAAATCATTTTCCTATTTAAGGGTATAGGGAGCGATTTTCAGCCCTAGATTCCTAAGCTGTGTCCCAATTCAGAGGCTGCATCCATCAAAGGCTGTATTCGAAGAACGCATCACTGCGGCGCGACACAGGCTGTCACAATTCGAAGGCTCCTTCAGATGGCGCCTCCAAATGTGTCCTTAGTTTCCTGTGCAATGACAATTACAACAGACGGATCCTTCATGGCCTTGCCTATCCCAGAATTCATTGCGCGCCAGTGAGGACAGTACTTTTTTGAGAGAAACTGCCGAATTACACTTTTAAAAGCATGTATTCTGTTTTAATAATCTAATGATACAAATGTAAAAATGAAAAAAACTTGAATCTTACTAAGATTCAACCATATATAGTTTTTACTCTTTATTATACAGAAATGGACCGTGGTGAGCATATTTAGACAGTTTGTGAACCCTGTTTTGTTTTCAGACAGTTCCAGTACAAATGTTATTGCCACTCGTCAATGGCAGCTGTCACAGTTGCTAGGCGACAAGAACAATCCTCCAAAGGCTAGAGCATCCCAATTAACAACGCTGGTTCCGACCTTCGAAGGATGCAGCCTCTGAACTGGGAAGCAGCTCTAGTGTGTGCCAGTTTGTTCCTTTACTGATTACATTCACCTGTTGTTCATTTAGTTTTCCTAATTACCTCTGTGTATTTAAGCCCTTTGTTCTCCTCAGTGTTTTGTCTTGCGTTAATGTGGTATGTTTGGTTAGTGTTTATCATACTTGTTTGTGTATTCTCCTGCGTGTTATTTAGGATAAGAATGTATATAGAATTCTCCATCATCGAATTTGCTGACCAGCAGTCCGTAACATCAACTAACTCTCATTAGAGTATTAGTAGACTGTTAGGTTAGGGAGAGTAGAATAAGTTGACATGTAGTTGCAGAGTTACTCATAGTCAGTATAATGCCTGTTGGGGAGCATCAAAATAAAGTGTTTTTATATGAGAAAAGAGAAAACAGAGAAAACAGAAAAGACTCAAGCTTTTTTATGACTCAAACAACTCGTTGTATGGGTAACACTTCAGAATACTGCTCCGTCATTAATGAATAATTAGACAGGAACAAATGAGTAACGCAATATTAACACTCGAGTAACTAGTATTAACTAATAAGAAACTCTGATTAATGAATTGGTAAGTAATAGCGCTTAGATGAATGTGGTAGTTCACTATTAGCTAATCAATAACTATAGCCGGTTTTCCAGCAAAATTACCCAGAACAATTTGTCCCAGGACTTTTTTTCCCCCAGACCTTTTGCTGTCTGCAATTCCATCGCAGTCTAAAGTACTGTGAGGATTAGTCCAGGGATGTAAGACTGCGCGCGACTTTCCAGTTCCCGCTGGATTTCCCGCCCATCATCCTGTTTTTTTAAACTCCATTGTTGATTCGAATAGCAAACAACTTGTACTGCATGCACCACAACAGACTTTTAAAAATGGTGGTTGAAATAAAATGCTGCATGGAGCCAACCAATCAGCATGTTCAGTGCCCAAGTACCAACCCTGAAAGTTCCTGAACTATGAAAAAGTACTACCTCGCGAATAGGGACTTTCTGTGTGCTTCGACCACAGGAACCAGGGTCTAAATTAAGTTCCGGGTAAAATTTCCCCCTCAGAGTACCACCCTAAAATCCCTACTTCCTGGGGGAAGTTCCTGCGGTGGAAACGCAGCTTATCATTTTTTCATACCTCCCAGAAGACTACCAAGAACTACTATAGGTCCATAATTAACATAAATAATGCATAATGTATAATTAATTTTAAAGTGAAGGTCATGGTAACCCACTAGTAATGACTTAAGTGTTACTACATCCTTCAGAAGGGACTACTAATTATTTGGATCAGTATTCTACAATGAAAAGCATGAAAACTCTCTAGTAATGACTTTTGAGGTTTTTGTAAGGTTTTGGATAGTAATTCCTTCCGATGGATTTGGTAACACTTGAGTCATTACTAGTGGGCTATGATCTTCACTTTAGGGGCTGTTTACACGACACGGTTTTCAACTAAAAACGGAAAACTTTTTATGCGTTTTGGCTGTTCATTTACACGAAAACAGCGTTTTGGTGGCCTGAAAATTCATACTTTTGAAAATGGGGTTCAAAGTGAAAGTTTTTGAAAACTATACCGTTATCATCTCCATGTAAACTGCAAAATCCATAAAAACGGTGACGTCATGCACTTACGTATTACATTTTTAGTCTATCCACCTTATTTTTCAACGTGTTTTCTGTAAATGTGCAAGATTTCCGATTTAGGGAAATAACGAGAAGAATATCAAAGTGCAGCAACTATAAAAATTAGGTAAATAGGCATAGAGACAGAGTGCATTTAGGCCACGCCCACACCAGGGGGTGGGTGGCAATCCAACCCTCTCCATTGACTTTGTATGGCGTGAAGCTGCCTTCTTGTCATTTCTTGCTTCTAACAAAAGACAGAACAATGCCTAAAAGTTGCTGTGTGACAGGGTGTACAGCAAACAAGCTAAAAAAAACAGAACTAAGTTTTTATAAGCTACCGAACCGTAAAAGTCAGCCTTTAAGGAGACAAAAGTGGATACAGGCAATAAGACGTGAAGCATCGGCAAGAAGAATGGGTAAATTGTGGGATCCTGACACTCAGTATGCCTTCGTGTGCAGTAAACATTTTTGTCATTTTTTGGTTAAAAATAATGTTGTTTTTTTTTAGCATATCCTGTCGCCGATTACGTTCCCCTCCAGTGGGCGTAGTTCTCAGAGTAATATGACGTTACACTTTGTCTCAATTGCCTGTATCCACTTTTGTGTCCTTAAACACTCATTCTTTTGGATCAACAACTTGTAATAACCTAGTTCTGGGTTTTTTAGCTTGTTTGCTGTACACCCTGTCACACAGCAGCTTTTAGACATTGTTCTGTTTTTTGTAATAAGTCAGAAATGACAAGGAGGCAGCTTCACGCCATACAAAGTCAATGGAGAGAGTTGGATTGTTTTCCCCCCGGTGGGCGTGGTTTTCAGATTATGATACATGTCGCTCTGTCTCTATACGTGTTTGGCACGAGTGCTCTGTAAAAGACTGCGTATGCGTATGCGCAGGCGCGTAGTCTTTCTTTACAACTACTTGGTGTTCGTAATAGTGTTTTTAGTCATTTTCGCAGGTCTGTATGATTGGGGATAGTTTTGATAACATTGTCGTCAGTACAAAGAAAAAACGTTTCTGTTTTTAGTACATCATTAGAATACTGATCCAAATAAGTAGTAATATTTATTCCTGTGTAGTCCTTCATTAATGACGGAACAGTATTCTAAAGTGTTATCGTATAGAAACAGATATTAAACTATTACATTTATAATAAAAAGCCAGATCAGTTGCTTAAAAATTGTTGCTCTATTATCTAGGCTCTGCATGAAAATGACAGTAGGCCTATACTACAGTACATACTACACATAATGTACTCCCAATAGCACATTCCCAACAAATAACGCACAACATCTGTGGATGACATGCTCCAAACTTCTGTCGCAGCTTCACACACACTCATATTCACACCTATTCAGACCGCTATGGGAAAACATCTCAGATCAAAGGAGCAATCTGTCTTATGTTTAAAATGTAAGAGCTTGATTATAAGTCATTACATTATTATGCCTTACATGCATTAGCAAAAACACACATGCACACATAATCACGCAAAGTCACGGGGGATTGTAAGAATATACATAAATCATTTCATTAATGGCCTCTCTAACACACACACCTACACCCACACACACAGCAGTGGGGGAGGCTGTAAATGAAGTGACATGACGTTAAAGGCAGCTGCATAAACCATGGGATTCACTTAAGGAACAAAAGGCTATGAGTGGACCAATATACACATTTATTATCTCCTAATAACATTCATTAAAGCAAGGATTACACAACACACGCTCATTCAGACCCCCATTCTTTACACAAAAAAAAAAAAAAAAACTACTAGTGGCAAGCGTGTTTAAAAGTTCGATTTCAGACAGACTACAAAACAATAGTCATATAATTTAGTCCCTGTAGGCGATAATTTGTTAGATAACTTGAGTGTCCGATTATTTAATTGTTCAAATATTTAAATATGCATATTAGGACCAGTGTTTTTATTCTTAAAACTAACACTATTAAAACTAATATTTTCTTTCATTTAAATAAAGATAAAATATAAAATAAATATTCGATAAAAAAATCTAACTACTAAAACAATACATTAAAAAATATTAATAAATAAAACTAATATTTATAATATAAATAAATAAATAATATATAAATAAATATAAAAACACAATAAAATATTAATAAATTAATTATAAATGTTTTTTAAATAAAACAAATTAATTTAAAGATAAAAATAAAATGTAATAAATGACAAAAGCACATAAAATTCCTAAAACTTAAATTAAAATCTAAAAATAAAAGCTAATTTAAAATATTAATAAACACTATAATATCCTACTAAAATAAATACACTGATTTGGAAAGACAAAATCAGAAAAAAAATAAATAAAAAAATAAATAATTTATACATTTATACATTAAAAATTTATAATGCTATAGCTTGATTATAACTGCACATGTACACGTACTTGGTAATATCAGATGGTTGCTTCTTAAAAGAATAGCATGCAAACTGTTTTGCAAGTGCACAATACATGCACAAGCATCTAGTAACAAATCATAAATTTGATCTTTCTCACAACTTTCACACACTGACACACACTCAAGTGGTTTGAGTTGAACAGTGAAAAAAAATGAGTAACTCCAGCAGATGGCTGTAATCACAAGAAACCAGTAAACACCGGAAGAGTCCTACAATAATCAGCTTTTATGAGCTGATGTAGGTTTGAGACAAGAAATCTTTCATCTTGTGCCTAAAACTTTCCCAGCTAATCACAAAACTTTACCGACTTACACATTTTTCCACTTTCACTTCATAATTATGAGTCTGTCAGAGTGTGTAGGAGATGTTCTTCATTTTTTGTGTTTGTGTGTGTGGTGTTTTTGGAGGTGGCCGTGGAGTATCATGAAGTATTTATAGATGTAAATTAGCTCTCTGTTTCACTCTCTCAGCTCTTTCAACACTGCTTCATAATTGGTTTCTTTCCGTTGAAAGTCTCTTTGACAGCACATGAATGTTGTTATATCCTAATGAGGCAGATTAGAATTTCAGGTGTGTGTGAGGATGAATAAAGTGAGTCAGATGTGGATACAGGTGTGTGTCCCCCCTCTCTCATATGTGTGTGTGTGTGTGTGTGTGTGTGTGTGTAGAGGGCTGGACTGTGTGTGTCTGGGGGCGGCTGCAGTGGGGATGCTGTGAGCCTCAGAGCAGAAGTGAGCCCACAGACTGCCAGACTGATGCCTGATCAAGTAACTTTTTCATTCTCTCCAGTGTTCAGTGTGTGTGTGTGTGTGTGTGTGTGTGTGTGTCCTCTCTCTTCCCCTGTGCCTTTGTCAGCCCTTTTTATTTGCACTTTTGAGCTGTATCTTGCTTTTTGACTGGATTGTGCCATTTTCAAGGACTTAAAACAATTAATTTTAGATCTTCTAAAACTATCTGTCAGTCTGTCTATCTGTCAAATATTTTTTATCTATCTATCTATCTCTCTATCTAATATTTCTCATCTCTCCATCTATCTCTCCATCTATCTCTCCAATATTTCTCATCCATCTATCTATCCCTCCATCTATCTATCTATCCCTCCATCCATCTATCCGTCTGTCATACCTAATGCTACATCAAAATTAAATATTATAACAGAAATTTCAGTATGTCACAGGGTTGGAATCAGATTAGCCAAAGCCCACTGTCAGGATATGAAATAGCATTTTTAATTTATTTCAGCTGATCTTTATCACTGTTTAAGGATAGAGGGATTTTTTTGTTGTTTTATATGCAGAAGTAAGAAGGTTTCTATATAAACTCTCTAAAGTTCATCAAGATTTAATGGCCGTATGGATGTTCTGCTGGGGAAGTTGAATCATGGGCTTTAAATTGTGTTTGGGGTATGTTCCTGCCACAGCCTCAGTGAGTAATTGTTCAGTGTAATTGCAAATGTCTGTGCTACGATGTAGATCACATATTTAATGGGCGTATGTGTATTTTGCCTCTTTTGCGCAATTTATTGGGCTGGTTATTACATCTTCCCATGGATTTCTGTTGAAATTTAAGGTAATTGCTAAATGTATTATTGCAAAGTTTTGTTCATTTTTTTTTTCCTCACTGAGATCTGCGATATGTGAGTAAAATTGGCTGATTTGCGCTTCTGTCTATTTGTTTGTTTTTTCATTTGTGTTTATGTCAGTGTGTGGTTATTAATCAAGTATGTGTATTATGCAGAAAAGCTATTGCGATATCTTTTTATCTCCATCTGTCTCTTCTTCTCTGCTCTATCACAGAGACTGGCTGATTTCTACACAATCCATCATGCCTGCCATTGTGAACCTGCTCTTCAACACGGTCTCCACCAACACCACCATCTCCTTTTCTCTGGTGCTGCCTCTGGTTAGCATCCTCTCCCTGCTGGTGGGGGTCGGAGGTCATCTGCTCATGTGGTTGGTGTTGATGCGTAACCCACGGCGACGTTCAAAGCCAAGCTCTGTCCTCCTGTTAAACCTGAGTTTTGCTGATCTGTGCGCTCTACTCACCCTGCCCTGTGTGCTACTGAGCGCCAGCTCTCAGAACTGGCAGCTGGGAGGAGGTGTTTGTGTGTTGTTGAGCTTCATGACTTCCCTGACCGCTGGAGTGGACATCTTCAGCCTGGCTGCCCTCTCTGTGCTGCGTTATCGAATAGTGGCTCCCTCGACACGGCCCCCCGCCACCCCAGCGCAGGTGTGAGTATCTGAAGGAGATCGAGAAAGACAGTGAAAAAAAAAGGATAAATCTGTTATATATTTGATGTATTTCTTTACAAAAACGTACAGGAAGTGCCATGCTACAGTGATGAGTTTTATTAAAATATTCCATCACTAGAAGAAATAATAACTTGATGTTGATTCACTAACCGCTCTGGGCTGCGTTTCCCAAATAAATGTTAAACATAAGCAGATCACAGAGTCCATCGGCCCTAATGATTTCTATGATCTACGATGATTTTTTGTAAATGCAGCCCTGACTGATACAGTGAAGGATCCATCACACTGATTTAAGTGGTAATTTCTGGGTCCTATTGAATGATTCATTTAAACCCTGGAAAAAAAGCTATACCAAAATGTATTTAAAATACATTTATTTCATACTAAGTACGCTATAGTACAAATCCATTATTACTGGATAGTATTTTACTATAAGTATTTACTGACATATCGCTTCAGACTTACTGATATATTATAATCAGGCTTTATTTGGAGTACTTCATTGCACAATGTACATTTCTTAATATTAAGCCTAAAATGTGCTTTAAGATCACTATTAGTAAGGATTGTATGTATAATATCAGTCTTTAAATGCAAGATTTTTAAAGTGTGCCTAAAGTATACTTGCAAAAGTTCCATTTTAGCACAATCAAATATACTTAAATATATCTTTAACTGTACCTCAGAACTACTTTAGGATAACTAAAGTGCATTAAGTGCCAAATTAGTTGTTCCAATCAAGCAGACTTTGAGTATATCAATTTAGTATACCATAAGTACAATTACAAGATATTTATATTAAGTATATAAATATGTAAATGTATTTGTAGTATACTAGGAATAAAATAAATGTATTTCAAATATATTTTTGTATATTTATTTTTCACTAAGGAAGGACCGGCTCATAAGAGTCATTTGTCTGTAACTGGTGCGTTTGTTTTTGATTCACTAACAGTATCGGCTCATAAGAGTCATTTGGTTGTGATTTGCGCTGTTTGTTTATAGAAACGACTCAGTAGAGTCATTTGTTCATGAATCGGACCGCACAGGTCGCGCTTGTGCTGTAGGTAGGTCTATTTTCAGGCGAACAGATCGCACTCAACACACAATAAACTTGTTTTTGTAGTTAATTCGTGGTACAGTTAATATTTTCTAATCTCATTCAATTCGGACTGCAAACGCGGGTAAATATGACTCATTTTGCTACGATGTAAGTAAAGCAGGGTCCAAGCTTTCGCTGAAATGCGGTGCAGAAAACGCTGACACTGAGTGAAAAGATAGTTCCAGCGATTTTAAGAATCAAATTACACGTTTAATAGTCACAAACATTAAAACTTGAAAGTCTTGCACCTCAGATAGGCCTAGTTGTGGGCAACAACCAACCAATGAAGACATACAACGCTCTCTAAATACAAAAATATAAAAACATATTTACCAGTGAAAAGTTTGTAATAATTAAGTTTTTTCCAATGTTTTTGAAAAAACTCTCTGCTCACCAAGGCTGCATTTATTTGATAATAATGGTTGTGAGAGGTATGAAATCTTTCCGATCACCAAGTAGAGGTTACGCACAGGTCCTAAGATGGCGGCCGCAACAAAAAAAAAAGTCACGTGACTGAAATCCATAAATACACTCTAAAAAATGCTGGGTTGTTTCAGCCATTTTTGTGTCAAATATAGACAAACCCAACCGCTGGTTTAAATGTTTAAATTAAATTTTTAAACCCAGTGGTTGGGTTTGTCCATATTTGACACAAACATGGGTTGAAACAACCCAGCATTTTTTAAAGTGTACATTAAAAACAGAAATGTAAAAATTAAATTTTTTTGAATAATTAGAATAAAATAATTATATTAATAATACTTTAATTAATTTTATTATTTCTATTAACACTAATTCTAAAATTTAAAATAATTTTATGTTAATATATTTTAAAATGTTATTTATTCCTGTGATTTTCAGCCACCATTACTCCAGTCTTCAGCGTCATGATTCTTTAAAAATTCATACAATAATAGGGTAAGAAATACCAGTTTGCAATATCAAGCAGAACAACAAGCTTTTTTTGTACAACTAAAAATAACTGGAAGTGGATGACACCAGAAGCCAGACACATTCAGTTTACAAATGGCCGCGCCCACCAGTCTTTAGGCTGATTTATACATCCACATCAGACCAACGCCGTAGCCTCTACGCCATATGCTATGCATCGGTTTTCATTTATACTTCTGCATTGTTGTCAGCGTCAATTTTTGACCTGAGGGAGGGGTTCTAGCAGACCAATCACAGCAGCACTTGCGGTCTGCGTAGAATTGATGTGTTGTTCCATTTTTGCAGAGCTGCACGTCAGGCTACGCCATAGGCTATGTGTGCTACACACAGCCTACGACGTAGGTTCGACGCAGAAGTATAAATCAGCCTTTATCGTGAAAAATAAGGTGGATAAAGAGCTATAAACTATATTTCATCCTCTGTTTCTGCCCACAGAGCCGGCACTGTTGCTGTTATCTGGCTGGTCTCCATCGCCATGGCCCTACCTAAAGTAACGTACATCCAGTTCGACAGCGGCTGCACGTGGTCGGTGGGTCGAGGTCACTGGCTGGGCTTCCTCGTTCCTGCGTTCCTGGTGTATTATGTGGCTCCTCTACTCTGCATCGCCCTGCATTGCGGTCTCATCATCACACACCTGTACCGCTGTCGGGGGACTCTAGCCGCGGACCACCGCAATAAAAAAGCCACTGCCCTTCTAATCGGCTCCACGCTGGTGTTCGCCATCAGCTGGCTGCCTTATTACGTGCTGGAGTTTGTTAATGTTTTATCACCCTCCCTTAATTCTGTCAGCTCGCCCGCAAGCCCAGCCCCCAGCTCCACCACCCCGTCATCAAGTACGGAGGTGTCTCTGCTGTGGGAGGTGACCTCACTGTCTGCCATTCTCCTGATCTGTCTGGCACCTTGCTGGAACCCGCCACTTTACTTCCTGCTATCCAAGCCAGCCTTGAGGCAACTGAGAGGGCTGCTACGCATCATGCACCAACACTGGAGAGCTGCTACCCTCCTACAGCACATAGTGCCAAAACACGCTCCCACACAACCCCACTCTCAGCCCGGGTCTCAACACATACTACCAGCAACGCAAGCACAATGAGAAAACGCACCCTCAGAATGACATGGTAAGGTACAGCACATACCTGGAACACAGCAAAGCACACCCACACGCAACTACACACACAATGACAGGTGTTTTCTGCCAGAGCATCCTCATCCCTCTCATGCTGGCAGAGATTGTGAGTTGCTTAGTAACACTACAGAGAGGAACAGAAACATAAGACCATGGACCTCTGCATTTATGGCTCAGCATCACATTTTACAATGTTCCAGCATGCCAGCTGCTCTCTTTCCCTCTCTCAAAATCTCACACTAGAAACGTATCACGGCAGATTTCTATCACCACGCTCGCACACATTAGCATGTTCTCGATGACATATGTGTTCATTTTTAATTCGCTTGTTTCTGATCAGAATAGATTAGATTTGTGTGGGCTGGTACTGTATATCAGATAGATCGCCTATAAAGGCTAAATGTAGCGCGTTTGAGTCTCGCTCGCTGATCATTGGTGTTATGAATCATCAATATGTGCTGTAATGAGCTTTTTGACAGTCACTGTCAGCTTCCTGTGAAATGCAGTGCACTGTGATTTAGGAAATGGGAAAAGTTTATAAATATGTTTCCCATTAATGACAGAGGCACAGCTGAGAGGATGCAGCGGCTCTCAGAACTGTGTCACCTGCGGATGAGTCATCCTACTTCACAAGATTTTTTTTTTTCATTCTCTGCTAATATTGTAGCCAATGTAATAAAATGTGGATCTGAATTGATCCTGCACTTTTTCTTCTCCAATTTCCATTCCCCATGCTCCTCCCTTCAAATCAGTTCATCTCTTTTGCCTGATCTGAACTGAGAGGAAGGATAGAAGAAAAGGATACAGCATGCAGAGTTGAAAACCATTGTATTAGCATGGTACATGTCCAAAAACCATGATATTGAGTATTGACATGTAAATCATAGTATTAGACAGTATTGTTACCATCAGCCAAAACTAAACTATTGTTTTGGTGATTGAAATAAGGCTGCAATAAAATGAAACAGTTAAGAAATGTTACTTTGGAAACTAAGTGAAATAAATACAAAGTTCTGTCATGAAACTCTAGATGGCACAGGCTAATAGGTCCTTTAACTCAACCTGCTCGTAATCACATCATTATGTATAGGGCACAGCTGATTGGTTCCTGCTGTATCAGTAGCCAATGAGCTTGTGTGCTCAAACTTCAAATACACGGGTAGCATTTGCCTTAGCAGGGCAGCGTGCTTTCAGAAACCCTCCATCTTCCCCAGCTCCACCTGTATAGGTCTGCTACGGGTTATTCATGTATGTTATATTGTACAGCTGCAACATGTCTTACTTTCTCACAGCACCATGTCGTGTATGTACTGTATTGGCAGTAGCAAGTCCCGTACTTGCTCTGCAGCAGCAACAATAAAAGCAGCAGCAGCGTAGCAGATCTATACCGCCAAGACAAAACATCAACATTGTCATACCCATTAGCACGCCAAACACTCCAGTTATGACAGAAATAAGTTTAACTTGAAGTGCTAAAATCACTGGTATTAGAATGGTACATATCCAAAAACATGGTATTGGCATGAAAAATTACCAAAAAAGTACCAAAAGGGTATGGTAATACCATAGTATTCTTACCATACCATTTAAAGGGGTCATGAATTGAGAAATCAACTTTTCCTTGAGCTTTTGATATATATTAGGTCATCGTACTATAAGAATATCCTGCAAGTTTCAGAACTGAAAACTTCCTTGTTAGTCCAATAAAAGCTTTTATTGACACGAGGCCCAGCAAACGACTTGTCCTGGAATGTGCCTATCTATGGGCCTGTTTACACCTGGTCACTTTAATGCGTTTTTTCTGATCGGATAGCTATCTGATTTATAAAAATGGTTGCATTTACACTTGGCCACATAAACGGGTCTCCGCAAAATGGATATAGATCCGATCTTCAATTCCCGCGCTATATGCAGATTTCATGGAGTTCACGTCACCGAAAGCAACAAATATGAGCTGTATTTTATTGATCATCAGCTTATTTCAAAATCAAAGATGCAATAGGAGAGAGCATGGCAACAGCACTGGTAAGATCATTTAGTCTCATTACTTTTAATGAAGATTATTGTGTTTTGATCACCTGAGACTTACTTTCAGTTTGATTTGCGGCAGTTTGTGCGTTGTCTTGCTGAATAGATATCAGCTGCTCATCTGCAGCGATGCGTGCTGCAGTGGCGCTGTCATATCTGGCTATAACATGTTATTTAGCCCATAACACGCTCTCACACATTTATTTTTTAGTATTTTTGGGAGGAGTTAAATTTACATATGTGGTTTCAACAACCAGATGCATTTAGACATGTTCAGTTTTGACTGGAATTCGTCCCAGACCACCTCCTGAAGTGGTTTGAGTGGTCGGATTTATATCCGTCTCGAATGCGTTTCGGATGGCGTTTAGACCTGGTCTTTTCACGATCAGATAGCTATCCGATCAGAGAAAATGCATGAAGTGACCAGGTGTAAACAGGCCCTATGACTCCGCCTCCACAGACGAAATCAACGCCTACTTCATCATTGCAACATTAGCCCCGCCCACTGTTAGTGAGATGAGGAGAGAGGAGTGATACAGGACTAAAAATAACATTACCTTTCAAAGGATCCTAATGCTAGGAATATGGTTATTTATTTTCAACAATGTGAATGTCTCAGTTGAGCTTTATTTATTTATTTATTTTTATTTCACTGTAGATTCTTTGGTAAATCAAATCACATTTCAGCGCAGGCTTTGCAAACAGACTTTTACGATATGGACTTGACAGTAATGCAACAACATGTAGGTAACTGTTAAGTCTAAGGTCTGATCTGATATTAATGATTCATGTACAGTCAGATGTTCTTTGTTTATGTGTTAGTAAATCAAATTATTTATAAATAATCAGTTATTTAAACGGTAATTAAATTATATATAGAAAACGATCAAAGAACGCTTCCTTTACAATCGCTGGAGCTGTCAATCAAACAGCGTGAGTTTATCAGTGACTGAGTTCTGGACTTAAACCAGGTGTTTATTAAACGAATCTCTTAATTACAATGCGTTTGCACTCTTAGTTATGATGAAAGCATTCGTTAGTGTGCAGAAATTGAGTTGCAATGACAAGATCACTACAGTGTTCATCACTGCAATCTTTCATGACACAATCTAAATAAAATACAGTTCTATAGATCTAAATGTAATGCTATAATCAACACTTCACAATTAGTTAACCTTGAGAGCTGTAATAGTAAAAATGTGCAAAAAGTTTGAGAGAGTAATACTTAGCTGTTTCGAGCCTATTCACATGAAAATGTGTATCAATAGTACACGAGTGTAATGAGTTTTGCACACGAAAAACTGTATCATATGCACGGCAAAACTCATTTTGGCATATATATTCTATGAGATTACCCGCGTGTACTATTGATATGCATTCTCATGTGATTTCTCGGATTCTCGGGTTGCTATTTCATATGCAAAGATGTCAGCCAATCACAGCAGTGAGCATTTGCACTGAAGTCTCACAGCAGACACGCCCCTTAAAACAGAGCATTCAAACCAGAGGGCTAAAATCAGGGTAGGAAAAAATGCCTTTTATTTCTAAATTATGACAATTTTTGGTGTAAAAAGCATACTAACATTATAAGTGCACCCCAGGAAACATTATAAAACAATAAAACAACGCAGTTCATGACCCCTTTAAATACCATTTGAATATTAGTACCATGGTATATTTTAAAGTACCATAGTATTTCCATTTGAAACAATGACTGTACCAATACTTTTTTGGGGGTTCTAAAACCATGGTATTACTATGATGTCAAGTCCAAAAAAATATGGAAATGTCATAGTTGTTTTGTTCAGGCATCTGTTTTTAACTTGGCACAATCATTTTCCAAGTCCATAAATGTGACAAAATGTTTGTTCTGGCTCCTCTCTGTCAATCATTCATCTCTCCAGAACAACAAATCTGTGCCCTTCCTCCATTTATGTTCTGAAATGCATTACAGAGTGGCATTCATGGTAAGCCAGTAATTTTCTCATTGTCAGTGTGCATTAGAACATTGTGATCTTCGTGACTTCAAAGGGACATTTAATCTGCATCCACAGGCTGGTCAGTTCATCAAATAACAACAAGGTTAGAAATAATTTATGGGATGGGCAGAGGGAGAATTCTGTAGAAAAGATCAAGAGGTTGGCTTTCTGATGATGCCAGTTATTTGACAATAACGAAACCATTGAATGACTTTGTTTACGTGGGTTTTAAAGCTGACTGGAAAATTGGTTTGTTTTGTTGTAATCCCTCTTACATAAACCAGCAAAACACCAGCCACGCAAGTGACCAATGAAATCATTTTTGCTAATCTGATGCAGTGTCCCTTTAGACCTCAGTGAGCTAATGACGGTTCAAAGAGGTCGCAGTTAAAGTGCAGACAGGCTGACGAGAACAACGCTGGGAATGGGGGTGAGCTGTCTCACAAATACACTGACAACATCACCCATTCACCACTCTCGCAAGACTTACCCACTTAAAAAAAATCACTCATTATCTACTGTAATTATAACAGTCATATTTTGGGGGGTTTACTGAATAATTAGAGTTGTCAACGCTCACATCAAACTCCTTTCAGACTCACACAGAGCCGACAAGGTCTGATGAGATGCAATTAACACTGCAGATTAACAAGCTCATCTGCGACATGAGCTCAGCGTGCTCCACTTGTCCCTCTCGACCCTCTTTGTCATCATGTGAAGCTCCAGACCACCACAGACCGAGGCGGTTTTGCTCGGTAGACTGTTGTGGAGCTGCACTGAGCTGGCAATGTGAGATGCAATCTGTCACACGTATCTGAAATCTGATCCACTGCTCTCCAAGAATGGTAACAGTAAGCTTATTGCATCATGTTTTTTTAGTACACATACAGTATGTATCAAATCGTCTTTACTGACATATAACACTACATGTGTTTTTACAAAGCAAATGCAGGTGTGTATGATGAAGACAAGGACGAAATAAAAAGGCTACATAAATGGCTACTACAGTCATAAACTTCCACCCTTGGTCAACAGTGATGGGCTTATTAATGGCTGATTCTTCAGTCACAAAAATTCTGTTATTCCGAATAAAAGATGAATGAATGTGATGTCCAGTGTGGTTTGAAGACCATCTGAGCCAAAACTGGAGCGAATTAGACAATATTTGTGGAAGGAGAACCATTTTCATGAAAACCCATGAAATGTGGACATGGAGACATTATTACACTACAAGCCAGAGGAAGTCTTTCCAGAGCAAAAGCATGATTTTAGGCCGAGGAGGCAAAGGAGGCAGTGCCTCCTCAAAAAATTGGATGAGGAAATAATCCATATTACAAAAATAAAACAATGCAAATATTATAAAATGTGACTAAAGTAACACTGTCCACCAGCGGGTAAAGAGTCTATCTTGCCTCCCCTGAGCCCATTGACTTTTAACAGACCCCCTAAAGCGTGCGGTAGGTTTAGCGGGGGGTAATCGAGAATGAATGGTGAGCAGAGGCAATGCCTCCATCGCGCTATTATTGGATGTGATTGGTTATGATTGGATATGATTGGTTTGTGCAGTAAATCCCAGCTCTTACTTTTGTGTGCATTCGCAAACTGGTCTGAAAGAGCAAAATGATGGCATCAGTGGGAAGACTAATTAAAAAGTAAGTAAACAGCTCAACCACTTAGATATCAGTACTTCATGTCCTGTCAAAATCAAACTTGAAATGGCCTGAAAACATGATGACTGTGGGCAATTAGCTTGGTGAAATTAAAGGTACATCGTGTCTGTGACCGGTGTTTACAAAGCTTAATGACTGATGATCCGGAAAAAAAAAGTTAAAGTCCCCCTGTGGTGAAAATTAAGTTTTTAATGTTGTTTATATGTCTATGTGGTGTTTTTAATATGCTTTAAGACAAACC
The DNA here is from genome assembly GCA_037101425.1 of Elopichthys bambusa. NCBI lineage: Eukaryota > Metazoa > Chordata > Actinopteri > Cypriniformes > Xenocyprididae > Elopichthys > Elopichthys bambusa. The sequence goes on along the minus strand of CM074437.1, from coordinate 3,190,878 downwards.
ATGTGCAAATTCATAAGTCAACACCATTGCGGAGTATTTTCTACTTAAAACTGCAGTGAAAAAAAAAGACCGTCTCAAACCCACGGTTTGAAATCGCTGGTGTTTCTGATGTCACAAACTACCTTGTAACCAATCATGTCAACGTGCCGACGGGCTTTAGCATATCATTAACTATGACCGATCAGAAGCAAGGGAGTCTCAAGAAAATATATACTGGTATATTTTTCTGTTGATACACAAAAATTGGGTAGATTTGGCAATATAGTGGGTGTATGATGTATATAACAATGTTATGATAAACTATATGCCTATCTCACTGACATTAAGGTGTTCAAAGCATTTCTAAGGATACTGATTGTTAGAAGGCAGCTGTCTGACTTGCTAATGTTACACAAACCATGTTCACATTCACAAGACATTATTAGCTGATTGATAATGTAGTAAAGCAAAATCCTAATCATATTAATTACTGTTATGTGTCCGACATTGTAAACGTCACAGCGTTGACCTCAGGAAGTTCACTGAGTGGATCTCTGAGCTCGTGCGAGTGAGTGGAGGCTTAAGGATTTTGAATTGATCACATGCATTAATGTGTTAATGTTGACATCCCAGATAGATAGATAGATAATTGTTTTAATTTTCCTCTCAAACAATTTGACACTAATTTTATGTCCATATGACAAAGTGTTGTTAAGACACTTCCTCTTTTCCTGGTTGCCGTGAAAGGACGCCTTTATTTCAAGAACTTTTGTGCAACTTGGTCTGAAGATCATCTATAGCCAATTTTAGTCAAGATTTGATGAAATTTGAAAGAAAAAAGTCAGACAAGTAACAGGTTGACACTCTAAAACGGGTTATTACAGGCTTTGCATGACCCAATTAATAAGAAGATACCATAATCAATGATTTTAGGCCAAATTATTTAGAAGTAATTGAATTATTGGAAATTACATCACATTTTAATTTATTTGACCACAAGGTGGCGCTATACACAAACTGCTCAGGTACCATCTGGGTATAATGCCAATGATGCCAGGCTTCCTTTCAGTACACCAAAAGACCAAAAGCCACTTTAAAACCATCTCTGTTTAAGACACAGAAGTATACATTCAAATTCAAAATATGGCTGAAAATTGGAATCACTGGGCGAATCTAAAGAGACCAGACACATGACTTTAGGCCACTAAAGCATTGGCGTATTCATCAGATTGTATTCTTTTCTGACCACAACACATTTATGATAATCAAAACAATGCATTATGGGGTTTGGTCTGAACATGTGAGACAAATTTACTGAAAAATAGACAAGATTTGTAGGAGTCTTTTCCACATAAGGATGGTGGAAATTGAAAACACAATGTTCAATGCGTAGAAGGAGAACCAAAGAAAAAAAGTCAATTTTTAACTGATATAGTGCCTCTTGAGTGTTTGACTGGGACCCTCCAGATGATTCAGACCGCTTCTAATCTTGCTTATTCGGCTCTAATAATAGTTCATTTAAACTAAGATCAAAGAGACATACAAGATCAATTGGTCTTCGCAAGAATTATTAAAAAGCCTGCATGGAAACGTTTTTCTCTCCACCTGTGACATAAACGATGCTTAGATGTGGCTGCAATAAAACTTAATGACCACTCAATAATTCATACAGTGCTTGAAAACTCAGGGTTACTGGAGGAAAAAAAAAAAAATCTCTCAAAGGATACGCTTTATGTATGTGACTTTGGAAAGTTGATTCAAACAAAGTATCAAGGCCAAAGCTCTATATGTAGAGAAGAGTGAGAGAGAACAGCATGCAGCACTTGATTTTACTCTAATAAACACTGTCAAATGCCTATTTGTAGATAAAATGGAGCTGAGAAGGTGTACAGTAGCATCTGACAACATAGGCAATGTCAGCTAATTGTTAGGTTTTTGCCCCTAATGCATGCCTCATCCCAGACCTCTTAATTGGCAATTGAATGAGCAATCACTCAGCGCTGAGGGAGAATAGAGTCTCATTTTATTGATAAGCAAAGAGAGAATATATAGAAAGAGTACAAGGGGTGTAGTATATCTTCAGCCAATGAGAGAGAATACATCATATAGCTCATGGTATAGGAATGTGATACATATAGAAAAACAAATCTAAATATGGTCATCTACCGGTCAGGTACCCCAGAGGTCCTTGATCTCCCAAGGACCTTCTCCAAAAAGCAGGGAGCATTCCCTGTCTCCCATCCCATCTAGCAGAGCCTTGTTCCTTATATGGAAATGGTTCCGGTACATAAAGAAAACCATATGTTAAAACATAAGATACAACTTCAACAGTGGACAAAGGAAAGGAACCCTCTGTCCACTTTCCTTCAATGCTGAGACCAACATAAAATCTATCACTAATCTTAAAAAAAGCAATGTTTAACAATAAAATCTGTTATAAACAATCACAAAACAGGAGTTCGATCATTTGCACAACAGAAACAGGATTAAAATAGCGATAAATAGAATATAACCTTTTTATATATGTCTTTACCATCCCAATAGATTCTCAATCTAAGAATCAGAGAGATCCAGAGCATTCAGGTAACGCCTGGAATGAGGAGGCGTGTCTACGGTACGGGGGCGGGGCTACACGCTCCCATATGAATAGCCACTATTGTAGAGACAGGTGTACAGTAATATGTGAGTCACGCAGCGCAGCCGTTCGCAGAGAGGCGATTAAATGTTTACTATTAAGTCAACGTGAGAAAGGGGAGCATTTTTGCGCGGTTACGGTCACATTGGGAGCGTTTTCAGACTACAGCCATGTGATGGCATATGAGTCGAGTGTAATGTAACGATCCCCACCGACGCTTGTGCAGTTTTTGACGCTCAGTGAAATGACATGGACGGCTGAGTGTCTCACTGAGAGCGGATGAACTGAAGAACGATGTCGGACCAGGTAGGGCGCTTTCCCGTGTGTGTGTGTGTGTGTGTGTGTGTGTGTGTGTGGATATGTGTGTGTGTGGGGGGATTGTCGTAGGGTCCTTCACAGGTTTGGGATGTACGCCGGTGTGTACACACCCTCTCTTCTTCTGCAGCCTTTGTATTGACTTTATGTAGGAGTGGTTGTGTTTTGAAAACATTCCTTTGCTGAGACAGTCGTAATATTTCAGTTTAGTGTCATTAAAACGGCCAAAAATAGCTATGGTGATCATGATAATTACTGTAACTTAATATTAATATTTCTAAGTCTTCATTGTGTAGTCGACTAATTATTCATAATCATAATGATTTGCATACTACTTCAATATTCATGATTAAAATGTTATTTAAAGTAACTCTTACTTAAGAGCCGGCCTTGGGCTACCTAACCCCAAGCACCATACTACATCTTATTGTCTCACTGTCTGACTCACAATAAAGTCTATTGTTAATTAATTATCTCCTTTCAATTAATGTAATTGGCTGTCTTGGATGTCTGACACCGGATCAGCCGTACAAGGTCCCCGGCACACCTGCAGTGCTGCGGCTAGATTAATTGCCATATTAATATTGATGCCATTTGCCCTTGCGAGCAAACACAGTAAACAGTTTAAGAGCTGTCTTGGTGATTTTGCTTGATGGAGATAGATGGACAATGCATGGACATCATTGAAACTGTGAAAACTCATTATGTCCCTCGTGTTTTTTGTCTTTCGGCCACTCTTTCTGAGCAAGTGATGCTTGTTTATGTGAATGGACACACTGCTCATTGTTTTGACCCACTTTAAAGTCCCAGAGGATCACAGTCCTCCCCATTGCACGTGGCTTGTTTTTATACATTATTCATTTAGACATCATACGGACTGACATTGTTCTTGGTGTTCAGATTTATTGGACGAAGATCCTTGTCTCTGATGATTTTGCTTGTCTTCGGATTTCACAGGGTTATGGCGTAACTCTATCGGCTGCACCCCCGCTCCGCAGGGGCAGCACCCCCCTGCCAATCAAGCATCAGCTGAGGCGAGAGGAGGCTGTTTCCGAGGATTACGATTGGACGCCGGGGCTCGATGAGCCTGCGACTCCGCAAATCAATATCCAAGATTCGCCTACCCCAAAACCGCCGCAGCAGAAGTACCACGGACCCCTTCGGATAGTACTACTGGGCCAAAACGGAGTGGGCAAATCCTCTCTGGCACTTTGCCTTGCTGGACTGTCAGACAGATCACTCTCTATAGACTCTGAAACCCAAGCAACCGGTAAAGATTATATTCATACAGCTTTCTTGTGCTCAGCATCAAGCATCAGGATGCCAAGGACTGTACTATTTTTAGATTTGCTTTGGATGAAACACACTTATCACCTCACAGACACCCGAGATCACTAGAGTAAGGCTCTCAGGAATTGATTGGAAAAAGCGGAGTGGGTGCCGTGAAGGCATCCATCTTATTTCAGGTCTCTCATCATCTTGTGTCTTAACGAGGTGGGAAAGAAGCAGCAGAGTACTGCCTCTGCACAAACAGAGCATGTAATTTACTAGTGGACAAAGAGCCAATCAGACACACAGACAGGGTTTTTTTTTTACTTGAGTGTTCTTGTGCATCGATTCTGCACCAGCTAAATTATTGTTACACAATGTCTCGAGTCCAACTCTGAACTTGCATTTCAAAACTTCTTTCTACAGATATATTATTATATGTTTAATCCCGTGAAATTGCCAGTTTCTGCTCAACCGCATGAATAAATTTAGATGCTAATTGAACACAAGTGAGTGCCGGTTTTTAAAAGATGTGTTTGTGTGTGTTGTAGATGAGGGTTACCAGCGGCGAGTGACTGTGGATGATGAGGACAGCACAATTTTAGTATATGACAGTTGGAAACAGGTGAGTCAAAAAGAATTTGTTTTGGTGCTTACAAGGTGGGAGTGTATTATTATTATTATTCATGAAATATTCTAGGTATGCACGAATATATCGGCCACCTAGGGGTGGGCGACATGACCAAAGTCTTATATCACGATATAAGTAATTTTATATCACGATAACAATATATATCACAATATGGTTATTTTTACTTTATAGGGTTAGTTCAGCCAAAAATTCTGTCATTAATTACTCCCCCTCATGTCGTTCCACACCTGTAAGACCTTCGTTCATCTTCAGAACACAAATTAAGATATTTTTGATGAAATCCGATGGCTCAGTGCATTAACAGCAAGATAATTAACACTTTCAAATGCCCAGAAAGCTACTAAAGACATATTTAAAACAGTTCATGTGACTACAGTGGTTCAACCTTAATGTTATGAAGCAACGAGAATACTTTTTGTGCGCCAAGAAAAACAAAATAACGACTTTATTCAACAATATCTAGTGATAGGCGATTTTAAAACACTGCTTCATGAAGCTTCGAAGCTTTACGAATCTTGTTTCGAATCAGTGGTTCGGAGCGTGTAGCAAAAGTCACGTGATTTCAGTAAACGAGGCTTTGTTACATCATAAGTGTTTTCGAAATCTCAATGGTTCACCACTGGGGGGCGTGACTTTGGCAGTTTGATACACACTCCGAACCACTGATTCGAAACAAAAGATTCAAAACAAAAGACGGCGCTGAGAAACAGTCTCTCAGCATAAGCTGTCTTTCGCAGCTAATTGTGCTCCAACGGTTTAAAACCACAATGCTTAAAAACTCATGCAAACGATAAGCAACGTCATGTGAGCGTAACCGATAGTCCAAAATCTTTACCGGTTGACAAATTTCTACCGGTTAATCATGTCTAACGGTATATATTGCCCACCCCTACGGCCACCATATCAGTATCGGCTGATATATTAAAGCCGATAATGGATTATTTCCTTCAGCGGAGACACTTCAGATGTGCACTGTCCGCCATTATGGTTTTGAATTGCTTCAAAAAGGAAAATACAGTTACGTGCAACATGTGCAGCGCAAATCTGTCATATAGGCTACAAAAAATTATAATGATATAATATAACATCATTATAATTGTGTGCTTGGGACATGGCTATTAATGGTGAGGCTTTTGTTTTTGTAATCAGGCTCTCAAAAGTTATATAAAAATTTGGATTTAGATTTATCGGGAAATATATCGGTTATCAAATATAAAGAATTAAACTTCTGCAATTGATTACGATCGAACTGCTTAACTTACAGACGCCATTCTTAGAGATAATTTCAGCTTAGGTGTGCTTTATTATAATACATTTAAGATTCTTTTCCCACTGATATGCATTGATAGAATGTTCAGCATTCAATTTGTAACCAGTAGTGATGATGTCATTGTAATATACGCATACTGAATTGTGATTGGTCTTGCCTTCCCTGTGTATACGTAAACATTTATAGACATTGATTCATCTGACAGAAAACAAGACTCATACTTATTGTCATGACAACAGCAAAGGGACTGATGCAACATGTCACTTTTCACTGTACTAAAGTCCCAAATCCTAAGCTTACCTAACATGATTCTTTTGCAGCATTTGTATTTGCTTCAGGAAATGTGAATCTAGTCTTCTAATATCTTCACTGCAGTGTTGAGGGAGCTACTTTGAAACAGTAGTTTGCCAAGCACATAATTTATGATCTATTTTTTCATAATTTATGAGTTTATATCTGATTCTGCCCTCTTGTTCCCTTTGTCATGAAATGGTTTCAAACACATCCACTGAACTATGGCGCTGATTGAGACTTAATAGGTATATAATTAATACATTTTAAATATAATTTATACTTCTACATAAAATACATTCTACATAAAAAGTAAACACCCAACTGTGCAGCGTTTAGGCTTATTAAATATTTTGTTACCTACCCAGAAAGAATTTGTTTTGGTGCTTACAAGGTGGGAGTGTATTATTATTATTATTCATGAAATATTCTAGGTATGCACGAATATATCGGCCACCTAGGGGTGCCAAGCACATAATTTATGATCTATTTTTTCATAATTTATGAGTTTATGTCTGATTCTGCCCTCTTGTTCCCTTTGTCATGAAATGGTTTCAAACACATCTACTGAACTATGGCGCTGATTGAGTTATATAATTAATATACTTAAAAATACATTCTACATAAAAAGTAAACACCCAACTGTGCAGCGTTTAGGCTTATTAAATATTTTGTTACCTACCCAGCACTTAAAAATGAAAATTCATCATTTACTCCTCCTCATGTCATTTTAAAACTGTAGAACACAAAAGAAGATATTTTGAAGAATGTTGGTAACCAAACATTTATGGTTACTATTGACTTCCATCGTATGGACAAGAAAAAGTTCTTTTAAGCCTCACAGATGAAAGGAAAGTAGTTTTGGAATGATGTGAGGATGAGTAAATTATTGCATCATTTTCTTTTTTGAGTTATTCATCCCTATAAAACACCATGCAGGGACTCCAATTAATCGGTAGATTTACATTAACCATCCAAACACAATGTCTAATACCGCTTCATTGAATAAATGTAAATTATTAGTGTAAAGATCTATTGATTGAACAGAAACGCTTTAAGTGGTTAAGAAAATAGAGAGCGAAGGATAGAGAGGTTAACAGAGACATAAAAAGAGGGCATGCAGAGAAAGATGAGAGAAATCGGCTCTTGACCCTCCAGCTGAGGTTTGTCTGTTGTTTGTCATTTCTGTTTCCTTTTACTTTAGGGCAAATTGTTTTCAGTTTCCCGTAATTTGTTCCAGTTCTGCGGAGTGTAACTGCAGGCTTTAAAGATCCGTTTACAAGCATTTTATGTGTGCCCTCTATGAAATCAGCCGGGTCCAGGTTTCCTTGTTATTTCACAGAGATTTATGACCTCTGCTTTTACACTGTAAAAGCCACTTGTTTAGTAGCAATCTAAAATGATTTAATGGATCCGTGCAATGTGGCATACATCATTAAGCTTTTCTGTCATGATTACTGCTTTTGCATCAGTGTATTTAACTTTTTCATGTAGTTAGACATATTGTCAAGTGAAAGATATACAGTACTAAAAGTAGACTAAATGTGGCTAAATATGAACAGGTGAAACTGGTTATAAACAACAATTCAAATTTTTTTAATTTTTTTTTTTAAAGAAATTAATACTTTTACTCAGCAAGGATTCATTAAAATGTCTTTTACATTGTTATCAAAAATGTATGTTTCAAATAAATGCTGTTCTTTTGAACTTTCTGTTCATCAAAGAATCCTGCAAAATTTTTTAAAGGTTTCTGAAAATTCAGTTTTGTATGTTTTATTTCTCACAATTGTGAGTTTATAACATGCAATTCTGACTATTTCTTGCAATTGTGAGTTTATATCTCAATTCTGAGAAACGAAGTCAGAATTGCGAGGTAAAAAGTCAGAATTGTCAGTTTATATCTTGCAATTCTGACTTTATAACATGCAATTACGAGTTTATATCTCACAATTCTGAGAAAAAAAGTCAGAATTGTGAGTTTATATCATATTTCGCAATTCTGACGTTATAAGTCAAGTCAGTCAAGTCACCTTTATTTATATAGCGCTTTTTACAATGTAGATTGTGTCAAAGCAGCTTTACAGTGATAACTGGTACATTATTTTGGCTGCACAGCAGCTCTTAAATAATAGTGTCAATGCAGGAAGATCAAAGCACTGTTGAATATCAAATGTCAATTGTCAAGTGTCCCCAACTAAGCAAGCCAAAGGCGACAGCGGCAGGGGACCTAAACTCCAACAGGTGACATCAGGTGGCAAACAGGTGTTAAAATGGAGAAAAAAACCTTGGGAGAAACCAGGCTTAGTCGGGGGGCCAGTTCTCCTTTGGCAAACAGTGCTTTGTTACGACTCAGGTTGCTATCATAAGTCAGATAGGATCGCAACATTCAAAGTATTTAATTCAGTTCCATCCAGCTGAGGATCGCATTCATCACGCCGGTATGGACGGTTTGTTGAGGAGCTGCGCCACTGGCTGTCATGTTGATGAGGCCTTCACAGTGGATGATCTAGTTGACTCAATCTCTGCTGATACTTCAGGGCTGCGTTGTGGTCGTGTCAAGGCGCAGGTCCTCGATCTCACCTGGATGCGGCCCGGATCCGGTTGACTACGGTAAACCTCGGGATAAACAGAAAGACTAATATTAGCGTAGATGCCATTCTTCTTCTGATGTAACGAGTACATCTGGTGTTATAGGAAGTGTTCCCGGTTCCGGCTGACCTAATTTATGCAGATAACAGATTTGAAAAAATAAATTGATAATGTGTTATGTGTATGCCAGGTTAAAGAGATGTGTTTTTTGTCTAGATTTAAACTGACAGAGTGTGTCTGCTTCCCGAACAATGCTAGGAAGATTGTTCCAGAGTTTAGGTGCCAAATAGGAGAAGGATCTACTGCCTGCAGTTGATTTTGATATTCTAGGTATTATCAACTGGCCTGAATTCTGAGATCGCAATAGATGTGAAGGACTATAATGCATTAAGAGCTCGCTCAGGTACTGGGGAGCTAAACCATTTAGTGCTTTGTAAGTAATTAGCAAGATTTTAAAATCTATACGATGTTTAACAGGAAGCCAATGCAGTGTTGACAGAACTGGGCTAATATGGTCATACTTCCTAGTTCTAGTAAGAACTCTAGCTGCTGCATTTTGTACGAGCTGTAGTTTATTTATCAGGCGAGCAGGGCAACCACCCAGTAAAGCGTTACAGTAATCTAGCCTTGAGGTCATGAACGCATGAACTAACTGTTCTGCATTTGTCATCGAGAGCATATGTCGTAGTTTAGATATATTTTTAAGATGGAAGAATGCGGTTTTACAGATGCTAGAAACATGGCCTTCAAATGAAAGATTGGTATCAAAGAGCACACCCTGGTTCCTAACTGACGACGAAGACTTAACAGAGTATAACGCACAATTCTGACGTTATAACGCGCAATTCTTACTTTATTTCTTGCAATTGTGAGTTTATATCACAATTCTGGCATTATAACTTGCAATTGTGAGGAAAAAAAAGTCGAAATTACCTTTATTTTTTATTTCATGGCGCAAACAAGCTTTTTGCTTTGCTTTCAAATTACATTTGAAAATATATTAAAATAGAAATGTTTTTTTTTTTTTTTTTAATTGTTAAATTTTAATAATATATCACAAAATTACTAATTTACTGTACTTTTGATCAAATAAATGCAGCCTTGGTGAGCATAAGAGAATTTTCTACCAAACCCAAACCCTCCCATCCAATCTTTTGGGAAGCCTTTCCACTATAACATGGCTTTGGGGATTTTCTGAAATAGTCAAACATAATAATTAATTCACAATGTTATCATATTGGTCAGAAAATATGGGACCGTTACGGAGGGGTTTGTTTCGACTCTGATTGAATTATTAACATTAATCTTCGTCTGTGATTAATGCCTCCCTACTAGTTTTGACCTCACTTTTCTCTCTATTAATCAACCACCTTTTCCTCTCTTTGATAATACAACCTGTTTGACCTTCGCTTAAACGATAGGACATTCACAATGTCCGAAATACCAGTTAAAAATCGCCTCATGTTGTTCGATCTTATGTGCAATGCATGCATTTCTCTCACACCCGCTCCCATGACAGACCAATGCATGTAGTGGGTGTTATCATCCACTCAGTGCTGTGTTTATACTCTGAAATATCATGATAATTTCGCCTGGAACACACAGATGTATCACAGCGATATCATGAACACATGCACAGTGTCTTCTCTGTGTCACAGCTCACTAGAAATGATTCTAGCACCTGTGAATGTTATCATAGTGTTGTGAATATAGATGTTTAACACACCACAGGGGTATTCGTTTGCCTGCTGAATATTCAAATGTATTCAAATCCCTGGGCAAAATTGATGTGACCTTTTTCAAATGATGTTTATGTGTCATCGGATCTCTCCTAAATCCGATGCTGTTTGTTTCAAGCATGAATGTCAGTTGTGATACCGCTATCACAGGATGAGTTTTGGATTAATTCCAGGGCAGTGGCTGGAAAAACTCCAGACTCCTCCCATTCCATCATTTCTCTTTCTCCATCTTGCCATTTTTCTCTTTCAAAGCATCCCTTCTTTCTCTCTTCCTCAGTGGCACATCGTATCACATGACCTCTGACCTCACCCGCCGCATTGCATTCTATACCCGCCTGGCCCGTTCCCCGGGTTGCCATGGCTACCGGTGGTTACAGCAAACAAAAGGATCTCAGATAAACTATGCAGTGATTAATTTTAATTTTACAGATGCAGAGATTCAGTGCTGCCCTTATAGCTTCACGGTTCACTGATTGCTGTCTGTATCTCATGGATTGAATGTTCAGCAGAAGTCTGTCAGTAATGCAGTTACTTCATCAGGGTTTATTGAAGTAGTGGTTAGAGCTGCGCAATTGATCCAATCAAAATCGATATTTCCTTTGCACGATAAACCATAAAAGGCTGGGATTTAATTAAAGAAAAATATAGTCTGCACGGCTCTGCATACTTCAAAGTGAATTAGTGGTCTGTTTTGTCTGTAGTCTCCCATCAGGAGAACTTGAAAAGATTTTGATTTTGCTTTGTTAAACCTGTTCAGCAGAAATTATGACTATAATAGGGTGAAATTAGGGCTGTCAGAAGATTAAGTTGTTAAATTGGTAATGCCTTAATACATTCGGCCCCTTTTCAAAGAAATAAGGCAGATGTACGCTACCGTTAAAAATGTTCTTCAGAGAAGTCTTGTACGCTCACCAAGGCTGCGTTTATTTGATGACAGTACAGTATAAACAGTAATATTGTGAAATATTATTACAGTTTTTAAAAACTGCTTAATATATTTGAAAGTGTAATTTATTCCTGTGATGTCAAAGCTGAATTTTCAGCATCATTACTCCAGTCTTCAGTGTCGCATGATCTTTCAGATTCTGATATGCTGATTTGCTGCTCAAGAAACATTTTTTATTATCAATGTTGAAAACAGTTGGGCTGCTTTATGTAATATTTTTGTGTAAATCACGATACAATTGTGTCAGGAATGTAGAATATTCAAAACAGCATTTATTTTAAATAGAATTGGTTTGTAACAATGTAAAAGACTTAACTGACAATCAGTTGATCAATTTAATGCATCCATAAAAGTATTAATGTCTTTCCAATATTAAAAAAAAATATAATAATAATAATAATTCGGTTTGGTTTAATACTTGTGAAACCTTGATGATAATTCATTTCTGTCATATAACCCCAAATGGTTTCACTTTTTGTCAAACATCCCATCTGATGTTCATTTATAAATATGTTTGCAGTAAAAAAAAAGGTCTTTTTCTGAGAAGTTTTTTTTTCATGATTTGCCCCAGAACTGTCAAATCTTTGTGACAGACAAACAAGCTCAAGAGGAGTTGAAGCTGTTGGTGATTTTTATTTATTTATTTATTTTTACCCACAGTATTGATTGATTGTTTTTATTTACCCACATTTACATTTAATCATTTAGCAGACGATTTTCTCCAAAACGACTTACAAATGAGAACAATAGAAGCGATCAAATCAACATGAGTGCAAGTGCCGTGTCAAGTCCCAGTTATTCTAGCAAATTGCACTTAACAAGGATTTTATTATTATTATTATTATAAATTAAAAGAGAGACAGAATAGAAATAGAAAAAGTAAGTGCTACTATTAATTGTAAGTGCTTATAATATTAATAATAATTAAGTGTTGACGAAAAAGATGTGCCTTTAGCTGTTTTTTGAAAATGGCTGAAGACTCAGCTGATCGGATTGATTTAGGCAGGTCATTCTACCAGCAGGGAACAGACAAGGAAAAGGTTTGTGAAAGGGATTTTGTGCCTCTTTGGGGTGGCAACACAAGGCGCCGTTCACTTGCAGAATGCAAGCTTCTCGAAGGTTCATAAGTCTTAAACCGGGTGCACACTGTGCGATTTATAATAGTCCTTTATGATTGTTGCTTGTCAGACTGTACGTTCATGATCCTCACGTCACACTGGGATCTCAGCTGCCATTTATGTCAGACTGTACGACAGTCAAGACACTTTAAAAACGGACGCATGCATGAAAACCTGTCTGGAGTTTTACATCAACCCACACACATTCGGTGACAGTGAGCCGCATTACACACGGGACTGAAATGGTGGCTAACAAAAATCTCTAGCGTTAATTTTGATAACTGCTTGTCTTGAAAAACAAAGACAATTTGACATTCGTCATAGGAGAAGTCACACTGCAGGACTGTGCGCCAAATCTTCTGACACTGCCAAAATTTCATTGGAGGTAAAATTTGATCACAACGGTCATTAATCGGCTGTTGGTGAACATGTCAAACTAGACCACAGATTTTTGTCTAGGATTATAGGAATATTTTAAGGTTTGCAAAATTTGTCTCAGGCAACCAAATCGTGGCCAAAATCGCAGTGTGCACATACCTTTAAGTTGTGAGTTTTGGTATAGGGGTGCAGAGCCAGCAGTTGTCTTGTAGGCAAACAATTTTTATTTAATAAAAGGTCATCATTATTAGGGATTATTGCTAAATGATATCTCGTATATTAGAAGTTAAAAAGTATTTTGAGGAGTAGCTTGAGTCTTTTTGAAGGGACTGTAGGTGTACATACTCAAAAACATTGTTGGTGGTAACGCATTACAAGTAACGCAAGTTACGTAATACTTGTTTCAAGTAACTAGTTAGGTAACGCATTACTTTTTTAAATTTACAACAAAATATCTGAGTTACTTTTTCAAACAAGTAACGCAAGTTACTTTGTTTTCCCATTTATTGACTGACACCTCATGTCGCCAATAAGTACAGAGGCGTTGTGTGTGCTAAGCATGATGGGTATTCCAGTTCTAGACTAAATGTAAATGCATTTACTTCTCTCACTTGCACAAAAACAGATTTAGTATTCCTTAAAATTAATAAAAAATAGTGAAATGCAAAGTCAGAATATTATGCAAACTTGTAATAATTAAATATGTTAAATAACACAAATATACTTTATGTATTTAATCTTACTTTTATTAACCTAATGTCTTTGCTGCCAACCTTCAATTATCCAATTCAACCATACTAATAGTGTTGTCAAAAGTACCGGTACTGAAATTTTGAAAATGTGATGATACCAGCATTTCTGTAGTACTGGGAGTACCAAGTATCTGGGTATATTCGGTACCCACTGATAGGTCTGTGCCAGTAATTTACGTGAATATGACACAAAGCTTTGTTTAGGCTAATAGGTTAGCAATTAAAGAAGAAATAGGGTAATAGGTTAGCAAATAAATGTGACATCGCAGCCATGGAAACATTTTGGTTCATGCCGAATGAGAGAGATGCGCGATTCCATACATTTGCTTTGTATTCTTTTTTGCGAATCGCGATCTGGTCACCCGATTAGCAGAGAATTTAACAATATTCCATTAGTTATTCACTAACAATTAAATCGGTTTCTTTTCCCAAATCTTCACTCACGCAGGGAATTAAAAACATTTCTTTACCGTAGGACAGAAACCTTTTTGCTTGCACGTCAATTTCTATTTAACACAGTTTGTGCTTGTTATTAGACTTGATAAGGTGAGTCAAGTTTATTTGTATAGCGCATTTCACACACGCCGGTGATTTTTAGTTTTGCTTTCACTGGCAGCGCAAAATCAAATATAACCTGAATGTCTGAAGTTAAAACTCACTCTTCAGACCGTTTACAACACGTGTCAGTTGCTTGTAGCATCAGGAGATAACAAAGATATTATTAAAGAGAGATGGTCTCTTTCTTGCTTGTGTCCCACATCCCTCTCAAAGCGCAGAGCGGCGATATAACTGTAACGAAGCGGGGCTCAGGGTAGGATCCATTTGCAAGCTTTATTAAACAGAGCTCGTAGTCAAACAGGCAATGGTGGAACAACAGCAAACAGGTATGGCAGAGAGCAGGCAGAATCATGGTCAGGGTACAGGCAAGGAATCAGGGCAGGCGGATATCACTCACAGTCCAGGTAACAATAAACAGTCCAAAGGCAGGCGGCAGAGAATCGTAAACGAGAGGCAAACAGGATCAGTAACAGGCAGGCAAAGAATACAAGAAAACGCTCAGAAATGTACACCGTGGCAAGACAAGACTTCGCAAAGTATGTCAGGATGTGAGTGGCTTAAATAGTCCAGATAATGTGCTGCAGCTGGGTGTGGTGATTACTGATTGGTGAAGTGAGTGCAGGTGAAGGCCAGGGAGGATTATGGGAAATGAAGTCCGGGAATGACTGGGAACGTGACAAACGAATGTTTTTTAGAATAATACTTAACTTTAGGTTACCATTATTTACTGATATATTTATTTCATAGTTTTACAGGCTGTAGCGTGTCGTTTCACTGAAGAAATCGCTAAAAAACGCACGTCTGTTTCAAAATGGATGTTTGAGCATTTGTTTATTTATTTTTTTATATTTCAAAATTTTTCATTGAGGTATATATACACACAAACATACAAACACACGCTCCAAATATTTATATGTATGATTACCATCATATTTAATATGTTTTTAAAAAAAGGCTAGTTAAATAAAATAGTAAAATAGTTCCAACAGGTTTTCTTGTGGTACCGAAATTGGTAACGAGAACCGTAACATTTTACTGGTATCGGTACCGACTACTGGAATTTTAGTACCGTGACAACACTACATACTACATAAGCAAAAATGACTTTAAATAAACATCACATTTGTGTTTAGTTTGTTTGAGCCACGCCCTCTACCTCTGCAGGTGTGAATTTGCATTTCTTCAGCCTGAGGTTCATTCATTTCACTTTTGGTGTGAAAGGGTCTTTACATTTGCCAAAAATAGAACTTTAGTTTTTTTTGTTATTAAAAAACAAACAAGCAAGCCCAGCACAGGTGAGAAAAAGTAACGTGACTCATTACTTTCCATAAAAAGTAACGGGAACACTTTATTTTACAGTGTCAGTTACACATGTTACTGTAGTAATAACTATAAATTATGCATAATTACATGCAATTAACCCTAAACCAAACCCTCATCCTAACCCTATAGTAAGTACAGGTAGTTAATTATTATTACTCAGTACTTAAATGTAATTACATTGTAACAAATACACCTTAAAATAAAGTGTAACCGAAGCAACTAAGTAATGTAATTAGTTACTTTTTTAGGGTGTAACGCAATATTGTTACATATTACTTTTAAAAGTAACTTTCCCCAACACAGCTCAAAAAAAGTTAGAAAATCTGTACTATATTTGTGGCTGTACTCGCAATTAGAGATCTCCAAGAGGTACGAAAACATTTAGGCTTACATGATGTGAACACACAAACAAACTGTCCTCTAAGTGGTGGTGTGAGAAAACGGTGTGGTTCGCTTAAGAGTAACTATTGGCAGCAGAATGCAGGCAAAACATGACTCAAATGCATGAGGCATTGCTCCAAATTGAGTTATTGCTTACCCGTTTGTTGTTTCGTACACTCATTTGGATGCAGGAGCTGCTCATTCAATGATTTTATTCCTTTTGAGGTTTGCTTTGATCCAGGCAGCAGCAAAATGACATGTTGAAGGGGTGGTTGATTATGATTTCACGTTGACTTTAGTTAGTGTGTAATGTTGCTGTTTGAGCATAAACAACATCTGCAAAGTTACGACGCTCAAAGTTCAATGCAAAGAGATATTTTCTTTTCTCTGTTTAAGAACTACAACGAGCTTCTTCTCGGCTAAGTGACATCACTAACCCTAAAATTTACTTAAACCCCACCCCAGAGAACACACAACAAAGGGAGTGAGGTCATGTTGAGCTACTTTAGAGAAGAGGAAGAGTTGTTGTAGTCGAGTGTTGTTGCCATGCCATCATTTTACACCGGACTGCTTCACAAATGAGGGTCAATTCAACGCTGGATTTGCACAAAAGATTAACATGACGGCACATGCTAGTGGATGAGTTGAATCAACTCCACAGCAACTACATAAATTTATCCACTAACCGTTCAGAAACATCCAGTTTCATTCTGAAAGTTGTAACTTCTTCCTGAGTCTCTCCATCAGTGTCGACACCAGTTCGAACAATGTAAGGCTGAACACCGTTACTAACAATCCTCATTTTGGCTGCGTGAGATTCTCCAGCTTTGTTGTTGTTGAGCAACCGAAGCGCAAGCTGTTAAAGCTCTGCCCTCTTCTGGAAAGGGGGCCGGGAGCAGCAGCTCATTTGCATTCAAAGGGACACACACAAAACCGAGTATTTTGGGGTATTTTGAGCTGAAACTTCACAGACACATTCTGGGGACACCAGAGACTTACATTACATCTTGTAAAAGGGGCATTATAGGTCACCTTTAAATGTTTATCAAATTTCAGTTTGAATCACAAAGTTTTTTTTGTCCAAATTGTGTCCTTGTAGTGGGGATAAAAAGCCATATAAGCATTTCTCCCTTGAGTATCTTTAATTAGTAATGCTTACATGTTGTCTTAATGTCTTAAGTGACTCAGTGAAGGTCAGCACTTTCCTTATTGTGAAACAGGGTCAGCATATTTGGTTTCGGTGAAGAGGGTGCAGTAAGTTTGTACTGCAGCCTCACTGTCAACTTACTGCATTCACTGAACCATGGAGAATTGGAGAGAGAGTGAGTGAATGAACTCATTTTCACACAGTGCTGCATCACTAGTAGCTGCAGAGGATGCAGGTCTATTTTGGTTCTGTAGCAGATTCATCATGTTCACCCAATCTACACCTGACACATCAGACCAATTAGAGTCTGGCATTCAGTCAAACATGCACATACTTACAAATGTACAATCACGCACACCGCCCCGGGTCTAGACTGCTCTGAGACTTAAAGTGCTTGTGACAACGGGGGGCAAAATGGCTTTAATAAGTCATTCTCTTTCCTAAAATAGCTGACACATGGTCAGTAGCATCCTTACGCAGGCCGAGGACGCATTCTGTCACCCGCCCTGCTGTTGGTAGGCACTGGGAATTGCGTCACGCGTCGCTGCCCCATTTTCCGTGTCCCAGCGTGAGTGAGTTCCAGCACAGGAGGCATCAGCATGCTTTAACTTCTCTGATCACTTATGTCAACTACATGAGCCAAAAACACTCCTTGAAATCAATTTGCAGCCTATATAGGGTGAGAACTGGGTTTAATTTTTCTGTTGGCTACTTTAAAATTAAATTAAACTTGGAAAAGCACACTATTAATTATTGTTATGCATAGTATACATGTTTTTTGAATTGAATATCCAGATGTCCAGATGATCTACTATGCCACATTTGTCTGAATTGTTGTGGATACTGTGGCTCACAATGCAGTCAGCATTGAACATCCTTTTCCAGTGTATACAGATAAAATACACAAACACACACACACTAAACTATATATTATATATAATATAGTTTAGTGTGTGTGTGTGTGCGCGCGCGTTTGTGTATTATTTATATATATATATATATATATATTTTTTTTTTTTTTTTTTTTTTTTTTTAATATATTACTGTGTGTGTGTTTATTGTGTATTTTCTCTGTATTGTATATTTATAAAGGGCTTGACATTGACTGGTAAGAAAAAACATTAATGTGACTAGTGGTTTTCCAAAGTTACTAGTCATTCAGCATTTTCACTGGCCACAATTTTAACATATATAGGGGAAAAGCTGCCATATATATATATTTTTAGCATTATCTCATAATTTGGCAGCAGGTTTATTAGGCTGCTGTCACTTTAAGACCTGACGCACTGATCCATTATACTGTTACACATGCGTTTTCTTTCTCAACTGTTTACATTCACTTAAAACAGAACTGACTGTGTTTACGTGAATACTCACCAACACCATTATTTTGTGTGTATTTGTGTGCATTATTAAGTGCAATAAGCAGTGAAAAAGAATTCAATTTAGTACTGAGAGGCGGCTTTATGTACGCACACTTTGGGCGTGAGAACAAAATCTGCGGATTTCGATATTTTTGACAACACTATTGCACTTACTTTATTATTTCAGATGCCTTTTTGAAATTGAAAAATGAATATTAAAATTCAACCGGCCAAAGTAGGAGTGACTGCGTTACACACCACTGCTGAAATCCTCCTGCATTTGGTGGGAGTTAATGTCAAGCCCTGTGTGTGTATATATAAAGTACATATGTGTTATTAACCTCATTTACTCATCCTATTGTTGTTCCAAACCTGTCTGACTTTATTTCTGTACCATAAAAAAAAGATGTTCACTTTCATAGCATCCCCATACAGTGAAAGTGAATGCTGACTGAGGCTTTGGAGCTGCATGAGCGTGAATAAATGAATAATGATGACAGAAATGTCATTTTTGGGTGAACTAGCCCTTTAACATTAGCATTCATTTAAGAGATAAAACAAGCAACGTAACTAAGTAACGTTAACATGTCACATTCTACTATTTGAAATGTTTATCTTTGTTAATACTTGCATGCTATTTTTATAAAATAGTATGCAAGCAATATACAGCATATACTGTGCAGTATGAACCAGTATGCCATTCTAAACATAGCCCAGACAAACCTAGCTCTCGCTAGCCATGAAAGCGGTGCAAGAAAGTTACCATTTCCTGGTAGACCGGGCCTATTCAAGTTGGCTATAATTAATAGATTACTTTGAGGTGAAATATTGATGATGCTAAACATATGCATATGGTTTTTGTTTACCTGGTAGGGGCCATTGTGTCTGAAAACTGACAAGGCAGTTTGGAGATAGTGAATGTGTGAAGTATACATCTGTTTATCTCACTCAGAGTGTGTAGTGTACTGCTGCCAGCCTTATGCTTAAGTACAGTGTGCTACAGCTCAGCCCTAGTGTCATTATGGACTGTGAGCTTTCTGTAACGTTCATTAGGGAGATGTTTTTTTCTTTGATGTCGGTGTGCTTGGCAAACAAAGCGGGCTTTTATTTCTGTGGAGGTATGCGTGCTTTGTGTTTATAGCAGCAGAATTGGCTTGTTCGGCGGCTGAGAAAGCGCTTTCAGATGGGACGGTGTACTGTATGTCTGTGTGTGGGATCTCGGGTTTGGGAGGAGGGGATGTGTGGACAGATGGTCTGTGGTGACTGTCTGCAGGGGTGTGGACCTCACTCTGGTGTACAGAAACAAACTCGGCACACGGTTAAGTCTCAACATCCAATTATCAGACTCGACCTCTCCACCCTACGGAGCAACAAATTAAAGTCTTTTATGCACCATGCAAGCCCCTCTCCATATATAGTATATATTTATACGTTTATTTAAATCTGTTTATATTTAAATGTATTATTTCATATGATTTTTATACTAAATGTCTTCTAATGTCTTAAACTAAATGTATTAATTATTTATAATATTTAATAACAGCTATACAGACCAAGATGATGGGATATGCTGCAGGTGTCCCACAACCCTATAGGACAAGTGGTTTGGAAAATGGATGGATTAATTATTTAATAATATTTATTATATTTAATCATATAATGATATTCATAATATAATCATATATAATTTTATATTATATTTAATTATATCTTTTTTAGTATTATTATTGTAATTTTTTATATGTTTATATTTATTTCATTACTTTGTCTTCTCAATAAAGTTTATCCTGCTTAAAGGATTTTTTTTGTTTGTTTTTACTGGGGGATAAAAACACCAAAATACTGATGAAATGATTTTTTTGCAGTGTTTTCTCTGCATTGGCTCGTGGACCAGGCCCTGGCCTGATTTCCATGTAATCTGTCTTCCTTTGCCAGACGTGGCCAGAAGAAGGCGTGTTTGTGTTAAATGACCCAGCAGAGAAGGAACACAGTTCCTGGGAATGGGTTCATGATGGCAGATGAGTCGAGGGACATTTTAATTCCATGTTTTGCCCAGATTCTAATCTGCTTCATGACCTACCATAAACTCCTTTTTTTTTTTTTTCCTCAACCAAAGCTTAACCACAGAAACAGGAACAGAGAGAAACAATTTTAGGGTTTTAAGGGTTTGAGCGATTTCTGTACCACTATTGACACCAAAGGAAATTGAAAGCTAGATTTCCAAAGGATTGTTTATCTTCAGTAGAACTGTTCAGTTTGCGAGCCTTGAGTTCCCTCTGAAATTTGCTATGGGTTTAGATTTGCGGTTTTCAATATTTCAGTAAATTAAATTCTGTGGTGAACATTACTTGAGGAGATTGTCGTGTTTTGTTGTACATCATAAATGACACACAATCATACCTTAAGCATATACTTTTATATTAAACATAATTTGCTAAATACAGACTAATCACAAGGACGTGACTTCACATGCTTGAATCAGACAACAGTTTTACTTTTAACTCCAGTCAATCCATCCATTAAATTGTCCTGAGAATCCATTTTACTCCAACCAAAAATCACTTGAATGCACTTAATGTTGAAATTACAATTAGCAGAGCAATACTGAAATCACCACAACTAAGTTTCTATCAACCTGTAACAAGTAATGTTAACCATCCATTCATTCCATCTAATCCAATCCATCCTTTCAATCCAATTCATCCATCCATCATTCCATCCAATCCAATCCATCCATCCACCATTCCATCCAATCAATCCATTCCATCCAATCTAATCCATCCATCCATCCATCCATTCCATCCAATCCAATCCAATCCAATCCATCCATCATTCCATCCATCATTCCATCCATCCATCCATCCATCCATCCATCCATCCAATCCATCAAATCTAATGTGTATTTTCTTCATTATGTTGAATTAGCACTAAAAAGTTTACTGCCTGTTTTAGGGAAGTAAAAAAACTTACAAAGAAATATTTAATTGTTCTGAGAGTCCATTTTACTCCAGCCAAAATCACTTTAATGCACTTAATGTTGAAATTACAACTAGCAGAGCAATACTGAAATCACCACAACCAAGTTTCCATCAACCTGTAACAAGTATTGTTAACTAGTAATGTTAACCATCCATTCATTCCATCTAATCCAATCCATCCATCCAATACAATTCATCCATCCATCATTCCATCCAATCCAATCCATCCATCCATCATTCCATCCAATCCATCCATCCATCATCCAATCCAAATCCATCCATCCATCCATCCATCCATCCATCCATCCATCCATCCAATCAGTCCATTCCATTCCATTCCATCCATCCATCCATCCATCCATCCATTTTCTTCATCCATCCAATCCATCATCCATCCATCCATCCATCCATCCTTAATTAAAAGGAATCTGTTTCCTTTAATTAAGTCTTTTTGCAACATTATATTATAAATACAAAATGAATCTTCCTGACACTTAAAAGCACTTCATAACGGTAAATGTGTTTATACAAAAAGCACCATCCATCTGTCCGTCCCAGTCCATCCATCCATCCATCCACCTAATGTGTATTTTTTTGGCTCTTCATTATGTTGAATTAGCACTAAAAAGTTTACTGCCTGTTTTAGGGAAGTAAAAAAAATTACAAAGAAATATTTAATTGTTCTGAGAGTCCATTTTACTCCAGCCAAAATCACTTGAATGCACTTAATGTTGAAATTACAACTAGCAGAGCAATACTGAAATCACCACAGTGCTCAGACTCCAAGAAGATAAGTTTACAGAGAATATGCTCAGTGTGATATTCTGTTGGAGAAATAGCCTAGTCAAAATTATATATTTTTTTCTTCCTTTTAATTAAGTCTTTTTGCAACATTATATTATAAATACAAAATGAATGTTCCTGACACATACAAGCACTTCATAACGGTAAATGTGTTTATACAAAAAGCACCATGCCGTGTGGATGAGCATTTAGCTGGATTAGTGTACATATTTTCATTAACCTGCTGTTATAGGGTTGATATAGACCATTGCAGCATTTAATAAGAGTGCAGGATTTAATAATCTAAATCTGCACAAGAGGACAAAAAAGCTGGCAGGCATATTTGCTGACAGCATGATACAGATTTTGTGTGTGTGTTTCATGACCATAATCACTCAGTTTGTGTGATAAAGAACAGCATAATAAGTGTGTGTTGCATTACCACTGCAGGCTATACATTTTTGCAAGCATACCTGCCTGTGTGTACTCAGAGCCATTAAAAGCTATCATTTAGTGTGCATATCCGGTCATGAAAGGGCAGACAGTGACAGATGGGTCTGTATTTCGGTGGAAGAGCTCGATGTTGTTAGTCAGATACTGCTGTATGCTTTCGTCTCGTTTCTCTGATGGAAAGACCTTTTACTTTGCCCGGCCGGCCCCAGAGAGCCCCTCCATCACGATGAGCACTATCGACCGTGTCGTGCTGTCTTCTCCGCTCATCAAGAGCATGTGTGCGCTTCTCGAAGGAGAGAACCTCCTCCCCGTGCCCTTCCTGTGTGGGGTTGTGGCAGGTGGCCGAACCCCCCTCTCCTCCCCCCTTGCTTCCGCCCCAATAGCCTCTTCCTCTCCAGAGGAACTCTGCGTTTCTGAAGCTGTGTGAATCTCACCCTCCGGGGCTGAGTGCAATTGGCTCGGCTGCAATGAGAATTTTTTAGGCGCTCTCCAGAGGGCTGGAATTCGCCTTTGGGGAAAAGGGGATGTAGGACACAGGCTTTCCATCTATTTATATGTTCCTCTTTTTGTTTAGGAGATGAAATAGGAAGCATTTCATTAGGGCTGCTGAGGTATGGCAAAAATCATAATCACGAATATTTTGGCCGATATCGAAATTATCGACAATTATCAGTGGGTGATATGATCAAAATCAAAGATATGCAATTTCAAATATCAGTGAAATGTCACAATTATTGATGCTTGAGCAAAAACATTTTGCGTTTTCTTTCTCAACTGTTTACATTAATTTAAGACATAATCAACTGTGTTTACACCATTTCAACATTTTTGTGTGTAGGCTATTTGACCGCTTACAGTGTACTTTGCTTATGTGCTTTCCGCTTCTTTCCACTTTTTATGCGCTTTATCTCGTAGCGCGCACAGAAAGCCGCCTAGGGAACAGTATCTCTTTCGCGGCTTAAAGGCACAATATGTAAGATTTTTGGATTAAAATATTCAAAAACCACTAGAACAATGTTATATATTTTGTTGATTTGTGTACTTACATTATCCCAAATGTTTGCAAGAATGTTTTAATCCAAAGAAATAAGCAATTTTAACCAGGATCCTTTTCGTGCTTCGCCTATCAATGACATCATACCCGCGTTACTCTTGATTTCCGGCTTTATTTTGTAGAAACCATGGAAACACCAAAGACGCTTTAATATATTATGTGTTTTATTAGACAGGTGAGCAGCTGTTCGGATACATTCATCAACAGAAAACTAATCATGTTATATAGCTCAACACAATAAGTTTTGTTTAAATCTCGTTTTCTTGATTTACAGAAAGTTTTACCATGCCTAATATCGATCTAGCTTACTGCAGTGTGCAACAAGTGTCTCATAGTAGCCGCCGAGCAAACGCACAGAGTAGCATTATCACAACTTTCAACACACAAATGTATCTAATATGATAAACAGCTCTGCGTTACCCCACATATGACCGGAAAAAGCGGAAGCGCTCATCTGTGGCATAATAAAAGCTCCACTGCTCTCGAGAAGTGTGTCGCGCTCGTCTCTCATTAGCAATCGCTCCAGCGGCCTTGTTCCGCCCCAACACGCTGCTTCATACTACAGTTATGTTAATAAAAAAGACGTGAAGACAACACGTCCCATGATTCAGCGAAATCAAGGCGTCATCAAGCTATGCCTTTGTTCTGAATAAGCGACCTCTAGTGGTGAAAATTACATATTGTGCCTTTAATGCGCTTTTAATAGCACTGTTTAATATCAAGCATGTCTCGCATTTTAGCAACAGTAGACTGCATTTTACATCACTCACTTATTTGGCTGATATGAATGTTAAGTTTGGCTTAGGAAGGAACGAAAGTCCAACGCTGTGATGGAAGGAAAGGTGCGCTGAATGGGAACAATAATCGCTTTACGCCGATTATCCTGTTTTCATAATCTTTGGAAGCCAAAATTCGCACAGCCCTACGTTCCATAGGGGATGAAGCATTTTCTTTCTACCCCCAGTTCATTAAAGATAGAGTGACAGCAGTCTTGTCAGAGCTGTCACGAAGAGAAAGCCCAACCCCAGTGTGCCTGTACTTTGGCGCTTTAAAGTGTTCTCACGGGGTAAACACTTGACTGAAGCATCTGCTGCCGTTTTGAACACACCTGAGCTCAGTGGCGGCAGCAGCAACGGGAAAATTGTGAGCTGGAACAACAACAAAGCCATCGTAGATTTGAGGTTATCCTCCTTAAATCCTGCTAATCCTCTTTTTCACGGACACAAACACTCCTGAGCTCCACACTAACAAAAACGGTCCTCCTCTTATTACGGACCTACCGTACCAATGACAAATTATCATCTAATACTTAAGCACTCATGGTTGAGCTCTGCTGTAATTGGTATGTCTGTGATTTGATTTGATTGACAGGAGCTGTCCAACCTGCAATGTGAGGTGTGCATCCTGGTGTTCTCGTTGACGGATAGGCGAAGCTTCCACCGGATCGCCCAGCTCCGCCTGCTGTTGAGGGAGTCGCTGCCGCACACCCCCATCATCCTAGTGGGCAACAAGAGTGACCTTGTGCGCTCCCGTGAGATCAGCACAGAGGGTAGGCCTGTTTTTAATCTACGTCCTTTAGCACGGATCCCATAATTCATAGCTGGCGGAGATTACATGCAGGGAATTAAAAGAATAGGGTTTTAGGTCAAAAGAAAGAATAGCGTTTTACAGCAAATGAAATGCTGTAAACACAAATACAGATACGGAGATAGAAATACAGAAAAAAAGGAGAGAGAGAGACTAATAGCAATGTGCAATATAAAAAGACAAATTAAAATTCAGTATGCAAAATAGACCAGTTGGAATTCAGAACAAAGATATTAGTGATTAGTATCAAAATATTTTGAAATATAATGAATATAATTCTAATAGAAATGAATTCATGATATGCTACCATTAAAAAATTGGGTCCAGTAAGATTGTATAATACTTTTATCAGCAAAGACGCCTTAAATTGATCAAAAAAGACAGTAAAGATGTTTATAATTTTCTATTTAAACATTTTTATTTAAAATAAATTATGTTCTTTTGAACTTTCTATTCATCAAAAAAATACAGAAAAAATGTATCACAGTTTCCATAATTGTATTAAACAGCTCAACTGGTAATATTAAGAAAGTTTTTGAGTGCCAAATCATAAATCATATTAGAATAATTTCTGAAGGATCATGTGACACTGAAGACTGGGGTAATGATGCTGAAAATTCAAGAATAAATTACATTTTAAAATATATTAACAGCTATTTTGAATTGTAATAATATTTTCACAATATTTCTGTTTTTACTGTATATTTACTGTATCCATATACGAGTAAGTATAAGAGAGGAAATTATTGTCTGAAGCTTTGCAGTGTGTCAAAAATAGAAAATGGGGCACACTATGTCAACATCGAGTTTTCAGTGCTGGGAGCTCCATATTATAATGGGAGCAAACTAATTTTTTTTTTTTTTTTTTTGTGTGTGTGTGTGTGTGTGTGTGTGTCACGCTGCTGTACTTGCGAGAAAAAATATATAAAAATAGATGCACTGCCAAGGTTGATAAATAAAACAAAGTAACAAATGGAGTGTGCATGTTGAAGTCGTGATAAAGTGGAAGTAGCAACAGAAAACAAGGTCTTGGTGCTATCCATCGGTTGTTGATTGGATGGAGATTCCAGTCAAATGAAATTAAGAGGTGGGGTTTAAGCGGATTAAAGTGATTGGACAAGTTCGGCATACATCACCAGAAAGTTTTCACCAAAAGACGGAGTTATGACATTTAGATTAAAAATTACGAGGTCAAAATAAATGCAAAAAATAAGACATGCATGGATAAATCGTTAACAGTTAACATGCATTTAGAAAACAGAGTGAATTTTCATTTCATGCTGTGTGAATAATACACTGTGAGAATAATAGCAGAAAAATAGGAATAAAATGTATGAGGAACTTTAATACAGTTATTCCAGTACAGATCCTATAATTCAACAGGTATTTTGTCCCCTGTGGTCCACCTCTGTCTTTCACACTTGTGAGTCATCCATATTAACCTTGCTGCTGTGACTCAGCTTTTGTCTAAATGCTTCTATGTCCATCTGGCCGTATTTATATAAGGGACTTCATGGATTTCTGGCAAGAAGAAATCACGCAGCTTATCGGCATGAACAGGTGCTGCTAGGAGACGTGGATTGGTTAAGTGGACACATTAGGCACTGATATGGAATATAGACTCTATTTTGCTGGTGTTTTCTCAGCAGGGCACATATAGTTTTGTTTTAGTGACTAATTCAACATTTTCAATGTAAATTAAATACTTCTTAAATGAATTAAAACACTCAGTGATTGTTTGCAGAATTTTATTTTAACTCAAGTCAGTTCAATTTATGGTTTCTGCCACAGTATTTAATTTTTTTTTTACCTACAATGTCCTATTTGAAGTACACATTGGTGGGTGGTTGCTATAATGTTTTTACTGGCCAGTGAAAATGCTGAGTAGCTACTAGTCTCGCATAACCAGACGCTCAGACTGATGGCAGAAGGTCTGGACTCTATCGCAGCTTTCATTATCCAAGAACCGCCCAGAGGCCATTTGACTGGCATGTAATGCAACCAATCACAGTTCATTTTGTTCCACAACATGTTTAGGGGCATGAAAATGTCAAGTCAATGTCCCTACAATAACTGGTATGCATCTAATAAATTACTCATTTAAGAACATTATGCAAGTTTACTGCAACAATGGAGCCGCGAACTTCACATACTTTCGAAAATACAGCGTTTAGTTGATCCTGGTAAGCGCTCGTACCTCACAGTTGTAAACACAATGGCGTTCTTCTTCCATTTGGTGTCACGGTATTTGTTTTCAGGCGGACCGTTAAAGAATGCGACACACGCATCTCCTGGACATCCTGTAGAATTCAACCAACCAGAGAGGCAGATGACGACTTCAAAACTCCTGAAGTGTTTCCAGATAAGTGTGCCATATGGTCCATGGGCGTGATGTCTGAGGCTGAGACCAAGTGGCTACTAACTTTAGAAAACCACTAAACACAGTGGCTGGTGAGCAAAAAAGTTCATGTCATGTGTGTGTGTATATATTTTATATTATATATACATATATATATATATATATATATATATGACATTAACTTTGCTCATCGGCCACTGTGTTTAATGGTTTTCCAAAGTTACTAGCCAATCAGCATTTTCACTGGCCACAATTTTGACATTGATACCATAGGGGAAAACTGCCATATAGCTATTTTTATATTATCTCATAATTTGGCAGCAGGTTTATTAGGCTGCTGTCACTTTAAGACCTGACGCACGGATCCATTATACTGTTACACGTTTTCTTTCTCAATGGTTTACGTTCGCTTAAAACAAAACTGACTGTGTTTACATGAATACTAATTTTGACATTACTTTGTGTGTATTGGACCGTTTATGTGCAAAAAGCAGCGGAAAATAACTCAATTTAGTTCTGAGAGGCGGCTTTATGTGTGTCCACTTTGGGTGGGAGCGCAAAATCTGTGGGAATTAATAAAATTATGTGCAGTACACGCAATCCCATGCTGAAATTCAAGCCCTGTAACACCAACAATATTCATCCGGAGCAAATGAAGCGAGTGAGTAAGGGGAGACGGGTTTGTGTGTCGATTTGCTGTCGGAGAGATGAGAGAGAGAGAAAGCACAGCTGATATCGTGTATCTATTCTGCGGGAAAAATGAGTACTGGAAACGTTTCAGATATTCCGGTATTGATGTGTATCGAAAAATCGATATTTTTGACAACACTACATTGCACTTAGTTTATTATTGCAGATGCCTTTTTAAAAGACTACAATTGAAATATGTATATATCATATATAAAATTCAACCAGGCAAAGTGGCTAGTAGGAGTGACTGTGTTACACTAATTATATATATATTAATATAGTGTAAAACAATCTGAAGGTACCCTCAGTCTGAGTTGGCATAATGCTTCTTCCGTAGTCATGCTGCATCCCCCTCTCTCTCTCTCTCTCTCTCTCTCCCTCGCTTGGCATGTTTGGGACATGTTTTGTGTTTGCTCTGTATTATCTCTCACCCACAATGTGCTGGTGTTACTATCTTTATGTGTGTGTTTAAGTATGCCAATGCTAGTACATGTGCTCATATTCTCTCTCTCACACCTTTCTTTCTCTAATTCTCTCCTTCGCCTGTATGGTGAAGAGAACCCCCCTGTGCCATGTGTTTGCAGGACTGTGATAAGGAGGATAAGGAAAGAGGACAGTGAAGCTTAGTGTGTTATAATCATTAAGAAAATGGTGTGCAGGCACTTTTATGTATTAGCTGATAACAGGGCGGTTCCAGGGGAAGGACGACATCAGAGGTGCTCTATTCTTTTGGAAAATTACATCCAGTTAAAGCTGTATTCTTCTGTTCCAGTCACATGACTTTGATTCTCCATCCCTTTGCCCTGTTGTTGGTCATAATATGGCCGACAAGCAGCATAACAATGAGGAAATATATATATTTATGTAACCCATTTCTGTCCTGGATATTGGTGCTATATGGAGATGGATCATGGATTAAATATATAGATGCTAACTTGGGCTAATCTTTGCTAATTTATATGTTAAAATGTTTTCGGAGACCTTGGATTAAATTCAGTAATCAGTGTTTTTCTTGGTATCTCTGTAAATATGTTTTTGTAATCACCACCATTACTTTGCACCACTGTTGGTCATCAATATGGTGGATTAGCGGAAAAGTCATGTGACTGAAACAGAATTTTACACTGGCAGAAAGAAATGTACATGGTAAATGACAGCATTGTGTGTTGTGGGAGGTTGCAAAAGTTCCGACATTCAGTTGCTAAGAGGTTATTTACTGTGTTGCTATGGTGTTTGGTGCGGTTGCTAGGGCATCGACCATTGGATGCTATTATGTTCTAAGTGGTTGCTATACATGGTTGTGTATAACTTCTTTTCAAAAGACAGTGTATATATATAACTAATTAGATTGCATAATGAAATGGTAATATCAGTGTTACCATTGTGAAGGTTAAAAGCGTTAATTAAACATATTTCAATAATATCCCTAAAAATCTCTGCTCTAGAAAGTACACTGCCATTTAAAAGTTTGAGGCAGTTTTTTTTTTTTTTTTAATTAATACTTTTATTTACCAAGGATGCATTAAAACTATCAAATGCTGTTCTTTTGAACCTTTTTTTGACAAACAGTTTTAGAGATAGTCTATTGCAGTTCATGGAAAACAGAAAATAGCTGTCTGAGATGGCTACAGAGTGCCTTAAAGACACGGTTAAGATGCGTTTTGTTCAATCGGATCACAAGTGGACAATGCTAAATACAGTTGTAAACAGGGTGTAAAATGGTTTGAGATTGTCCACTTTCGACCACTTCCAGAGGTTGTTGAAAACGCATTCAACCGGATTGCTTTTGTAGTCTAAACGTTCATGTGGTCGAATGTGTTCGAACAGCCACAAAAGACCACCTACTCTCCTCTTACTGAACACGTAAACATAATGGGAAGCGCGCTAGCCAGACGGGATTTAAACTTTGTCAGCTGAAGACGCAAGTTTGGTTTGAAGACGAAAAACGTACCAAGCACAAAGTTCTCTCACCATTCCTGATTTCTAACACACATTCACAGCGTTCGGCCGGTCTTGCAGCTGTCAGAGCAGGAATGAAAGCTGATGATCTCTGTCTGCTTTTCTGTCGTCTCCGGGCACGTTCATATGTACATTGCACAAGCTTATTTTGTCCAATAGATCAAAAGATCAAAAAAACAAACAAACATACATTTACCTTTGGGTTCCTTGCCGCTGTCGCCTTTGGCTTGCTTAGTCGGGGACACTTGACAATTGACATTTGATATTCAACAGTGCTTTGATCTGCCTGCATTGACACTATTCTTTAAGAGCTGCTGTGCAGCCAAAATAATGTACCAGTTATCACTGTAAAGCTGCTTTGACACAATCTACATTGTAAAAAGCGCTATATAAATAAAGGTGACTTGACTTGACTTGACCTGTCCATAGACCCTCCCCTTGAAGAAATCAGGACAGAAGTGGTTGAAAGTGGACAAAAGAGACGGATTAAAACACCAGGTGTAAACAGGAATGTGACTACTTGTGATCCAATCAACCAAAACGCATCTTAAAGGGTTAGTTCACCCAAAAATGAAAATTCAGTCATTAATTACTTCCCTGTACATGCCTGTACACCTGTAAGACTTTCGTTCTTCTTTGGAACACAAATTGAAGATATTTTTGATGAAATCTGAGAGCTTTCTGTCCCTCCATAGACGGCTACGTGACTACCACTTTGACGCTTCAAAAAGTTCATAAAGAGAACATAAAACGAATCTATATGAATTAAGTGGTTTAGTCCAAATTTTCTGAAGAGACACGATCGCTTTATATGATGAATAGATTGAATTTAAGCCGTGTGTCCACCAAAGTGTTTTTAGCCAGCTGAAAACGGCTAGCTGTGGGCGTTTGAGAGCGTTTTTTTCAGTTGAGACGCTTTGCTTGCTATGATACGGAATATCTGCGGAAGTTTTACTAGCATCTCATTTCACAGATGTATTGTTTCTATATAAAAATGTTGATACAATGGAAAGTATTTGCTCTGGATCTTGTTTTAAATTATTTTATTCAATTGTTATGCTTGTTGTTGTCGTCATCTGTTGACGTTGTACAAGCAGAATGTGGCGGTCGGTCGGTGTTGTATTTGTCCCGCCCCTTCTCCACTGTGATTGGATGGCTGGGTACAAAGTGACAGTGATGAGCGACAGTCATATCTCTACAACTGGTAAAAAATGCAGAGCGCCTCGGCATGCTCCTGGCGTTTTAAAAACACGTCATTTCCATTATCTAGCTAGCCTCGGGAAAAATGCTTTGACAGACACACAGCCTAGGCTTATATTCACATATAAACATTAATCAACTAATCAGTTATGGTAAACAGAAGCTCTAGCATGTTCGCTTGATGTGCGACAACCAGTAAGGTTCATTCTTGTGTTACGTATCATGTTTGAGCTTCTGTTTATGTTCACTGATCAATGTTCATAAGCCTAAATCAAATCCGTTCATCATAAAAAGCGATTTTGTCTCTTCAGAAAATTTGGGCTAAACCACTCAATTCATATGAACTAGCTTTACGATCTCTTTATGAACTTATTGAAGCGTCTAAGTTACAGTTGCATAGCTGTCAAAGTATCTCTGATTTCATCAAAAAGATCTTCATTTGTGTTCTGACGAAAAACGAAACTCTTACAGGTTTGGAACATCATGAGGGTGAGTACACTATAAACTAACCCACCTTTATCAGGTGTAAACAGGGTCTTTGAGCTCCACAATTTGCATCATCCATGTCCTGAGCACAAACTGTATGGCATGAGTTATGCTTCAAAGTTTAATACTTAAGCTTTTGTTCAAATCTTTAACCCTAAGTATGAGTGACAGTATAAGCACCTAAGGACCTTGTAGGAAGTGCAGAGGACGGTTGTATGGACACATCTGTGCTCAGCATATTTATTTCTCCGGGTGCTGCAGCTAGTGTGGTCATCGATTTGGAAATGTTCTGAATCTTTTTCTGTCTTCATCTCGCTTCCTGCCTCCAATACGAACACACAAGCGCACACTCAATATGTACTCAGCTTCATGTAAATGGGTTTAATTTACATTCAGTATTTGCGAGTCAGCTATTTGATGCTGACATTCAAGCCGTATTTAAACAGGCACGCACACTCTGGATGCGTACATGCTGTAAGGTCAAACAAGCTAAATTACTGAAACAGATGCACAACCTTTTGCTGGCGAAGATAAACAGAATTTACAACTGTGGACTGTAATGCTACACACATGCAATAAATCTTCTGTCTGCTGTGGCACAGCAAATGGGTTCCCTCTTTTTTTTTCTTTTTTTTTTAAAAAGATAACAGGGTCCATCGTTTTATAGGAGTCAATCCTGCATCATTTATCATGTATTTTTCCCTTCAGTTTGTCTCTATTGTGAAATATAATTGCAACAATTTTCCACTTTAATATATTTTACTATTCCAACAACATCTACTTTGACCCGCCCTCAAACACTGTAGTTGTAGCTGAGGCCTGGAAGAGTTTGGTTCATGTTGTTGACATGTCAAAAAGACGTTGTTTTCAGTGTTGCAAATCCGCTTTGCTGCACTTCCAAAGGATGAGGACACACGCTGGAATTTATATGGAAAAACCAAACCATCATATCTCTGTGTATACTGCTGAGGAAGTGCTGAAGCCTCCAGAGCTGAAATTCAGATATGATAAGTGTTTAGTTTCTGAGATGCAGTAGACCAGTCGCAACAGACTGGGCCATTCGACTAATCAGAGCAGAGTAGGCTCTCGGAAGACCAATCGCAACAGACTGGGCCATTCGACCAATCAGAGCAGAGTAGGCTCTCGGAAGACCAATCGCAACAGACTGGGCCGTTCAACCAATCAGAGCAGAGTAGGCTCTCGGAAGATAAATCACAACAGACTAGGCCATTCGACCAATCAGAGCAGAGTAGGCTCTCGGCAGACCAATCGCAACAGACTAGGCCATTCGACCAATCAGAGCAGAGTAGGCTCTCGGCAGACCAATCGCAACAGACTGGGCCGTTCAACCAATCAGAGCAGAGTAGGCTCTCGGAAGACCAATCACAACAGACTAGGCCATTCGACCAATCAGAGCAGAGTAGGCTCTCGGAAGACCAATCGCAACAGACTGGGCCATCCGACCAGTCAGAGCAGAGTAGGCTCTCTGAAGACCATTCGCAACAAACTGGGCCGTTCAACCAATCAGAGCAGAGTAGGCTCTCGGAAGACCAATCGCAACAGACTAGGCCATTCGACCAATCAGAGCAGAGTAGGCTCTCTGAAGACCATTCGCAACAAACTGGGCCGTTCAACCAATCAGAGCAGAGTAGGCTCTCGGCAGACCATTCGCAACAGACTAGGCCATTCGACCAATCAGAGCAGAGTAGGCTTTCGGAAGACCAATCGCAACAGACTGGGCCATCCGACCAATCAGAGCAGAGTAGGCTCATAGGCTCTCGGAAGACCAATCGCAACAGACTGGGCCATCCGACCAATCAGAGCAGAGTAGGCTCTCGGAAGACCAATCGCAACAGACTGGGCCATCCGACCAATCAGAGCAGAGTAGGCTCTCGGAAGACCAATCGCAACAGACTGGGCCGTTCAACCAATCAGAGCAGAGTAGGCTCTCGGCAGACCATTCGCAACAGACTAGGCCATTCGACCAATCAGAGCAGAGTAGGCTTTCGGAAGACCAATCGCAACAGACTGGGCCATCCGACCAATCAGAGCAGAGTAGGCTCATAGGCTCTCGGAAGACCAATCGCAACAGACTGGGCCATCCGACCAATCAGAGCAGAGTAGGCTCTCGGAAGACCAATCGCAACAGACTGGGCCATCCGACCAATCAGAGCAGAGTAGGCTCTCGGAAGACCAATCGCAACAGACTGGGCCGTTCGACCAATCAGAGCAGAGTAGGCTCTTGGAAGACCAATCACAACAGACTGGGCCATTCGACCAATCAGAGCAGAGTAGGCTCTCGGAAGACCAATCGCAACAGACTAGGCCATTCGACCAATCAGAGCAGAGTAGGCTCATAGGCTCTCGGAAGACCAATCACAACAGACTGGGCCATCCGACCAATCAGAGCAGAGTAGGCTCTTGGAAGACCAATCGCAACCAATCACAGCAGGGTAGGCTCTTGGTAGACCTGGGCTGCGTTCAGCCCCAACAAAACGATGCAAAACGTTTTTAAACGGAAACAGTGGTGCGTTGAAGACCCTGTTCTGACGACGCAAGAGTTGCAACTATGGCAGCTGAGAAGGCCAATCTTTGTGTTCTTCTTGAAGAATTTTCAGAGCCTGATGAAATCGGTAAAAATACGTGTTTAATACTGCAAAATACGCTCGATGTTACAGTCGCTGCCCTTGCCGTCCAGAATAAAAGAAAACATCCCAATCGAAGATTTATGGAAACTGTGGTTCCTAATTATTGTGATCCAACATTTGCCTTTATGTTTATGAAAGTTTATTAAAGTATCACTTAAATACAACAGCAAAATATAATGTATAGTATTTTTATGTTACATTCATCAGTGTCTAGACCACCTTCCTAAGGAAAGGATATGGACCAGAAGACATTGCAATAAATTATATTTAGACAGACTTAAAGAAGTTCCAGATCTATACTTGTGCTCTTATTATTTAAGTTATTTTGCCATTAATGTAAAAACAAAACATGTGCAAACAATATACTTCCTCTTGTGAATTTATTTTGATGTTAATTACATTTATGAGCTGTTTCTTTAATACCGCGTGGTTTACATGCATGTTGATGCATTGGGCTGACGTTTGACACACCCACCAAACAAGAGAAAACGTATCTCAAACCCGTTGCACACCGTTTCCAGGAAACATGTCGTTCAACCCGGAAAGCGTAGTAAAACGTTGCGCACCGGTTTGAGCTTGAACGTGCACCAACAGACGGAGCCGTCTGACCAATCAGAGCAGAGTAGCCTCTTTTGGAAGACCAATCGCAACAGACTAGGCCGTCCAACGAATCAGAGCAGAGTAGGCTCTCGGTAGACCAACAGACAGGGCCGTCCGACCAATCAGAGTAGAGTAGGCTCTTGGAAAGGCGGGCTTTAGGGAGACTGAATCTTTGAATGAACAATTATTAGACTCCTTGAAAAATGAGGTGATGTGTACTCTATATTATGAGAAAACTGAAGTGTTTTTTGACCTTGAAAACTGAAAATATACAATAAAAGCTAATTCAAAGTATTAATAAGTACTAAAATGGTATATAAATAATACAGAAATAACACTGTACTGCAGAGGGAAAATTAAGCACTGAAACATATTACATCAAAATAAAATCTTTATTTGACAAAAAGTCAATTTTCATGATACACCTTTTTTAAAGGCCAAATCACACTGCACCGACAGACCCAGACCAACAGCACATCACCGATTCAGCATGTTCAGTCAGCGAAAACAAGCCTCAACAGACTCCGACAGGGGTAACACACTGATCCGACAACACCCGAAGTGTCTGTTGCCGTCTGTCGGCATCTGTTGGTGCAGTGTGAACTGGCCCTAAAACTACAACTCATCTGTGGATTGTCATAATAAAGGTTATCTGTTTCCCCTGTTTTTCTCTTTGTCTCCTCCTCCTCCTCGTTTCTTCTCTCAGGTCATGTTGCTTATTCACAATGGTGCTGTCTAGTCGACATCTAGCGTGATCTAATTCAATCCTGTCCACACACACCTCCGAATCAACACACACCAAGCATTTAGCCTTTATTTCCTCTTTCCTAAAGCCCCTCTGTGCTTCATTAAGTCTCACTCAATCGATGCAGTTATCTAACGCTAATCTGTGTTGATATGACAAGAGATTGTCAAACTCCATCTGCGTCTGTATCACTCAACCTCTCACTCTCTTTCTTCCTCAGAGGCGCATTCCAGCGCAATGATGTTTGGCTGCCTGTATCTGGAGCTCTCCGTCTCTCTGGACCACCGCACCAATGACCTCCTAGAAGCGGCTGTGAGAGCGGCACGGGGCCACAGCCTGGGGCCAGGCTGGACGGAGGGGTCCCCCGCAGCGGCCCGCCGAGAAAGCTTGACCAGCAGGGCCAAGCGCTTCCTGTCAGGGCTCGTTCCGCGCTCCCACCTGGGCCGAGACAGGGACAGGGAGGGCGGCAGAGACAGAGACCTCAGCAGACACAGAGGAAGCAGAATGCTCAGGCAGAAGTCACGTTCTTGTCATGACCTCAGCGCTCTAATGTAACCGAAAACGGCCGAGAGAGAAGGGAGAAGAGGTGTTAAAGCAGGCTAGAGGAGAAACTGCATGTGAGATTGACAGGTGAGGAGATAAGAGACAGTGTTGCCGCACCACTTCACAGAGGAGATGATTCCCCGGAGATATTACCTAAACTAGTATGTGTGAAATTAGTTGTTTATACCAGTCTCCCATTCATTGAATGTGACAGTGGTGCAGCGAAACCTAGCAGTGTATAAACTATCCTGACAGAACAGGACCTTTAAGGTTGCGAGAGGCCTGTAAACGGACAGACAGACACAAATATAGCACCGGATCTCAGTATAATGAGTATATCATGCTGACTATGGCAGGCTGTTAGTGGTGATAGAGTAGCTCCTGTAGTAGTCCCTGTTGAGAAGCATGCTGACACAGCACAGATGCAGAATCGTAGTATATGTTTTGTAGTTTAAAAAAAAAAAAAAAAAAAAAAAAAAAAGACCCTCCGGCACAGAATAAGATGCTTTAGTTAATGCATGGATTTAGCGTTTTAGCTTATCTCGCTCTACCTGCACATTTTTAGGTTTAAGGAAACCTTAAATGAATCCAAAGATGAAAATTATCTCATTAATTACTCACCCTCATGTCGTTCCACACCTGTAAGACCTTCGTTCATCTTCAGAACACAGATTAAGATATTTTTGATGAAATCCGATGGCTCAGTGCATTAACAGCAAGATAATCAACACTTTCAGATGCCCAGAAAGCTACTAAAGACATATTTAAAACAGTTCATGTGACTACAGTGGTTCAACCTTAATGTTATAAAGCGATGAGAATACTTTTTGTGTGCCAAAAAAACAAAATAACGACTTTATTCAACAATATCTAGTAATGGGCGATTTCAAAACACTGCTTCATGAAGCTTTGAAGCTTTACAAATCTTTTGTTTCGAATCAGTGGTTCGGATTGCGTATCAAACTGCCAAAGTCATGTGAACTATTGAAATGTTTCAAAACACTTATGACGTAACGAAGCCTTGTTTACTGAAATCACATGACTTGGGCAGTTTGTACACGCTCCGAACAACTGATTCGAAACAAAAGATTCGTAAAGCTTCAAAGCAGTGTTTTGAAATCGCCCATCACTAGATATTGTTGAATAAAGTCGTTATTTGAGTATTCTCATCGCTTCGTAACATTAAGGTTGAACCACTGTAGTCACATGAACTGTTTTAAATATGTCTTTAGTAGCTTTCTGAGCATTGAAAGTGTTAATTATCTTGCTGGCAATGCACTGAGCCACCAGATTTCATCAAAAATATCTTAATTTGTGTTCTGAAGATGAACGAAGGTCTTACAGGTGTGGAACGACATGAGGGTGAATAATTAATGACAGAATTTTCATTTTTGGGTGAACTAACCCTTTAAGAGTCAGTCATTGAAAAACCCCTGTTGTTCGATAGGGCTGCACGATATTGGGGGGGGGATAATTGCAATTATTTTGTTTTTCTGCTAGATGAAAAGAATACAGGAATTGTTCACCAGGTGACTTCAGCTGCTATATTTGGACAAATATAATAATTCTAGAAAGAATAGGTAAAATAAAGAAATAAAAAAATAAAATAAAATAAAGAAAAATCACTTTTCACTTGTGTTTTCATAGGCCACATTCCCACTGTTTTTGACCCATTCAGTCTGACCATAAAGTAATAATCTTAAAAAATTATAAACAAAGTAAGAAATATATTGTAATAATGCCATTGTACTGTAAAAAAAAAAAAAAAAAAAAAAAAAAAAAATCAAATTTAATTAAAACATTTTTTGTAGTGCATCTGTAAAATTACATTACTAATGTTACATTACATTTTATGTCTTGATTTCTTCTTTTTAAAACATTCAACTATCCAGCATTTTTTGCCACTGTGGAAATGAACATGCAGCGCATATATTTATTTCATTAAATCAAAGTCCTGGCGTTTTGATAAAATCGATGTCGCATAATTGGTTTAATTAAATTCTTTCTGTATATCGTGCAGCCCAATTGGTCGAATACTAGCTATAAAAATTTCCCTTGAAGGTCTTGAGGATCTTTTGTTCATTTGATGCCACTAACCTGGAAAACTTTTTGCAGATCCAGTGATTAGTTACACCTCAAAATCACTCTGTACTTGGTACTCTATAACTTTGCTTTGCTTTACTTTTTATCACAATAGCAAAGCGCCAATGGTAAGATATTTGATGTTTTATGGAACAGGATTTTGAACGCGGGGCTATTTGGCATCACAGCCAAGAAGTTAAAACCAAGCGACCATCAAAATATTGCTTCAGTTGCATCACATCTGGTTAGGACACGGTGTTGATCATAATATGAACTGAACTTATGGCATGTACAATATTTAGTGATACAGATCAATTGTATTAATTGGCTAATCTCATCCGAACGATTGCCGTGATGTTTCCTTATGCGCTGTTATTGCATAGACATATGACACCCAAGGAATTTGCTTACTAATCACAAAGCTGTGTGCATAATATTGGGGTGAATCAGCATAGAACTGCAGAGGAGTGATAATGATATTCAGTTTTTTTATTGTTCTAGTATAAACAGCCGTCCAGTTGCAGTAATTGCGAATTGTACCCTCAAGGGTCTTGTTTACAAGCGAAATTAGCTCTTGCTAAATAGTTTGCATATGCGGTTTGATGAACAAACAAAGTGAGTTGATTTAACATCCTTTAGAAAACACAAACTCTTGGTTTGTGGTTGGTATTAATTGACTTGTCAAATTGTGAAAACAAGAAAATATTCAAACATAAGCAATATTTGTGTTTGGGTATAACAGTTGTTACTGATGACTCACAGTAATGACTTCAGTCAATCAGGCCTAAAGTACATAATCAGATATTGATGCATAACGAGTCTTAACTGTATAGGGAGACACACTCAGAGCAAAATCGCATACTAATTGATTGCTTTTAGATGTAATGGGACGTTTTGCAATGCAACATGTTGTTGTTCTTCTGATATTAATATCAGTTTAAACTCCCAATTATATAATTAAACTCCAGCACTATGGTGGGAGTAATACACAGACCTGTTATGCATAAAATTAAAAAAAGAAGGCAATATTAGGCAATCAGTTCTGGCAGAGAAAGCAGATTGGTCTGTGGAGAGCACTTTCATACAGTCCCTTGAGTCAGACAGAGAATAACTTGCTTGTGTCAAATTACCGTTGAACTAATTTGACACCTCAGTGTATAATGAAAGCAAGCCATGTTCACACTCAATTCTGTCTGACTAGAGAATAACCCTTTATACGGCATTTTCCTTTATACGGGTCGATTGTAATATATATAGTATTTGGTATTTAGCTGCACACAGTAGTTAAATGCAAGTCTCAGAGATCGAAAAAGGCACTTTTAATCAACGCCATACAGCCCTGGGTTCAGGTTAAAACTGTACTTTAAATTTTCTTTTCACTTCACTTTTCTGAATAATTTGTCACCAAAAAGACCAGATGTTAGGACAAGCAATATTGAGAATGGCCCACTTTGTCATGTCGTCTAAAAGCATGTAATGTCTTTGTCTTCATCATGAGGCTTACTGTGATTTCGCCAATGTGGACGTAGATGATTGGTTGATAGGAATGTTGTTACTTTCAATCAATGTATTGGAGTTATAGACCTTTCATATGACTTGCATCAGGGCTTCAGCTCAAGTCTCATGGGTATCCACATGAAAAGTGTTGCAGAAATGGACATTGTACAGCATGGTAGCAAGGAAATGGATTGGGTGCGCAATAAACAGTGAAAACATTTGAGCTTAGAACAAAGTCCAGCTGATTGATTTTGAAAACTCGTTGAATGTGGTCTTGCAAAATGTTAAGGCCCGTTTGCACCAAGAATGATAACTATAAAGATAACTAACGATATGTTTGAGTCTACACCAACGAACGATAGCGATTTCTCGTTGCATTTACACGGCTTTACCAGCAGATGTCCTCAGCATGCTATGTTTGGAGTGAATAGCCAGCGTAATCGATCGAATCTAACATATATCATCATACAGTAAAGTGTAAAAAATAAAAAAGTTTTTTTTTACTGCATCGTCAAAGGAAGCAAGACAATATTGTCGAAACTAGCGATGGATATCTGAGGTAATTTTGTGTTACACTGTTTGCTAGCTTGGCATCATCATTAATACTTTTCGCTTACCGTATGACCGATTTGTTTTCCATGTATCCATTTTCGTTAAAGTATTCTTGAAAAGGGGGTTTGACTTGTCAAACAGTGATGTTTCTGGACCTCGGTGATTAACTTCTCAGCAATGTCGTCCGCCATTTTAAATGCGCGAGCCCTTAAATTCGAATGGATTTTGATTGGCTGTTTTGTCGTTCAACAGCTCGTGATCCCAACGATATCGTTTCTCTATATCTTTATGGTTGTGGTGTGGACTCTGCTATTCTTTTATAATTAGAACGATTTTTAGATCTATATCTTATTGTTCTTGGTGTGAACGGGCCTTTACTGTGTTAGCTAACTTTTAACTAAATAAAATTAGATCTGTAACTGAGGTCTCAGGATGCTTGTGGGAAAAAAAATAAATAAATGAAAGAAAATCTCTTCATAAATTTTGACAGATCTTTAAGAAAAAATGACAAAGATTTGTACTTTAAAAAGACATCAATAGACAGGTGCGATCAGATTGTTGAACCTGTCACTGCAAGCCTGCTTATCACTGGCTATGCTTTAAAAGGCCAGGTACAAATACAAGGTCAAAGCTGAAATTGTGTGAACTTTGAATGCAAACCATGTAGTTCTTGATGCTTCATTTCATAGAGCAACGCTGATGCAAGTCGTGTGATGGGGTTTAAACATCATTCTTATAAACCATCTGTTTCCCTCTGATTTTAGAGGTAGTTAATGTTTAGGATTAGGACCATGTTTGTTTATTTTACAGTAATGTTCTGTAAAAACGCTGTAGCCTTATTGACATCAATGACATCCATATTCGAGTGATATGGCTGGAGTTGTATGCGTGATTAAGGATGATACCATGTGACCGTATTTTAAAACAAAGGTACATAAAGAGCCATAAGAGGAGACAGAGCCGGGCAAGTTTTGTTCTGTATTTTCACCTGTTCACATTTTAGACACATCTACACATGGGGCCTCATTTATAAAATGTTTCATAGAAACCGTCCTACACTCTAAAAAAATGGGTTAAAAACAACCCAAGTTGTAGTAAAAATTACTATATGGCTGGCTTAAAATGAACCCAAAATAGGTTGGAAATTAAATGTCAGAAAACAGTAAAGGTGAACATTTATTATTAAGCAATTTAATAAATGTTTATTATTTAATGATTATTTATTAAACTTATTAATAACTGGGTTTTGGGTTCATTTTAAGTTAGCAATATAGTAATTTTTAAACAATAGTGGGGTTAAATAAAACTACCCATCATGTTGGGTCAAACAATTAACCCAGCCGCTGAGTTTGTCCAGTTTTAACCCAACATGGGTTAAAATTAACCCAGCATTTTAGTGTTACATTTGATCTTACAATCATTTCTCAAATGTGCGCACATGTGATTCAGAGACCGAATGTACGCACAAAAGTGTGTACGCCTCTCTTCCACATGTGAAATTTATGCATCATAAAAGATTGTGAAGTTGTTGAATGGTTTCAGATCTCCAAAACGTCCAAATCCTTTACTTGAGAATCGCTAGCGGCATGAATTGCTTAGATTTCCAAATACCTAAAGTACTTAGACTCTCTGCCACAAGGAAAAGTGCGTACGTCTGCTTAGACGCTGATGTGACTTTTCCACGTCAAAGACCGTTTTTATAAACATGAATGTTGGCATTTTATAAATGAGGCCCATGATCTCATGGAATCCACTGAATATGCCATAGGACCAAGCATTTCTGTGGGGGCTGGCCACACAGGCTTATGCAACAACTACGAAACCACAACGTTCTGGAAACGTTCCGAGGTCAAACATGGCAGCACCGTTCACTTGTTTCTCACTATTGATGAATGTTATCCACTCTGTCTTTGAAAATGAGAGAATAAAGACAATTTGTTATGATACCCTATATGTGTCTGACGTTTGTCCCTGCAGTTGTGATGATGTCTAAATTATTCCTGCAAGATTCCTACTCAAGGTGAGGAACTGTATTTGAATTTGAAAGGGTTTGATGGCTTCACTCTGTAAAGGCAGATGGTTGGAAACGGGACATGAGGTAAGAAAGAAAAGGGATGACAAATGTTAGTTGCCTAGCGACTGTTGTCAGGGAGACCGAGTGTGACTCTCCCCTGACCAGACTTAGAATTTCTTACTATGTTTATTTGTTCAACTGGGAATGAAATAGCTGGAGTGGAATCTGAGTCTGCAAACATTCACATGAACA
This sequence comes from Elopichthys bambusa, assembly GCA_037101425.1. Lineage (NCBI taxonomy): Eukaryota > Metazoa > Chordata > Actinopteri > Cypriniformes > Xenocyprididae > Elopichthys > Elopichthys bambusa. The sequence goes on along the minus strand of CM074437.1, from coordinate 3,147,690 downwards.
AATGGGAATACACAAACAAACTGGTTTAAAAAAAAAAAAATCAATGAAAAATCGACACAAAATGGAAAGCTCCTGTTGAGCCTGGGTGATGAACTCACAAGAGTGGCTTTTCTGAAAGCGTGAACACTATCATTATCATGAATATGTATAATTTTAGACCATTTTCAGCACAGTACCTTTTAAGGCATTCCTTAGCTACCTGAATTGTATATGAAGTGAGCTCTTTAAAAGCACAAAAATGTACAATCAAGAACTGGTATTATACAGTACTGTGCTTTATAAAACAGTTTAGCCTTTATCCTTAATGCATAGTTTTTATTTTTAAAACCAGATACTGAAAAAAAAGAAAAGAATATCCAATCAAATATCCAATTTGGAACGCTGACCTAAAGTCTAGTAAGTCTATATGATTCCTCTTCATGGTGCATGGCATTATTCTTCCCTTTGGGTACAAAAGCAGGTTAATGCAATAACAGCAGCTTCAGATAAAGTGTTAGTATATTTAAACCAGAGCTAGTCCTCGCCTCAGGCTGATATTGCTGAAACTATGCCATTTGCATCAAAATCCAATTTCATTTTCAGACACATGGGCTGTTGTTACATTTTTAAATGCCATTACTAATTTATCAGACTCATTTCGAAAGGAAAAGTGGCAAACCAAACACATGAGGTGATGTTTTAAAAGTGGACTGTAATGTTACAAAAAGCCCATCACATCAGTATATAATTGTCTTTAATGACAGAACACTGAAACAAAACAAAAGCACAACATAACATACATATTTCCTTCTATCTTTAACTTTTAACATTGAAATATCTTTTTGTTTCATGATTTTAGAGAAGGTTTTGCAACATTTGGTTTTCAGGCACCTTTTTAGGACTACAATACACTCAATTCTGTCTCAAAAGCACAGACTGCCATCTAGTGCCACTAATACAAAGTGCCATTCAAGTAAACTTAAGTGGGGTCCAAAAATGCATGGACAAAAGATGATTCAATAGCAAAAGAAAATGTTAATCAAAGCAATGCTCAAAATGAAAATATCACATGCATTTAATTCGTCTCTGCATGTGTCCTCTGATGCTGTTTAAGTCGATCGCTCCTCGTGAATCCTTTCCCACACTCTGAGCACTGGTGAGGCCTCTTATCAGAGTGAATCTTCTCATGTCGTCTTAGAGTCTCTTTCCGGGCAAACTTCTTCCCACAATGGGAGCAAACATGCTCCATCTGTCCTCCTGAATGCTGTAGTTGGTGAGTAACCAGCTTCCCGTCTGTGTTAAAGCTCTCCCCGCACTCAAAGCAAGCATACGGCCTCTCGTCGGTGTGTGCGATCTGCCGGTGCTTTTGCAGATAGGACGCGGAACTGAAGCTCTTTTCACATTCATCGCAGTAGTACATTTTCTTCTTCCCGGAGTGACCCTGCATGTGCAGCTTCAGGCAACTTGCTGAGCTCAGGCATTTTCCACACTCTGAGCACTTGTGGACTTTGATCCCCGCGTGAATGTCTTGATGTCTTTTGAAGGTGTCATGGCGAGTGAAGGTTTTGCCACAGGTGGTGCAGTTTAACAAGGACTTGCTGGAATGGATTATCAGGTGGCTCCTGAGAGTAGAGGTGGACTTGAAGGCCAGACCGCACTGAGAACAACTGTAACATCTTTCGTCGGTGTGCACCACCTTATGGTTTTTGAGATTTGCAAGCCTAGCGAAGCTCCTACCGCACTTCTTGCAGTGGTAAGGTCTTTCTCCAGTGTGTGTGACCTGGTGGGACCTCATACTGCTCTTGAAGCGAAACCTCTTGTCACACTTTGGGCACTTGTACAATTTCTCCTCAGAATGTACAGCCAGGTGTCTAGAGCGATCTCCCGATGAAGGGAACCTTTTCCCGCAGTGTTCACAACGATAGGGTTTTTCTCCGGTGTGAAGACGCTCATGCATTTTGAGGCTGTTGGGATGTTTGAAGGGTTTGCCGCAGTGGGTGCATTTGTAAGGGGTGTCGGAGTAATGGATCTTCAAGTGCGACGTGAGGTGGCTCATCCTTTTGAAGCTGCTCTCGCAGTGAGTGCAATGAAATGGACGGACGTCTTTGTGAATGGTCTGATGAATGTTGAGTTCTTGCTTCCTCAGGAAACTCTTCCCACACACCGAACAGCCAAACGGCTTGTTCCCTGCGTGGCTATGCAGGTGTACATCCAGTTCAGCTTTGTTGATGAACTTCTTGTCACATTGCGGGCATGGAAAGGGCCTCTCTCCGGTATGGGTTGCCTTGTGGGCTCTCATAGCTGCCGCGGTGTTGAAAAGCTTCCCACAATGGTCGCACTGGTGGGGCAGGGGGCCTAGGTGCAACCGCAGGTGAGTAGTTAGGGTACTTCTTCGAGAAAAGCTCTTCCCACATTGTGAGCAAGAGAACGGCTTCTCCCCCGTGTGGCTCCTTATGTGGGACTTCAATCCACTTTCCCTGACAAACTTTTTCTTGCAGTAAGGGCAGTCCAACACCTTCTCGCCCGTGTGCAGCCGCATGTGCAAGGACAGCTCATGTTTACCGACATAACTCTTTCCGCAAGTGGAGCACTGGTGTGATTTCTTCAAGGAATGCACCTTCTCATGGACTTTGAGGTCTGATTTCCTTTTGAAGCTCTTGCCACATTTTGGACAAAGGTTGGACCTTAATGATCTGCAAGTATTTGTGGGTGGTGGATGAGGATTCTCTGTGGTGTTGTTGGATTCCATTAAGATGGAACTGGGTGATGGAACAGTGTCATGTGGTATCATGTTTGTATGCATTTCCTCATCCCTAAAAGCAGTAAATGATGTATAAATCAAAGGCTTTTAGGAGAAGCAAAGGAAGTTAAAGGGTTAGTTCACCCAAAAATGAAATTTGTCATTAATTACTCACCCCCATGTCGTTGCAAACCCGTAAGATCTTTGTTCATCTTTGGAACACAAATTAAGATATTTTTTGATGAAATCCGAGAGCAATGTAATGACCACATTCAAGGTCCAGAAAAGTAGTAAAGACATCATTAAAATAGTCTACACTGGTTCAACCTTATTGTTATGAAGCGACAAGAATACTTTGTGTTTGCAAAAACAAAAAAATATCGACTTTATTCAACAATTTGTAGAACTGCTGCATTCTGACGTAGAACCTGGAAGTGCTGCACTGTGTTTACAACGTGAACAGCGTAGGAGAATGATGAGGAAAAAGGGAAATTGTTGAACCAAGTCATTTTTGTTTATATAAGTATTCTCGTCGCTTCATAACATTAAGAACCACTGCAGTCACATGGACTATTTTAACAATGTCTTTACTACTTTTCTGGACCTCGAATGTGGTAATTACGTTAATTTCTATGGGAGGGGGGGGGGGGGAACAGAAACCTCTCGGATTTCATCAAAATATCTTAATTTGTGTTTAGAAGATGAACAAATGTCTTACAGGTTTGGAATGAAATGAGGGTGAGTAATTAATGACAAATTAAATTTTGGGGTGAACTAACCCTTTATCTATAGAAGATTTAGAGGCTGATTTATGATTTCACATCTCTTCAAAGCATTTATGTACTAACGAGAGATCTTTCGTGAGAAGATGGCACACTCACCTGGTTTCATTGGACAGCTCCATCTTTAAAAAACAAAAACAATAGCATGTTTAGAAGAGATGTTCACAGCTAGGACAACAATGCTGATACATTTGACATCTTACCTTCACAGACGCAATGTCCTCAAGCGTATGTCCGTGTATAAGGTTTTCTCCTATGTTTGCTGATATGTTCTTTTCAACCGGTTCATATTTGACCTCCATCAATATCTGGACCATGGTACTAATGTCCTCTTCTGTCTTGATGCTGGCCATAGTGCTCACTATCTCTGATAGGTCCTTCTTCACTGACTGCTGTCAGTGTTAGCATAGACATTTACATTTATGCATTATGGCAAACTCTTTTATCCAAAGCAGCTTACATTGTATTCAAAGGCCCGGTCTACACCTGTTATTAAGATGTGTTTTGGTCTATCAGATCACAAGTAGACGAGGGAGAAATATTCCCGTTCACACCTGGTGTTTTAATCCGTCTCTTTTGTCCACTTTCGACCACTTCTGTCCTGATTTCTTAAAGGGGAGGGTCTATGGGCGGCTAAAAGTATGGGGTTTTTTCCCCCCAGATCTTTCGATTTAATGGATGAAATAAGCTCTTGCACTTTACACATGAACGTGCCCAGAGATGACGGAAAAACACTGAGATCATCAGCTTTCGTTTCTGCTCTGACAGCTGCAAGACCGGCCGATCGCTGTGAGTGTGTGTTAGAGTCAGGAATTGGTACATTTTTCATCTTCAAACCAAATTTGGGTCTTCAACCGACAAAGTTTAAATCCCGTCTGGCTAGCACACTTCCTATAATGTTTACACAATAGGTCAGTAGACGGAGAGCAGATGGTCTTTAGTCGCTGTTCAAACACATTCGACCACATGAGCGTCTACACTATGAAATCAATCCGGTTGAATTTGTTTTCGACAACCTCTGAAAGTGTTCGAAAGTAGACAAGCTCAAAACGTTTTAGACCCCGTTTATACTTGTATTCAGCGTCGTCAACTTGTGATCCGATCGCCCAAAACACATCTTAATACCAGGTGTTTCATCAGATTAGTATCAGAGGTGATTGATCCAGTACTAAAGATGCAAAACAGACTTCTCAGAACTTTCTCCCACCTCCTACTTGAAAATAACCACTGGAACAGACATCTGACAGATTGATCAGCCCCAACTTCAGGGAAAAGCATCATCTGACTTGATTTCCAATATGGCAGCGACTAAAACAATTGCCAATTACCAATTCCATTGGTCATTTTCAAAGGGAAGCAGGAAAAATATGAGTTGTCTGGAATAAAGAATGACTGGAAGGCTTTGAAGTCGGAAATGGGAAATTTAAGCTCAAGTATTCCCACCTCTGACTCTGTCTGGAAAGAGCTTTCAATCTACTAGGTAAAAAAAAACTCTTCTTCTACTACTATTTATTCCATAAAAGACAAACATATTGATACAATCCTAATTAAATCATATAAAAGTCTATATTTTTAAAATAGTTTTGTTCTCCTACTTTGCTGTTTTCATAAGACAGACCCTAAAATCTATAACTGGATTAGAGCAGACAAAAGTTATATTTCAAGATCAAAGTTAAAAGTGCAGTTTCTTTTGAGTGAAAGTGCAGCTCGCTTACCATTCCACTTTCTGCATTCGCCACATGGGGTGGTTTGAAGTCACTGTCTTGAGAGGATTCGTCCTCTGAGGCAAAGCGAGAAACACTTAAATGATGTAGAAGAACAGAACAGTGTGTATCCCTCAAACAAACAGGACACTTCAGGGACTTGTTGAGCTCCCAGTAGCTTTGTAGACAGTTTTTGCACAAACTGTGGCAACATCTTAGAACAACAGAGACTTTTAAAGGACAAGTGCAAAGATAGCAGACAGAATCTGTGACAGGAACGGGTGAGATGGCAGCCATATTGTCACAGTTTAATTAAGACCAACGATTACATGATGGTAACAGATGGTCAATCATATATTTTATCAACTAGTTGTTTTGTAAGTTGTGACACATTCTGTCACCAAACTTCTCTGTGAGCTCACAGGAACCCATGTTACAGCTGTGTTCTTCCTCTTTTGCCTACTCAATGAGTTAAACGCATAAATGATCAATCAGGAGCACTGGCTCCATCTACTGGACAGGATGCCATCTAATCTCTAACAAAGACACAAGGGGGTCAAAAAAAATTTACACTATTTTTACTTTTGGGCCACTGTCTGACATAAATGTTTCCTTCCAGAGAGAACCGTAGTACAGATCATAATAATGCTTGCGGCTTTTCATCTGCAATAAAGCTTGAAATGCTTTGAAACTCCATCAAATTGTGCCATAATAGCAGCAGCAGCACCACGTACAGATTTTACCAATATGAAAAACCACTGATGGGTCTTTTGCTTGGTAACATCAAAGGTAAAACAGGTGCATTGTTGCTGTGTGGACTATTTTTATACTGCATATTGCATACATTTTTGATGATACAAGTAATTTCACACTATTCCTTGAAGTCATGTTAAATTGAAGCGAAAAATCCCGTTGCTCCAGATTAGAGACAAAGGTTACTTATTACATAGTGAGATTTAATTTCAGCTTAATTTGACATGAAAAATGACTAGACCCGTATAGTCATTTAATATGATAGCATTAACAGGGATTTTCTTTTAAGGGAGAACCCACTTCAAGATGATCACTCGCTGAAATTTAAGTCGTTATTCAATAAAAATAAAAACAAAATCCATACCTTGTTTCATGCCGGTCTGTTTTTTTTCTACAATTAATTTTACTGTATTTTGTCATTTATATAGTGTATATAGGTTAGGAGTGTCCTACTACTGGAGGTCCACTGTCCTGCAGAGTTCAGCTCCAACCCCAATTAAACACACCTGAACCAGCTAATTAAGGTCTCGCTAGCATACTAGAAACTTCCAGGCAGGTGTGTTGAGGCAAGAAGGAGCTCCAGGAGCAATTTAAACACCCCTGAATTTTTTTTTTTTTTTTTTTTTTTAAATGTGGCTCTGCAATACCAGATTAAGTTGTCTTTGTATAAAGAACTTCTCCCATTTTTGAATTAATTGTGATTTTTATTATTTTTATATTGTAATAATTTCACAGTTACTCTTCAAATTAATGTAGAAACAACTTAAAGACAGTATATTTTAAATATTAGTTTAATGGTATCTTTTTATGAATGAAGGCCAGTATCAGTGATACTACTGGTGCTGATGTCTCTATGAAATCGATTTTTTTATATATATATAAAAAAACAATTATAGACATTTAACATTACAGTATAACTAAATGCTGTAAATTTCAACATTTTTTAGGCTTTAAAAAATAACTTTTAATGTAAGAGAACTTAAAACAATCCTCACATAAACCCATTATAATAATAAATGTCATTTACCTGTGGCCTTCTGTCTAACAGGTAACAAACACTTTACAGTCTTCACTTCATAAATTACAATTAAATATAGACTAATCCTTATTAAAGCTACAGTTCTGTTACCTTTGTTCTTTGATTAACATTAATGACAGACGTCACAGCAACTCACTGTTGCCAAGTCCGCGGTTTTCCAGTGGAATTGGGCTACTTTAGCACTGTTGCTGCGAGTTGTTTTTCATGTCCGCGGGCTGAAGAGACTTCCAAATAACATGTTATTTGGCCACTGGAATGCAAATTTTACCAGGAGAACCCCACCAAAGATGCAGATTTTACCCCCGGAACACGATTTTTACCAGGGGACCCCCCTGGAATGCGATTGGGCTAGTTTTGAGTAGCAGTTGGACGGGTTTTGTTATGAAAACTTTGCAACCCTGCAGCAACTTGTTTATTAGGCTGCTGTGACTTTAAGAGCTGCCGCTGCCGAACATGACGTACATCTCATTCTCACACAACTCTTTAAGTTCATTTAAGACGTTATTGAACTCATTTAATACCGCTCTTATGAGGATACTCGACAAAATGGGCATTTTGTCATAATTCTGTGTTATGGTTTGTTCGAGTGTGAAAGAACTCTATACTGGCGCGCGTCTTTCTGTGAAGGAGTCGTGTGTGTCACATGACACGACATTCACAGTCAGTGTGTTCACGTTTGTCTTGTCGTGCTTGAATGGTTTAAAAGCATTTGCGTGAATAAGAGCGTGATCATAAAATGTTAGCCAAATTATGATGGGAAAAAACGGATGCTGCATTAATTGTGTTAAAATTAATTTTGACTGCACTAATATTTTTATGTTACTAGTATTATATTTAGTATTATAATTCATTCAGATGCCTACTTATTATTCATTACAAACATTATGACATGGCAAATCATTGTAAGTATAGTAGATATCTTTATTATGAATAATGGGACCATGATTGATCATGGCCAAACACAAGAATCAACGTATACCTTGATGTACAGGTAAAATGTAAATTGAAGGTCCAGAACGAAGTACAAAAATTCACCATCAATAATGCACATTCCTGGTACGCCCTAAAAGTATTTATATTCAGCCCAGTCTACTTCAAGACTTCAGCTCTGCAGGTCTGACAGGAACAAATAAAAAAGGTTTGGTCGCTTAAATAAACTTGATGCTTCAGTGCTGGGGGTTTAGTCATCTAAGAAGTCGTCGTCCAGATTGACGTCTGTGGTGTCGATGTCATCAAGCTCCATGTTATCCAAATCATCCTCCAGTTCATCAATGACCTTAAAATAAATCACAAAGTGAGGTTACATCAAGTCTGATGTTAATATGGCTTTATTAACTGTGTATTTCTACAGAATACCTTTTGTTCTGCTGCTGTCATTTTGGGAGGCTCTTCCTCTGTCTTTTCCTCGACCTTCTGAGGAGGCTGGGATTCTGCATGACTCATGGCAGCAACTACTGGAGCCGAGACGGCTGCCATCACTGAAGCCAGAACACCCACATCCTCTGGGGCCTCCTCTGGGGCCTCCTCTGAGGTCTTCACCTGCTGAACATACACGGGCAATCTGATTAGTTTATGCAAAAAGATGGTGTCGTGATACGTGGATTAATCAGTTTAACCATCATAGAGTTCATCATTTGCATGCGTTTTGTCTTGTACATGGACAAACTAAAGCAATTTTAAACCATTCCAGAGCCAGAAGAGGAAAAAGAGAACTTAATTCAGTACTCGAGCGCTGTTATTTGTGCCCACGGCTGCGTTCACACACAGCGAGCAACGCTTCAGATGCACAAACACCGAATTGATTCCTCAATTTGCACTTGAACGGACACGCACAAAATTATGTCAAAATACCAGTCTCGGCAAGTATCCTCGTAAACAGTCAGTTATGTTTTAAGTGAACAGAAGCAGTTGAAAAAGAAATCGGATGTGTATCATTATACTGCATCCGTGCGTCAGGTCTTAAAGTGACAGCAGCCTAATAGTCATTGATGTTAATCAAACAACAAAACCACTTTAACAAAGATGAATCTATATTTAATTTATACAGTGAACATTAGTGTTATTTTACATTTAATTATTACATGTCTGCACCTGAATACTACTGTTAGCCCTTACTTTATCTGTAACTGTTATATTGTAATTAGTGTGTTTTTTATTGACTGTTCACTTGTCTTTAATAATGTTTGAACTTTATTAGTTAGGCTACTAGTTTTTGCTGTGGTATCAAAGTACCTAAAAGTGTGCTTTAAGTAATAAATAGAAAGCAAAGTTAGTTTTTTTATTATTATTATTATTTGCTGATCTGAAAAATGATCCGATCCGTGACTCAAAAACCATAAAATGATCCGAAATGTAAGTTTTGTGATCTGTTGCACCCAGGGCCTAAAATTAACACTCACCAAGTGCCAAATGAGAGTATAAAACTGCAAGTATATGAAGTGGTGTCAATTGGCAGTTGGATGTAACATTTTTTATGAACTCTAACAACGCAATGTTGTGGGAACATAAACTTGAATAAAGCTCAGGACAGTTGACAGGCCAGTGCTGCATCGTCACGAAAGTTTAAGCCTTGCTAATTTAAATAAAAGTTAGTTTTAGGCCCTGGTTGCACCACTATTTCTAGTTGGCATCCACAAACACACACACCTCTGTAGGAGTGGGGATAATTCCTTTTGGTTCATAACCACTGGCCTCCTCTAACACGTTCCTTTCTTCATTGGGCTAAAGAAAGAGAAAAGAGAGAGGGGAAAAAAAACTGATATTGAAACTACACGGTCATAAGCACTTAAACTTAAAAACCTTCACCAAAAATTTGAAATGTTGCCTTGTCAACTAACTTAAATTATATTGAAGTACTAAAATGACAAACCAAAACTGAAATAAAAATAAATTATTGCTAAATAGAAATATAATTAAAATGCCAGAAGTACTTAAACTACTAAAACTTAAATTACTAAAACTGAACATATGAAAAAGCAAAATCAAAATATTAATAAACACTATAATAGTATATAAATAATGCTTTGAGTAAAGATGGAAAAGCCCTGCTCTCTTACCGTGATCAGTGGGTAGTCGGAGGCAGGTCTGGTTTTGCCGAGGCAGGTCTCTCTCAGGTACTGCTCTGCCACAAACGCCTCTTTCAGGCCTGGGAACAAGTTCTCATACTCTGTCGGATCTGCCAGAGACTCTGCAGCTTTCTGATTCACTTTAGACAAGCTCTCTCTCCAAAGCTTCACCACCCTGTTATCAAACACACAGATAAAGAAATGTAAAGATAACAGTTTACTCTCTGGAAAGAAAGAAAAAAAAAAAATCAATGACTAATTTACTTTATACCAATGTCTTTTCGCACTGAGATCAAATAATGAGTCAAAAAGAGACTGGAAACTGAGGTCAAGTCAAGTGCATTCTATTCTGGGACACCGCGCATTCTGGAGCCAGAGCTTCTTCCTGACCAGGCGATACTTTACTGCTGTGACAACGTGAATGTGAATACAGACCTGGACACTTGGCTGGGCAGATATGTGCGGGCAAGAAAGGCTGCTTCTGGCAGACGATTGGTCTTGATCAGGAGCTCCAAACAGTTGTCCAGTCTGGCAAGACAAACAATAAAAATCAGCTAAAGCATCACAACTATAATCCAAATAACAATCAGTGACTGAAACAGTGTAGAAATGCATAGTAGACTATAAAATAATAATCCACAAAAGTAAAACATCTTTAGTCAACATACTTCTATTGGTATTTCCGCTGACAAAAGTCTTTTTAGTTATAATACTTACTTTCCCTGCAGGAAGTAGGTCATGAAGGCAACGTTGTTTTTTCCGTCACGCTCTGCCCCCTCTGCAAGCTTGGCAACCATAGAAGCATTGCCAGATGCAGTGGCCAGGAGCAGAAGACCTCCATAGTCCTGGGCATGATGGAGGCACTCCTGTGCCAAACCAAACTGGCACTTACTGATGGCCAACTCTGCCAGCTGTTTCCACTTCTGCTCAGACTACAGAAGAAGAGCATTAGCATTAGAAATCTTTATTATATTAACTTTTACGGAAAAACTTTTTTCCCACTACAATAAATGCAATAAATAAAGTAGTAAGCAATTGAGCTTGGCCACCACTAGGGGAGCTGTATCACTGGTTTATAACAACAAACCTCAGCTTCTACTGCTAGCTGGTAGGCGATTTTCAGCTCTCCTAACTGCAGCGCCAGCTCAAACCGGTGCTCTGGATCAGTGGACACAGCCAAGGCCTGCTGCTTGAAACCCTAAACGCACACGGACAAAGATCCTTTAGACATCACAGAACATAAAAAGATTAACATTTTGATTTGTTACACTTTTTGTAGCCAATCAATCGATAGCACTGCATTCAAAATCGCATATTGAGAATGCACTACATTCAAAATTTAATTCACTTCACTGTTTAAAAAAAATGTGTTATATGTAGTATGAATGTAATCCGGACGTACTACAGCCACCATGTTGTTACGGTCACGTGACCTACCAGTGTCAGTTACATCGCTTCACTTCCATTCATAAATCCTCTCCCATGGCCTCATGGGATAGTAAAATGTCCATTGAATGCACACTTCAGAATCTCGCCGGTAGAAGGTCATCCGGGGACTTTTCACCTACTGTTTTTTGAATACTATGCATTCGGACATACTATTCTATTGCCGTACTGTTTTTCGCATACTATATAGTAAGGAAGTTTCGATTTCGGACGCAGCGTAAGGCTTTCTTGACACACATTTGTAGTGTGACTTATAACTTGTACTTCACATGCATACTTTTATTACTTTCGACTTACGAGTCTAAACTGCTGTTATTCTTGCAGAGCTAGAACATGGTTATTTGCAAATCATGACATTTGAAGTCTTGCCTGTTTTTCCAGGAAGTGGGCAACCCTGGTTCTCTGTTCTTTAGGGATGGTGGGCAGCACTTTGTCAGCCATGCCAAAGTCTCTGCGCATGACAGCAGTCTGGTACTCCAGGACAGACACCAGAAGAGAGTACGTGACAATGTTCAGCTCTTTATCACCCAGGTAAAGACGGTCGTCTTTAGGAATGTATCCCAGAAGGTACATGGTTCTAAGATAAACAAGTCACTGTTAGACTGAAAGAATGAATTAATAAATATATTATATAATAATAATTAGGGGTGTGACGAGACAGTTAGCCCACGAGAACGAGATTTTTACACAGTATTTTTAAGAAATCCTCAATGACGAAATACATGAGTAGAAAAAATAGTCCACAGGTGCATTTGAAATGTTTTAACTAATCATCTTGTAATGAATGTCATTTCAGTTCTAACTCAACTGACTGGCTTCTTTGGACCTTTTCTTCAAGCATGATACACAGATGAGAGATGGTTAAAACTACACAGCCCAGCCTAAGATAGCTTTTATATTGAGAAATATTTGCATGCATCAGGGAGCCGCTTTCAAAATGTGGGGTATTGAAATCGTGTTTGAATGTGCGCTCGCGTTTTACTTTCGCTTCCGTGATCGCGTGTACTCTGTGCTTTCTACAAGATAAGACATTTGTCAGACGCTTAGTCTCTGTTGTGCAACGAATCCTCCGCTATGGTCTTGCCAGTCATCTCACTTTACTCTCGTCACATGATCAGTGAACTCTGATTCGTGCTGCACTACGTACGGCTCTACAGCTCGTGTTAGATGAGCTGGATGGGATTGAAGTGACCGTTATCCAACTGAATTAAATGGTTTTTATTTCTATAAAAAGCAAAACGACAGTGGAGGCGTAATGTAAACGTAGCGGTGGCATGATGGCATCCTAATTTCACCCTCACACTCCGTCATGGCAATTCTTTTCACCTCGACGAGAAATCTCATCACATTTTAATCTCGCGAGATCTCATGGCACGAAATCTTGTCACACCCCTAATAATAATATTATATAAGGCCTTCCTTCTAAATGTATACCATTTTACTAAGTTCACCAACCACAACTTTTGAACAGTTGTGAATATGTTATTAATACATCCGAAAATATGAAAATGGTTTAAAGCTAATTTCAGATATAGGGAAATCTGACGGCACCTGTCCAGGTGAGCAATGGTGACAATCTCTCCTCCAACAAAGTAGTTGAGTCTGTTGACTGAGCTGGTGTAAATGAAACAGTCTCCCACCCACAGACCCGTCTTTACCACTTCCTGAATCTCTCCCAGGACCTGCACACACAAACACAAAGGAGATCAAACCTTTCGTTTCAAATCTTTAAAGTTAACATCAAAATTTACAGTCTTAATAAAAGTCCCAGTTGTGTTGTAAATGATACATTAGATCATTCTTTGAGATTTAATAAGATTTCATTAAAATGCTTTTCCTTTGAAACAACTCTTTTCAACCGGTTAAACATTACTGTGTGTTTTTAACACTGACCTCAAAAGCATCTTCGATACCATCTTCAGTGACCCCCTCATTTGACTCTTGTGATGCGGCCACCTTCTCGGACAGATAGCGCAGGATGAAGAAAGACTCCTCTGTGGCAATGCAAACCAGCTCACCAGAGTCAGACCAGAAAATCTGCAAGTACAGATGCAATTGGTCCAGGCACAGTAAGAAATTGCCCAAAAATACAAAACAAAAGAAAAGAGGGCTGTAGCAGTTGACTCACGTGTTTGGGCTGGATCTCAATGCGACGAATCAGCTCTGTGTTATCCCAGTCATAGAAAGCCAAGCCATTCACTGATCTGACGCCCAGCAAGAAACCACCATAGATGCCTGCAAACACACAACCATTCATTTACATAAAACCATAGAACACGCTTGTACTACATGTAATCAAGGAATCGAGCATATTTTTGCATAGAAAATTGTGAATAAAGAGCTTGTTGCACTAGTGATGCAATGCAAAACTGTTTACCTTCTGCACCAAAGTCTGGCTTAAAAGATTTTTTCTCCTTAAAATTTTTGAAGATCTTCACCACACTGCTGCTTTCCCGAATCGCGTACCTTAATTTAAAACAAAGTCACGTCAGTTTTCACGTTTCGCACTGTCAATGATGAGTATTTTTAATAAGCAGATGCTCTGAACATCTGTCTTCCACATGTTTGTTGAGCACTTACTCAGATGAATCATGGGCCCAGACAAACTCCTGTGCAGATCCAAAGCTCTTGTTCCTCAGAGCCATAGCGGTGTAGATGATGTACTCTCCATCTCCACACACCACCACAAACCTAAACAACAAGATTACCGGTACTGAATCTTTGGATGTTGATAAATGTATTGTTTGTAAAACTATATTTACATTAATAAATTGCAGTAAGTACCAGGCTCCATGTAAATGAGTGGCATTAGAAGATAGATGTGATAGTAGAGCTGCACGATTCTGGATAAACTGAGAATCACAATTTTTTTGTTTCAAATAGAGATCACGTATGTAATTTACCAAAGGTGCTGACAAAATTTTAATTGCTGCAAATGTGTAATTAATTTGAATGAATTATTTTAAAAACAATCGGTTTGAATGATTCAATAACTAACTCTAACTCATAAATACTTTACTGGATGAATAACTTTTTGAACGAATCTTTTGACTGAATAATTCAATGACAAATACATTTTTAAAAGTCACTATCACCACCTGGTAGTATGGAAGCTTGTTTCCGCCACTAAATTAAAAAAAAATTAAAAAGTTATCTCACAATTCAGATTTTTTTTCTCAGAATTGCGAGTTGCAATTCTGACTTTATAACATGCAATTACGAGTTATAAAATCAGGATTGAGATCTAAACTCGCAATTCTAAGAAAAAAGCCAGAATTGTGAGGTCACAATTACCTTTTTATTTTTTTATTTTAAAAAGTGTGGAAACAAGCTTCCATACTAGACATCACTGTTAATATACGAACTATAAACTTTTATCCCAGTACTTCTGTAATAATTTGAATATTTGTAACACAGAAATAATGATACTGTGTCATTGAAAAGACTGTTTGTGAAGCTGTTTCAGACAACTGCTCTCTCTGGCTCAGCGGCAGCGCCAACGCGGATCTAAATATTCCAGTGTGATTTTGTCAAAGGTTTAATAAACACAGGCGAATCGCTGTCATTTAGGAATGAGACTGTGTGGGTGTCTGATTCGAGACAGTGGCCTTTTAATGATTAATCGTGCAGCTCTATGTGATAGTCTCACCTGCCATTAGGATTGTGCTGGATAGTTTGGGGGTAGATCTCACAGCTGCCCATGTCCTTCACCGCCAGTGGCAGCCTCTCACCATCCTTGATCTCAGCATCTCCCATGGCTTTGAGGTTAGCCTGCTGAATTTCTGAGTGCTTGGCCCAAATAATCTTTCCGCTGGTATCCATTGACATGGCTGGCTCCTCACGACCAAGCTAAAACACAAATATAAACCGGATAAATTACAAACTCTCCACATGAGACATTACATTATATAAGGCTCATCAGATTATTATTTAAGGTTCACTGAAGTAGACAGAAATATCATGTAAATGTATATATCTATATATACACACAGTAAAAAGAGTAATATTGTGAAACATTATTATAATCTAAAATAACGGTCTTCATTTTAATTTATTTTAAAATGTCATTTATTCCTGAATTTTCAGCATCATTACTCTTGACTCTTCAGAAATCATTCTAATATGCTGATTTGCTGCTCAAGAAACATTATTATTATCAATTTTGAAAGCAGTTGTGCTTAATACTTTTGTGGAAACTGTGATACATTTTTCTGGGATTCTTTGATGGATAGAAAGTTCAAAAGAACAGCATTTATTTGAAATAGAAATCTTGTAACATTATCTATCCTCTGCGACCCCTGCTGACAGCCCTGGCCCTGGAGAAACCTACTGGCTCTTATTGTGGGGACTGAACTTTCCAATTATGAGCCTGAGCTTTAGCTGGTATGTCACACCGCTGACAGGCAACAGCATGGTGTTATTTTTGTATTATTTTTAGTACCTTGATAATGATGCTGCCTTCATCATAGCCCAATGCCACATTGTTGGAGCCGCGCAAGCCAGACACACACCACACCCGCTCCATGCCATAGTTCAGGGTGCTCTCTAGACGGTAAGTGCTGGAGTGCCAGATACGAACCGTGCCTTAACAGAAGACAGATACAAGAAGCTTTAAAGGAGAAGTGTTCGTTTTTAATTTGAAAATTCTTTATACTAGTGATGGGAGAAACAAAGCTTTTCAAAACTGGACCAACTGCTTCACAAAATGATTCACTCAAAACGCCACACACTGGTGACCCCTGCTGGTCAGAACAGTGTAAGTGCAGTGAAATCTCATGCATAACACCTTTTACAAACCAATTTCAAATGTTTTATTGAAGGTGTAATATATAATATGCAATTATCAAATCATCTAATACCATTAAATATAAAGCGTTTTTATAATGCGTGTTATTTTATTCAATTCTAGGACTTGTTCTGTTTGTTTTATAGAGAGCTTGGGTAATCAGAACAATAAAAGTCTTTTAACTACAACTCTTGCTTTTCATTATACAAATGTGTCATTCAATGTCTAAAAGTTTATGAAACTGATCTGAGATCAGGTAAAAATCATATATAGACACTAGGGTGTAACGATACACTCAGCTCACAATTCGATACGCATCACATTACTGGGTTCACAATATAGCCCTATTCAGAGGGGACTAGTTTTACAGGGGATCATTAGAGAAATTTCAGAGACATACTTTGAGATTTTAATCCCGTCCGAATCTTCCATGTCTGTGTTTTTCCTCACACAACCTCTGTAAAAATTCCAGAGCAAATTACCTGTTGTTTGGCAAACTCAGTGTTCCTCTAAGAAATCTAATCCCGTCTGAACGCGAATGTCTGTGATTGCCAATATTGACACTTGACCTCATGAGCTTTCTGACCTACATGAGCTACCGTACACGCACCAATCTTCCGTATACTTTTATTTCATTTCAATATGGATAGTATCCGACGAAAGACGAAAAACCAACATTTAGAGCCAAATCACGGAAATTGTAAAGGCGGCCCGTTTTAATTTCAGTGTCAAATAAGAAAGAGTAAAATACAAGATTTCGCTGCTCACATATGTGGGTTTATTATAAACTTGCCACTTGCACAACTCGTGACGTTTACTTAAATAGGATTTTCATAATAAATTAAAATTGTCAATAATTAATGGATTAAGATATATACGTCATAAATGATGCATGTGAGCTTCTGTAACGCCCACATCCAGAACACACACATTCCCATCTCTGTGATAAACACAGAGACGTTAGTTCCGTCAGAATCTGTACATGAAATGACAGACGTCGAGTGATAAGAATTGTAACTCAAACGTCCGAATAGGGCTTATGATACGTATCACGATATAGTTCATTTCTCTAGTGAACTAACATGCTGTGGACACTAAATGACTTGCCTGAGGTAAATATAATGCTGTGTGAGATATTTTTCTCAAGCTGTTTTATTGATATCTTTCCAAAGTTGAAACACTGGTTGAGAGATAATATGTAAAAAAAATAAAAAAATAAAAATCATAATCTCTTCTTCTTCTGCACTTTTTACTGGTAGCAAATAGCGGTGCATTACCACACATGCCCCCTTCTGGACTGGAGTGTCGATCACCTGAGACTGGTGATGCACTGGTATGCACCGAACCGTGACGCCCGTACCGTATGGTTCAGGACAAATACATGTTCACAGAGATCACCCCAAACCATTGAAATTTCAAAACATTTTGAAACAGTTATGACGTAATGAAGCCTCATTTACCGAAATAAAGTGCAGTTTAATACGTGCTCTGAATCACTGGTTCAAAATAAATGATTTGTAAAAGTTGAAAGCACCACAAAGCGTGTTTCGAAAGCACCCATCACTTTATACAGTCTCAGTTTAATGTGCAAAGACTGCTTTAAGCTGTAAATATTTTACTGGCATAAAAAGTAATACAAAATATTTGTGCCAGGAATGAGGCAGTGCAGTTTTATAAAAGTGATTATCCTAAAGATGTGCCATGACTCACCATCCTCTGATCCGGTGATGATGATTGGCAGCTCTGGGTGGAAGTTGACACAGGACACATTCTGAGCGTGACCCTCGAGAGTCTGCACACATGTCTTATTCTAAAGAGAGAGAGGTTCACAGAACAGAAGTAAATAAACAGCCAGGAATGACTCGCTCCATTGATTATCATCAATATCATTCATACCTGATAGTCCCAAATCTTGACCAGTCTGTCATCAGCTCCAGATATGAGGTAGGGTTTATCTCCTCCACTGTAATAATCAATGCAGTTCACCCCCTTATCATGACCCTCCAGAGTGAAGTTAGGAGAGGAAGAGCCCAGCTGCCAAACCTGAAACACAACAAAGAAGAAATTATGAGAGAAATGTCACAAGTCAGATTCAAACTTGCTCTATATGCCTAAGTGTTCAGTCTTACCTTGATGGTTCTGTCCAGCGATGCACTCGCAAACTGGTTGTTGTCCTTGGGGTTGATGACAATCTGCATCACGTAGTGTGTGTGGCCCTCAAACACCTGACTGCAGGACCATTTCTTCTCCCAGTCCCACAACTTTATCAACATGTCGTCTAAACGCACACACACACCCAATGAATGTTAAACACAGAGTTTTTATATATACACACCACAGTTCAAAGGTTTGAGGTTGGTAAGATTTTGTTTTTAATGTTTTCGAAGTTTCTTCTGCTCACAAAGGCTACATTTATTTAATCAAAAATAGTAATAGTATAAAATATTATTACAATTTAAAATAACAGTAATCTATTTAATATATTTAAAAATGTAACTGATGGCAAAGCTGAATTTTTAGCAGCCATTTTTCCAGTCTTTAGATCAATTTAATGCAATCTTGATGAATAATTTCTTTAAAAAAAAAAAAATCTTACTGACACTTCAAACTTTTCAACAGTAGTGTCATATTATGTAACATATGGTGTATTTTCATATACACTACCAGTCAAAAGTTTTTTAACGGAAAGATTTTTTAATGTTTTTAAAAGAAGTCTCTTCTGCTCACCAAGGCTTCATTTATTTGATCCAAAATACAGCAAAAACTGTAATATTGTGAAATATTTTTACAATTTAAAATAACTGTTTTCTATTTTAATATATTTTAAAAAGTAATTTATTCTTGTGATCAAAGCTGAATTTTCAGCATCATTACTCCAGTCTTCAGTGTCACATGATCCTTCAGAAATCATTCTAATATGATTATTTGACTCTCAAGAAACATTTATTATTATTAATGTTAAAAACAGTTGTGTACTATTTTTATTTCAGAATTATTTGATAAATAGAAAGTTCAAAAGAACAGCATTTATCTGAAATAGTAACAGTATCACTATTGTTCAAAAGTTGTTTTTTTTAAAGAAATTTTAAAAAATTATACTTTTATTCAGCAAGGATGCATTAAATTGATCAAAAGTGACAGCATAGACATTTATAATGTTGCAAAAGCTTTATATTTCAGATAAATGCTGTTCTTTTGAACTTCCTATTCATCAAATAATCCTGAAAAAAAATTGTACAGAACTGTTTTCAACATTGATAATGATAATAAATGTTTCATGAGCAGCAAATCGGCATATTAGAATGATTTCTGAAGGATCGTGTGACACTGAAGACTGAAGTAATGATGCTGAAAATTCAGCTTTGCAAACAAAGAAATAAATTGCATTTTAAAATATATTCAAATAGAAAACAGTTATTTTAAATTGTAAAAATATTTCACAATATTAGAGTTTTTGCTGTATTTTGGATCAAATAAATGAAGCCTTGGTGAGCAGAAGAGACTTCTTTTAAAAACATTTAAAAGCTTTTGACCGGTAGTGTACGTATGAAACAAATACTTAATGTAAATGTAATCTGTACCGCTGCTCGTGAGGATGTAGGGCTGGGTGGGATGCACAGCGATGCAGCGAATGTAATCTGAATGGGCCTCAAACATGTGTACTCGCTCTAATGTGTTGTAGTTGAAAACCCGAATTTGCATGTCATCCTAGAAAAAGGGGGGGCGGGGGTTATTAAAAGGTTTAATATCAGTATCAAATCTATAATACATGTAATAGCATTAATATATATTGTATAATTGTGCATATTATTCTTCATGTATACTTACAGCACCAGTTATGACCCAATTTTTCCTGGCAACAAACTTGGCGGCTCTTACTGGCAGGTCACAGACTTCAAACGTCTTAACCAGAGTCTATGAAAGGTAAATATGAGACATTATTAGACAAACAATAAACACACTTAGTTCTCTACCGTATTCCTAATGTTTGATGTAAAGGTCAGATGGTAATATATTGCAAATGCTGAAAAACTGCACACTCTCCTACTCACTTGTGTTTCATGGTTCCACACACACACACTGCCGTTGTACAGACTGGCCAGCATCCACGGCTCGGATGGATGAAGGTCTACGCTTTTGACACGGTCAGATCGAGCCGTGAGTTTGCGCTTGATGTCCAGCCTCAGAGGCTAGAAGAGAAGAATCAAAATCACTATTGCATCAAAGCTGATAATAATCTTTAGTCAACGGTCCCAATTATACAGCAGTAAATTCTACAGGAAAAGCACATAACTTAATTGTTTTAAGAACAGAAAGCAGTGACATTTTGTTATTCAACCTGTTTTTACCCATAACTACACTATAACATTTTGCTATTTATCACCCAGTTAAAAGTCTGATAACAGCAACTAACCTTTTACAGCACAGTAAGCAACAAAATTACAACAAATCAAGCCTCACCTCATCAAGATAATGTCAGGGACTTGCTCAATAGAATAATATACAGCATCACATTTCTATAGTGCTTATTTATTAACGTGTACTTATGTTAACGTTAACGTCACATTCATATCAGCTGTTAGCCAGAACACAGGACAGATATCACTTCATAGTCATACAACATTTTGCGTGGACAATTAATTTATAACATATGTAATGTTAAGTCTTTAAATGTGAGTAGTATCTCGAAAAACAGACTATTTCACAGACTGACTGAGAGTTGTCTATGTGGCCAATCTAAGGGCCTTCGAGGCTAACAGCGCTAGCTAACGTTACTGAAAGCTTATTTTCCTTAATATATGCGAAACAGCAACAATAGTGCCCATAACAAAGATACTGATGTGACACTTACCATGTTTGCGTTTGCTGGTTTTGGTCTCCTTCAGATGTAATATTTTATATCATCCACCGAGAGTCTGATGTGTTTTTTCGGCTGCAGTTGTGTCTGTGCACGGCAGGCAAATGTGACGTGGAACTTCCTCAAAGCCCGTGCGCTTGACGTCGGAAGCGTTGACGTGACACTCGGACGGCTTCGGGGTTTTTCGGGTAATTTCGGTTAAACTCGGCATTTGAGGGACGCTGCATGACGTTAGCAGCTTCAAATGAGTTCGAGCTCAACCCTTTCCTCTAAAGACTACACATTTAGTGTACTCATGATTAATAATATGAAATTTATGTCAACTAAATATTCTCTCTAAAGCATGTTCTTAAATAATATATAATAAATATTAAAATGTAATCGTAGTCTTACAAGCTTACATCATAGCAATGAGTAGCCTAATTAGCCTACAGTTTCTTCTTTTATATGCTAGCTCTATATTTTGTTGTCTCAGCAAAGCAAATATAGTGTTTTTTACTTAACCCTGTAAAACCTGATAAAGCCATAATAGACTTAAAATAGACTTTTTTTTAAAAGTGAAACATATAAGAAAAAATCGAATAAAATATCTAATAAATAGTCAGATTTGCACGTGTTTTATTCATTTGATACATCAGGCTTTTATGGCTGGTATAGTATGATAGGATATTTGAGGAAGAAAAAAACACCTACATTTTATTCAGAGGCCCAAACTGCGCAAAAATATGCAATTTGGTACAGTTGCTGATATTTATTTAGTCAAAAAGTAAGAAGACATTCTGATAGCTAGTAATGTAAATCAATGAGATCTTTATATAATAGCAGACTACTTACATAAAAATAATATGAATATCAGTTATCACTGTATATCTCCTAAATAACATGTAAGTTTGGTGATATTTAAATGCTTAGTTTTATGCTCTGCATAGTTTTTATTGTGGGGGGGCACAATATGCATATGCATATGCAATACAAATATGATTGAGATATTTGATGCTCAAATGTGTGTGTTTTTTTTTTAAATTATGTATGGATAATCAAGTAAAGCTAAGTTGCTTCAGTCTAGTAAGTGTTCATCTTGATATATTTGATACAATAGGCTTAGTGTTAAGTTACATACACAAGAAATGTGAGACTCATACTGTAATGTTTCATTTTTTATTTAGACAGAAGAAAACAAACTCCTACAGAAGTGCTATCAGTGTCACATTCAGTCCTTTCTCTTGTACACTTGGTGGCACACAGCATCCTCACATGTCAACTCCTGTAAGTGAAATGATCACGAGGTCAGAAAGTTTCTCTCGTGAGTACACAGCAGAGCAGGAATTGTGTGAAAGGATAACAATATTCATTCAATTACATTTCATGAAAAGTGAAAAAATAAAGATTTATATGTAATATTGTTGATTCTAACATTGATCTGGTTATTATTATCCTGTATACGATGCTCACCAGAAGAAGTTTGTCATCCTCTATCCAGTGTTTCCATCCCCGGTTGGCTTTCTCACCTTTCTGGGTGGCCACCAATTTGTCCCCTTCCCAGATCACCAGAGTCTGAATATGTCAAATAAATCTTAGACCACAGGAACTGGCCTGTTACATAACTTTTTTTTTTTTTTTTTTTTTAATAAAAATAAATATTTTTGATCATCATGATGCATAAAAAAGACATTTTCCTTAAAGAGAGCTATTGCTTTTTTGCAATACATATTAAAGGTGTGTGCTACTCTTTCTTATTAGTGACTACTGACTAGTTCTTCCTAGAATAAAAATGCGGTTCATCGATCAGTACTTTGGTACTTTTACTCGAGTAAAACTGCATTAAAAAAAAATGCTGGGTTAAAAAAAGTTGGGTTAAAATGGACAAATTGGTTGTTTTGACCCAGGACTTGGGTTAAATGTTTGACCAACCTGCTGGGTAGTTTTGTTTTACTCAAGTCTTTTTTTTAAATTACTGTATTGCTCACTTAAAATGAACTCAAAATATTTTGGAAATGAACATTTATTAATAAGTTTAATAAATAATAATTAAACAATAAACATGTATTTTATTGTTTATTAATAAATGTTCACCTTTTGATTATTATTTGTGCATCTAAAAAAAAAGCTGGGTTAAAAACAATCCAAGTTGGGTTGAAAATGGACAAACCAAGCGATTGGGTTGTTTTAACCCAGCGGTTGGGTTAAATGTTTGACCCAACCTGCTGGGTAGTTTTTATTTAACTCAAATATTGTTTAAAAATTACTGTATTGCTCACTTAAAATGAACCCAAAATATGTTGGAAATTAGCATTTATTAATAAGTTTAATAAATAATAATTAAATAATAAACATGTATTTTATTGTTTATTAATAAATGTTCACCTTTTGATTATTATTCGTGCATCTAAAAAAAAAAGCTGGGTTAAAAACAATCCAAGTTGGGTTGAAAATGGACAAACCAAGCGATTGGGTTGTTTTAACCCAGCAGGTTGGGTCAAACATTTAGTTTTATTTAACTCAACTATTGTTTAAAAATTATTGTATTGCTCGCTTAAAATGAACCCAAAGTTTGTTGGAAACAGTTATTAATATGTTTAATTAATGAATAATAATTAAACAATAAATATTTATTAAATTGCTTATTAATAAATGTTCACCTTTTGAATATTATTGTTGCCTCTAGTAATTATGTGTCTGATTTTTAATTTCCAACATATTTTGGGTTCATTTTAAGCCAGTCATATAGTCATTTTTTAACAATAGTTGAGTTAAATAAAAACTACCCAGCAGGTTGGGCAAACATTTAACCAAACTGCTGGGTTTGTCCATTTTCAACCCAACTTGGGTTGTTTTAACCCAGCATTTTTAGACTGTGAAAATGAGTACTTTTACTGGAATAATATTTTAATAGGGTATCTATACTTTTACTCAAATACTGTACTTGTGTACTTCGTCCACCACTGGTTTATATAAATAAATCTGTATTGAGACGACATGAGAAAAACTTTAATGTATTTTGTCCCTTTGGGTAAAAGTTGAGGCCTGTTCTCTATTTGTTTTATTGTAGGTTCATCACTGAACAAACTGACTGAGATCACGGCCTACAGGTCAAGGCTGGGGTAATGACAAGTTAAATAACATTACATCATTACAGGAGGATCACAGTTATAAAGGAAATTTCTCACCTTCAGCGTCCTGTTGTCAAATCCCTTAGTGAATTCTTCCTTCTCGACTCCAACAGTGAAGATCAGCTCATAGCTTTTGAAGGCACTCTGTGTCTTAATCACAAAGTTATCCCCATCCTGGGTAAAGGTCTTTGTTGGAGTGAGATGGGCTGCAATCTTCCGGAGGGGAAAGTCAATGTCTATGTATATGTAAGAATAACAAAATATTTGCAACTTGGCATGGTCATTTCTCATACTTTGTGTAATATTATAAAGTGGCATAATCAGAGTTAGAAAATGGCACAAATAGCTTTTTCTTATTTCTCTGTTGACTTAACCCTTGTAAGCTATTCGTTTGGGTTGTACACTGAGGCTGTTGGGGTTAATGAAAACTGATTTTGTAACAAAATAATGTTTTTTTAAGATTTTATTTTTGGCACTTTTGCCTTTATTATGATAGAACAGTAAGCGAAGTGGGAGAGAGAGAGATGGGAAGGAATTGGGAAATGTCCGTGAGCCGGGATTCAAACTGGGATCGCCTGAAGCTCAACGGCGCTATATGTCGGTGCTGCCCACGAGGCTATCGGTGTCGACTAATGTCGTTTCATTTAAACAAATGTAATTTTACTTACTTTATTAATGTTTTTACTCTACATTTGAGCAGTTTTGGGGGGATTTATGGCATGTATTAAATTTATATAAATAAATGAATACATATTTTTAAACAGTTGTCTTTTCTTCAAAATAACAACCATTTATGTAAATTTCACTTTAAAAAAAGTCCCACATTTCTAACTTTCATTCATGGAGATAACATGGACAATTTGCCATGGTTTAGTGTTAAGATTTTTGCCACCTGTTGGAAAGTATAATTTTAAAGGTGCAATGTGTAAACTTTAGGAGGATATATTGACAGAAATGCAATATAATATACATAACTATGTTTTCAGTGGTGTATAAAGACCTTACATAATGAACCGTTATGTTTTTATTATCTTAGAATGAGCCATGTATCTACAGGTCCCCTTACTTGTTAAGACACCATTTTGCGCCGCCATGTTTCTACAGTAGCCCTAAAGGGACAAACTGCTCTACGGAGCGCGTTTGCTAGACTAGCTACTTTCTGCTGTCTCAGACGACGGCATATTTGTCCTGTGTTGGCCACCGTAGCTTCTCTATATTGCAATTCGCAACCTCACTGCTAGATGCCACTAAAATTTAAACACTGCACCTTTAAAAGAAATAAAAAAATGATCACTTCAACCAGCAGATGGCTGCAAAGCTGTGACAGATGTGACAATAAATTGTGTATGGAAGAAGAAATCTGCAAAAACAAGAAATATATAAATACGCAAATAAATCAATCCACAAAATTATACATAAATAAATAAATACACAAATCCACATATTCCTGCATAAATAAATACATAAATAATTGAATGTGCAAGGATATAAATAAATAAAGAAATAAAACGAATGTTGGGGGGGAGGGGGGGGGGGGGGTGCAACATGCTAATGAGAGGGTGTCAATCAAACATCAGAAGGTGGTCTCTATGCCGCCATTGGCTGATCGTTGTAAAAGAGCCATTGGCTGATACTGTTAAAAATAGTAGTATGCTATATCTGCTGATTATATTCTCTTCAGAGTAGATTCATACACACTTTAGGTCTGTTAGCAGCTACATTTGATGTGACTGTAGATCTGTTTGTCCTTTTGCTAGTTTTAAGTTTGATATTCGCTTCATTTTTGCATATGCTGCTAAAGGGACCGTCTGCAAATTACACTCACAGTCCAAAAATATAAACGTCCAATCACTCATTCAAATGAACGATATTTACAAGGTTATGGTAAATGCTAGTGGGCAGACTGGATTCATTTTACATATTATGAAATCACAATTATAAGAACAGAAGTAACTTCTTGTCCAAGTTTAGCACTTTTTTACTGAAGTTTGTGTTAAATTGTATTGTCTCATCTTTTCATCTCTCTCTCTCTCTCTCTGTGTGTGTGTGTGTGTGTGTGTGAGAGCATGATCATCTTGCATTGTAGATGTTTTAAAGTGTTGCCACTTCATTTCTGTTTATGTGTGTTCTGCGTTGTTTCTGATTTTGAGGATGAAAAAATGAATTTTGTCCATTTTCTAAGCGGGGTCTCTAGAGACCCTAAACAGTCTGAGTGTGACTTTTTTCCACACTAACATAAAACCAGATATCATTCCTATTCATTTTTTATTTATTTATTTTTTATAAATCTAAGTGTTGACAGCGTTACAAAGTCTGATGCCATTTGGATCAAGGGAACATTTTATTATTATCATTATTATTTTTTTCAGTAAACATAGCAGACATCTGATCAGGCTTACCCAGTGCTTTGAGGTAATTATCAATGTTTTCGCTCGACTCCAGCTCCCATTTTCCAGTGAAATCCACAGGCATGGTTGTGCGATGAGCTCTGGACTTCAGTAGTGTTACCAGGTCAAGTGAGGAGGTGCATCGAAGCTTTTATACTCGACTGTTTATTCACAGTGAGGGGAGAGAGCAGAGTAATGATGATAAGGGAGATCTCTGACCTGACTGCAGGAGAGAAGACCCCTCACCTACTGAAAAAAAGTCGAGAGAATAGATCAAAATATATTTACCACCGGCCACTATAGACAGGTTCTTTGGGTTTCCTTTCCTTTTCTGTTTAGTTAGTGGTTCTTCTATGGCATTTGCTGCGAAAACTCCCTTTTGGAGCCTTTATATTTATAACATTTTTTTATTATCAATGTTGAAAACAGTTGCTTAATATTACTGCTTAATATTTTTGTGGAAATCATGATACCTAATATTTAGGATTCTTTGATGACTAGAAAGTCGTTTTAATGCAAAAAGTCTTCAACACAAAATCAATAAGTGAAAACTAAAGTAAAACTAAATAACCAGAACTTAATTAGTAAAGTTGTTTATAAATGATTGCTCATCTTTGTTCACGTTGACTTTGGAAACAGTGGGTTATGAAGTGATAATTGGCATAGCGCATAAACAATATTGTAAATCTATCACCCACTGAGATGCTGCTGCAGAGAGGGTGGGCGTTAAACAGCGTCATTGTATTTGATCTTCAGTCCTGTGATCAGAGAAACTCTGTATTTGGACTCTATTGTTAAGAATGGAAGACAAGATAAGAGGAAATGTGTCAGGAAGAACAAGGACCATTTCCAGCGCTTGATGTTCAGAAGATCAGAATGCCTAAAGGCTACACTTTATTCTGTCACCACTGCTCCAGCACTTAGCGTATATTTATGAGTCAGACTTTATCTTGAATGCTCCATCCAGTGTGTCATCAAACAGGCCTGTAAGAAAGTAGGATGGATATGAATGTGCAGAGGAGGAATATTTTGGTATTACTCCTTAGCATGTATTATAGTAAGCCTTTTTGCTATTTTAATTACAGGAAGGGAGAAAGATCTGGATGAAAATTCTAATTAAATTGCCTACATGAACACAAAAGTAGAGGTTTTTGTAAAATTGTTCCGTTGGAAAACAAAATGACATGAGGGCTTTTAAAGAAATTAACATTTCTATTCAGCAAGAGCAAATTAAATTGATTAAAGGTGACAGTAAAGATAATGTTACAAAAGATTTATATTTAAAATGCTGTTCTTTTAAACTTTTTATTCATTAAAGAATCCTAAAAAAAAAAAAAAATGTCTCAAAATGTTAATCAGCAAGTTTTCAACATTGGTAATAATAAAAAATGTTTCTTGAGCAGCAAATCAGCATATTAGAATGATTTCTAAAGGATCATGTGACACCGAAGACCGGAGTAAATAATGCTGAAAATTCAGCCTTGATCACAGGAATAAATACAATTTTTGAAATATATTAAAATTGAAAACAGGTGTGAACTATGACAAAGACTTTATAATATTCACTCCTATTACTTATGAATGGGATGAAGTGCAACGCGCAATATGGCGGAATAAGTCCCGCCTTCTAAAGAAATGAGCCAATCGCGTCAGTGCAGCTGGCGTTAGAAGCTCCGCCGCGCAGTGTTGCCAAGTCCGCGGTTTTCCCGCTTTATTAACATTGCTGCCGCGGGTTGTTTTTCAAGTTGAAGCGATCCCAAATAACATGATATTTATCCCCAAAAATGCGGAAATTTTACTCCCCAGAACGCGATTTTAGCGGGGGACCCCCCTGAAACAAAGTTTTGAGTAGCAATTGGGCGTGTTTTGTTGTGAAAACCTGGCAACCCTGCTGCCTTCTTCCAGACGAGGTTGGACGTGGGAATATCCCAAATTAAATGTCCCACTTCAGACCTCAGTGAGTTCCATTCATCACGTCACGTTCACGTGTTGACCACATGATGTCGCCATGACACAACTAGAGCATATCATGTTTTTGTGTCAATTATGGCAAAATAGAATAAAATAACATTGCTTTGAAAACAGCTGATGAAAAGCAAAAACAAAGGCAACATTACATGTACTTAATGTCTAATTTTAAAGTTTGTGTTTACGTTCGTATTCATTGGAAGCAGGACGCGCCAATATCTTGGAAGTGACGTCAAATGACGCGTCTCACTGAGGTCGGGGTTGATCCATGTACCCCGAGTTCACGCGCCAAATGTCCGACTTTGAGTGGCATTCCAGATGTTATTTCCAAGAATGAGGTCTAAATTCGGATCCGTCTGGAACGCAGCACTAGTGTTCTAATTGCGCATGCGCATTAGCTTGGTCCAGCCTGAAAAATTCACTTTTTTTGCCACTTTTTTTTTGAGCGTTTAGAAACAAAATCTATGAGATAGC
Source organism: Elopichthys bambusa (assembly GCA_037101425.1). Lineage (NCBI taxonomy): Eukaryota > Metazoa > Chordata > Actinopteri > Cypriniformes > Xenocyprididae > Elopichthys > Elopichthys bambusa. Next base: position 3,118,600 of record CM074437.1, on the reverse strand, counting down.
TGTTGTCAGATTTCATTGGTGATTTCAAATATGAAATTTAATCGTAAGCTTGGCGAAGAGTTTTGGAGAATTTAATGTTTCCCCATTCAAAAAGATAGGAGCGCCACTTGCATGCCGAGAGGCGTTTCAAAGATGGCCGCCGAATGAAATGACTTGTCTTAAAGGGACTTTGACTACAATAAATGAAACAATGAATCACCATGACAGCAAATGAACACAAACAACAGATGGAAACACAGGAAATAAAGCTATACAAACTCCATGAAAACAGAAACAAAAATAGATCACAATATTACTGTTTCAGTTTATGTTTTTGATCAAATAAATGCAGCCTTGCTGAGCATAAGAGACATTTAAGATCCTTCATGGACTCCCTAATTTGGACTGGTAGTGTAGATACACCAAGACAAGTTTGGATAGCAAAATCACTGTCTTGTGGTTGGTGGAGAAGGAAATAAGCCATGTTTAGAAAAATAAACATCTCAGGAATCTCATGTATATTTTATTCTGCATTCCACTGTAAACACTTCAGAGTAATTTAGTCAGGAAGACTGACCTCATTACTGACGGATCTTCACCTCCTGTTTGTGCTCTGGAGTCTGAAGGCGTAAACGGAAGCCGGTTTGACAGCATCGTGATGGTTGCTTTGACTGACTGTTGTGCTGCTGACAGGCTGAGATCAAAACAATTACAAACTGACATATCTGTCTGTTCACATGCAGTGACTGACATGAGTTCATGAGATGCATCACGTATTGGAGTTCACTCCCGGTGACAGAGCTCCTGTTCAAAAAAAGAGAAAAGTAGAAAACAATCCACAGCAGAAGTCCCACAACATGTGTAAATGCTCTTTGAGATAATCCAAAGGCCCTAATTGGCTTTAGGATTACAACTTGCCGTGTGATTTGAGACACCGCAATGCATCTTGATGTTGAAACATCAGTGCAGAGGACAAACGCAAAAAAGCAGCAAAGATGTCTCCGGTGGACATGAATGGATACTGGAAAATGACAAGTAATGAAAACTTTGATGAATACATGGAAGCGCTCGGTAGGCTTATACTTAATTTTCTATTTATTTATTCATTATACCCATGTGAAATTTCCTTTGCTGAACGAGGTATGTGAGATGTTATAATATATTCTGTTGGAAACGGAAATACATGCTTGTATTTTGTACTCAAGAGAAAAGTGTTAGTACCTCTGGCAGACCTGATTATAGTTTATTATACATAGAGTACACAAAAAATCGGCTCATGTACCATAAACGGCTTTGGTTGACCAATTTTATATGTATTCAACTTACAGATGTGAATCTTGTCATCAGAAAAATTGCCAGCTATCTCATCTTTGATAAGGAGATTGTTCAGAATGGTGATCATTTTAATATCAAGACTCTCACCACCTTTAGGAACTACCATATGGATTTTGATGTTGGAAAGGAGTTTGAGGAGGATTTGGTTGGTGTAGATGACAGGAAATGTATGGTAAGTGACCTCCTTATATATGAACGTACAGTTTAAAACAGAAATATAAGATCAGAACTGGAAAACCTAACCTTTTTGTCTATTACACTATTAAAAATAAAGGTTCTTTATGATTCCATGAGGAGTCTTTAACATCCATGGAACTTTCCATCGCAAAAACGGTTATTTATAGTGAAAAAAGATTCTTTAGAGTATTAAAATGTTCTTCACGCTAAGTAAAAATGGTTCTTCTATGGCATCGCTGTGAAAACCCCCATTATTTTTAAGAGTTTAGTACTATTCTGAACTGTTTTTCCTTAGGTTACTGTGATGGATGACTCAGTGATTATGTCATTAAATAGGATTAGATTGAGATTTACATACAATGACCTACTGAATCTTAAATCCATGAGGGTTTTGGCTAATGCCGCAAACACCTGGTTCTCCGGGAACGTCAGGTCAACTAGTTTAGGAATGTTTGTACAGTGTTTTGGTTCAGTTTACAATGAGAGCTTTATTGGGGTTAAAATTTAAGTAAAATTAAAAATGAATTAAAACTAAATTAATTAATTAAAACTAAATCCATAAAATCATCCCATAGTGGGAAAGAGCCTGACAGAACTCTTTAAAGGGGACCTATAATGCCTCTTTCACAAGATGTAATATAAGTCTCTGGTGTCCCCAGAATGTGTCTGTGAAGTTTCAGCTCAAAATACCCCACAGATCATTTATTATAGCTTGTCAAATTTGCCCCTATTTGGGTGTGAGCAAAAACACGCCGTTTTTGTGTGTGTCCCTTTAAGTGCAAATGAGCTGCTGCTTTCCAGAAGAGGGCGGAGCTTTAACAGCTCGTGCTTCGGTTGCTCAACAACAACAAAGCAGGAGAATCTCACGCAGCCAAAATGAGGATTGTCAGTAACGGTGTTCAGCCTTACATTGTTCAAACCGGAGTCGACACTGATGGAGAGACTCAGGAAGAACTTTTACAATGAAATGTTTCTGAATGGTTAGTGGATAAATTTATGTAGTTGCTGTGGAGTTGATTCAACTCATCGACTAGCATGTGCCGTCATGTTAATCTTTTGTGCAAATCCAGCGTTGAATTGACCCTCGTTTGTGAAGCAGTCCGGCGTAAAATGACGGCATGTCATTCGACACTCGACTACAACAACTCTTACTGTTGTCTAAAGCAGCTCAACATGGCCTCGCCCTCTTTGTTGCCATTTGTTTTTGTCCTTAAAAAGCGATAGACCTTTTTCGCAGACTGTGATGACGTGTTTTAACGGTCATCAATATCGTAAATCCTGCCAAGTTTTTTATATTTTCATTAAAAAAAAAAAAGGATGTACATTTATAACATTATACTTAGTACTATATTACCTTTGCATCAAATTACAAAAAAATTAGTTAACGCTGCTGTGAGGGTGTTTCTAATACAGCAGCTATGGAAGTGTCGGGAAAAATGACATCTTTCTCTCTTCTGACTGCCGTTATCAATCGCTCTCTATTTTTTTCCTGTTTTTTGAAAGTTGTGAAAACACTGTTGTGGAGTTTTTCTTTTGCTATTTGAGCAAATGGAAACACACAAAAATATATTTAATGTATTCTCTCATTGAATTTTACCCCACTATGACGACTTTCGCTTCTGAGAAACCCGGAAATGTGAAAAGGGTCTATTTCTGTAAAAGAAAATATCTCCCTTTGCATTGAACTTTGAGCGTCGTAACTTTGCAGATGTTGTTTATGCTCAAACAGCAACACTACACACTAGCTAAAGTTAAAAAAGTGAAATCATAATTAACCACCCCTTTAAGGTTCTGTATATAATTTTTTTTAGAGAGGCAAATAATAAGAATAACAAAGTGCAGTAAATGAATAAAATACTTGCGCTACAAACCAGTGGAATTCTGCTAATAAATTAAAATAATACTAATGACACCTGAAGCCTTGTACTTTCACATTCTCTATGGTGTGTGAATTGTTAGTCGGTTCTGACATGTATCTGTTCTTGTTTTGTAGACCACTGTAAACTGGGAGGGAGACAAACTGGTGTGTGTGCAGAAAGGAGAAAAGGAGGGAAGGGGCTGGACACAATGGGTCAAAGGGGATGAGTTACATGTGGTAAGTTTGTATAAGGATGCAGTTCATATGAGGACATGGTCTGTTGTATTATGAGAGAGGTCACACTTGGCTGCTTCTTGTTATTGGTGGGTGTAGTCAACAGTGTAATTAATGAGATAACATCATTACCCCAGCAGTCCCACATTGCAATAGCAAACCTATTTAAAATGTGTAAGCTGAAATCTATTTAGTGACTTCATTATACAACTGTCTGGAATTCTTAATTTGTTACTAAATTTGTGCATAATGACCACAAAACTAACTGAACTAAGAATCATTTTACAGTACTGTTCAAAAGTTTAAGGGTTGGTACAATGAATTTTGAAAGAAGTCTCTTATGCCAAAGTCCCTTTCAAATAAAGTCAGTTCACTCGGCGGCCATGTTTGCAACACCTCCGAGCAGCTATTTCGGGCATCCAAGACCAAGTCCTATCTATTTGAATGGGGGAATCCTGAAATCTCATAAACTGCTTGTGGAACTCACAATTAAATATCATATTTCAAATCAGCAACAAAATCTGACATGAACTGTCTCATAAATGTTGTTTCTTAACCTCAAATAGCGTTATAAAAGCTTATTTTTCAGGCTAGTCGAGCCAACGGGCATTTGCAATCCTAACCGCGAGTCTCAGGTTTCTATGGGAACCGGAGTTTCTAACGGCAGCTGCAGTGACGCAATGACTTTATCAATCAGCGATTGGCTCTTTTACTTAGAAGGCGGGAAGTATTCCGCCATATTGCGCGTTGTAGCTTCTCCTATTCATAACTAAAAGGAGTGAACCGTCTTTCTATATCCTCACCATAATTTATTTATGAAAAATACAGTAAAAACAGTACAAAAACAAAACCTTAATTTTCAGGACAATGTATATTTACATGTATGCACATTTAAATGTATTTAAATATACATTTGTATTATTAAGGCGAGACACTACAGGCTAATACTCTGCTTTTTTGATTTTGGGCTTTTTAATGAAGTGTTTTTCAGACTAGTGGAAAGAAAACATCCCAAATCCACCTTTAAGCATTTATTTCTGGCACTTTATTTGTGTCTATAGATTTCAATTACAGTACATATTATTAAAGGCAGTTTTTTTCTCCTACACTGAGCCATTTATCATCACTTCAGAAGCATATAGCCTACATAGGGTGAAGACAGCTAAAATTGGCTATCAGGTAAAACGGGCCAAAAAAGGTGGTAGCATCATATCTCTTTACATTTTTACAGCCAATCACAATAACTGATCTTGTATTGTTGCTTCAACACTTGTTGACATGTAACAATAGTTTTGACTGGTCTGAGTTTTTAAGGGGGGCAGGGCAGTGTTACATGAAGCTTGTCAGAGATATTGTAAAGTAAGTGAGCCTGACATAGTAAATTTCATTCATCACTAATAAGGGTATAAAGCAATTATAAGTAAGCTTACCAACAAAGTAAATGTTTATGAACAATGTTTTGGCATGCTCTTTCAGATAAAAAAAGTTTAATTTAAAATTCGATTTTTGTGAAAAAGTCATTTTAGATTGAAATGGCTAGTTAAGCTAAAATGGGCCACAATTTTCAGCTAAAATGGGCTGCACACACACAGTTTTACACAGAAATTGAGGGTGAAAATAGGTTTATAGGCCTAGATATGTATCCAAACAAAATCTTAACAGTCCTTTAAAAAAATGCATTGCAGACAGTATGGCAGGAGGACAAGCAAAGGAAGGAAACAGAGACAAGAGAGAAGAGAAAGGGAAAGAAAGGAAGATGTCAGTACAGTACAATGTTAAGACCTGTAGCTACAGGAAATGTCAAGGTGATTTTTTTTTTATTATGTTCTAATGTTTGACAGATATTTGACAAGCATGCACACATACATGCACACAAAAGACACCAATGCACAGAAACACATGCCTGTACAACACAATCAGTTCATTTTAATTGCATTTTTTAATTTTTTAACTTTCTATTTAATGAAATAAATGTATAGTGTTTTTGCTATGGCACACTAAAGACAATAGTGTCAATTTACTGTTAAAAATAAAATGATTTCAGCCAAAATTACCTTTTTTTTTTATATTGGCCCATTTTACCTGAATGTTGTGCTGTGGCTCAAGAAGTGACCTGCTGATACTCTAACTCTCATAATTTTAAAACAATTATACTTTTTCACATTTTAAAAAATATATATACAGGTGCTGGTCATATAATTAGAATATCATCATTTCACTAATTCCATTCAAAAAGTGAAACTTGTATATTATATTCATTCATTACACACAGACTGATATATTTCAAATGTTTATTTCTTTTAATTTTCGATTATAACTGACAACTAAGGAAAATCCCAAATTCAGTATCTCAGAAAAAAAGAATATTACTTAAGACCAATACAAAGAAAGGATTTTTAGAAATCTTGGCCAACTGAAAAGTATGAACATGAAAAGTATGAGCATGTACAGCACTCAATACTTAGTTGGGGCTCCTTTTGCCTGAATTACTGCAGCAATGCGGCGTGGCATGGAGTCGATCAGTCTGTGGCACTGCTCAGGTGTTATAAGAGCCCAGGTTGCTCTGATAGTGGCCTTCAGCTCTTCTGCATTGTTGGGTCTGGCATATCGCATCTTCCTCTTCACAATACCCCATAGATTTTCTATGGGGTTAAGGTCAGGCGAGTTTGCTGGCCAATTAAGAACAGGGATACCATGGTCCTTAAACCAGGTACTGGTAGCTTTGGCACTGTGTGCAGGTGCCAAGTCCTGTTGGAAAATTAAATCTGCATCTCCATAAAGTTGGTCAGCAGCAGGAAGCATGAAGTGCTCTAAAACTTCCTGGTATACGGCTGCGTTGACCTTGGACCTCAGAAAACACAGTGGACCAACACCAGCAGATGACATGGCACCCCAAACCATCACTGACTGTGGAAACTTTACACTGGACCTCAAGCAACGTGGATTGTGTGCCTCTCCTCTCTTCCTCCAGACTCTAGGACCCTGATTTCCAAAGGAAATGCAAAATTTACTTTCATCAGACAACATAACTTTGGACCACTCAGCAGCAGTCCAGTCCTTTTTGTCTTTAGCCCAGGCGAGACGCTTCTGACGCTGTCAGAGTGGCTTGACACAAGGAATGCGACAGCTGAAACCCATCTGTGCGTAGTGGTTCTTGAAGCACTGACTCCAGCTGCAGTCCACTCTTTGTGAATCTCCCCCACATTATTGAATGGGTTTTGTTTCACAATCCCCTCCAGGGTGTGGTTATCCCTATTGCTTGTACACTTTTTTCTACCACATCTTTTCCTTCCCTTCGCCTCTCTATTAATGTACCTGGACACAGAGCTCTGTGAACATCCAGCCTCTTTTGCAATGACCTTTTGTGTCTTGCCCTCCTTGTGCAAGGTGTCAATGGTCGTCTTTTAGACAACTGTCAAGTCAGCAGTCTTCCCCATGATTGTGTAGCCTACAGAACTAGACTGAGAGACCATTTAAAGGCCTTTGCAGGTGTTTTGAGTTAATTAGCTGATTAGAGTGTGGCACCAGGTGTCTTCAATATTGAACCTTTTCACAATATTCAAATTTTCTGAGATATTGAATTTGGGATTTTCCTTAGTTGTCAGTTATAATCATCAAAATTAAAAGAAATAAACATTTGAAATATATCAGTCTGTGTGTAATGAATGAATATAATATACAAGTTTCACTTTTTGAATGGAATTAGTGAAATAAATCAACTTTTTGATGATATTCTAATTATATGACCACCTGTATATATTTAAGAGACCCATGCTAATTTGTAAAAATATCATTAGATCTCATGCATATCTTATTTGATGGTATTATAAGTCATTTACCAAAACGTGACTTCACCTGACTTCACCCTACACCAAACTTTACAGTCTATGTGCTGAAGTTTTTTACAGAGGGATTTGTTCATATTTAATTTGACATATTATATACAACATTTTATTCCAAATATTTTTTTTTCTGACTATTCACAGTATTTTCTGAATTATGGAGTGATAAAAATAGATACCCAATATCCCCTCTGTAAAAAAACTCTGTCACAAAAAAATTTAAACAAGAATTCTGAACCTGACTTCATCCATTGTTCAGATTTTTGTACTAGAAATTTATGCAAAATTGATGTAAAAATGCCTCATTTGCACATTTAAGCATAACATTTTAGAAAACTTGTAATACAAAAAATGTCTGCAATTCTTACTTCAATCAATCCACTGGGGAAGTATGGTGATATCTATTAGTTTTTTTTTTTTTTTTTTTACCATATTTACCTGCAGTGTCTCTCGCCTTAAAATAATACAAATATGTATGAAAATTGTATTAAAAAGTTTCAACTAAAAACATTTTTTATTTTATTTTGCAGGAAATGCGAGTCTGTGGAGTGGTGTGTAAACAAGTTTTTAAGAAACAAGTTCTCGACTGATGTGCCTTGAACCACAAGTACTCTACAAAAGTGAACTTTTCTACTTATTAATAATAGTCATTGCTAACAGTATAATAAACAGTAGATATGTCTTTTTCATTCCTCAACTTATTTAGTCATGTAAACAATGTATGTTGAAAATAAAATGGTAACACAAAAACATGCATGTTCACTATCCTCATCAGTTTTCTTTATTTTGTCAGTTGTGATGTCACACTTTCAGCACACATGATCTACAGGAGATGCAGCAGTGCAGGTTTACAGACCCTCATCATATCATCATCATCCTCTTCCTGCTTCTCAAAACAAGAAAAGAGCTCGATTTGCTGTGGGGTCAAGACCCGTCTTCTCTCCTCCAGCCAGAAAGACCCTCAGATGTTAAAGGCGGTATTTTTAGACAGCAGTAAAGCTCTCCGTTATGAAGCTAGTCTAAAACATACCAAACGCACACACATATGAATTTAACAGGTGTCCGTAAATATCCATTAAAGTGATTGCTTATTTGGAACAAACTTTGTCTGATGAGGAGTCTAGAAAGACACATAATACAGAAAGATTAATGAATGGGAGGATGAATGGACACACAGCTCTGTCTATGGTGGTTGTTTCTGTGTTTTTTTCCAGTAGGAGGCGCAACTACACAACATAAGCTTAAGACTTCTTGAAAACCTGCTTGCCCACAACTCCCGCTGCTCTCAGCTCCTGCATAGAAAATGTACAGAACATGATTATAAAGCAAAACAGATTTTCCAGGACAAAGCTCACCAGAATCGATATCCTTTGCAGGAAAAAACACGTTCATGTGTCTCTATAAATTGCACTTCTCACCAGCAGGTGGTGGTGTGTGCCTGAATATATTCTTCAACAGACCTTCGACACCCTTTTGTCAAAAGGGTTGCTTGGGGTAATTAAGTGCAACATTGCACAGATGTGGTCGAACATCTGTTGTTAATGTTTTAGATGAGTTCAATAGCACAATAGCCTTGAAACGATAATAACATCCTCCGCACAGTGAATCCCTAATACACACTGGTGAGCACATGTCATTTGTATCAATAGTTACCATATGTTTTCACGGTTTCCAGAAACAAAGTTATTGTTAAATGGGGGCAAATGAGAGTGCATAAGAATAGATGTTTCAAGTGTAGTTTAGTTACCAAATTAAGTTCATCTCCTTCAATCCAGTGGGTCCAGCCCCGGCCCTCAATCTCTCCTTTCTGCACACACACCAGTTTATCTCCATCCCAGGTGATGGTGGTCTGTGGATTAAATGAAGCAAAGAAGAAAATCATTGCACATGTAGTCGCATCTTAAGACTTTAAAGCTGAAGAAAGTGCTTCCATCCACTTCCTTTATCAACCCCCCGGAGCCGTGTGGAGTACGTTTATGATGGATGGATGTGGATGGAGATAGATTTCTTCAGCTCATACTCGTTCACTGCCATTATAAAGCTCGGATGCGTCAGGATATTTATTAATATATCTCCATTTGTGTTCATCAGAAAGAAGAAAGTCATATACACCTAGGATGGCTTGAGGGTGAGTAAAGCTTGGGGTCATTTTCATTTGAAAGAACATTGAACATTTTTATTTATTTGTTTATTTTATTGAGAAGGTTTTATGTTGGGTAGTTGCACCTCTGAGCACCCGTGAAACTGTAATGGATGGATGTTACCAATGTAATTTAAAGTCTGCATAAAATGGAAGTTGAGATAGTCTTTTCTTCCCTATTTTGACATATATCCAAGTAAAAGGGCTTCTAGAACAAGAAAAAAATGTAGGGCGGGACTTGATTTTGTCAATGGGGAATTGATTGGCTTGCTATTGGTGGATCTCATGTGAGTGACAGGTTGCCCCGCCCTCGAGCCAGTAAACACGTCATCAGAGAAGAGATGTCGCTGAAAGTGGGAGGGAAAGTTATTTTGATTAAAGATCACTTGAATATAAAAAAAAAAATAATGAAGTGCATGGATAAATCATTTATTATAAGTACTGCAATATTTCATAAAATATTTATTTTTAAAATATATTTATGGTGACTTTAAAAGGTCTCTAATGGTAAGATTGCAACCAGTAATGATTATCTCTAACATAAAACATAAAGTTTGAGTTGTCTGCTTGGATACAATTTCTGTGATATAATTTATTTTTCATGTATTCCGCTCATGTCTTTACTTTTAATCAGATAAATATGGAAGTTTGTTTCTGCCACACAGAATAAAACAATTTAAAAGATAATTGCAACTTTTTTTTCTCACAATTGCGAGTTTACATCTTGCAGTTGTCCAGTTCTGTTCGAGTTTATATCTCACAATTCTGACTTCATAACTCACAATTGCGTGTTATAAAGTCAGACCTGTGGGATAAAAAGTCACAATTACATTTTATTTTTTTTATTCAGTGGCAGAAGCAAGCTTTCATGTTGATAAATATGCCTTATCGATATTTTTATGACATTGAAGCATTATTAAACATTTAAATATTGTAAATAGTTTGGAATAGGTCAGCTAACAAGAGCCATCAAAAGCTGGACATCTGAATTAATAATACAAGGATAAAACTTTGGTGCTCTAACTTAATATTTCAGTCATTGCAGTTTTAAATGGATTTCTGTACTTAACTGCATATGAGGGGATTACAATAAAATAAGTCGTTCAAGTGAACAGAAATGAGAAAGAAAAGCTATTTGAGCCATTTCTAGGCCAAAGACGGGAGAAAACAAACACTATAATTTGTCTCATCAATTTTCTCTCTCCATCACTGTGATTTATACATCCGGATTATACTTATTGTATATGTTGGTAGACTCACCATACATTTCCTGCCATCAACTGGACCCAGGTCTTCCTCAAACTCCTGACCAACCACAAAGTCCATGTCATAGTTCTTGAATGTGCTCACAGTCTTGATGATAATGTGATCTCCATTCTGACTGATATCTTTGTCAGGTTTTAACAAAACAGCAATTTTCCTGATAGCAACATTAACATCTTCAGGAATTGTGAGAAGAAAAAAAAAAGAAAAGAAAATTACAATTAGTAGCCCAGTTTAACGGACCTGTTTATAAATCAATGCAAGGTTAATAATGGTTTACGGATACACTTAGATATCTAAATTCTTTCAAAAATGACTTTCCAGTGACTGCAAAAATACTATAGTAATTTATAGAAAAATACTATAGTGTTATACTATAGTTGCTGTGGTAATATAACGACTAAACTATTTACTTTATTATTATATTACTTTACCCAATACTGTACTAAGTTTTCTACAGCTGTATTATACAAAGTATACTACAGTATTTATTACAGTTTATCAGTTCACTATAGTTAATACTACAGTATGCTGTAGCATTCATTAACAAAGTGTTGTAAATACTATAATATATACAGTATACTACAATTTACTATAGTATGGTTCAAAAACACAATAGTATTTACTATAAATTACTATAGTATTTTTTCATGTTTTAACTTATCTAATTAAATTTCCTACTAATATAGTTTTTCGTTGATAAACAATTAAGTGTATGAACAATGCCCTGCCCCTGATTGACAATAGCACGACCAATGGCATCCAAGTGCGGGCTGCGAAGGCGCATTTCATTGGTTAGACGTACAGAACGAATACGCCCCTTTCACCGAACGAGTCGGTATTTTCATCGAACGAGTCGGAGCGGTACTGCACAAGTCGTCTCGTTTGTGAACAAGGATATGCTGACCGATATGAAGAGCATGTGAGTCAATTTTGACTTTAAAGAATCGGTTGAGTGTGAATGATTCAACTCATTCAACACACTGGTCGCCATTTGGCGTAACGACTTAACGGCCACTGAATGAATCTACCAAGGATTCGAGCCACTGGAATGATTCATGAATCAACTCCACACCACCAGCGTTACGTGATTCATCTAAGAATTAAGACGAGTCGGAAATAAGCGTTTTTATTTATTTTTTTAAAGCGAGAATTTATACATAGTCACATACATACCCTTGCAGCATATCTTAAAGAATAATAATAATAATAATAAAAACGTACCGAGAGCTTTGAGATACTCCTCAAAGTTGTCATTGGAGATCATTTTCCAGTATCCAGTATAATCAGCAGGCATTGTGAAATATGTAATTTTAGAGGAGACCTGATGCCTGATCGTTCCCCAGCTCCTGTTGTGCAGCTCTCTGAATATCAGCACTGCATTTTATTCACCACCATAGGCCATTAATCGGATCAGCTTCATTACCGCGACACATGTGCTCAGTAGGCTACAGCTATATAGGGAAAAACACTCCCACAATGTGCATAACCCTCGAGGATCAAGTACAAAATATCGGAACATATGGATTAATGGTAGGGGACAATCGTTACATTATTCACATGGATTTACACCATTCTACTTCATCAACTTTTAGATTAAATGAACTGAAAAGACATTTCTCTGTTGACATGTAAATCAGAAGTCTAAGATTCTCAGAGCATCTTGAAGAGAGTGACATTAATTTGTGATTCAGGCACAATACAGCTTGCAGTAAATGTTTTTTGTTTTGTTTTTTGTTCACATGACCTTTACTTGGGCACACATCCCATCTTTTACCAATTAATCTCAATTAGCCCAAGGCTTGATTTCTAAATCATCCAGTTTGAGTCTAACTCATACATAATATGGATAAAAGCGCACAGAGCAATAAAGAATTCTCTTTGACCCTTTATCTTTAAAAGCTACAGGCCTAAATGATAAGTAAGAAATGTATAAAAAGTAAAGAGGATTTAAACTGAAGATATCAGATTCAGATTTTTAAACAAGTCCCAGAACGCTGATATAAGTGGCTTTGGCACGAGAAAAAGATTATGTTGTTTTGTAAATCGGTAATCCTGAATATCCTACTTTTACAGAAGCATTAATTGTGTTTGATGTAACATACACACTGCATATTGCCTGCCAAAATAGTTTACATACATGTATAACCCTAAATTATTCCAATTTTAGTACACTAAATCAATGCTGCATGACCTAAAATCGACTGGTTCCTTCACATCAGCTGTTTTAATGAAGAAATGCTTATTTTTTAAGTATATTACATGAATATACATCAGACTCATACGTCTTAACTTAAAGAAACTCTCACCTTCATGTCAGATTTTGATGTTATACATAGATTTATGAGATATTTTACCATGGAGTTTTGATGCATAGAAATGCAGCTGGTAATTGGAAACTCGGACTACTATTCACACAAACAAACAGAAAACCACCACACAGACAGGTTCATTCCATCTTTCTTTATTTCATAGTTTTTTCTTTTTCATTTTCATTTTGTTGGCACATTTTTAGTACACATGGGACAATACACAGGGTCCAACATCCTCTCCATCAAGCTTGTTTATGAGAGCTGCAGGAGCCAGACTACATTCATCATCTTTCTTCTTGTCTGTGCTCTCCTTGCCTTTCATATGAGGAGTCAGATATAACTAACCCACATTTTTTGTTACACACACCTCCTTTTTTGCTTTTAAAACCTTCCAATGCTAGGTACACTGTAAAAAGTGGTAACTTTCAGTAGCTACCTTAAAAAGCTATTTCTACCTGACATAACGCATAAGAAATAACTTTGTTGGTATAAATCAATGTATTAAGTTGGATTCAGTGATGTTGACTAATATTATTGGCTTGAATAAAATCAGTTAATGGTTCAATGACGTGACAGGTTATTTTTTTGTCCAAAAGCCTTAATAATAATACAAATTATATATAAAAGATACGACATCCACATGTAAGGTAGAACAACTAGATCTCTTTTATTGAATCCAAAAGGTTTTAATTATATTTTGCTACATATAAAGGTGTTTAAAGATTTTGACACTTTAAAGAAGTGTCAAAAGGTCATTCGGTTTAACCGTCCAAAGGCCAATCCAGCCATTTAATTTGTGATTAAAATATCTTAAAATGTAATAAATGTATGTATTTTTTATTCTGGCATGATTTTATAACATCATATATGAACATAGTGCAAAATGGTATTCAAATTATGTGTAGAAGTTGTTGCTTTGTTATGAGAAAAAATGGCCGGAAAAATTTATTTCATTGATGTCATTTGGAGTAACCAATATAAAGCGACCATTTTGGATCAAGTCATGCGGTCAATATCATGTGACAGGATGTGACATCATTCAGACACCTGCAAAGGACCACATGGTCGTGAAGCAAAGTAACTAACTCTCTCTTAACTATTTAAAAAATTCATGTTTTCACTTGCTCATACGCATGTCCTGAAACATCAGGTCATTCGGTACAACCGCTATAAAACATGGAAAATGTTGTAATATTTTAGACTAATTGTCCTTTTGCTAGCTAGCTAGATATCAGTCTGTTAGCGTTGTTTGAAAATATTGTCATTCGGTATAACCAAAAGTGTCATTCGGTAAAACCGAAATTTTTATTAAACCGAATGACTTTTTTGTTGATAAATTTTGTCCATCTTGTAAAAAATGACAAAAGCAATATTAATTGATTATAAAAACCACATAATCTCATTGTTAACACTTAATAAAACTTCAAAATTAATTATGTCTCCATTATGCTTTTTTTTTTTTTACACTTTAAAAACCTTATTCGTCAGTGACCCAAATTTAGATGTTACCATTTTTTTCAGTGTAGGGTACCCTAGATCTACTCTAAGGGTACGTTAACATGACAATGATGTACTAAAACCAGAAAAGCTTTTCCATCGTTGTCAACACGATGCCCACACGGATCCATGAAAGTGACTAAAAAGGCTGTTCATTCATGCCAAGCCAGTAGATGGCGATGTCACTTTGTAAAGAAACACATCTTTTTCATAAATTTGAGTTTTTGTAGTTTATACGGAAACAATAATGGTATCATTTTCAAAAACTTGCATTTTTCAAATGTTTCCATTTTCAGGCCCCCAAAACGCTGTTGTCGTGTAAATGAACAGCCAAAACGTATAAAAAGTTTTCAGATTTTAGTTGGTGTCATGTAAACACCCCCCAAATCTAATAGACATATGTATGCATATGCTGTTTGTCATTTATGCAGTTACAGAGTTCCACATTTATATTAGCCTATACATTTTTAGTTCTATCTTTTCATTCTATGGATAAACATACATGCACACACACACATATATATTAGGGGTGGGACGGTTCAGATTTCTCACGGTTCGGTTTGTATCATGGTTTTAGTGTCACGGTTTCAGTACAGTTTGGTATGTGCTATGTTCAGTAAAAAAAAAGTTCAGGTATCTAACAGCTTTCAGGTACAGAAACTGAATAAAGTAATCAAATACAAAATAACACTGTATATAAACTTCTTTGTATAGTTAAATAAAGATGAAACATTATTGAAGTTACAAAAGCTATTCAGTCAAGAATGATTTCTTCGTGCTTTGTCGTTTGATTAACATGAAAACACATTGAGCAGGATTATTAGACAGCTGTCCCTTTAAGACATAATTCAAAGATCCAGTACACTGATACTGATACACATGCGTTGTCTGTCTCGTTTTTCTCTTAAGACATAACCTACTATGTCTGTTAGGATACTCGCTAAGATGGACATGTTGACATCATTTTTGTGTGAATTTATCCATTTAGGTGCACGCTGTGACGCGGCTCTCCATGTACGCGCTTCAGATGAGCGTACACACAAATCTCCTCACAGAGCGCGCGAGTTCTCTTTCGCGTCTTACAGATGAATGGTTAAATTGGCAAGGCTTTAATGAGTTTAGTTTAAACACAGATAGCAACATTAGATGTTCAGGTCTCACCTGCGCTCGCCTCGCGCCCTATCAACACCCGTGTGATGACAGCGTAAATGACTGGTCATAGAGCATTCGGCACGTCATTGAACATTTGTTTACAGTGACTGTTTTGTCCATGTTCTTTTGACCATCGCTGTTGTAACATATTGGGAAACCAGAATGCATATCCATCGACTGAAACATACATTAGCCAAATCCGTCTGTCTGTTTTGCATGTTGTTTTCAACAAACCATAATATAGATGTGTTGTCCCGAACTGTGGGTGGAGAACCGAACGGTTAAATTTTTTACAGCGAACTGTCCAACCCCTAATATATATATATATATATATATATATACACACACACACACACACAGGTGCTGGTCATATAATTAGTTGATTTATTTAACTAATTCCATTCAAAAAGTGAAACTTGTATATTATATTCATTCATTACACACAAACTGATATATTTCAAATGTTTATTTCTTTTAATTTTAATGATTATAACTGACAACTAAGGAAAATCCCAAATTCAGTATCTCAGAAAATTAGAATATTGTGAAAAGGTTCAATATTGAAGACACCTGGTGCCACACTCTAATCAGCTAATTAACTCAAAACACCTGCAAAGGCCTTTAAATGGTCTCTCAGTCTAGTTCTGTAGGCTACACAATCATGGGGAAGACTGCTGACTTGACAGTTGTCTAAAAGACGACCATTGACACCTTGCACAAGGAGGGCAAGACACAAAAGTTCATTGCAAAAGAGGCTGGATGTTCACAGAGCTCTGTGTCCAGGTACATTAATAGAGAGGCGAAGGGAAGGAAAAGATGTGGTAGAAAAAAGTGTACAAGCAATAGGGATAACCACACCCTGGAGAGGATTGTGAAACAAAACCCATTCAAAAATGTGGGGGAGATTCACAAAGAGTGGACTGCAGCTGGAGTCAGTGCTTCAAGAACCACTACGCACAGATGGGTTTCAGCTGTCGCATTCCTTGAACTCTTGAACAACAGACAGCGTCAGAAGCGTCTCGCCTGGCCTAAAGACAAAAAGGACTGGACTGCTGCTGAATGGTCCAAAGTTATGTTCTCTGATGAAAGTAAATTTTGCATTTCCTTTGGAAATCAGGATCCCAGAGTCTGGAGGAAGAGAGGAGAGGCACACAATCCACGTTGCTTGAGGTCCAGTGTAAAGTTTCCACAGTCAGTGATGGTTTGGGGTGCCATGTCATCTGCTGGTGTTGGTCCACTGTGTTTCCTGAGGTCCAAGGTCAACGCAGCCGTATACCAGGAAGTTTTAGAGCACTTCATGCTTCTTGCTGCTGACCAACTTTATGGAGATGCAGATTTCATTTTCCAACAGGACTTGGCACCTGCACACAGTGCCAAAGCTACCAGTACCTGGTTTAAGGACCATGGTATCCCTGTTCTTAATTGGCCAGCAAACTCGCCTGACCTTAACCCCATAGAAAATCTATGGGGTATTGTGAAGAGGAAGATGCGATATGCCAGACCCAACAATGCAGAAGAGCTGAAGGCCACTATCAGAGCAACCTGGGCTCTTATAACACCTGAGCAGTGCCACAGACTGATCGACTCCATGCCACGCCGCATTGCTGCAGTAATTCAGGCGAAAGGAGCCCCAACTAAGTATTGAGTGCTGTACATGCTCATACTTTTCATGTTCATACTTTTCAGTTGGCCAAGATTTCTAAAAATCCTTTCTTTGTATTGGTCTTAAGTAATATTCTAATTTTCTGAGATACTGAATTTGGGATTTTCCTTAGTTGTCAGTTATAATCGTCAAAATTAAAAGAAATAAACATTTGAAATATATCAGTCTGTGTGTAATGAATGAATATAATATACAAGTTTCACTTTTTGAATGGAATTAGTGAAATAAATCAACTTTTTGATGATATTCTAATTATATGACCAGCACCTGTATATAGGGTGAACGGGACACTTTGCTACTGAGATAAAGAAATCAATCAACCTGAATTTACTATATATATATATATATATATATATATATATATATATACACACATTGGTATAGATATTGGTACAGAATTTTTTGATGACCTGTTTTTCTCTTATGCCAGGAGCTCTATTCCTACAAGAGATAAACAAGACAAAAGTAAACAACAGCAACCATCTGCTCTTATCTTTTTAACACATCTTGGTAATCTTGTCAGTGCAATAATGATGACAATGATGAATAAGGCCCATCACTATGATGATTAGTATTTTCATCATAACTATGCTGAGTATATCACTATAGAAGTAGTGTATTGCTTCTTATATGCTTAATAGATTTATGATTTGATGCCTCTACCAATTTCCATATTCAAATGTTGAAATGAATCTTATACAGTTATTATATGTTTAAATCGAAATAAATAAGAAATAGGTATCCTAATCAAAATGCTTTCATCAGCTCCTGACAGATCAAACTCCAGTCAATGTCACGCCGTCAGTGCTGACCGTCTCATTGATGAAGTGATCTCCATTCTCAGAGATGCTGTTGTTGGCTTCATCACAGTAGCAGTTTTCCTAATAGCAACATTTGTGTCTGCAAGGAACCGGAGCCAAAATCACAATGAGATTACTTAACTCAAAGTGTTTGTGTTTATCATTTTCTGTTATTTCTGTGTTTACATTTCAAAACAAACAGGCAATTTATATATGACATATTTACACACATACGTTTGTGCATACATACACTATTTATATGAATATATACACTCACCGGCAATGTTGGGTAAAGTTACTTTTAAAAGTAATGCATTACAATATTACATTACTCCCTAAAAAAGTAACTAATTAGATTACTTTTAATGGAAAGTAATGCGTTACATTACTTTTGTGTTACTTTTTCTCATCTGGGCTGGGCTGTTTGTTTGTTTTTATAATATTTTTGGCAAATGTAAAGGCCCTTTCACACCAAAAGTGAAATGAATAAGCCTCAGGCTGAAGGAAATGCAAATTCATGCCTTCAATTCAGCGGTCAGTCAATAAATGGGAAAACAAAGTAACTTGCGTTACTTGTTTGAAAAAGTAACTCAGATATTTTATTTTAAATTTAAAAGTAATGCGTTACTTTACTAGTTACTTGAAAAAAGTAATCTGATTACGTAACTCGCTTTACTTGTAAGTCTCACCGGCCACTTTAAAACCACCTTAATTCTTCGTGGCATAGTTTCAACAAGGTGATTCAACATTCCTCCGAGATTTTGGTCCATATTGGCATGATAACATCACGCAATTGCTGCAGATTTGTGTTGTGCAGCCATGATGTGAATCTCTAATTCAACCACATCCCAAAGCTGCTCTATTGGATTGAGATCTGGTGACTGTGGAGCTCATTTGAGTATAATGAACTGATTGTCATGTTTGAGATGATCTGAGATTTGTGACATGAAGTGTTATCCTGCTGGAAGTAGCCATCAGAAGATGGTCCACTGTGGTCATAAAGGGATGGATATGGTCAGCAACAATACTCAGGTAGGCTGTTTGGTTTAAACAATGCTCAATCGGTACTAAGGGGTCCAAAGTGTGCCATGAAATTATCCCTCACACCATTACACCACCAGCAGCCTGAACCATTGATACAAGGCAGGATGGATACATGCTTTCATGTTGTTTACGCCAAATTCTGACCCGACCATCTGAATGTCGCAGCAGAAATCAAGACTCATCAGACCAGGCAAAGTTTTTCCAATCTTTTATTGTCTAATTTTGGGGAGTCCATGTGAATTGTAGCCTCAGTTTGCTGTTCTCAGTTGCCTGCAGTGGCTTGACGTGCTTCAGAGATGCTCTTCTGCAGACCTCGGATGTAACAAGTGCTTATTTGAGTTACTTGTGCCTTTCTGTCAGCTGAACCAGTCTGGTCATTCTCCTCTGACCTCTGGCATCAACAAGGCATTTTCACAGACAGAACTGCCGCTCACTGGATATTTTCTCTTATTCAGACCATTCTCTGTAAAACCTAGAGATGGTTGTGCATCAAAATCCCAGTAGATCAGTAGTTTCTGAAATACTCAGACCAGCCTGTTTGGCAGCAACAACCATGCCACGTTCGAAGTCCAATATTCTTCCCAATTTTGATGCTAAATGCATCGAGTTGATTAGATATTTGCATTAACAAGCAGTTGAACAGGTGTACCTAATAAAGTGGACGGTTAGTGTATGTATGCACATGTAGATAGATACAATTAGTGAAATTTAGTTATAAATGTTATAATATATCTTTCTCTTTAGCTTAATTAATAATTAGTAGGATTATACAGCCCAACTCAGTGATGTAATTATGTTCTAAAGGTTTTATAGTGCAGTGTGATGATAATGTTAATTAAGCCTACAGAAGACTCCCTGCTTTTTGAACTGGTAATTGACTCACCAAAAGCTTTCAGGTACTCATTAGAGTTTAAAATTGAGATAATTTTCCAATAGCTGTTGTAATCAGATGCCATTTTGAATTACAGTACGAGGATTCTTTGACACTAGTGAAAATGAGCAGATTCAGTGCTGGTGCTTTCCTTCAAGAGAATGTCTGCATGAAGCCCCACATTACAAGTCCCAAATCTAATTAGTAATGATAAGTTCATCATCAGGGTTGGTAGTGTCTTTGTTAAAGTCGGCATTAAATCAAAATGGAAGTTTTTTGGCTTTTACTATGAATATGTTGGCCTTACTCTTGTATTTAGAAGATATAAGCATTCAAAACTTACAGTCTCTCACTTCCGCCATTGTGGATCAATGATTTTGATGACGTCACGCTGCACTTCAGCTTCTCATCAGATCTTCTGTCCAATCAAATGCTCTCTAGAATCTAAAGCGTCCCACCCCCTACATTAAAAATAGATGCTAAAGCTACGGGTCAAATCGTTCACTTGTTCACACTCTTACTGTTTTTTACATGGTGAATGGCACATAGTGCACTATATAGAGGATGGGGAACGATTCAGACAGTGTAAATATGCTTTCCATTGAGGCGAATTAATTCTGGTTTTATTTTAGAGTCATGCGAACCACCACAGCGACATCTGTGGCATCGTGCTGTGTGATAAAACTGCACATTTTAGAGTGGCCTTTTATTGTGGCCAGCCTAAGGCACACCTGTGCAATAATCATGCTGTCTAATCAGCATCTTGATATGCCACACCTGTGAGGTGGATGGATCATCTCGGCAAGGGGAAGTGCTCACTAACACAGATTTAGACAGATTTGTGAACAATATTTGAGAGAAATAGGCCTTTTGTGTACTTAGAAAAAGTCTTCACCTTATGAAAAATGGGGGCAAAAACAAAAGTGTTGCATTTATAATTTTGTTCAGTGTATGTGCGAGTCGGCGCAGACCACAAAACGTATCAGACACATTTGAATTCTGCACAGAATGCTGTATTTTAAAGCGATATGGAGGAGATAAGGAGGAGAAGCGGTTAGAGATTAGAAGGAAATTGAGGCTTTACCAAGCTCAATGTCTCTGGCTGAGCTGTGATATAAATGAAACGCTATTGGCTATTTAAACAAAAAAGGGGAGGGGCTGTTCATTATGTCCCGCCCTGTCTTCATGTTTCAGTTGAAATTATGTCAACACATTGAGTAATGCTGCGTGTTTCAAGGCACTACAGTGGGCCTTTAAAAGAGAAACTCTGTCTCCCTCCCACAATTATGACCTATACATCCAAGTAAATTTGAACCTAAGAATATAGTTTTGCAATGGATAATTTCCTCTGAAGGTACAAGGGATTATTAGTAAGCATATATCATATTTTGTCACGTGTTGATAAATGTAAAAACAGTATAAAATATATTATTTTGCTTGCATAATCTGTAGCGGGTTTAAAAGTTCAAGATGTGCTAAACACAGTCCAGGTTAAGAATACAAACAGATCACTATTTAAGTAAACTAGGACCCCAAAAATATATTTGGAGCCATTAGCATGATTAGCAAAAAAGGAAGTGGACACAGAGTTGGCTGCCAATGTATGGAAGCACATTTTTAGCTAAAAAATGTGGCAGGAAGCCGTTGACAGACTCTGGGCCAAATTTGGAAAATAAATGACTGCACAGACTTTACTGGTCGGCGGTCTATAGTTATTACCACACTGCCAATTATATGCTGTTCGTTTTCTTGTTAAGTGGATGTAAGTGTGCTGCTTAGTTCACTTAATATTCATGTAGTACTTCAGAACCGGTGAACCATATCTCAGCAATAATGAAAAGTGAACATGCCAACCTGGATTTTTTAAAAATATACACAAAACCGTCAGCGATATTGAATTTACATTCTTGCTGGTATGGCTTTATTAAACTACTGCGTTGATAAAAAGTTCAAGCAAACACATTAAGACGCATATGAACAGCAAAAGCTATGCATTTCACTGATTTATGTATTCTTTTGTGTGCACAGTCACAGAAGCATGATGGGAAGGAAAGCAAAACCCTGCCATGCTCAGAACCCAAGAGACCGGCAGGCTCTTCAATCAGAGCGACAGCATCCGGGCGGCACTCAGACTCGTCACATCATTTTTTTCTTCAGCACATCCTCTCTGGAGTCTCATTACTTTTGTACACAGAAGCTCCCAATCTGAGAACCGTTCTTGTTGCGTCTCAGACAATATCCTGATGCACCTGTTGTTTGATGGTTCACTTGCAGAGCAGCTTATCCCAGTGTTCTCTATACCACTAATGTAAATAACATCTAAACGACAAGCGGCGGCACCTAAGAAGGAAAGTCGCTGGAGATCTTCCTCTGTGAGGATCAGAACAAACAAGCATTTATAGATTGTGACAGACTATCACAAGATGGTGTTTGTCTGGTTTTCACAATAGCAGAGATGATGGTGCACAGAGACAGACGGTTAGATGGAGAGATGTTGGAAAATGTGGCAGGAGTTTATATACTTTAAAGTGTTGGGTTTTCCTGGATCTCTTGCAAGTGTTAGTTTACAATGTTGGTACAGGTTTAAGCCTTTTTGAAGACCTGTTTACTCACAACACCAGCGGCTCGCAGCTCCTGCAAGCAAAGAAAACATGCTTAAAAAGGAAAGTTGACCTAATTATCAAAATTCTGTCATCATCACCTTCATGTCATTCCAAACCAGCATGACTTTCTTTTCTCCTTGGAACGCTAAAGATATTTTGAAGAATGTCTACAATGAAAGTCAGTGAGGTTCAAAACAACAATGGACCCTACTGACTTTCATTGTATGGACAAAAAACGAAAACATTTGATTTAGAGAGCAAATTAGAGGGGTGTAAAAATGACTTTAGAAAGATGGCAGCATCATTATTTTAGTTTTACACAGAGATTGGTAGGTCTATTAGTGAAATCTGTTGACTTTAGCAATCTTTGTTGCATTATATGCCAACAGTGACAGTTCAAAAATGGTTTGCTTGCCTGTAACTCAAGAAGTATTAAAGATAAATTAATATCCTTTTAGATTCTGGTTCTTAACAAACTTTCCTTTAGGTATCTTCATTTTAAAGGCCCTTGATGGTTCAATCCCAGAGATGTGGAGATATGGAAGGCCTTTAAGGGGTTAGTTCACACAGAAATTACTCACCCTCATGTCGTTCCACACCCGTAAGACGTTCGTTCATCTTCAGAACACAAATTAAGTTATTTTTGATGAAATCCGATGGCTCAGTGAGGCCTCCATTGACATCAAGATAATTAACTCTTTCAGATGCCCAGAAAGCTACTAAAGACGTATTTAAAACAGTTCATGTGACTACAGTGGTTCAACCTTAATGTTATGAAGCGACGAGAATACTTTTTGTGCGCCAAAAAAACCAAAGTAACAACTTTATTCCACAATATCTAGTGATGGGCGATTTCAAAACACTGCTTCATGAAGCTTTGAAGCTTTACAAATCTTTTGTTTCGAATCAGTGGTTCGGAGCGTGTATCAAACTGCCAAAGAACTACTGAAATTTAGAAACACATATGACATAATGAAGCCTTGTTTACTGAAATCACGTGACTTTGACACTCCGAACCACTGATTTGAAACAAAAGATTCGTAAAGCTTCAAAGCAGTGTTTTGAAATTGTCCATCACTAGATATTGTTGAAAAGTCGTTATTTTGTTTTTCTGGCTCACAAAAAGTATTCTCGTCGCTTCATAACATTAAGGTTGAACCACTGTAGTCACATGAACTGTTGTCTTTAGTAGCTTTCTGGGCATCTGAAAGTGTTAACTATCTTGCTGTCAATAGAGGCCTCACTGAGACATCAGATTTTATCAAAAATATCTTAATTTGTGTTCTGAAGATGTTACAGGTGATCTTACGGGTGTGGACGACATTAGGGTGAGTAATTAATGACAGAATTTTCATTTTTGGATGAACTAACCCTTTAAAATGAAGACACCAAAGGGAACGTTTGTTAAGAACCAGAATCTAAAAGGACATACACAAGAAGTACTTTTTGCCATTTTTGAATGATCACCGTTGGCATGTAATGCAACAAAGATTGCTAAAGTCAACAGATTTTACTAACAGACCTACCAATCTCTGTGTAAAACTAAAATAATGATGCTGCCATCTTTCTAAAGTCATTTTTACACCCCTCTAATTTGGCTCCACATCTCAGGTGAAAATTGTCATCTTGACCCCCTCTACAAAATAGTGGATTACTCTGTAAATATACATCTGTGACATTTAATATTTTGGCTTTCATCACTATTTATGTTTGTCTTTCTACAGAAAAAATATTAACAAAATCAAAGATTTGAGCCGGGGAAGTTTCTGAAATTTGGTGTATTTGACACGTCAATGACCCTATAATTAACATGGTCCATGTTCCCTAACAGTGCTCTTTTTGGTGTCAGCAATGTCCAGTTCTTTGGTAATGCTACAGCAACGCAAAAAATGAGGTTCGGCTTATTATTCATGAACAAACACACAGCTGAAGCCAAACATCTGTTGTTATTACCTCCACCCATTACATTCCCATCAACTTCATTTAAAAATCCTATCAAATCATAATGATGGTGTTTGACGCCCATTAGAATTATTTAAACCAAGTTCAAATGTATTAAAATAATCAGTCTGTCAGAATTGTGCTTTTTCAGGTGCATCAAGTTGAGATTCGAGAATAGCTCTTCCCCTGCCATCTGCTGCGTAGCCTAAACAATTTTTGAGATGCTGAACTGCATATGCTTTCGGCTATTTCTGATATTAAATTAGATGTATGCGAAACCACCATACCAGGTAGGGAATACCATCAAGGACGTTACAAATGAAATGCATGAGAAGTGGCCTACCAAGTGAAGTTCATCTCCTTCAATCCAGTGGGTCCAGCCCCTCCCCTCGATCTCTCCTCTCTGCACACACACCAGTTTATCTCCATCCCAGGTGATGGTGGTCTATAACGCATAACAGAGAAGGTGGTTTATTTTTAACCTACGCAGACGACGACTGCAAAGAAACACAGGGAAGCAGAAGAGATTTTGCAAGAGCAGTTGGAGGAGAAGAGCACATCTATACTTCGTCAGCACAAAGAGAAAATTAAATTTGACCCAGGCTTGCAAATGTGTTTGCACCGCAATTACATGCCACACAAAGAGAAGTATGTTGAAAATGCCTGTTCCTCTGCCTGCTTTCAGAGGCTGGAATGAAATAACACAATGCCTGGCACTGTGTGGACTGAATGAGGCGAGTGATTTTTGTTCAGGGCAAACCGGGTCACAACATCTTTACTAAACTCTGCGTTTCAAGTGTTTTCTATTGACTGCAACTCAAGGAAAAACTTCACAGGCCTTTTTTGAGTTATATCAGAACGTGAACAATGTTCAGATTTTGTAGAGTTCACATCCAGTGCAGCACAACTAACAAACTGCTCATGCAATAGAAACTATAACAAAACTATAATAAAGAATACTCTGCATGTGTTTATGGCTTCAGTGGTTAAGCAAGAACCAGATGATTATCTCTTTATCTCTGCAATAGAGCAGGTCTTAGATCTAGCAATTTTCTCCAAATTAAAGGAAAAGTGAGGGGAAAATGAAAGGAGAGAGAGTAACACTTCTTATTAGATTAAAGAGCCAATTATTGCTCTCATTTCACACTTTCCCCTTTTCTCATTAGTTGAGATTGTGAACTGTAAATGACATGCACAGTTAGTGATTTTCAAGGGCAATGCAATTATACAAATGGCAACCCTATAAGAGAATTATTACTTATACTGAAATGTTTTAAGATTTTTGTGAAAATAGATATAATAAATCATGCAGGCCCATTTATTTACACTTGCTTCTTATCAGAAATTCTATGAGAAGATCTTTAGAGAAACTTACTTTCAACATCTAGTGTTCTTGCAATGAATAAGCATCAAGGAAGAATCACATGTGTAATGTTGCAAGTTCATCTCAAGTCAAATAGCAAAGCATTAAAGGGTTAGTTCACCCAAAAATGAAATTTCTGTCATTAATTACTCACTCTCGTGTCGTTTCATACCCATAAGACCTTCAGAACACAAATTAAGATATTTTTGATGAAATCCAAGAGGTTTCTGATCCCCATGAGAAAGCAGCGTAATCACCACTTTCAAGGTCCAGAAAGGTACTAAAGACATCGTTAAATGTGTCTACAGTGGTTCAAACTTAATGTTATGAAGTAACGAGAATACTTTTTGTGCACAAAAATAACGACTTTATTCAACAGTTTCTTCTCTTCCATGTCATTCTCCTACGCTGTTTACGTTCATCGCTTTTAGGTCCTACATCAGAACGCCGACTCATTATTGGCTGACGCTGATCATGTGAGCAGCACAACACATACATGTGATGTTGACGCAGGAGCCGGCCAATAATGAGCCAGCGTTCTGACATAGAACCTGAACGTAAACATGAGACCGACAGGGAAGAGAAAAAATTGTTAAATAAAGTTATTTTTGTTTTGTTTTTGCGAACAAAAGTATTCTCGTCGCTTCATAACATTAAGGTTGAACCACTGCGGTCTATTTTAACTATGTTTTTACTACCTTTCTGGACCTTGAATGTGGTAATTTCGTTGCTTTCTCTTGGGGATCAGAAACCTCTCGGGTTTCATCAAAATTATCTTCATTTGTGTTCCGAAGATGAACGAAGGTCTTACGGGTGTGGAACGACATGAGGATGAGTAATTAGATTTCATTTTTTGGGCGAACTAATGCTTTAAAGTTCTTTAAGCCTCCAAATGTTTGCCTTGAAGGTTTGCTCACCATACATTTCCTGTCGTCCACTCCACTCAGATCCTCCTCAAACTCCTGACCAACCACAAAGTCCATGTTGTAGTTCTTGAATGTGCTGAGAGTCTTGATGATGAAGTGATCTCCGTTCTGAGTGATGTCTTTATCAGGCTTCAGCAGGGTGGCAATCTTTCTAATAGCTACATTTACATCTGGAAAAGAAAATTATATCCCATGTGAAAATGTACTCCAGCATTACCACAGGGATGGTTACAGATGGAAATAACATTGTATTTTTAACTGAATGATTATCAAAGACATGCATCATATTTACATGGTAATCTGAGGAATACAACGGTTCATGTCCAAAACAGTTTGCTACATTTTTCTTAGTGTAATCAACAACATCTAAAGGAGAAAATGACAAGAGTAGTAGAAAACTGCCGTTTTGTTTCCCTTACAACAGCAATTTACCATGATAACCACTAGGCTACATAGAGAATCTCACTTGAAAACTATTTAAATAAAATCCTTTATATTTGTTTCTATTTATGCAACATATATGAATATGGGATCAAATATTATTTTTCTACATTTTTACAAGAAAAGTAAATCATCTATTTTTAACACCGATCTCATAATGCATGCAATAAAGGTGATAAATAAGGCCGAGTACATAAAAGAGAGAAAACAACCTGCGAAAATATATCTATCACATTAAAACTACACAGCATCTTGCTAAACTAATGTCCACAGATTTTTCTCAATATCTAATTAACACCATAGAGGTACTCTGTCATTGTAGACCAAATTATTATTATTATTATTATTAGCTTCACCAGAATAGTACTAAACTTGTTGACTTTTCTGGTACTTTTGTGCTATATGAACGATTAGAAAAGGCTTAATGGTGGTCACACTTGCGATTTTCGCGGTCAAAAATGACTGCCATTAGAGGAAAAATAAGACGGCTATAAATAAATGGAGAGCAGGACAAATACGAAAATACAGAGCAATTTTTTGTGGTAAAATCTACAACAATGAAGCAGTATTTGATGTCTGTTTATATCCAAATACAAAACTAAATAACGGTAAAGAATTATGTCTGATAATATGTAGCCCCGCCCCTTTTCAGCGCTCCGCTCGTTGTCTTTTGTCTTCCGGTTTGTAATTCCACAGCGATCTTACGTATTTATGAATGAACTGCTCGTTTTAAAACCTTCCCGGTCTACTGACATTTGTTAAGACATCTTTAAACATGGCAATGCTCACGATAACTTTCATTAACAACACTTCACCAGCTAAATATTATTTGACAGCGATGCCATGTACAGAGCTACCGCAAAAACGGCAATATTTTAAAGATGGCGGCGCGCTTGTTTCTCTGATGCATAAGGTCTAATAGCAACTAGGGGATAAACAGCCCTATGTATATTTCGATCATCTAGTGGTAATACTATGATATTACATATGATTACACATTTCTTTCACCAGACGGTGCCAATCTGCCTTCCATGCATGGATTAAAATACTTTCAGAATTTTTAAGTTAATATTTCTATTAGCCTATTTTACATCATTTAAGAGTTGAATATTGTCTAGTCCATGAAATCCACTTAAAATACAAACTACTAAAGAATAAATATTATTGAAGCAAAATACAGCATATTCAATTAACCTCTTAAACTTTTTACGGGTCAGATGTGTTACCCTACCAGAAGGTTAAGGATCTAATGCTGTAAAATGATCTGTAAAACTCACCCAGAGCTTTCAGGTACTCTTCAAAGTTCTCGTTGAAGATCATTTTCCAGTAGCCGTTATAATCAGCAGCCATTTCTGATGGGTTTGTTCAAAGAAGATCTGATATCGTTGTTCCCCTGCGACCAAATGCTTTTCATCAGAAAGAACGGCTCTGTTTTAAACGGTCATAATCTGACTACTTACATTGTCTTCTGTTGGATACTGTTATGGAAACAGTCTCTCCGCCTCTAGAGTTTGGATCCATCACGCAAACTTGGACACGGCGCCATGTAATTACGTCACATAAACTGTAGAAAAGTGCAGTGACCTGGAACAGAGCTGGGGCTAATTGTCACAAGAACTGTATCAGTAGCTGTTTTTCAGATGGATTTTAAATGTTATACATCTAATGAATAAAGTTAATGTCTTTTTGTGCGTTATATGTTTGCAGCTTAATTGTTTTGTTTTATAATTTTCCAAATTTGACTGAAATGATTTTCGCCTTTTTAGGTTTCATTGTGACAACTTACCCCAAATAATGTGGCAACATGCTAAAAACACATTAAAATGTTTTTTTAATAAATAAAAAGAGATTCTCTCACACATAAAATTCTTTTGAAATCTTTTATTGTTCCAGGTGATGAACTTTTTATTCCGTAGACTGTGTGCATCTATTTGTTCGTCAAATATAATAAAAGTATGTTTTGTGCTTGGTAAAAGATTAAACTCAATTGTCACTTGTTTCATCTGCCTGATGCTTTGAATCGGCACACATGGCTCTTCTATGCAAAGCAGGGGCCATCCAGAAGAGAGGGACGCTTCTGTTGAATTAATTCTCCAGCTTTTCTTTTGAGACCGCATGAAACAAAGGCATTCTTTTAACACCCAAACTCCACACTCAAACACTGTCAGCAGGAGGGCTTCAACATCGCAAAAACCACCCTTAAAGCAGCTAGCCGTTTGAGCCAAAACTCACAGTCGGCGATACAAGAAACGATTCAGATAGAGATCTGTTCAAATATCCCAAACTACATTCTTCTATTTTATTTTGTCAGAAACTCTTTTCGCCCCAACCGACAAAGCTTGATGAAACGTCTTTAGGGACCTGACAACATGAATGACGCTTTCTGTGCAAATGGAAATGGAAGAGGCAATGTTTGCTCTCCAAAGTGTAAAGTTATTTATCTTCCTTGACATTCAGCGAAAGTCAACAAATCTCAGACCTGCTGAACATAGACCTACAGCTCTGCAGTGATCTGGCAAATCTAACTCCTGCAGAGACAGGATAAATTCCTAAATCCCTCTCCACACATTACACTAGGAAACCATGGTCATGGATAATGCTCACTTTACACAAGACAAAATATGAAACCCCTCTAAAGCTGCTTTCACAGGCAAGAGGAAATTTCACTCTTTTGAGACATATTTTGCCACTTCTTGTGACTGGTCACATTTAAAGTTGCTTGGCGAAATTTTGAGGGCGAATTCAAATCAGAATCATGCAGATCCCAATAACGGGAGTGTTTACAGTAAATTCCTATGGAAGTTGAGCTTCACGCTCGCGCAGTGCATTGTGGGATTGACAGTGGACCGGAGAAAGCGTTGAGAGCGGCAAAAGTTTGGGAATTAAAACGCAGTCAGCAGCCAATCCCTGTGAGGTTCAGGTAATGACATCTGTCGTGAGCATTTAAGATATGCAAGTTTATGCTGGATTTAGTGCATAAATCATATTGTTTACACATTAGATGCTTTGCAGTTGTTATATATGTGTTAAATATTGCAGTTTGGATGCTTTCATTGTGATTATACTGGCTGGGTTTACAAAAGTTTATAAAATTGACAGGAAATCTTTACTTAGGGCATTTGAAAAACAAAGCTTGCCTATTTCCAAATGTAATCGCGTGCATCTCTGATGATTATATTGCCCAATTATATTATATTACAACTGCAAAACGTCCAATGTGTAAACAATATGATTTACGCTAAATCCAGCATCCACTAAAATCCACATAAATCCACTAAAACCTGCATATTTTTAACGCTCAAGACATATTTTTACCTGAACTTCAAAGTGATTGGCTGCCGACTGCATTTTTCACTTGATATTTGCATAAAGTCAAGAGCTGCTCAACATTTTGATGCTCTTGGCCACTCTAAAGGCTTTCTCCGGTCCGCTGTCAATTCCACAATGCACCGCGCGAGCGTGAAAATCAACTTAGGAATGAAATGGAGACGCTCGCTCTTGCTCCGCGCCAGTGGACACGCACCGTGAGAATCCATGCGATCGGGAATTTTCCCCACACAGAATATGCTCATGTTCAAGTCGGTCAAACTAATTTGCAGCGCTGATCAACGTAAACGTAAAGTGACTTCTGTATATATCTCTACAATTTCGCTGAAATTTCGCTAACGTGATTGCAACTTTTTAAACAAAATTTCAAGGGGCAAAAAAGGTCCTTCATCCATTATTAGTTTAGCAATGTATAAAGCACTGTTCACAGAGAAGTCATTTTCAAACCAAGCAGCTTTTTGTCGGTCAACGTTGCGAATTCATGTTACCAACTTGAACTCAATGTGAAATCTGTGTGGGGAAATCGAAATTCCCGATTGTGTGGATTCCAGTTGAAATGACTGGATTTCGCCCGTGAAAATTCGCTGAACAATGGTAAATGTGACCATACCTTAAAGGCATAGACGCAGGGACATATTTTATCGTGGGTGCTGGGGGGCGGGGCTTAATGTTGCGGGGGCGGTGCCATGGTGTGGGATTTAAAACAAAATCCTAATATTAAACAGCCCAAACAACACTTCTTGTCAGACAGGGTGCACAAATGAATTTTTGCGAGACAGTCGTGAAACAGGGAGCTTTGTCCTGTAAGACGTAAGCTGTGTTCCTCATTTTATTTATGTCTATAGGCTATTAAATAAAAAAAAATAAAAAAAGTATAATACTAAAAAATGTGATTGCCGTTTAAAAATCCATTTGCACAGCTGTAATGTTCTAGCTAGAGCGGGGAAATAAATAGCCATTTGCATGCATTTGTAGAGGGGTTTTTTCCCCCCACTGATAACGACAAAACTCGTTAAATTCAGCTATACCAGCTAGGACTTGTTCTAGACACATGGATAACATCCTGATTAAACCTGTCAGATCCAACAAAAATACTGTTAGAAAACACTTTTATCAGAATTTTGTGTATATTTTTGTTAAAGATGTTAAGTTATTAAGCAATATCTCACGCAAGTGTTTCCTTTGTGTTTTTTATAATGACCAATAGGAGGTGCTCTTAGCACAAAAAGTGAAGTCGCCAATGTCCCAATATGGCGCTAACATCTTGCGCTTATTCAGGACCCAAATTTGGGACCTCAGTCTGCGTAGTAGTTAACGTGAAGTGGTGTTGTGATATCAAGGTCCCGCCCACACTCCCGCAGAATTGGTTAGTACAATTTACTGCAGAACAACTCATTATATCGGTCTGAAACAGTTATGGAAATGTAGAAATTAAAGTTAAAGCTCCAATCTCCTCCCGAAGATCCTGATTCATCAGTAACTATTTCACTCAGAGAAGCTGTCAATCTCAGCTGTCAATCATGACGTCACGCTCCCGTTTTTATAGCATCAAATAATTAAACAAAACCAAACTTATTTAAAGAACGAACACTTTAACTTACATCAGCGTGATAAAAACTACCTAAAATAGCAGAAACCATCTTTGGAAAAAAAATATTTGAAGTGTAATTTGATTGTTTAGTTTGCCTCACGTCCCATTAGATTATATTAGAGGGTGGGGTTTGTGACCTTTACTGGGACCAGCCACTTGGGGGCGATCAAATAATTTTCGCTTCACTTTTCAGGACACCAGATCTGACAGCATATAAAAACAAAACGATCTTTAGAGTAATTTTATAAGTAAAGGTGGAAAATTAATAAAATGTTATGCAATGATAAAGCAAAACTTTATTTCAAGTCGCGTCATCTTAAATTCCAATGCAGCTGTCGGCAGGGGGTGCTGCATGCTTAAAGGCCAATTCACACTGCACTGACAAAACCCGACAGAGTGTCTGTTGCCATTGGTCTGCGTTTGTCGGTTCAGTGCGAATTAGCCTTTACACCACCTCAGGCTATGGTTTCCCGACAGCCTACATCAGTCTTGTATTGCTTGCTTGGTAAGAGGTCGTAGTTTAACGTCTTTGTTCTTCATCTCACTGTCTTGAGTATAAAGGTTGTGCTCTCGTATGTAATCAATGACAGAGTCTGGTAAAAGATATTTAACACTGTGGCCCCTCCGTAGGGCTCGTCGGATCTCTGTAGCACTGATTTCATTGTGTACCCACT
Source organism: Elopichthys bambusa (assembly GCA_037101425.1). Lineage (NCBI taxonomy): Eukaryota > Metazoa > Chordata > Actinopteri > Cypriniformes > Xenocyprididae > Elopichthys > Elopichthys bambusa. The sequence continues at coordinate 3,085,567 of CM074437.1, read as the reverse complement.
CCCGAACCAGGAAAATGCTCTTCCGGTGCCTGGACAACAAGTCGGACTCATGTATAGCCCGGTCTGGCTGCAGGCTACCACGGCTCACGCAGACCAGTCCGAAGCGGTCCACCACCTCCTCTACATGATCATCCCTCCACAAACCAGGCACCTTAAACGTGTCCAGGAAATCCGCTCCACAAAGCAGCTTCAACTGTGGCACATCTGTAGGGGGGAAAATCGATGACATTACTGGTTGTATATTATTGTCATTTTCATCTTTTCAATGGTGATATAAGTACTATTTGCTGTTATCAAAGACGGAGCAGAAGGGCAGCAGCAGCTCTTCATCACAGTACTGTCAAGGTTGTCAAAAGAAGCAGTAACAAACTGACAACTGCTTATGAATCTGAATATGGTGCTTAACTTGAATGATAGCAGTGTACAGAGCCTAGGGCTTTCACAGAGACTGATACCATAATTCAGAAGACCTACATCAGTGATATCTAAGTGCCAATTCATGCAAAATTGCTCACAGCACCTTTTTTAATGAGTCTGTAATAAAAGGAACCAAGTGTTTCTGAACAATATAAATGTGATTGCTCATTCACAGCTTTCAATTTTCAATTTCAGTGTCATCATTTATTTACTCTCGTGTCTTACAAGACCTGCATTATTATCAGTGTTGGGGAAGTTACTTTTTTTAATGCATTACAATATTGAGTTACTCTCTAAAAAAGTAACTAATTGCATTACTTAGTTACTGTTTATAGAAAGTAATGTGTTACGTTACTTTTGCGTTACTTTTTCTCATCTGGGCTGGACTGCTATAACAACAAAAAAGATCTATTTTTGGCAAATGTAAAGGCAATTTCACACCAAAAGTGAAATGAATAAGCCTCAGGCTAAAGGAAATGCAAATTCACGCCTGTACAGTAGAGGGCGCAGCTTAAACAAACCTTTTAGCTGTGCTGTCATTTTGGAATACAGAAGAATAGGATGCAGGAGAAGTGAATGAGTAAATGTATGCTCACATTTAGTCTAGAACTAGTCTAGAATAACTATCTCGTTCACACACTTCCTCCAGATTTCTCTCAACATGATTGGAAAATTGGAAACTTGCATTACTTATTTGAAAAAGTAACTTAAAAGTAATTTAAAAGTAATGTGTTACTTTACTAGTTACTTGAAAAAAAGCCATCTACAAGTAACTTGTGTTACTTGTAATGCGTTACCCCCAACGCTGATTATTATTTTGTTTTACATTCAGTGTTAGTGTTGTTAATGTTAACAAAAACTATTACGCATAAATCATTTTCGATTTTAAAAATGTATTAAAGGTATACAGAAATATTAGTATTATTTAAAAAGGAAAAAAAAAAAAAAAGAATAAAAATTACAAAGGAATGTAAGAAACTTACTAAAAAAAAGAAAACTCAAAATGTACACTACCAGTCAAACGTTTTTGAACGGTAAAATTTTTTAATGTTTTAAAAAAAAAAGTCTCTTCTGCTCACCAAGGCTTCATTTATTTGATCCAAAATACAGCAAAAACAGTAATATTGTGAAATATTTTTACAATTTAAAATAACTGTTTTCTATTTAAATATATTATAAAGTGCATCGTTACTCTAGTCTTCAGTGTTTCAGTGTCACATGATCCCCCAGAAATCATTCTAATATGCCGATTTGCTGCTTTTGCAACATTATAAATGTCTATACTGTCACTTTTGATCAATTTAATGCATCCTTGCTAAATAAAAGTATTCATTTCTTTCATTTATTTCCCCCCCCCAAAAAAAAGAAAAAAAAAAAGAAACTCTTCCTGACCCCAAACTTTTGAACGATAGTGATAATGTTACAAAAGCTTTCTATTTCAGATAAATGCTGTTCTTTTGAACTTTCTATTCATCAAATAATTCTGAAAACAAATCATACACAACTGTTTTCAACATTGATAATAATAATAAATGTTTCATGATCATCAAATCAGCATGTTAGAATGATTTCTGAAGGATCATGTGACACTGAAGACTGGAGTAATGATGCTGAAAATTCAGCTTTGATCACAGGAATAAATTGTATTTTAAAATATATTCAAATAGAAAATGGTTATTTTAAATTGTAAAAATATTTCACAAATATTACTGCATTTTGGATCAAATAACTGAAGCCTTGGTGAGCAGAAGAGACTTTTTTTAAAAAAACATTAAAAAAATCTTCAAAAACTTTTGACCAGTAGTGTACATATAAAAGCTATATATTAATAAATACTAGAATAATATTAGAATAGTATTAATGTTAATGATGCAAAAATTCATCAAGTTTGAAACAACCTAAATTTCAGCTGTAAAGCAGCTCTACAAAAGGCAAAGGTGTCAATATTAATATTAATGCGGTTTCAATGGTGACTCAATTAGTAGTAATAAAGGATTAGTTCACTTCTGAATGAAAATTTCCTGATAATTTACTCACCCCCATGTCATCCAAGATGTGCTTCAAAGAGCTCTACACGATCCCAGACGAGGAATAAGAGTCTTATCTAGAGAAACCATCGGTCATTTTCTAAAAAAAAATAAAAAATTATAATCACTTCTTAACCACAAATGCTAATTTTGCACTAGCTCTGCGATGCGTCACGCATTACATAATCATGTTACACGCGTGACGTATTATGTGGTTAAAAAGTATATACATTTTTACTTGTTTTTAAAAAGTTACAGATGGTTTCTCTAGATAAGACTCTTATTCCTCGTCTGGGATCGTGCTGCACTGAAACATTTGACCCTTCAACCGTTGAACCCCAGTGAAGTCCACTATATGGAGAAAAATCCTGGAATGTTTTCCTCAAAAACCTTCATTTCTTTTTGACTGAAGAAAGAAAGACATGAACATCTTGAATGACATGGGGGTAAGTAAATTATCAGGAAATTTTAATTCAGAAGTGAACTAATCCTTTAATAGCATATAAACAATAAGTATAGTAGTATCTGCAGTGTTAGAGCGATACTGTACTAACCAACAAAGTATGCCAAGTTAACATAACCTTCTCCATCCTCCCTAACTCTGGAATACTGGAAAATGCACTATGAAAAATTGCGTTCAGCACATATTTTGTGCCTGTTAACCAATATGCATATTTCCTTTAATGTATCATTTGCTAATACAATCAAAAAAACAGTCTTTCAAAATGTTATGGTGGCTCAAAACATCCCCTACACAAAATTATATATTTGACACTTGCATGAAAACCTGAAAAATCTCTCTTGTTCTTTTCTCAACACTTCATTAGAAATCATTTCATGGCCAGAAATGCTGGGGCTCGACCTCAGCAGTGATATTTACAGCATATGAAAGAATCAATAGTATGCTTTTAACTCTAATTCTCTCACTATAACATATGTCTGCGAGCTGGCTTTTGTTTAATCAGACATGAATTGCAGGGGGCAGGAAATGAACCTCGCAGGCCCACTTAAGCTCTTTATTTCTACTCTGTGAGACTAAACATAGACCTAAAGCGATGTATGTGCACACTGCATGGAGCTGGGGAAACACCACCCTCTTCAGACTTACTCTAATAATGAATACATTCATGAAAACACAGTAATTAAAAGCATTGTGCACATTTCAATACAAACACTAATATTTCCAGACAATCACAAATAGCTTAATTCAGCAAGTGCCAAATTCCTCTGAATCGCCTAAATGGGTCTTGAAAAATAATCCCTGTGATAATTCAACATGAAAACTAAAATGAAACGGATCTCTTTCTGAAAAAGTCAAAAATTTTTAACGTTTTTTAGGTTAATTCCAACGGATATGTTTATTTATCATTGTAATAAAAGGATGAGGAGGAGTTCCTTTATGTTATCTTCAGTCTGCTTACTGTCAAGCAAAAGAAAAGAGTATCAGAACAAGAGGTTTGCAAAGAATCAAGGGATCCTGTGAAAGGTTTTAAGATAACAGGGTTTTCGTGTGTATGTGTTCTATCATTCTTGGCACTTGTCTTGTTTTAAAGTTGTCCTGGCTATTAATCTCAGCTTCATTAATAGTCCGAGCACGCTTGTTTTAAGCCCAGTCATCCTGTGGAGGGTATTAGACTTCATTAGCATGCTCCTCTACAACACCCCCAAATAAAAGCATTGTTAAAAAAAAAAAGAGCGCTTGTGCTGGCCAGAGATAAGACAACAGCTTGTTTTAAAGGGGACCTATTATGCAAAATTCACTTTTGCATGGTGTTTGGACATAAATGTGTGTTGGCAGTGTGTGTACACAACCACCTTAATGATAAAAATCCAACCACTCCTTTTTTTTTAATCCCCATAAATCATAAGCAGTGTCTCAGAACAAGCCGTTTGCAGGTTCCTGGCAGTGTGACGTCACATTAGCCACAGGCTCCGCCCACGAATGTTGACAGACACTGCCGTTTTAACATAGAACCGCCCTGAGCGAGTTCACAGCGAGTTGTACACAGTCCGCCATTACTGCACTGATGAGAACGTCTCCCGAGCGTTTTAGGTGTTCTGTAGCTGGATGGATTAATCCACATAGCTCTCTCCATTTACTCCTGAAATCTGAGCGGCTGAAGACGAGGTGGATTCATTTTGTTTTCAAAGAAAACGCTCCCTCAACTCTACCGAAATTCATTTATGTCTGCACGAATCATTTCACACCGGACTGCTTTGTGAACGAATGTCAATGCAAAGGGACAATACAAAACAGAGATTGTGCTAAAAACTAGTTACACAAGGATAGATCAGTAACTGTTCGTGATCCAGTTTACAGTCTCCAGAGTGATACTGAAGGTGAGAGCACTTTATTACAGTTCATCGGAGTTGATTTACAGATATAAAGTTTACCAGTTGATTAAGCACCACCCAAAAAGGCATAATGTCTTTATATATTTGTTTACTGTTAGTTGTAACGAGTGTTTCTGTGTACTTCACTGTGTATCTTGATGATAATGCAAGGGAGAGAGAGAGAGTTTATGGATAATATTTGAATGCACACTTGCACTGTTTTATTAAGCTCTATTAGAGTAAAAACAGACGCTTCATATTTTGTGTGAAGTACAATAAACGTTTTAAAACTCATCGGTAAACTGGCCTGTATTAATATAGTGGATAAAAACACGACGACAATATAAGTTATAACCGTAATTAAACTAAACTATACCTGTTCTCCATGCAGCATATATTCACAGTTTCTGACATTAAAGTGCGTCCTGACTGAATCCTGACAGGGGGGAAATGAGCTCTTGAAGCTCCGCCCTCTTAGGCCAGCGCAGCAGCTCATTTGCATTTAAAGGGCACACACTGAAGCGGCGCGTTTTTGCTCAACCCCAAAAAGTGGCAATTTTAACATGCTATAAAAAATTATCTGTGGGGTATTTTGAGCTAAAACTTCACATACACACTCTGGGACATCAGAGACTAATTTTACATCTTATAAAAGGGGGCATAGGTCCACTTTAAATGCACCGGACTTAGCGATTAGCAAAGACAGAAAATGCTCTGTTGGGCCAGAGAGGAGGCTTAGAGGAAACCGAATTGTGTTGAGAGGTTTCTGTGGCAATTTACTAAGACATACTGAGAGGTGGGCGGGGCTTACCAGAGGCTGGTCGCTCATTTGTGGGCGGGACCTTGCTGTGATGGTACGGAGCAGCTATGCGGCCATAGTGATACCTGTGTTTAGTGAGATAAGCAGCAGTGAGCATGAATGGCTATACTGTTTAAGTAATCAGCTTATGAAAATGGGAGAAGCTTTACATTCTCTCTGAATTACATGAGCCTATAGATATGCATCTTAACTTCTCCAATCTCTCACAGAGACTGTAATCAGCTTTGGTGTTGCGTAGGAGTGTGAAACCATTACAAGGAGATAATTACTGAGTTAACAACAGTTGTTAAAACTACATATGGCCCCATGTATGTGAGTGTTTAATGTATCAGGTGAACAGTGGACTTTAGGGTATAAGAGCAGCTAAGGGTGTTCGTCATTCAGAACTGAGTTGCGAATGCCTTTTAAAGAATCTTAATTGAGGTAGCTGAAAAGACAAATTTTTGAAGACTTGAGTGTTTATAGGGCAGATGGATGGATGGATGGATGGTCGGACAGACGGATGCATGGACATCTTTCCTGTGATGTCAAAGCTGAATTTTCAGCATCATTACTCCAGTGTTCAGTGTCACATGACCCTTCAGAAATTATTCTAATATGCTGATTTGCTGCTCAAGAAACATTTCTGATTATCAATGCTGAAAACAGTTGCTCCTCAATATTTTTTCAGGATTCATTGATGAACAGAAAGTTTAAAAGAAAACAAGTTTTAAGGAGAAAATACTCAGCAATGGTGTTGACTAATGCTTTAAGACAAATCATGTGCAAATTCAAACACCACACAGACATATAAACAACATTAAAAACTTGACTTTTACCACAGAGGGACTTATAAGGTATCTTATAAGACATCTACTTTTTGCGTTCGCCTTTTCATAAGGAGTGCACCTTAAAATGCCACCTACATAGGCTGCAGTGCTCACTGAGGTTTAGAACAGAGCCTGAATGCAACTATGTCCTTTAGAATAGCAAAAACTCAACTTGGTAATTCAACACATAGGTCAACTGCAAGGGCACACAAGTAATTGTGAATTTTGTCCAGTTCTGCCAAGAAGTAAATTACGAACTTAGAAAGACAACGCCCTGGCACGGGCCCCTGGCGCAAAAGCAGCCATCCTCTTCCCTGGCATCAGAGTATTAATTAGCCACCTAAGGGCATAGCTAGCCGTTAAAAACATTTGAGAGCTCAGAAGGGTCTTAAACAGTCTCTTGTTCTCACTTAAGGGATTCAAGAGGAGGAATGGCCCATCAAGGCAAAAAAAGGGGACAAGAATTTGGCATGGGCGCAAAATGAAAACCACTAGCAGCCAAATACTAAAGGATGACAGGGTGTTTCATATTTTCTGTGGCAGAATCCGAGGAGAATGGATGGCTCTTATGATGGATAGAAGGGCTGGAATGAGTCACGTCAGTGCCTGGCTATTTGATATCTCATACACTGGGAATTTAAGGATTCGGCTCCTATAAAGTTTTGACTTTAGCGCAGCTCTGAAATATCTAAGATGACAGTGAGTTTGTAAAGTCGTTCATAGAGGGTGATGCAAGGTGAATTCACAGATATAATGGCAACGTGGAATATTTCTACAGTAAAGATCGAATATCTATATTCAATAACTGCTTTTCAGTCTGATTATTTTTATTTTTGTTATTTTTGTATATATTGCACTATATAAATGAGACTTCTGGGAATTCATATGTGAGATATAAGACTCTTTACATCAGTTAAATAAAGTGAAGGATAAGTCAACATCAGTCGTAACTATATGGCATATCATATTATTTCATATTAAAAACACCAGTATGTTTAAAATTTGAACAGTGCTTTTGAAGTAAATACAAAAGGCAACTTTTCTATCATCAAAGATGGCTCTAGCTCTGAACCTCAGAGCATTTTCTGCGATAATGGAGGTGCAATCAGGATTTAGCACCCTATCTGTTAAAACCGGTTAATGTTTCCTTTACAGTCAGTGTCCCAGTTGTGCTAAAAGACTCCAAAAAGTTTCTCGTCTCATCAAACTTTTGATGGGATAAAGGATTCACATTAGTCATGGTAAGAAGCCAATGTAGATACTGTATATATTCACCTCATGGTCACCACAGTCTCTGTCCAATCCACCTGCTGGCTCTCCCAGTCATCTACGGAAACCCAGTCAGAGCTCTGCAGGGCCAGTCTTGCCATAGCAAGTCTGTGTTTCGAAGCAACAAGACCCTGTTTACCATAACCATCACTGACAGGAGATACAATGCCACCCACCACACGATACAGACCTGTGAGATGGAAAAAGACAATATATCTGACCCAAATTGAGTCAAATACATCATTATCAGATGTCAAATATAAAGCACAGTTCCTGTATAGCTCAAACAGTATAGCAATGTCAACAACATGGGTTTGATTCCTAGGGAATGCATGAAATGTTAAAATGTATACCATGAATGCATTGCACCTCTTTTGGATTAAAGGTGCAGGAAGTGATTTCTGAGAAACACTGTTGAAAGTGGATCAGACTGAGCAGCACAACACACTTTTAGCCAATCAGCAGTAGGAGGCGTGTCCACTCATGATGGGGGAGGAGAGTAAGTCAATCAGCAGTAGGGGTGTGTCCACTCGTGATGGGAAGGAGAGAGAGCGAGCCAATCAGCAGTAGGGGGCGTGTCCACTCATGATGGGAGACGAGAAAGTGAGCCAATCAGCAGTAGGAGGCGTGCCCACTCGTGATGGGGAGGAGAGAGAGTGAGCCAATCAGCAGTAGGGTGCATGTCCACTTATGATCGAGAGGGGAGCGAGCCAATCGGCAGTAGGGGGCGTGTCCACTCATGATGGGAAACGAGAAAGTGAGCCAATCAGCAGTAGGGGGCGTGTCCACTCATGATGGGAAACGAGAAAGTGAGCCAATCAGCAGTAGGGGGCATGCCCACTCGTGATGGGGAGGAGAGAGAGTGAGCCAATCAGCAGTAGTGTGCATGTCCACTTCTGATCGAGAGGGGAGTGAGCCAATCAGCAGTAGGGGGCGTGTCCACTCATGATGGGAGACGAGAAAGTGAGCCAATCAGCAGTAGGGGGCGTGTCCACTCATGATGGGAGACGAGAAAGTGAGCCAATCAGCAGTAGGGGGCATGCCCACTCGTGATGGGGAGGAGAGAGAGTGAGCCAATCAGCAGTAGGGTGCATGTCCACTTATGATCGAGAGGGGAGTGAGCCAATCAGCAGTAGGGTGCATGTCCACTTATGATCGAGAGGGGAGCGAGCCAATCAGCAGTAGGGGGCGTGTCCACTCATGATGGGGGAGGAGAGTGAGTCAATCAGCAGTAGGCGTGTGTCCACTCGTGATGGGAAGGAGAGAGAGTGAGCCAATCAGCAGTAGGGGGCGTGTCCACTCATGATCGGGAGGAGAGAGAGCCAATCAGCAGTAGGGGCGTGTCCACTCATGATAGGGAGGAGAGCGAGCCAATCAGCAGTAGGGGGCGTGTCCACTCATGATGGGGAGGAGAGCGAGCCAATCAGCAGTAGGGGGCATGTCCACTCATGATGGGGGACCAGAGCGCGTGAGCCAATCAGCAGTAGGAGGCGTGCCCACTCGTGATGGGGAGGATAGAGAGTGAGCCAATCAGCAGTAGGGTGCATGTCCACTCATGATCGAGAGGAGAGCGAGCCAATTAGCAGTAGGGGGCGTGTCCACTCATGATGGGGGAGGAGAGCGTGTGAGCCAGTCAGCAGTAGGGGGTGTGCCCACTCCTGATGGGGAGGAGAGAGACCCTGCATCTCAATCAGCTCCCTAGGTCATGAATCAGTATATCATGAAAATGAATGTGGCCGACTCCCTGATCACTGCCCTGACTACTGAACTAGGGAGCTGATTGAGACACACCCAGAGTGAGCCAACTGGCAGTAGGGGCGTGTCCACTCATGATGGGGGAGGAGAGTGAGCAAGAGGGGGACTGTAGAAAGATAGATGGCTGAGAGACATTACAAAAGAGAAAAGCTCAGAGAAATATCACTGGAAAAAGAAGGGTTATGATCAGGCAAGAGCTTTAGGACCCACGTTAATATTAGAAAAGCTTTCCAGCGCTGGAGAGACCTGAGCGGGAAGGCCTGAAAACGGACTCTGAGGTTGTGTTGTTTCTGCTCCACACGTGAATAACACTGGTTTTGCTGTTTCACAGAACCAACATATGCTGTTGTTGTAATGTTAACTGTAGAGTTTTGAGTGTCATTGTTTTTCTGGAGCTGTTCTTCCTTGTCGTCTGCTCATCATTGTCGCTTAATTTCGAGCATTATTTTGAGCTTCGGCTTTGATAAAGAGACATCCATTCCTGCATTGCGTGTTTGTGCATTTTGGGGGCGGAGCAATGAAGGGAGGGGCGTGTTTGTTTGGGTTGATTTCAAATATCAACAGTGTATTAATCTCCTACTGCAAATATCAATCGCTTACTGCACCTTTAAAGCATCTGCTTTAAATGTAAATAAGTGGCTTATTAAATAGACATTGATTCCTTTTCTGAGTGCAACAGCCCTACAAAAGTTTCCAAGTCACTGCACACAAATTAACACAAGCTTTGCATACACAGGCAGACTCTAATGAGTAGCTGAATGCTTAATGTTTTTGCCAAATAATGCTCTAATTTTGCATACTCAAGATGAATTCACATCACACTGCAATTGTTTTTGCATTTTCTCATTTAGCTGCTCATGCAAAACATTATAAAACAGAATTTATCAATAAAATTAAGTTTTAAAAGTCTGTTTTAATTTTTCATAAAAATGGCAACAAACCAAAAACAAGTCTCCAGACACTCTTGAGGTAATATAATATGCATGCTATTTCTGAAAGTGCTGGAGTACACTTTGTACAGTAAATAAACACAAGCAAAAACATCAGTGTGCCAGCACCATGTTGAGGCCTTTGAGAGGTGCAGTTAAACCATGTCTACACTGCAAGTTAGAGGTGCAACACAACAAAATGTTCCAATTCTAATCAACACAACTTAAAATGCTTGCTTGTGTTGTAGATTCTGTGTTTGAGCAGTTACAAAGCCTTTTGCTTGTAAACGTTGGGTATGAGCTTATGCAAGTACATTTTCACAGGTCAGCTGATGTATCTAATGCAAAAGCACTGCTAAGAGCATTAAACATTTACATTTGTTGCTCATTCCTTACAGCGTTATACAAAGAAAAACCTCTGCATAGAAAAAATGTATTTAATAACAGGTTTAGACAAGGGTTATTATAGCAAATATATATATATTTTTTTTTTAATTGAAATAAATGAAATAAATTAAATATATAAATATTAGTTGAAAAACTTAAACTAAACAAAAATAAAAAATGTGGCTTTAGCAATAAACTGGAATAAGTTTAAGTTAAAGCACTAAATTAACTGTAAATAAATAAAAACTAAAAATAACTAAAACTGAAATAAAAATTTAAATATTCAAAAAGTAATAATAAAATGACAAAAGTGTGGAAGCTTGTTTCCGCCACTGAATAAAAAATAGATATAATAAAAAATAGAATTGCTGTCACAATTTATATCTGTACAATTTATATTTATTGCTGTCGCAATTCTGACTTTATAAATCGCATTTGCAAGAAAATGTCAGAATGTCAGAACATTTGCAAGTTTATATCTGACTAAAATGTAAGCTAATATTAACATAAATAGAAAAATAAAAGCTAATATAAAATACTAATAAAACTATAATAAACTAAAATAAAAACACTTTAGACATACTTCAGACTACAATTAAACAAAAATAAATCAAAATGTAGTTTTATAACAACAGAAATCACTTCAATGAGATAGGCCTAGAGGGACAGTGGAAAGGAGGCCAATTTTGGCCTGATAACAAATGATGGCCAATTTCAAGTAAACGAACAGGTGGAACCAACCCGTTTGGTGCATGTGGTCTCTGGCCAGCTCAAATAGCCGCATGTGCTGGTGGGTAATGGGATTGAAAGAGCCACAGGCCAGTAAGACCAGAGGAATACGGCCAGCCATTTCAGTGTCTCACACCATAGTATACTGGATAACACTACAATAAAGAAAAATCTTAATCACAAAGCAGCCAACATTTGCAATATGAGCACACAACTAAATGGTTTGCGGTGAAACGGGATTACTATTTAGGAACAAATTATATAATCTATGCATGTTCGAGACAATCTATAATGTTCAATGAAGCAGGATTACTGAGGAATAGATAAAGCACAATACTTAATACCACATAAGCTACAGTAGCATGCCTGAACTGGACTTTGCTCTCTTTGCAATGAATTAGCCAGTGAATTAATGATTATGTAGTAAGGTCACCAGATTTCTAAAATGTAAACTTTACCTAGTTAATTGGTCAAAATCACTAAAAAGTCAATTATGTATGAATAAAAAATAATAATAATAAAAAAACAGGGACAATACATTTTTGTATTTTTTTTTTGTTTGTTTTTTAATTGTTTTGGCTCCTATACTATTATTATATTAATTATAATTATGCTTGCAGGTCAAATTCCTTTACAAATATCACACTATGAAAAATAGAAACTATGGCAAAAAGCAAAACAGTAACAACATTATGACTTTGATTTCATGTTTAAATGTGAAGTGTCGTAGGCTAATCATTGTGATGTTTTGTACATTATGTGATGTATGTTAATGATGCTGTCAACCACATTTATATCTTTAATACCTGAGGAATCCCTCATTGCACACTGAAAAGCTTTAGTTACTTAAACAGTTTGAAAGTAGACTGTTTTGTAAGCATTGGACTCATTCAATTTGTTTGTCAAGTCAAGCCAAAACATACAGAGCAACAAGTGCAAATTACACACTGGACAAGCCACACTTTGTTGACAAAATTACACTGTCTAAACCATACTCTGTAAACATACAACTATCATTTATTAAAATAGGTAAACTGGTGGGCGGATGGATGCAGAATACATATTGTGTAAATCCCTGACAATAAAAAATGCTGAGCAGTGACAAGTATGTGTGTTTAATGATGCAGTAGGGTTTACAAATTAGGGAACAAAAATAGCACATAACACAATGTGAACAGGTCAGAATGACCAAACAAGAATACGTAAAGTGACTTAAAAACACATGAATCAAAGAAATCTGTAAAAACTGGTCATGTTGAAAACTACAGCAGTTGTGGCATCCTTGGTACAATCATTGAGCACTTATGATATCAGATAGTATAATGATATACTTTGATACTGAATGATATTACTATATATTCATGTACCCTGCAATTTACAAAACACTCCAAGGCACTTCAATAGCACCACCACATCAAAAACATAAGGCCAGTACAGTTTGGATATCAGCAAAATCACTAACAGTTACATTCAAAATAAGGTAGTAAACTTGAGAGCTTCTAGTAAACAGTTAACACATTTTCTTAAAACCTATTTATTTAATTTATGACTTAGACAGCTGCCGTTATCAGACAAATATGCAATTAAACAAAAATATTTAAGGTAAATGTGTACCTTATCCAAAGATTTCCTCCAAGTCTATGCAAATGCTACATGCTATATCGTTAGCCGTACGTTACACTATTAACGTCCCCCAGAACATTGAGATAGAAAAACGCAGTTCCTATCTATGCCCTATAGATCAGTCAGCGGCCACTAGTGGCGAAAACAGAAGAGGTCAATACATTCAATAATAAGAGAGAAACTATTGATTTCACACTGTATTTAATCATAATGACTGTACCTTTAATGACAAGGACTCGTTCAAAGTCAAATGATATGAACAGTCGGTTCTTTATCTGATGGAGCGTCTTCTCAATGGGCACAATTCTCAAAGCAAGGCTCCATTATCCGTTTAAAGACCTAATATGAAGTGAATTATATTCATTCTGTACATCACAGACTCTAATGGGGCGCAAAAGACATTGATAACGACTCTTTTGGAACGGTTACTTCATATGTAGTCTCTAAGGATATGGATATAGGCCTACGTCGTCATCTACCTTCTCTTTCTCCATTCTTAGCCCTTCATGCATTATGTATTACCTTTTTAACATAAATATCTAACCTGCGGTAGAGAGAAAAAGCCTTTTCTAATCACCCTTCAAGGGGACTTTCTGTTGCCCTTCAAAAAGGCACTTTGCACAAAACTACCCTAATTATAGCTACTAAAGGGGAAATGGGCTGTAAAGATCCATACTTTGAGCTGCTCTAGCTAATGTGACTAATGTTGTGCCACACTAATGGAGTCATATTCTTAGTATTACATCAAGCAGAGGTGATTAGCTTATAAACCGGCTATGTTTGGCCTTGTCGATATCATCTATTCTCTTTGAGTTTGCGTTTTTGCATCATGTGTGGCTACAGATGGACATATAGGCCAGTCTACCTTAAAATGCAATATTAAACAAGAACATTTCAGAGCACAAATCACTGCTATTTAAAGGAGAACGTCTCTCTTTTTATTTCTATTACTGACTCGCTCTTTTGCGATCTCAAGTAGGCAGTAATTAAACGCATATGACTCTAGGGTGACCCCTCTTGGGAGGTAGGTAGTACTGCCACAAACACTGAGAACTCTCCAAGGTGCTGACAAGATTGACTCCTTGAGCAAATGATGGATTCTGAGTCTAACCGAGGCAGTGAAAAACACATAAAGCAAATAAAAAATGTAATATCTGTGGATGATGCATCACCTCCACTGTGGATCCTAAATAAGTAATTCCTGCAAGAGAGGAGTTCAGACTTCATTTGAACAGATTGCTCTCATAAGATTTTAAATAGAATTGGAATTAATTATTTAAAGAGCTCCATAATAGCAAAAGACACAGCTAAGACATATTACAGCTATGTCTGTAGAATATTATGGGACTGGAGAGAGATGTGGGTAATAAGACACAAAGATTGAATATCATTAATAAAAACAGGTATTAACCGTTGTGTCAAGTGACTTGGAATGTTGATATAAATGTATGTACATATAAATATAAATCATAGTATTTGAAAGTACCCGGATGACTTCTACTACTTCTGGCAAGATTCTGAAGTGCGCATATGACTGACACTTACTATCCCATGAGGCCACGGGAGAGGATTTGTGAATGGAGTTGAAGGGACATAACTGACACTGGTAGGTCATGTGACAGTAACAACATGGCGGATGTAGTACGGCCGGATTTAATACATACTACATGCATTTTTCAACGGTCGTGAAGTAAACTTAAATTCAAATGTCATACCTGCTCAGACAGTACGTGATTTCGGACGCAGCTATTGTGTTCTAGAAATTTTTAGTGACTCTGCAGGTTACAGTTACGCCAGAAGGTGGCAGCAAGCGATTGTCTTTATGAGTGAATCATTGACTCATTTAGTCAACCGATTCATTTAAAACCCAGATTCGCCTACTTATGCTACGCCCTGAAAGTATGTACTGTTTTTGTGAAGAAGAGTGTGTAGCAGAAGAGTAGGCAAGCTTTGGGACATACTACTTCGTCATAATTGCATTTTAACTAATAGCTCTGTCGCTTAGTTATGTGCAACCCATCACCGTTTAAACTGCCCTGTCAATTATCTTGTTACAGTTAAAATCCTAAAAAATGTCCTACCGTATCGGAAAGAAATGTAGTCGCACATTGATCTGCCAGTCGTGGGTCTTTCATGTGGAGAACATGATGCAAATATAATGTGGATAACATTGAATAAATATAATTTCGTCAGGTTAGATACTGATAATTAATCACTCAAACCCCTTAATCTAAACATCTCTTTTTAACCATCGGACAAGCATGTCCGCCATGTTTGTAGTTTTTCTAACACTTTTTAATTCATGTTTGTAGTTCTAATCGAATCCACGTTCAACGCGCAATGGATTGTGGGCAATATTAACTGTTAGAGTGTGCATGGATCGGCACTTTGGATCCTAACCGTAAAAAGTATACTATTCGGATATCTTTAGAATACTTATTTCAACATACTACGAAATGACCCTTCGCAAAGACCCACTCCCCTTAGTTACTGTTGCTTTGTTTGACAAGCCATGGCGCTGTCACGCCACACGCAGTGTAAAATACATCGCGGAGCAAAGAGGACACTGACAACACGACGACAGACAAGACAGAGCAGGTTACTTATGATATTAAACAAAGTCCCAGCTTTCAAATTGAGTAATTTTTTTTTAAGAAATTCGAACAATAAAAAACGTTTTATGGCTTTTTAATGTGTCATGACAGATTGCTGTAGCGCCTCAGTTTAAGCGGCTCGTGAACCGATCCTCTCTTCCTACTAGTTCATTTATAGCATCAAATAAACATGAATGAACATGAGAAGGAATGTTGTTTAAAACGCGGAAAGACGCGCAATTTTTCAAGTTCAAGTTCACAGAGGTTAATCTTCTAACTCCTGACAAAATGGCAGATTTGGCGTTATGATTAGTTAGATCGCTTGTCAATTAAACTCCCGGCGAAGGGTCAATTGTGACGCACTAATTCTAATTTCTAATACTATAGAGTACCTCAGAGATGACGTGTTTTTGTAGGCAAAACCCGGAAGTTAGTGGCGCACGGTTCCCTCGATCGAAAGCCTATGCATTTTTCACATAGACTTTTGGAAAAGTTAACACAACACTTATACATTTTGAAGCCTAAAGTCGTCAGATATAAAAAGCTAACAGGCTATAAACGGACTACAGCACACCATGGTCGCGGATCAACGTTAGCAACACCAAGCTTCCTCAAACTTTATTTAAAAAACAACTTTATTTAAAAATATGCTCACTGATTATGATCTTGCGCTGAGTATGAATACTTATCCACTTTTTCATGAGAAGTGCTGTCCAAATGTCCTGTTTGTCACGATGACGTTTAAAGTCCCCGCCAAAGGAAGTAGTCCCTTTTAGCAACTTGTTAGCAACCGCCTTTTTTAAGACACAATAAAAGTTTTTAAAAAATCACAAGCGGGTTATAACTGGTGTGTTTTATGTCATAGATCAAAACGTGACAATATTGAGAGGCTTTGTTAACCACAGACCTTATTTCAGGCGAAAACCTAAAGATTTAGCAAAAACCCATTAAAAAAACCCATAGACTTTAGGGAGATGGAACAGGAAGTGCTAAAATGCTAACTCGCTTCCGGGTTTTGTATACAAAAACACGTCATCTCTGAGCAGGTACTCTGTTTAGGATTGATAGTGTGCGAATTGGGACGCAGCAAGTGATTCAGCAAGGAACGAAGCGCAGTAGTGAGTCATTGAATCATTGTTCAAAAGATTCGTTCATTCGTTCACACATTCAGGAAAGAAACATCACTACTGGGTGCTTAGAAAAGATCGCGTTCGTTCTGCTGTGGTTTTGTTTGGAACTATTTACGTTGATGTCGCAAAAAGGGACAAAGAAACGGACTGTGTGTCTTCTGTAGGTTACGCAATATAACTTGTTTGTGTATCAACATTATATATCTGAAAAGAGTGAGTTGGGATCCTTGGCCGTCAACATATAGGCGAATACTAAGAGTGATTAAGAATTTAGAAAGCATATATTTGCAGTTAAGTCGAGTACTTTCAAAGGCCTTTTCAAGGAAAGTCAGTTCACTCGGCGGCCATATTTGCAACGCCTCCGAGGAGCTATTTCGGGCATCCAAGACCAAGTCCTATCTATTTGAATGTGGGAATCGGGAAATTTCAAAAACTGCTTGGCGAAATCACATTTAAATATCATATTTCAAATCAGCAACAAAACCTGACATGAACCGTCCCATAAATGTTGTTTCTTATCCCCAAATAGCGTTAAAAAAAGCTTATTTTTTAGGCTAGACCAGCCAACGCGCATTTGCAGTCCCAGTGAGAGTCTCAGGTTTCTATGGGAACCGGAGTTTCTAACGGCAGCTTCAGTGACGCAATGACTTTATCAATCAGCGATTGGCTCTTTTACTTAGAAGGCGGGAAGTATTCCGCCATATTGCGCGTTGCAGTTTCTCCTATTCATAACTAATAGGAGTGAACCGTCTTTCTATATCTATAGTGTTTGCTGTATATTATCTTGCTTATTATATGCCTGCTTGCCAAATTAACATGGATATGGATTTATTCACAACAATAGTTGTATTTGCTCTTACCTTCGTTCTAATTTATTCGGTTGATGAATCAGGATTATTTGAGTGCATGTAGTATTTTGCTTATAATGTATATAAGTGTAAGGGCTTTCCTAAAGGTTATTCCTTGGTACATTCCACATTTAGCCCATTGTAAAAATTCAGTTTTTTCCTTTTATCATGACTGCCTCCAATTTTGTAAGGTCATCATAAGTCATTAATGGCATAATCGCCATGGCTCCTCATTGGTGCAGAACTTATTGCCCTAAAAACAAAGCGAACAAAGTAGTGACCATACATTGTTGTTGCTTCTGTTGATGTATCCTGCTGGTGGAGTAATTAAAGATCGCAATCTGAAACCGAGGATATGGCTGCAAAACTTCAGCGAAACTATGTACATCATCCATAATGCACTGGCAGCTTAACCTGCTTCAGGCATAAGCGTGAACAGCTTCCTCTCATATAACTTAGAGAACTCGGCTCCTTCCTCTCATGTCTGCTCTGTGCTGGATGTTTAGACTTGCAGATGCTTTGATAAAAGAGTGAAGAAGCTTTCACCTAGAGCAAATTTACTCAATAGAATGCATCCCCTGAAATGCAACAAGCCAAACGATTGGAATGAATGAGCGCAAATGGTTTTTCCAATCTATCAGCTGTGCAGGTAAATTAGGTTTCAGGAAGACTGGGGAAATAATATGGCATTTTAAACCAGCTCATTTTTTTTCAAGAAACTAAAACGATTATCAGAAATTCCCGCAGGCTTCGGCGAAATTGACATTTAACTAAGAAAAAATAGGGAATAAAATGGGTTGTGGGTTAGAATTTTAAATGGATTCCTAAAAGTTTTCTTTCTCAATTGTGATGAAACTGCATCTTAAAGACTGACTTTTACAAGTATTTATAGTACCTCCCACTTTATTTCATCGTCTTGACTTGTCATATTTACATAATGCAGATCTTAATCTATTCCTAATATAGTGTTCTGCATTTCTCAGTGTCCAAAGTCACATTTTTTTTTTTTTTTTATCACGATTTGTGTGCATTTGAAATGTTTTAATACTTTACCTAAAGGAAGGTTTTATTTACAGTGTTTTAATATCTTCAATTGAACCTAGGTAGTGCTCTCAAGAGAGTGGGTGGAAATGAGAAGACCTTCAGTTCATGGCTGAACGCTCATTAAAAGCTTTTTACAGTCAACCTGGGCACATGGGAAGTCCACAGTATCTTCTTCTTCACCACAGCCGACAAATCTCACATCACCTGAGGGAAAAACTTAGGTAGGGCATGAGTCGCCATTAGAAATTAAAATGTTTTATGTTGAGAATACACTCTGCATGTGAAGTGGCTGTTTTTTTTTTTTTTTTTACAGGAAAGAGGTTGTGATTTAGCACACATATGGTTAATGCATGGGAGGATACGGACGACAGGTAATTTTCAAGGACAACCATGAAAAAAAAAAAGAAATTAATATGGATTGAAAATGGTCCTAGAGAAAATGGATTACTGCAGCTCAAAAGACTGCATTTCAGATCAGTGTGACTTTTCAAAATATAACATAATCAGAAGAAATACTGTTAAATTCAGAGCGTGAGAATTTTACAACTTTGGTTTCCAGCATTTGATGCTTTTGTACCTATATTGGGGTCAATGATGTGACGGGTCATTTTTTTGTCCAACGGCATTAATAAAAAACAAAGATATGACATCCAAAGTATGTAAGGTAGTACAACTAGATCTCTTTTATTGAATCCAAAAGGTTTTAATTATATTTTACTACATATAAAGGTATTTTAAAGATTTTAAAGTGTCAAAAGGACATTCGGTTTAACCGTCCAAAGGCCAATACAGCCATTTCATTTGTGATTAAAATATCTTAATAATGTAGAAATGTTTATATTTTTTATTCCGGCATGATTTTATAACATCATATATCGACATAGTGCAAAATGGTATCAAAATTATGTGTAGAAGTCATTGCTTTGTTATGAGAAAGAAAATTCGGAGTAACCAATATAAAAAGGGACCATTTTGGATCAAGTCATGCGGTCAATATCATGTGACAGGATGTGACATCATTCAGACACCTGCAAAGGACCACATGGTCGGGAAGCAAAGTAACTAACTCTCTCTTAACTATTTGAAAAATTCATGTTTTCACTTGCTCATACGCATGTCCTGAAACATCAGGTCATTCGGTACAACCGCTATAAAACATGGAAAATGTTGGAATATTTTAAAAACTTGTACTAAATATAAAATGTTTGATTTTCCTTTTGCTAGCTAGCTAGATATCAGTCTGTTGGTTAAACCAAATGACTTTTTTGGTGAATAATTTTATCCATCTTGTAAAACATGACAAAAGCAGTGTTAATTGATTATAAAAACCACATAATCTCATTGTTAACACTTAATAAAACTTAAACTTAATTATATCTCCATTATGTTATTTTACACTTTTAAAACTTATTCGTCAGTGACCCATTGATAAACACCAAATACAGGTGATAAAATGGAAGCCAAATAAATGTCTATAAAAATTGGCCTTTTAAAGGGTTAGTTCACCCAAAAATGAAAATAATGTCATTAATTACTCACCCTCATGTCGTTACACACCCGTAAGACCTTCGTTCATCTTCAGAACACAAATTAAGATATTTTTGATGAAATCCGATGGCTCAGTGAGGCCTGCATAGCCAGCAATGACATTTCCTCTCTCAAGATCCATTAATGTACTAAAAACATATTGAAATCAGTTTATGTGAGTACAGTGGTTCAATATTAATATTATAAAGCGACGAGAATAGTTTTGGTGCGCCAAAAAAAACAAAAACAAAATAACCACTTATCTAGTGATGGCCAATTTCAAAACACTGCTTTATTAAGCTTTGGAGCATTATGAATCTTTTGTGTCGAATCATGATTCGGATCGTGTGTCAAACCGCCAAACTGCTTAAATCACATGACTTTGGTGCTCCGAACCGCTGATTCGACACAAAAGATTCATAACGCTCCGAAGCCTCATGAAGCAGTGTTTTGAAATCGGCCATCACTAGATAAGTATTTTTGGCGCACCAAAACTATTCTCGTCGCTTTATAATATTAATATTGAACCACTGTACTCACATAAACTGATTTTAATATGTTTTTAGTACATTAATGGATCTTGAGAGAGGAAATGTCATTGCTGTCTATGCAGGCCTCACTGAGCCATCGGATTTCAACAAAAATATCTTAATTTGTGTTCTGAAGATGAACGAAGGTCTTACCGGTGTGGAACGGCATGAGGGTGAGAAATCAATGACATTAATTTTATTTTTATTTTAACTAACCCTTTAAAATGCTAATTTTTATAGACATTTATTTGGCTTCCATTTTATCACCTGTAAAGTATGGCTAATAAACATACAGTGTATAGACACTAAAATAATGCAATAAATACTAATCAAACATAAATATAACATAAGCACTATAATGTACATAACTAATAAAAAGGTGAAGGAATACACACACACATATTTTTTATTAAATATAATAAAAAAAGTATCTAAAACATTGTTCTAAATCATCGTACAATATAAAACACATATACATACAAATATAAAAATACAACACACACACACATACAATACTTTTTACTTTTCTATAGAATTTTACAGTAAAATGTCATTATGTTTTTTATTATTGTATATGATAAGGTAACTTACAGTAAATAAATGGTTTAATAAAATGTCATAAAATATATTGCATCGAATTACTAAAAAAACGTTATTTAAAAATGTAAATTATGAGGTAAGTAACATTTTTAACTATATGCTTATGTGTGTGTGTGTGTGTGTGTGTTGTATTTTTACTGTATATGAAAGTGTTTTTTATTGTACAATGATTTAACACAATGTTTTAGATACTTTTTGTTTTTTTAAATCATAGCCAATGAAACGCAAACATGATTATAAACCATAAAGAAAAATTCCCAGCACTGTTGTTTTTGTTATTGTTAGTAATTTTTAATGTGCTTGGAAAGCACAGGGCAACAGCTGTCCACCTTGGGAGAAGCCTTGTCATTAGATTAAGATAATGATAATATCAATAATAAATGAGAAGGATGTTTGGACAAAATCAGGCTGTGTGTTTAAACTGTGCTGCCTCAGTCTGATAAAATAGAAATATTGAAAACTCATTTCAAAACGATCAATGAGCACAAATGTAAATTAGTTTCTAATATCACATCAAAATATACAACATAAAATTCTCCAGCGTAGTATTTGTGAATAAATGCCTTATCATAGGTCAAGATTAATTGCTCAGGGAGTGACGTAGCAGCCTGATCCTGGGGGTTTAACTCGCGCAACGCGCATACACACAGACCGCGTTACCTCGTGCGCTCGGACCGCGTCTCGCGCTGCTGGGAGTTCATTAGCGAGACTTCAGTTCCCCGTCGCTCAAGGACAGATAAAGCGAGAGAGTGGTGTTTTTTCCTTTTTAGATTAACAGAGGAAGAATTAGGTCACCGCATTCTGTTCGAAGTGTTGGGCTCATCATGAAGATGTGCGTGATAACAGCGATGCTTTTCCTGGTGCTCTCCGGGCAGTGCGGCATCCTGGCTGGGAAAGGTAAGGCAGATCGGACAACTTGGAATGTCACCGCGTGAAAAGAAACACCTGGATCAGTGTCTTAGATCAGATGCGATCAATTACTATCAGTTTGGAGAATTCACAGCGTCAGTGAGTGTCTTATATTAGGTTGGCAACGCATATGTCCTTAGGTAGTACAAGTTTGTCTTTCTTCTCCCCGTTTTCTTAATGATGAACCGCTTCAACGAGATTATCAAAAAATCTAGATGTTTTAATTACTATTTTTTAAAACCACAATACAGACTGTGAATCATGTATTTACGCTTTCTCAGCATGATCCATATTACAGCTATTTTCCATCATCAATATTTCATTGACCTTTAAGGCACATTTCTACTCATCTTATCTGCTCTGTTCGTGCTTAAGACTTCAGGAGCATAAAGCAGTAGCTTTTCCATTGCTCCCATGTTTTGGGAGCACAAACATTGAGATAAGAGGTCTAATTGTGTCTCTGGGGCAGTGATGAATATGGAGCAGCTCAGTTATTTGTTAGTGCACAAGTGCAATGCTTTAGATGATGTGTGATAAATTAACAGTCAGATTGGATCATGTGAACTGGCAGTGAAAGGCTGAGGGAGTCGTTTCAGGTTGGCAATGAATCTTCCCTTATCGAGTACACGTTTATCCATTTCTTTTTCTATCAGTATGAGTTTAACATGCATGATGACCTTTCTTTTAGGACACCTACATGAAGTCAAGCATCTGTTGAGCAAGGTGGTGTGTGTTGCATCCATCTAAGTAGTGATTATGAAATAAATCTGGATGTTTTTTTTTTATTGCTGTAAGAATAATTTTTTACGATTAGATGCCTCTGTAAGGTGACGTGAATTAAAAGACCCGTTCCCACATGTTTTTTTTTTTATTTTTTATGATGTTTTGGTGTTGTGATACGGCAGGTTCCCCAAGAAGAGATTTTGTTAGGGAATGTTGCTATTTGGTTTCTGGTTGGTAGGGGCATTTCTACACTCTCAAAAAAAAAAAAAAAAAAAAAAAAAAATGCTGGGTTAAAAACAACCCAAGTTGGGTTGAAAGTTGACAAACCCAGCGGTTGGGTTAAATGTCGGACCAACTTGCTGAGCAGTTTTATTTAACCCAACTATTGTTTAAAAATGAACCCAAAATAGGTTGGAAATTAAAAATCAAGACACATAATTACTAGAGGCAACAACAATAATCAAAAGGTGAACATTTACTAATAAGCAGTTTAATATTTATTCACTGCACTTATTAATAAATGTTCACTTATTGAACATATTAATAAATGCTCATTTCCAGCATACTTTGGGTTCATTTTAAGCGAGCAATACAGTAATTTCGAAACAATAGTTGGGTTAAATAAAACTACCCAACCGCTGGATTTATCCATTTTCAACCCAACTTGGGTTGTTTTAAACCCAGCATTTTTTAGTGGATGAAGGTGTTTCTAAATGTTGTCCTGCTGGTCTGAGTCCCCCTAAGTTTCTATGACATTTTGATATGGACATATGAACCCTCTGAATGCTATTTCAATTTAAGTCTAAGGGTATTTTTCCCACTGTTTTGTCACCAGCCAGGCATGCGTCGTAAATCCAATCCTTGATAAAAAGTCATGCATCACCTTTCCTCAATAAGCCATCATTCATGTTTGTAGCACAATGGGTTATACGCTTAGGTTTTGGGTGAAAGAATAATACATTTGACAAATAATAATAATAAAAGTGATGCTCTGCTAAATCACTAACCGATAATACAGTCCCCCCCAGCATGAGCCTTAATATAGATATTTCCCCTCATCAATAATTCATTTATCTTTATGGCGCATTTCTAGTGATCTATCTGCTTGATCAGTTTAATTTACGACACTTGTAGTAGCTGCATTTCTTCTTAATCTTCTCCATAAGGTTCAATGAGGCGTTCAATGGCTGCATAGTCCTTTAGACTTCAAGAATGTAAAGCAGTGGATTTTTTTTCCATCGCTCCCATGGAAAAAGCTGCTAATGTGTTTGTACGAACACAAACATTGAGATAAGAGATCTAATTGTGTCTCTGGGGCAGTGATGAATATGGAGCAGTTCAATTATTCGTCAGCGCACAACTGAAATGTCTGTCAGTAGGCCTACCTGCATGCCCTGATTTACTTTCCTTAGAAGTAACTTCTTGCTTGAGATTGGGCTCTTTCAGTGTAACAGATTGGTGAATCAGGGAATCGGAACCTTGAATATTTGCATATCAATTTTCTGGATTCTAGCACTCCATAAAATTTTGAACGCAATGAATACAAGTTGAAAATTAAACTCCTTTATGCATGAAGAACTGCACAAGGTGAGCATGCCATTAGAAGAGAAGGAATAGAATAGAAATATGAGGCAGAATCGCAAAATATAAACCAGTCATTAAATCCAAGCCTTTCACATTATGACTAGGTATATGACAGTTGAAAACCTTCCAAACCTTGTGATATGTCTGGCAGATTGCCTTCAAAACTCTGCCTCTCCAAAAAAAAAAAAAAAAAAAAAAAAAAAAAGAAAAAAAAGAAAAAAAAGAGAAGAATTTCATCAAAATTACATCAGAATGCTATTGTAATACTGAATTCACTAGCAGCCTGGCTTATCTCTGAGTGCAAAACAGTTTATTTTATTTTAGACTCATTCACATCAGTGTATTATAATGTCAGTGTCAGTACATCATACAGTTGAATTACTTGTTCCTAGAATTTCTTGAATGTCTTGTGAAGCTTATTCTGCACACAAGCTAGTTTGTATTGTCTTTACTTTAATGATTGTGCATTCAGAGTATACATTTTGTCAGTACGTGTGTGTTTAAGAACCTAAGCAACGACCTTGGCGTAGTTAGCGCCATGTGCTTCCAGATGGATTTCTTAACATGCAGAGCTTGACCACTTTAATTAACAATCGGCTTGTTTTGATGTTGGCAAGGCTGTGTGTTATTGTGTCTGAGAATAGGAGAGTATTTCTAAAACTCAGAGGCTTAGAGAAAAAGAGCGATTCTGAGTTTGGCTTCAGCACACTGGAGTACACAAGAAAGGGATAAAACGGAAAGACAGCAGTGACAAATAAGGGTAGGTCTGTAAAAGCAGGCTAAAATTAATGCTGGCCTTTTCAGAGAAAGCACAGTGTTATCCCAGAGCTAAATAAATTGGGTTGCTGATCTGGAATAGATGCATAACTTACCTAAGTACATCAAGCTTGTGGGAAAGCAAAGGCATTCTCTTTTTTTTTTGCATCGCTGCCGTTGTTCAGGAAGCAAAGCAGAGTATTGAAAACACTCTGCTAAGTGGACCACAGCTGTTAGATCTGTCTTAATCTCTTGTTTCGAGAGATCTAGCTTTCTTTTTGTCTTTTTTTTTTTTGTCACGATGTGATTTCTCAAGGAGCATGCCAATCTTCAAGCCAGAATGCCATGCAAATGCTCAACTTAATTTAAACTTTAATTACCCAGCATGCATCATTAGCGTCGGCGTGATGAGCGGCAGGGAGGGATGAGGGAAAAAGAAAGGGAGGGAACGACAGGAAAGAGCTGCATTTGGAGGTAAGATGGGCCCTGTCAGTGGCGCTGTCTCGCCAGCTGGTCAGATGGCAGCAGTCTCTCCCAGGGGTCAGCTCTGGCCAATCTGCACAGGAATAACACTGGATGCTCTTCCACACACACACACTCGCACAACTGTAGTTCCGCTCGGATGCATTTCCCAATCATGAAGATCAAAGCAAGTGTGCGCACTATAAAGCAGGGGTTCTCAACTCAATTCCTGCAGAGTTTAGCTCAAACCTTGATCAAACTCACCTGCTTGTAGCTGTCTAGGAATCCTGAAGACCTTTATTAGTTTGTTTAGGTTTGTTGATTAGAGTTTGAGCTAAAGGGGTAGGGCTGGACGATTATGACCTAAAATCAAAACCTCCAATACGATTAATTTTTTTTTTTTGGACCCGTCTTTGTTCCCTTACAAGGTTTGTACTGTAAATTTGCTTGACTATTAAAGGTGGGATATTTTTACCTATTGAAAGAGTGATCTGACATATCAGCTCACTTTCAGCAGTTATTTTATCTATGGTTCGTAACATTTCTTACAGGTTTCTGCTCGTTGTAAATCAGATAAAGATAAATTAGCACAGTAGCCTATCAGTATATAATGTATATATTAATTTTGAAGCTGCGGGTTGTAAATAATTACTTAAAAAGTAGAAAAATATATGCTACTTTAGTGATAAATCACAGGACAGCGCTGACAACTTGTTTCTGCTCCTCAGTGTGCGCGCGATCTTAACGTTTTGTGCAGCTAACGTTACTAGTGTTCGAGCCACAATACAGCTGCGCAAGCACGGCAGCTCGATATAATACACATCCAATCGTCTAAATGGCTTGAATGTTTTAACTGGCAAACCTTAAAACGCATACAACTGACAAATTTTAGTGAAGACGCAAGGCTCACCGCTCGCGCGCCATCTCTGTGTGTTGACTCTGCGTTCACTTGCGTGTTGACTGCAGGGTTGCCAGGTGTTCACAACCAAAACTCAATTGCTCCTCAAAACTAGCCCAGTGGCATTTCGGGATAAAAAAAAAAAGTGTTCCGGGGGTACAATTCCAGGGGCTAAATATCACCTTATTTTGGGTTGATTCAACCCGCGGACATGAAAAACAACCTGCGGCAACAGTGTAAAAGTAGCCCAATTCTGCGGGAAAACCGCGGATTTGGCAACACTCGTTGGCGGGGCGGGGTCACGTGGCTACACACGCGGTAGTATGTTTAAGTGAGCAGTATTAAAACAGGTTTCGATTACTTGTCAATTAATCGTCCAGCCCTATAAAGGGGCCATTTACACTACACCATTTCAACTAAAAACTCAAGCGTTTGAAAACGGGTTTCAAAGTGCAAGTTTTTGAAAACGATACTGTTTTAGTCCGCATGTAAACAACAACAACAACGTGAATTTGTAAAAACGTTGACATCATACACATGCGTATTACGTGTTCAGTCCATAGACTGTGAAAAAAAAAAAAAAGATGGATGACGCACATTCACTCTCTTCCATTGTAGTAAGTGAAGAAGAATCGGTTTCTAACTTTTCTCCATTTGAAAACATTAGACATTGTACATTTATTTTGCTTATTGTTAACATTAGTGTTGCTGCTGATGCTTTTTATGAATACAATTATTGTTGTAATATGAAGATTAAAATTAACATGAAAGACTACTAATTTTGAACAAAAACAGTTTAGTGCGCACTTTTGTTTTTTGCACTTTCAGACTCCTCTATTTATTGGTGTATAAATAAGATTTGTCTTGTTTTCTATGCAAGGAGGGAGTGATTGTAATAAATAAAATGGTTTGTTCAGTTAAGTGGTGTTGTAATAGTGTCAAAAACAGAAGTATAACAGTAAATAAATATTGGTTCTGCACATCGGTTATCGGGCACATAAACACAAATTATCGGTATCGGTTCTAAAAAAAATCTATATCGGTCAATGACTAGTTTGGACACCAATGGTGTAAGGTAAAATGTTCTGGAAATTTATAAATTAAAGTTAAAGCTCCAATCTCCTCCCGAAGACGCAGGAAAAAGTTTCAGTGACTACACCGCTCAGAAGCTGTAATCTCCTCTGTCAATCATGACGTCAAAACCTGCGTTTTTATATCATCAAGTAACTAACTAAAAACAAACTTTTAAAAAAACAAACACTTTAACTAACATCAGCGTGATTAAAAACTGCTTAAAATGACAGAAACCATCTTTAGAAAACATATTACATTACATGGAGAGGGTGGGGTTTATGACCTATACTGCATCCAGCCACCAGGGGGCGATCAAGATGCTTTGGCTTCACTTTTCAGGACTCGTGTGGCACGCTTGGTTCCGTCTGTAGGCGTATAGTGTTTCTTTACAAAGTGACAACGGCAACTACTGGTCTGGCAGCAGAACACAGTGTTTTTAGTCGTTTTCGTGGATCTGTTTGAACGGGGATTGTTTTGACAATGCAGTCACCTGTACACGAACAACGCAAACGAAAAATGTTTCAGTTTTTAGTACATCATTGTTGTGTAAACATACCCAAACTCTGCAGGAAACTTGAGAGCCCCTGCTATAAAGGGATAGTTCACCCAAAAAATGTAAGGTTTTGTTATTTACTCACCTTCATGTCATGTACGACTGTTTTTCTTCTGTGGAGCACAGAAGGTTTATCGAAAAGTTTCCATATTAAGGATAAAAATCTTTTGTTTCACAGAAGACAGAAATTCAAACAGGTTTGGAATAGCAGAGTAAACGATGACCGTATTGTGAACTATCCCTTTAACTTATACATGCAAAGTCATAGTTACACATGGACACTCCCACCGACAAAAAGTGTATTTTCTCTCCTTGCTGTGGCTGATTGCCTGGTGCTGTTGGTGGAGCACTGGGACTCTGCTTGTATTTGCTGACCGTCTCTGAGAAGTGGGCTAGTCCCTGAGATTCAGTCTCAATTAAATTGCTCTAGTTCCAGAGAGAGGGATTCTGGGACGTTGTCCTCCAGCTTTCCTTCTAATTGCTTGCACAGGGTGCTGGTGAACTGACAACTTGCTATTGGGTGAACAGGGAGCCCATGGTGATTGGGTACAAGTGTGTGTAGGCGTTTACATGGCCGTATGTTAGAGCGACGGATCATGACTGTTTCCCAGTATGATGCATGTCTTTCTTTAGAAGTGAATGTGAGTGAATGGATGTAATCACAGTGTTTACAATGGCGCGCTTTAAGATGGATTACTTCCAGTAGACCGCGAGACAGAACCCGCCTCTCTGTGTGAGAGATTGAATGTAGCATAGTCAGTGTTCGGATCCTGTCCTCCATTTTTTTTTTTTTTTTTTTTTCTCGAACATTCTCAGCCAGAGTTTTGAAAACCCAGAGAAGTCTCTGAAACATCTATGCCATGTTGTTGTTATTATTAAACGAGACTTATTGTCAAGGCCTTGCAGCGCTGTCACTCACTGACCCCAGGTTTTGTGCTGCACTGAACATGCTGTGCTGAAAACAAGCTAACCGCATGGAAGCAGCAAACATAACTCATTCCTGTCCTCCTTTAGTTACACCTTACCATAGCACCTTTTTAAGGGCAACATCTTCCCAGTATATGCTGCTCTGACCTTTTTGTCGTTGTAGGGCAGTGCTATATACTCCATGTTTCATTGAAGTTGAACCTTTTCTCAGTCTGCTTGCCATTTGTACAACTTGGAGTAAAAGCATTGTCTGATGACCTGCGATGATTGGATCATGCTGCAAGCTGCTGGCAGCTTCCCTCTGCATCTTGGAAAGAAGCAGCATACATCTCATCTTTCCGGATTGATCTGTGGAAATACTCTCTCTGACCTTCCATGGTGAACGAATAGAAGCCGAACGAGAGAGCAAATCAGTGGCTTTAATAGATCTCTGAGCTGGGTACCGGGCACTGCCAAGACTCTACTTCGAAGGTCTAGATCACCAAGGTCATGCTTCGATTAATCTTGGAGAATCTGGCTTGGAGGACTGGAGTTGAAGAGCCCTGATCTGTTAGTTTTCTTATTTTTCTAGGTGGTAGTCTATGGCAGGCTTATTACCGATACATAGGAAAACGATAATTGGGTTGGTCCTGAAAAGGCTCTTGACCAGCTTTGGGGTCTTCAGAACAAACCCCATAGCACCACCGCCAATTTAACAGTTTAATAGGCTAGTTTTTTTTTCTTCTTCTGTTTATAATTTTTAAACCTTTTTGTTTAGAAACAAAGTTCTTTTTATTATTGGCTGCTATTTTGGAACATGCTGTAATTGTTTTCCCCACTGCTACTCCTACTTTTGTCCAATTCTCACTGAAATTGGCACCAATGATTGTTGGACTAGTCTGCACAAAAATGACTGAACAGATTTTTGATTTTTGCTACTATTACAGAGAAACACCCTACCATTTTGAATGCGACTTTTAGCATCTTTGATATTGTCAGTGGCGTAGCGTGAAGATTAGGTCTTCCGTAGGTATGGTCAAACCCCAACTTCTAAACCATTTCCTTTTAATTTTGAAGTACATGTATGCAACGTATTCCTTCTGTAATTCCTTGTCTAAACCGTTACACGATGCCTATGAACGTGTGCCCTCATATGCATGCCTTGCAGATGTATTATTTAGTTGCTATGGCTAAACATGTGACAATTTTGAGAGGTTTCCATGAAATTGCAGTGCTCTGCTTTCCCCCCCCAAAGCATTTCCTCAGAAGTTATGTCACGGTTTGTGTGGTTAGGCTGCAGTGGAGGATATGGCTAAATTTGATGCTTATACAAATAGTGCCTTTTCTATTTTTTTCCAGCTGCAACGGCCATTTTTACGCTGCAAACTAATGGCCATTTGATCTCCTTCGTTTGTCTGGCTAGGATCTAACGCTGTGCCGATCTGATACCAACAGAGCCTGTTTTAATTGAGCTGTTGGTGGATATTCTTGTAACACGCTGAGGGAATGCAAGACGCAGGTGCTGCCCTTTGTGCTGTTTGGATGCTCCGAGAAGGCTTGGAGTTTTATCTTCAGCTCATAAATGAGTTAGGAGGATGTTAATGTTCTGCGGGTGCAGGAGACACCCGGGCTGTCAAACTGCAGGTGTTTGTTTTAGATAGGAGCAGCTGCGGTACCGCCCCCTCCTTCCTCCCAGGTGGAAAAGCGCAGCGTCGGGGCGCGTGGCTCCTGATCTTTTCTCTCGCTTGCGCAAACACACGCGGTGACTGTTGGGACTCAAACAGAGATAATGTGAATTCACTTTGCTGGGTAGTTTTAATTACAGCCAGGATCTGCACACATCAGCGTAAAATATTAATGCAGGTGCGACATCTCTGTGTTTCAGTGGATCAGTGTGAGTGAGTTGTTGGGGGCGAGAGAGAGAGAGCGAGAGAGTGCACACTGGCACAAAGAGAAATGGAAAAAGAGACAGCCACTATCCGTTTGAGTGTTTTCATACGTGTGGCACCTGTCATATGACTGTGCTGACTGAAGCTGAAATCAATAGTGCATGCCACGGTCCTCTCGCCACCGCTGCAGGAATGAAAATGCTACGTCGTGCGACAAAGGCACAAGCAGAGAGCAAATGGGTGTTTTTGGGGTGTATTTGTAGGGTTGTATATATGTCTCTCTCCTCAGTGCTTGATTTCCCATGGAGTCGGAGGCTGTCCGCAAGCAGTCCCACTTCAGTGGCAAGCGGTGCCGCCCTGCGAGAAAGGAGGAAGTGGAAGCTTGTCCGCATGAAAGCAGTTATTAATTTTCATGGTGCGTCCTGCAGTCAAAGGCATTATCTTCTCTTCTCGCCTGCAGTGATGCACTTGATTCGTTTTAAGTATGTCCGTTAAAATATGTTCTCCTCTGTTAGAGGAAGAGGAAGATAGGGATAGAGAAGATAAAAGGAAAAAATAGAGAAGATTCCTAGCATCTGAGCCGAAAATGGTGCTTTCAGTCACCCGGCCTCAGAACTTCCACTAACAACCGCAACCTTGTTCCCTCTCGCCATCATGCTCTTTGTTCTTTTTTTCGTGGGTGTTTTCATCTCATGTATTTACTGTGTAGCAGTTTTTGTAGGAGTAATAAGAGGGTTTTTAGAAAGATCTCAGCCAGGGTTCAAAATTAACAGGCGTCAAGTAAAATTGACTCTTATTTGAGAACTAAATTGTGGTCGAATTATGTTTTTAGTAATTTTTTCATTTAAATTGCAGTGTGAGAATGTTTCGCGCAATGCGAGCCAATCGGAGACTGTCGCTACAGTTGGCTAAAAATTGGTTGGCTATTTTGTGCGTCTTCTAATCAGTTTTACCTTGTTGGAACCGATGACAAGACACAGAGAGACTGACTATATGCTGCTGTGAGTGATAAATGGTTTGTGCTGTTTGATACACATAGGCAAGGGAGAAATGGCTACTATGAACGATTCCTTTGTCATATTGACAAAAATATATACACAGTCTTTCCTGCACTGCTTTTTATACGCTGCTGAATCACCAGTGCCATGGCAGACAAAAATAAAGTTTTGTATGTGATGACAGCGTAAATGCAGTGTGCTGCAAAATAATAGCAGGGAAGCATGTCTTTGTATTGGGTTGCATGCTAAAAGGATCATCACCTGACTAGCATAGCCCTATTTACAAACTTATAAACTGATTCTTTTAATGAATCATTCTCAAACTCAAGTGTTACCATTTGAATCAGTCTGACGAACCCTGTTAAATTTGCAGCACCCACCTTTTATGATATTTTATATGTGTTGATGCTGCAAAAACAGTTGTGTAGGAAATGCTCTATATATGTTTCATGAAAAGTTGTGCAAAATGCAACATTTTGGACCTGATCTCAGAATAGTATCTCTTTTCTGACCACTCCAAAAAAAATTCTCCTTGTTTTTATGGAACACAGAAAGAAAAAAACAAGATCTAAAGCATTCGAGTGAAGCCCAGGGCTTGGCTGAAGGGTTGTAAGTCACTCAGGATGACATCCCAACTGAAGCCAATGATCTGTTAGTGAAATATGGAGAGGAGCTATATGAATCTTCTGGACCCCTCACAGATGTCAGGCTTGAGTTATTGCTGACCTTACAGGGGTTTTTCACACCGTGTCGGAGCGATACGCTGACCATTTATTTGGACTTGTTACCAAAGTGCACAAAAGGGACAGATAGACATGAATATTAATGTTGGGACATTAAAAGATTTAATGAGCAACACTATTCTATTTACGACTCAACAACACGTGATGAGTGAATAACTTTGGAGTGTGAGATGCTCATGTAAACAGATATGATAATAGTTTTCTTTAACAATACAGTGAGGAGAAAATAGTGGGGAGAAGACGAGATCAGAAATCCCCAATCCCTGATTGGCCACTGTGTTCACGTGCTCAACAGATACGTCTTTGATTGCCTGCAATGATCAATGCTTCAAAAACATGTTTTTCACAGAGTGAAAGCGTTTGAAACGTTTGAAAGCAGGCATCTATCAGGGGATCCGCTGCTTTCAAACACTCCCGTGTGTATCTGTTGAGCGTGTGAACACAATGGCCAATCAGAGGTCTGATCAGAAGAATCCGCTCAATAGCGTTTAAAATGCTGGAATCGTCACATTTTTAAAATTTCAAGACCGACTTTGTACCGAAGTCAGTACTTTTGACAACCCTAATATCGGCCAATATTTGGCATTTTTAATTATTGACATTGGCTGATAAGTGTCAGAATCGGGACTTTTATTTTGACAGCACCTGAGCACAGACACAATTTGAGAAATTGTTATTTAAATTGTGATTACTTCATTTTTAGTCATGTTTTTTTTTTTTTTTTTTTTTTTTGGTGAGAAATACTGTAATACATTAACAGAATAAAGAAGTTGATATTTAAAATAAGTGTTTATTCAAAATTGTTTTTCATATTGATTCATTTTTTTAAATGATTTCTAGTTTTGTAAATGTTATGTAAAATAAACATAAATTTAACTGCAATGTTATTTACTGTCCTTAAATAGTGATATCATATTGGCATTGCAATTGACCATCAAAAAATCCATATCAGTTGACCACTAATTTAACTCCTGTTATCTAATTGAGAACCAAAGCTCAATATGATATGTTTTCTGCAAAAAACAGTCTACCTCTGGACCCTCTGAATCCAAACATGCACTACCTTAGCTATCACCTTGTAAAGGGCTTTGATAGGTGCCTGACTTGCTCTTTGCTCCTTCTCGCTCTCACTTTGTCTGTGTAAAAGCCAGAGTGATCCCAGCTTTTGTGCTGACCGAACTCGAAGCCAGCTGCTCCTCTTGCAGGCGTTGAAGAGGGTTTTCAGGGCTACTAGGTGTGAAGGTTTAGGTGCTGACACAGAGCCTCTCTCTAACTCTCCTGTCTTTCTCCAGTCTGAGTCATTATCTCTCCAAAACCCCTCTTTCCTCCGCCTCCTCTCTACCCTCTCAGCGAGAGCACGGTGCGCTAGACTCACAGGGAAAAGGAGCACAGGCCTAATTGGATTTGGGAGCAATCTGTCGCCTCGCCTTTCTCTTTCGGATCACACATACAATCGCAGGTGCCCTTTATTTCCTCTCTGCTGTCCACAGGACCATGATGTTTTCATGTCGACTAGCTTGTCTTTTTTTTTTCTGCCATTTACACTAAAAAAAGAACTGTAGGACAACCTCGCAAAAAGATGTGGTTACTAGCGTTTTCATGAAAGTTTTAGAAATGATTTTGGCTTTGTAATCCGACTGATTCCAGCTCAGTCTTGCTGTTTTGGTAAATATATACAGGCTGCTTTTGCTCAGGGTGAACCTGCAGGGATCTGCAGTGACTCTCGGCAGCACCGCACCGAAAGAACAGAAGTATGAAAACAACGTGTGTGTGTGTGTGTGTGTGTGTGTGGTGTACCTGCACACACTCCCCCTGAGTGCTCATTATTCATGTTTGGAGCTGAATTGTCCCTGTCTGAACACCTGTGCCAGTGTGCTCGAGGCTCCCAGATGAATGCAAGTGAGGCTCTCTCCTCTCCTCTCCGTGCATGACGTCACCCGTATGTTTCTAAAGAGCATTTTTGAAGCCCAAAGTGGGCGGAGCTGGCCGTCTCCATCTTGGCAGCATGTCACTGCGTGTCACTCCAAGATGACCGAAAATGGGCAAAGAGGCAGGATGTGGGTGGGGCTGAGGTGCCTGGTTGCTGAAACCACACCCGCCTAGCTCAACGTGATCAAGTTAGCTCCACTTTGTACCACCTTTTGTACAATTAACCACATAGCAAGCCATATTTCATAATTGTATGAAATAATCCTGAAAAAAAAAAAAAAAAAGCACAAACATGACATATGCCAAGTTCAGCAGCTGGAATTAGATGAGGTGACGTAACTGCTAACAGACAGCAGGCAAACGACAGCAGCGGCAATCTACATGTCACTCAAGTGGCTACGCCCTTAATTATGCAGAATTTTAAGGCTTAATATAATAGTTATAAAAACTCACTCTCTTTTCTGTTTGGTTGCTCACTCACTCCATTTCAATTTAAGTTGAGCTTTATTAGCATGACTGTGAATCCCAATGTTGCCAAAGCATTAACATATTGACATATTATATATAAATAATAAAACAAACAAACAAAACATATATGTATGCATCATGTCATATGTAGCATAGTGAATAAATCCAGCTAAGTAAATTAATAAATAAAGCAGGTTTCTCTAGAGAGTTATTGTGAATGGCTAAGACATATCTTGCAGCTAGTGTAGCCGTGCTATCCTCTTCACCAAGTATGAAGGGCATTTTCTCAGTATCACTCAGTTCAATGAGTGGGGAGAAATGTTTCTCTTACATTGTGATATTTAGGACATGAGTAGAAAGTGTTTCTCATCCTCTATTTGCTGTAGATCACAGTGTCTACAGATCCTCTGCTCTCTCGCTGTCCATGTTTGTCTACATCTTCCTCTCTCTATTTCTAGATCATGGTCACTTAATCTGTATTTGGAAAGGATTTGTCTTTCTTTAAATTGTTTCATTAATAGGTAATTTGCTGACTTAGTGGTTCTATTTAGGGTCGAGTAACTCGGTGTGCTTTTAGTGATCCATCATGAGTATCTTTTAGATTTTTGTCAGTTTCTTTAATAATAGTTCTGGGGTTGTAGCTGTGGTCAATTGGGAATTGAGTTTCATGGACAAGTTGAAGAGCGAGTGTGTTTAGAGGATGGGATTGTGACTGACTCACCTCACTCACCTTTGCTCTACCCGCTCACCCTCTTTTGCTCACCCTCTTTTGCTCACCCTCTTTTGCTCACCCTCTTTTGCTCACCCTCTTTTGCTCACCCTCTTTTGCTCACCCTCTTTTGCTCACCCTCTTTTGCTCACCCTCTTTTGCTCACCTCGCTCACTCTCCTTTGCTCTACCCACTCGCCTCACCCGCTCACCTCGCTCACCTCGCTCAGCTTCCTTTGCTCTACCCACTCGCCTCCCTCACTCGCCTCCCTCCCTCACTCGCTCACTCGCCTCCCTCCCTCACTCGCTCACTCGCCTCACTCGCCTCCCTGCCTCACTCGCCTCCCTCGCTCACTCGCCTCCCTCGCTCACTCGCCTCCCTCCCTCCCTCGCTCACTCGCCTGCCTCCCTCACTCGCTCACTCGCCTCCCTCCCTCACTCGCTCGCTCACTCGCCTCCCTCACTCGCTCACTCGCCTCGCTCACTCGCCTCCCTCCCTCCCTCACTCGCCTCCCTCGCTCACTCGCCTCCCTCGCTCACTCGCCTCCCTCCCTCACTCGCTCACTCGCCTCCCTCCCTCACTCGCCTCCCTCACTCGCCTCCCTCACTCACTCGCCTCACTCACTCTCCTTTGCTCTACTCCCTCACTCTCCTTTGCTCACCCCACTCACCCCACTCATCTCCCTCACCCTCCTTGCTCTACTCACCTCCCTCACTCTCCTTTGCTCTACCCACTCTCTTTCTCTCTGCGGCCATATCTCTCCCCCCTCCTTTTCCTAATGCAACCTGGTTCTGGAGAGCAGGAACTATTTGACCTATTTTCAGCACAGTTCTTCTCTGGTGTATTCGTTTAGGGCATAATTTGTTGCGGTTGTGTTACTCGTGTCTGTGAGTTTGTTTGAGAGTTACTGACCGAGAGGGTGAAAAATGGACAGTGGGATGATACGGTAGAAAAGAGTTTAAATTAGAAAGAAACACTCTTTAATAACTCATGTTTCTGTTCGAAACCAGTGAGATTTACCAAAGAAAAACTGGTTTCTTTTACTCAAGTGTTTGGTCCCACCCCTGAGAATTAGACCATATGATCTCATATTTCTCCTCTAGAGTTTTAAAGCTGATCTAATGTCTCAAACTGTGCTCAAATTTATCAAGATGCCAGAATCATTCTCGTCAAATTCACCCAAAACTAAATGATCCGACTCATGCTATATCCACATTAAAGCTCCATACTCCAACTGAAACGATTATGTATCATTTTGTTTCTGTTTGTATTTCTCCTAAGGAATTTAATGAGAAACATCAGAAACAACTGCGTAAAAAAAAAAAAAAAAACTTTTCCTTTGGGATTATAAGTCATGACTTTCAGTAGAAATCTCGCAGTATGTTTGAAGTGACTGATGTGTGTTTGTTTTGACTGAAAAAGAGCGACTCGGTTGGTGTGTATGCATATGTCCGTGTTATCTCTCTGCGGCAGTGGCAATGGACGTCCTCTCCAGCATATTTCAGTCTGTTTTGATGTCTTGCTGGGCTCTCCAGTGAGTGCTGCCTGCTGTGGGCCGCGCTCAAGCGTAACCGCAATGCCACTGCAACCCAGTGTGTGGTTGAGGGGGCGTGGGGCTTCGAAGTCTACTTCCTCCTCCTTAGTCGTCCTGTTGCCATATCTCGCTGTCTTACCCCCTGCTTTCCTACCGTATGCCATTTTTAATAAATTGTGTTTGCGGATGTTTTACATGCGATGAGTAATTGATTGCATCAGATCTTTTGCATTCGGCTTAAACAGATAAAACTGAGGCGGCAGGGAATCAGGTAAAAAAGAAACTCAGTGGTCTCATTGACATTTAGTTGGATTCGTTTTTGCTAGCTTTATTTTTACCCCCTATCAGCGGAAAAG
The DNA here is from genome assembly GCA_037101425.1 of Elopichthys bambusa. Lineage (NCBI taxonomy): Eukaryota > Metazoa > Chordata > Actinopteri > Cypriniformes > Xenocyprididae > Elopichthys > Elopichthys bambusa. Next base: position 3,047,704 of record CM074437.1, on the reverse strand, counting down.
AGATTCTGCTGGGTCAGCTCAATTTGTGTTTTTTTTTTTTTTTTTTTTTTTTCGCTGTTTGTCTGGCTGACCTGCTCACATCACTTTAAAAACCACTACTCTGGATTTCAGAACGGCGGATAAACGGCAGTTTGAGACATGCTTCACTGACAGCTGCTCTGCTGAGGCCAGTTTTGTTTGAGAACTGTGTGCTTGCAAAACATTACAGTGGTTTCTTCTAGACAGCAAGAGATAAAATGGAGACCAAACTGAGACTTTCGCTTAAGTCTCTAGCTTTGCCTAAGGGAAAAATAAAAAAAAAACTTCAATAATCCCACCATTCCTCTTGAGTTTTTCCCCTAGATTTCCACGTTCACACATGTTTTTTTTGTTGGAAAAGGCTCTATTTTTCATGGTGGAAAACTTAAGGCATAAACAGAAAAATCAAAGACTTTAGTACTAATTTGTAAAAATGACATTAGCAATGTAATTGCTTCTTGATGATCACATGATACTGATATATCACCATGATAGTGACATCAGCACAGCAAACAAATGCAACAGATACTTCAGTAAAGAATAACTGCGAACTCCGTGACGTCTTTTGAAGAAAAAACACACTGCAGCTTCTTAATATGTGAAATTTTAGATATTCATTGCAGGTAACAAATGATTTTGGAGAGTTTTAGGTGTTTTGGCCAAGAGTTTGGCAACAAAACATCCAGTCCAAACATTATCAACAGTCAAAGGTTCTTGAGTTTTGTAGCAATTCACAAGGCATTTTCTCAGCCTGCTGTCAGGTAGCTATTCGTGCAGACTTTCAAAGCCGGCGCTCGGTGCTTAAGGATTCTTTTTTTTTTTTTTTTCAGGATAGAGGATGATAAGCACTTCCTTTGGCAGAAAAGGACCCAGTCAAATACAAATCTGAGCAAAACTCAAAACAAGTGCTGACAGCCAGACCACATCCTATACTCCAATCCTATTTTATTCTCTCTCCTCTTCTCTCTCGGTCTCTTCTGTTTGTCTTAAATTCTGTTTCTACACAGACAAGTACTATAGTGCTACAGTTATGGCATTGGATGATAATAATACCATGGTACTTTGAGATATACCATGGTTTTTCATGATTATTATATTCATATACCATATTTTTATTATATAGGACTGATGGTGATGGTGATCTAGGAGTCTGCTGTCTTCCCGTGGAATTAGGCTACTTTAACACTGTTGCCGCGAGTTGTTTTTCATGTCCATGGGTTGAAGCGACCCCCAAATAACATATTTAACCCCTGAAATGCGAATTTTTACCAGGGGTACCCCTCCATAAACACATTTTTTTGCCCCACTGAAAGAAAAAAAAAACTTGGCAACCCTGTTGCACACCCAACTTATTACTATTCAACAAATGCTAATTCAGAATATGAGGTAAAAATGTTAATTTAATGAATATGAATGAGAAATTATTTAAATATAAGAATATTATCAAAGGTTTGAGTCAAAATGCCATTTACCATGTCCAACAACAACCCATGGTAGTACCAAGGTACATTTTTTTTTTTTTTTTTTCTAGCTTTTTCATTCTTCTCTCTCTCTCTCTTCCCCACTTTTCAGACACTGCAGTGATCTCTCCACTCTTAGTTCTGGCTCTTAGCACCCTGCATCTTTTGTGCTGTGCCCTCACTGTTGTCAGAGATAACTCTTAATGCAAGGCCACTGACAACACAGAGGAGAATTTGAAATATCAATATCCATCCTCTTCAGGGGGAATCTCAAGACTGATAGCTCGCAGCAGTGGCCTCAGCTGAGCCCGTCTGCCGGTAAGCGAGATGCACGGCTCATGGCACATAGCTTTGAATCTCTAGTCATTTAGCATGCCAGCTTTAGCCCAAGCCGAGTCCTGTCTGTAGCCCAGTCTTTCAGATGCGCTCAATGACCTTGAGCTGATGCCAGCAGCACTCCGGTGGCATACAAGCAGAGAGTGGGCAGGAGAGAGAGAGGGAGAGAGAATTTCCAGACAGGAAATGCAGAATTGCTCACATTCTTCTCCCCCTGTATTAAATGAAAAGACCATATAAGAAAAGTCATGGAAATGAATTATATCCAAAAAGCTGTTCAACACTGCTTCATATACTTAAGTGTACGCTTACAATATATAATATATAATAATGTTTTATATATTTTTAATGTTGGTTTGTTAAAGTATGTGTGTGTGTGTGTGTGTATATATTCAATTCAGTTCACATTTATTTGTATAGTGCTTTTCACAATACATATTTCAAAGCAGCTTTACAGAGAATGCATGTCAACATTACAATTTAGAAAATGCAATTAGCTATTTTATTTATTTACAGTCACTGTTAGCAATTTAATTGAAGGTAGAAGCAATGAGCTCCTGGAAAAATGAATTACATATTAACAATAATTAGGATATATAGAAATTTGGGAATGTTGCATCTTCTGAAGTCCTCGCAGAAGTTGACGCCGTCTCTTCACAGGTGTTGGTCATCTGAGGTCTTCTTAAGAGGCTGGATCCAAACTGAAGCTAATGTACTCTCTAGTCAACGGAAAAGCAAATGGCAAAGCAAATGGAGAATAATTAGCGTAGCTGCTGTTCATAACATTAAGCACAGATAGTCATGTGTAATTGATCTGATATGAGATGCATTATGTGAATGCTTGGCTAAAGAGATGCGTCTTTAATCTAGATTTAAACTGGGAGATTGAGTCTGAGCTCTGAACATTATCAGGAAGGCTATTCCAGAGTGCCAATTGGTGTTACAGGATCATATTTCCTTGACCTGGTAAGAACTCTAGCAGCTGCATTTTGGATTAGTTGTAGCTTGTTTATTGAGGAAGCAGGGCAACCAGCTAGTAATGCATTACAGTAATCTAGTCTAGACGTCATGAATGCATGAACTAACTTTTCTGCATCAGAAACAGATAACATATTCCGTATCTTAGCAATGTTTCTGAGGTGGAAGAAGGCTGTTTTTCTAACATGTGAAATATGATTTTTGAAGGACAAGTTGCTGTCTAATATAACACTCAGGTCTTTAACTGTGGAGGATGGAGTAACAGTACATCCTTCTAAATGCAGATTGTAGTCTGAGAGATTCTGTGTGCAGGTTTTTGGCCCAATAAGTAATACTTCAGTCTTATCTGAATTTAGTAGAAGAAAATTACTAGTCGTCCAATGTTTTACTTCTTTAACACACTCTGTCAGAATGGATAATTTCGAGATTTCATCTGGTTGTGTTGAAATATATAACTGAGTATCATCGGCATAGCAGTGGAAACTAATTCCATGTCGTCTTATAATATTACCAAGTGGCAGCATGTATATTGAAAATAGCAGAGGGCCTAACACAGATCCTTGCGGCACTCCATAATTTACTATCGTTATCTTAGATTTTTCCCAAAATTGTGACGGTCTGATAGATACGACCTAAACCACTGTAATGCCTGTCCCTGAGTACCAGTATAATTTTGTAGTCGATCTAAGAGTATTTTATGATGTATAGTGTCAAACGCAGCACTGAGATCAAGTGACACTATATATCACAACTTTTAAAAATTTTTTTTTTTTTTTTTTTTTTTTTTTACAAATTAATATTTTTATTCAGCGCAGACGCACTTAAGGATGCATTTAAGTGTATTGTATAAATGCAGATATTGGATATGGTTCACTTTTAAAAGATGTAAGCTGGTTGTCAAACAAATATAGTCGGATATTATCAAAAAATCAGACTTGCAGTGTAAATGTGGCCAAATTGACCAGAAGTGACAGTAAAGACATGTATAATGTTATAAGGATTTCTATTTCAAATAAATGCTTGATGAGAGAGACAAATTAATTTGTGCTCAATGTTCTTGATGTTTCTTGAGCAGCTTATCAGCATATTATAATGAATTCTGAGGGATCATTTGACACTGAAGACTGGAGTAATGATGCTAAAAATTCAGCTTTGATCACAGGAATAAATTTACATTTTAAAATATATTAGAAGTGAAATCAGATATTTTGAATTGCAACATGATGGGTTTTTTCTTTTTTTTTTTTTTTTTTTTGTCATACATTTGGCTGGTGAGCATTAGACTTCAAAAACATTAAATTACAGACCTTTTGAACTGTAATGTATATTGTGAATATATAAAAATACATTAATATGAATGAATATCAAATTATACGATTACTTATCTAAAAGACACTGCATTTTTAAATCATTTTATGGGTTAGGGTTAGGGATTTCAGTTTCAAATAGATGTTCTAAATTTATTTATATTCTTATTAATTTTCATTACACCCCCCCCCCCCCCCCATGTTTACAGTAAACATGAATGACTGTAAAGGTCATGGAAACTGATCAAAAGGTGTGGGAATCACAGGTCACTTGTGTGCACCTGACTTTGCAATTACTTTGCTGCTTTTGTGGCAAGAGTTACAATAAACTATAAACAAGCCCTCATTACATGGAAAAAATACCAGCAAAATTGGATTCAATAAAGGCTTCAGATCTAGGAGTCAATAAACAATAGTACAGGCTTTAATAATGGAGTGAGTCAGAAACTCAGGCGGAGTAACCCAATGCTATGTTCCTGTTCAACCAACGCTCAGACGCCTTTCAGAAGCGTGTTCATTTTTTGTTATCACCCAGCCTGTGGAGGATGATTCATATTCTTTGAAATGCCACCGCTGCCAATTCCTCCACAACCTCAGGCGTTCACTGGCCTGCTTCATTGTTTGTTTCTCAATATTACACGCTTATGTTGTCAATAATAAACGCTGACAATTACTCCCTTCTAACAAATTTCTTGCATGTCTTGAAGTCTTCAAACATCTCAGATTTATTCATGTCACTGCCCGTTAGCAGGTCACGTTGGTTGAATACAGACAGAACAGGTCTAATATTCAAAATCTGACCTGGTAACTTGTAGAGCTGTATGACTGATTGTTAAAAGATTGCGATTTCAATTCAAACACCCTAAATGACAACTATTCGGCCATGTCTATTAAACCTTTGACAAGTACGATCACAGTGAACATTCAGTTCTGCGTTGGCACTGCCTCTGAGCCAGAGAGAGCAGTGTCATGTATAGGTATGAAACCACTTCACAAACGGTCTTTTCAACCATAAACGCTCAGAGGCGGCCTTTGCAATTCAGAGGCCCGTTTCAAAGATTAAGTCGGAGGCCCCCCAATTAGAAAAAAAGACAGACAAAACATTGCTAAATAAAACAGAGATAAAGTAATTGCAGTTGCAATGCATAGTGTTATCTCATATTCCTGATAGTCTATAAATGCGATCTATCTCTCTTAACCAGAGCGTTTTTTTTTTTTTTTTTTTTTTTTTTTTTTTTCTCCAATCACTAACGAAAACAAAAAGCATTTAATCTTCGTTGCTCTCTCAGACCCTCAGCTAAACTGAAATGATACTAAAACCGTCAGAAGGTGGCAGCCAATCGATGCCTTAATGAGTGAGTCATTGAATCATTCAGTCAAACAACTCGTTCAAAACACCTGATTCATTTAGGGACAAAGTAAAAATAAACAAAATTGTGACGGTCTGATAGATACGACCTAAACCACCGTAGTGCCTGTCCCTGAATACCAGTATAATTTTGTAGTCGATCTAAAAGTATTTTATGATCTATAGTGTCAAACGCAGCACTGAGATCAAGTGACACTATATATATCACAACTTTTAAATTTTTTTTTTATTTTTATTTTTTTTTACAAATTAATATTTTTATTCAGCGCGGACGCACTTAAGGATGCATTTAAGTGTATTGTATAAATGCAGATATTGGATATGGTTCACTTTTAAAAGATGTAAGCTGGTTGTCAAACAAATATAGTCGGATATTATCAAAAAATCAGACTTGCAGTGTAAATGTGGCCAAATTGACCAGAAGTGACAGTAAAGACATGTATAATGTTATAAGGATTTCTATTTCAAATAAATGCTTGATGAGAGAGACAAATTAATTTGTGCTCAATGTTCTTGATGTTTCTTGAGCAGCTTAGCAGCATATTATAATGAATTCTGAGGGATCATGTGACACTGAAGACTGGAGTAATGATGCTAAAAATTCAGCTTTGATCACAGATCGATGCCTTAATGAGTGAGTCATTGAATCATTCAGTCAAACAACTCGTTCAAAACGCCTGATTCATTTAGGGACAAAGCAGGTGAGAGTTAGTCGTCGAGTCATTCTAGACTGATTTGTTTTAAAAACATGGATTCATTCAGTACGAAACTGAAATTGTATTGCCTGGAGACACAAGTTGGCTCTACTGTTTGGAACTCTTTTCTTTGACCATTACATCACCAAAGTATGGACTCTGAGGTAGGCCGCAAGAGCTTAGGGCTCCGTTTTGGGACTGGGTCCAGAGTGAGTCATTGAATCATCCATTCATTCATCATTCACCATTCAAACTGATGAAAAAAAAAAAATATATATATATATATATTTTTTTTAAATAAACTGCAGCAATTGTGTCAGATTCCTAGTAAATTACTTATTTTGTTTAGTTGTCTATTCAAAATGGTGAGAAAATTGTGATCTCTAGACTAAAAAAAATTATGATTCTCAATTTCTCCAGACTTGTGTAGCTCTAGTGACTTGTATTACAACCAAGCAAATTTAGAATGAATGATGTACGATATGTACCGGGTTGGTGTAAAATTAGCAGGTTAAACTGTTCTACAACTGTGTTTACAAGGCACTAAGTTATGAAATATTTTCATTCCACAGCGTAACATGGCATAATGCAATAGAAATGTTTTGCACACTGTTGTTTACGAGCCTAGCGGCCGCAGTATGTTTGAACGGATCTGTACCAATTTGTCCCTGCATTCCTCACTTAAGCATGGAAAGAAGTGCATGTTCCTTATTCTTTAATGCTTACACTTATTAAGTTATAAATTCTCATATGCTGCATTGATAGGATGGGGTCTGATGATGTGTCGGTGGAGCTCATCACTCACAGGTAGTGCATAAAACGGTGAGCGATGTACCTCGCCGGGCGAGACATAAATACAATTATGTCGTGCACTAGAATATAATGCTTTGATTTGGAGTGTAATGTTTGAATAATAGTCGCTGGATATTTCATAACTTCATTCAAGGCCTTATTCCTAGTGCTTTTATGTGTCCCGCTGCTTTTTCTCATAAGATTGTAGATCTTCAGGTTCCTCTCTTATGCAGTGGTGAAGAGAGTTGCCTTACAATTCACAGACATCCCAGGTGTTTTTAAACTGTTAGCCACTGTCACTTATTACTCCAATTATCTGTTCACAAAGGAAACGCATGCATCATAATGGCCGTGCGGCGCTCCGCGGTGGGCTTCAGTTGTGGTCCGCCATTTAGGCGTAATTGGACACGAGTTGGTCTCTGTCTTATGCTGTAATCTACCGCGGCCCCACTGCCCTTGTTAGTACACCATGGCTTTTTTTCTTGAACCGATATGCTTTCTAAAATGTCATTACCCTTGTGCGTGTGTGTGCGGTTTTGTGTGTATTTATTTAATAACCGTTTTGAAGAATTGCCAAAAGAGCTTCCTAGAAAATGAGACCTGATGGTTCCTAAATCTCCATCTGTTTATATTGCGCTCTCCCTCTGGGCATCTAGAGGCTGATGGACCCGGAGCGCGGCAAGCGGTAATGGCCCCACGGCTGCAGCCCAGCAGCCGACCCCGACGCTATAAGAAAAGATGGGCCTAACAGGCGGGCCAATATAAGCAACACGTATTGATTTGTAAGTCTCTCTCCGCACTGATCCCAGAGCTCAGCGTTTCGTTGGGAATCCCACTGCTTCTATTAATGAACTTTTAAGTGGTAGTTCATCCAAACGTTCATGTTGCCCCAACCCTGTGTATTATTCTTTCTTTGTGTAATGCAAAATGAGCTATTTTGGAGATTCTCCAAGCAGATCTTTTCCATACATTGCAAAAGGAGGCGACTGAGACTTCAAAAAGGACCTAAAAAGTAAAAGTCTGTTTGACTCCTGCTGTATTTAAAGTATTCTGAAGCCATAAAATAGTGTGAGGAGCTGAATGTAATTTGGATCATTAGCCTAGAAAAAAAGTAATAGATCTAAACTATACTTATTTAAAATACACTTATTTTGTACTATGTTAACATATTTACTGACATATCGCTAGAGACTTTGAAAATTTGAATTGAACTTTATTTTGAGTACAACTTGTGCACAATACACGCTTCTTAATATTAAGCCTAAATGTCACTATTGATAAGGATTGTATGATCTTGGAATAAAATCGGTCTTTAGGTACACTTTAAATATCTTGCATTTAAAGTATACTTGAAATAGTTCAATTTAAGCACAATCAAATATACTTAAGTATATCTTTAGTTGAACCTCAATATTATTTCCACACAATTAAAGTGCATTAAAGGATTTTCACTTCTGAAATAAAATTTCCTGATAATTTCCTCACCCCCATGTCATCCAAGATGTTCATGTCTTTCTTTCTTTAGTCGAAAAGAAATGAAGGTTTTTGAGGAAAACATTCCAGGATTTTTCTCCATATAGTGGACTTCACTGGGGTTCAAATGTCAGTTTCAGTGCAGCTTCAAAGAGCTCTACACGATCCCAGACGAGGAATAAGAGTCTTATCTAGAGAAACCATCGGTCATTTTCTAAAAACAAAACATTTATACTTTTTAACCACAAATACTCATCTTGCACTGCTCTGCGATCCGCACGCATGACGTAATCACGTCAAAGGTCACGTGTGACATAGGTGAAAGTACAGATCCAGTGTCGACTAAGCCAAACGCCCTTTACAAAAAAAAGGTAAAACTGATGTCGGATGATTTAGCAGACTTTAAGTATATCAGTTTAGTTTACCAAAAGTACAATTGCAAGATATTTTTTGAGTACATATGTAAATGTATTTGTAGTATATAAAAAGAAAGTATTTCAAATACATTGTAGTTTATAGGGTATTCACTGAAAATGAAAAATAGTTCTCAAAAACATGCTTTTGTACCCTTCCTGAATTACTCTGGCAAGAAATCGCATTTCAATTGGGATTTTCAGCTAATAACAATTTTGATCTGTTCCTCACACAGCACTATTGACTTCAGAAGAAATATTTTGCTTTTGTCTTTTTTTTTTTTTTTTTTTTTGGAGTCTGTCACTATTCACTTTCATTGTTTGACAAAGAACAGTTCTGCTGACTATCTCTGTAGGTATGTAAAGAAAAATGAAAGTTGGATTGACTAAGTGATGGCAGAACTCTTATTTTTGGGTGAACCGTCCCTTTAAACTTAAACCATTGCATTAGCAGCGGCTGGTCTCAGATCAGTGAAACTAGAACATTACTCTTGCCGGAGTCTCTTATCAGTCATTCGGAAATGGTACAAAAGCATGCTTTTGAGAGCTTAATGCAAAATGGTAATCAAGATTTTAACCTTTCTGAATAAGTTGGCCTTTTAGGCAAACACAAATCACAACCAGTATTCTTCCTATCCAGTGTATTGTTCTTTCCCCATAAGGTGTCAACATTAAGTGTACTTGTGTCAGATTTTAGCTTAAGTACTTGTCTATGAGAGGCACAACCACACTTATGCCACCCCGCATCAGGATTTATACCTTCCACTGCCTCTTGATAAAAGGGGGTCATCCACTTCATAAAATACGACCAGATCCCTCTGTAAAACAGCATTCTGTAGTCAGGCAGTCTGCTGTGATACTAGTGAGATTTGGTTAATCGAGTCTGTGACTGTCCTGTCATGCTTCAGGGTAAACACAATGTCATAATCACAAAATGACAAGGTAGTTATATACAACACTGTGATTTTGATTTGGTTGTTACAGGGTTGTACAATTACGATAAGAATCATAACTTGCGCAATTTTAGCTTTTGGTTCTTTTTGAGTTTCAGATTGTATCTAAAAGTAAGTGAACACATTTTGTGGATCAGACTGTTTAAAACTCATGTTGTTAGTGGTGTGTGTATATATAGCAGACCTAAATTAAACATAGTCAGCATTTTCATTAGATACTTGCAGCAGCTGTAATGTTTGTTTTTTTCTTTTATTAATTTTGCAGCCCTATTGTGTCATTGTCTCTGTCCTCCGGTTTGATGGGAGTTTAAAGCTCTTCACTCTTCTTACCTGATTATCCTTTTGGCTCTTTTTCTACAGTATATTTTAGTTCTACTGTATTGATTGTCTGTTTTAATTGGAGGCTGTGGCCACTTCATTGGTAATGAGTCAGAAACTGTTTATTGAAGGAAGTGTTTATTGATCAGAAACATTCATTGATGTAAATTATGCCCACAAGCGATGCTTTAAATGGCCCGTTTAAATAGAGCGCTGGTGAATTCTCCGAGGCAGGCCATGAGCTGTGGATGTGATTGTGTTTTTGCCTGTTTGGCCAGGGATGCAGGCAGAAATGAGTTTACCGCAGTGTTATCAGTCAGAGCCCACATCCGTCAGCATCTGCCAACATCCTGCCAACTCCTCTGAGTCTAGACCGACCCGATCCCCTCCAAGACCCCAGAATATCACATCCATGACCCTTTCACTTTGTACATTTCTCTCCTGCAGCTCACAATGCCTTCCTTTTTTTTTTTTTAAGCTCCGTTCCAAAAGCTAGTGGAGCTGTCTCTCTCCTACTGTCTATGTAGGCAGAAGTATTATTATTTAGTAGTATTATTTACATACTATTATAGTATTTAATAATTTTTTGAGTAGGTTTTTTTTATTTTGAGTTAAAGTCTTAGTTATTCTACAGTATGTACTTTTTTTTTTTTTTTTTTTTTAAATGACCGTTTAGCTTTAGTACTTTTAACTTCAGCTTGTTTTTCATTTAGTTATATACACTACTGTTCGATGACAAAGCATTACTCCAGACTTTAGTGTCACACGTGATCCTTCAGAAATCATTCTAAAGGCCCGTTCACACCAAGGACGAAAAAATAAAGATGTATTTCTGAAAGTGAAACACTAACAACAATCGTTGGGGTCAATTTCAGAACATTTCCCCCCCCCCCCCCCCCCAGCTTGTTCTGCATTCTTCTCTCTCCATCTATCTAAGTGTCTCTGCCTCTCTTTGATCCATCCCTCGATCCCTCTGTCCTGAAGTTGTCACAGAATGTGTGCCTGGCCTGGAGAAGGCCATTAGCCGGGTTTCCATTACAGATTTGCGCAAAATTTTTTTTTTGATTATATTTTCTGAATGTTGATTTTTAAAAAAAAAAACTATTGCGGCATTTCCATGAACTGATGTTATGCCACTAAAATGTTTTTGTTTTCTTACGATAAGCCATACTTAAACCTACTAACATCCGTTGCCATGATTTTCGGAATATCCCCAGACATTATTTTTAATCGAAGGAGATATAGGTGTGTTATCAAAGTATTAATGGCAAGGAAAGCCCCTTATACTTAGGAGCGGCCACGTATGAGGTGTTTCTGGGCGTTTCTCCCTCATATCTGCTTCAAGGTCTTAATAAATTGTGGCATTTCTTTGTGGTTTAGAATCCAGTATTCCCACAATTCTGTTGTCTTTTAGGAGTTTAATAAAGAACTCTCATCTTCTGTCCAAACATACCACGTCATCTTTAAAGAATGATCATGTGACCTGTAAATGCGAGGAAAAAACAAAAAAAAACGTTTCCATTCCATTTTTGCAAAATATTCCTTTTTCGAATTGCCTGAAAAACCACCTAATGCGAGCGTATAAACTTTTTTCAATATGGGATTTTTTTTTTTTGTGAAATTGGGATTCCATTGGGCGTATTTTCAATTCGCAATTTCAGTTTGCGCGAAGGGTAATGGAAACGCAGCTACAGACGGCCAATCAGAATCCATTCTGCTTTAAGAGCTTGAGCATTTAAAGCGGCAGTCGACAAAACTGCAGCGTGCGCTTATAATAAATAATAAAATATCGTCCCCTGGTGTGGATGCTAATATAGTTATCATTGTAGTTATCTTTATAGTTCTTGGTGTGAATGGGCCTTGATGTGCTGATTTGGTGCGCAAGAAAATTTTCTTATTTTCACAACTGAAAAGAGCTGTATTGCTTATTATTTTTGTGGAAACTGAAAAATAGTAATCGGAAAAATCAGAATTCCTTGATGAATAGACGGCATTCATTTGATACAGAAATGTTTGTAAAAGACTTTACTGTCACTTTTCATCAATTTAATGCATTCTTGCTGAATAAAAGTGTTAATTTCTTAATTTAACTTAAGTGTGTGTGTGTATCTATAAAATATGGATCAATGACATGAGAGGTCATTTTCTTGTCCAAATTAATAATAATAATAATAATAATAATAATAATAAAACAATATGACATCCAAAGTATGTAAGGTAGTACAACTAGATCACTTATATTGAATCCAAAAGGTTTTAATTATGTTTTGCTACATATAAAGATATTTTAAAGATTTTGAATTTGGTAATGAAGCCACTTTATTCGTGATTTAAAATATCTTATTTTATTCTGGCATGATTTTATAACATCATATTTAAACATGGTGCAAAATGGTATTAAAATTATGTGTAGAAGTCATTGCTTTGTTATTAGAAAGAATGGCCGGAAAACTGAATTTCATTGATGTCATTCGGAGTAACCAATATAAAGGGGACCATTTTGGATCAAGTCATGCGGTCAGTATCATGTGACAGGATGTGACATCATTCAGACACCTGCAAAGAACCACATGGTCGTGAAGCAAAGTAACTAACTCTCTTTGAAAAATTAATGTTTTCACTTGCTCATTACGCATGTCCTGAAACATCAGGTCATTCGGTACAACCGCTATAAAACATGCATAATGTTGTAATATTTTAAACACTTGTACTAAATATAAAATGTTTGATTTTCCTTTTGCTAGCTAGCTAGATATCAGTCTGTTAGCACTGTTTGAAAATATCGTCATTCGGTATAACTAAAAGTGTCATTCGGTCATTGTGGTTTTTATAATCAATTATCACTGCTTTTATCATTTTTAACCAATCTCATTGGTAACACTTCATAAAACTTAAAAATTATCTCCATTGTTTTTTTTTTTTTTTTTTTTTACACTTTTAAAAACTTTATTCATCAATGACCCATATAATATAATATAATATAATATAATATATAAAACGGTGTGAATATAATATAAAACGGGTGTGTTTATATTATAATATAATATATAATATAATATAATATAATATATAAAACGGTGTGAATATAATATAAAACGGTGTGTTTATATTATAATATATAATATAATATAATATAATATATAAAACGGTGTGAATATAATATAATATAATATAATATAATATAATATAATATAATATAATATAATATAATAAATATAATATAATATAATAAATATAATATAATATAATATAATAAATATAATATAATAAATATAATATAATATAATAAATATAATATAATAAATATAATATAATATATTAGTTAGTCTTTGTTCTGTATAGTATATTTATCCACCATCTTGGATTTATGTTTCGCATAACTCTTCACTGGGATTGCCGTCTCTGTGAAATGTGATGTTGCCTTAGGTTATAACAAAGCAGCATAATAAAGTACCCACCTTTTGAAACAGCCTTTGCGTCAAAGCCTGCCTATGATGGCTTGAAACTCCGCCTCCTTAGGCATCTTTGTGGGTTTTGGAACAGAGTATTTGTCGTGTGTGTGTGTGTGTGTGTGTCTCTCTCTTAGTCACTGTTTTACGTCTTTTCTCTTGATGTAAAGACAGAAGAAGAAAATGGGGGGGGGGGGGAAAGCTAAGGATAAAAGAGAAGCACAATTGGGTTGTGTTGATGCTGCTCTTTGTTCCTTGGTGTGCAGTTTGCTCTGGAGCGATTCATCATGATTATCTTGTCGCAGGCAGGTAATGTCACAGGCTGGACCGGGGCTATTTATGGAGCCGCTGCTGCAGCCGGTGCCCTGTGCTTGGCAGCAGCCATCCCTCTCCAGGCCAGGCACACATTCTGCATGGTGACAGCTTCAGGACAGAGGGATCGAGGGATGGATCAAAGCGAGGGAGGGACACATAGATAGATGGAGAGAGATGGATGCAGAACGAGATGGTTCTACCTGCAGGTGATGGTTACAGTTAAATGACCACATGATGCAAACAATGTCCCTGAAAATGAGTCCTGCCAGTGGAACAAGCAGCCCAGCGGAAATGTCAGCCCGCTGGGGACAGACTGAACTGGAGGAAGACAACTCATTCAATCACTGCTATCAGAAAGCTCTTGGGTTTGGCTATACACAGGGCGTTGTTTGTAAATGAATTATGGATATACTGTATGTTATACATGGGGTGGTTGTAGTTTTGAGAATTCACTTTTTTTTTTTTTTTTTTTTTTACTTCTAGTTAGTCAGAACTGAACACTGATAGACAGACAGATATATTTATTTATTGTTTCAGTATTTTATCTTCAAAGTTCAAGCTCACGTTTCATTCATCAGCTTCAAACAATACTGCAAGTCTTGCTGACAGTAACGAGCTTTGAAGCACAATATTCCGTGTCAGTTATCATAATTAAATTCAGTGGTTGTCATAATTTATTTTTTAATTTGGATAATTAATTGTTCATATTCAATGCCCCTATTTTTACATTTAAATTACATTAGATGTCATTTAACGCTCAATTAAAGTTTAATTTTCAAAAACATTTTAACATTTTACACCACTGTTAAAAAATATCAAATGTCATTATATAGTCTCAAAATTAAAATCTAGTTTTTATACGGTTCAGTTAGATAAATGCACTTGTAGAATGTAAATGTAAAAACTTTTTTCTTTTGACTTTTATTTTAGACTATATATGACAATCTCTCATTATTAGTCATAATATGAAAATTGTTTTTGTAAATATTAATATTAATTCCTTTTAAATTCCTGTCAGGGCCAAAGGCTACAATAGATTTTACGATAGATAACTTCGATATACGATACCATAC